>CM060397.1:130383863-131106363 GCA_030545235.1 Helianthus tuberosus | reverse complement strand
ATCCTGCACTTGGAAAAAGAAGTAGAAAAAGGAATAAATATAGTGATAATTTGATTCTTCGTCGCCGTAGTAAATAGGAGAGAAAATAGAATTTCTTTCTTCGTCTTTACAAAAAAAATAGGAGGAAGCTGTGACACGTTCACTCAAAAAAAATCCTTTTGTAGCGAAATTTATTTTAGCGGCCCCCTATATATATATATATATATAGGCCTATCCTCCATTTCCCTAGGTCCACCCCTTGTCGGCTCCTCCTCACACCCATCCTACGCGACGGGGCATCCTTTAAGGACTACCCTCCTCCACACCGAGTAGCCTTATTAAAGTTTAACGAACTAGTTGATTTTCCGCCTGCGCGTTGCGTCAGGGACCCAATGACTGCAAAACGTGTGTCAGCAACGGCAAGCAGATACCGAATATCAAAACATAAATAAAAATGACGTGGTAAGGATAGTCACTCCATCCTAAAAAAACGATTTTAAATAACCTAATATATAATAATAGGACCCACACGTCCGTTGGAAACTCGGTTGTTTTCAGTTCAGTTATTACGGTGCTAACACGTTAAAATATGGATGAGCTCGGTACCGGTAACGGCACCGAAGTACCGATCCGGAAAATCATCGAATTTAGGTACCGGCACCGAAAATGCTCGGTACAATACGGTATAGTATTTAAAGGTAAAAATCAATAAATACAAGTAAGATGCTAGACCGGTGTCGAATCGAAAGTAACGACTCTGAAAACGCCAAAAAGGTGGGTACCAAATTGGTACTGAAAATGATTTGGTATAGTAAATTTGGCACCGATACGATACCGGTTTGATTATAGGATTTGATACGATTTGCTCATCAATAATCTAAATATCCAAGTTAATTTTACATGCTACAATTCATGCATTACAGAAAAAGACAAAAAAGAAAGCAAAATAAGTTGTTGTGTATATAAAACCTCATTCAAACGAAATACAGTTTACTTATTGTGTGTATGAAAAGTAATCTAAACGAGGCAATTACTTGCATTTCTACGTTGCTACAGGATTTGATGAGCTCGGTACCAACCGGTACCGAAAATACCGTTACCGAAATCCCCAAAAGTGGGTACCAGTACCGAATATACCTGGTACGGTTTGGTACCGGTCGGTACTGGTACGAAACCGATATTTGAGGGTAAAAACCGGTGAATACCGGAGGCGATACGGTACCGAAAATACACCCGGATTAGTAAATTTGGTACAGGTACCGGTACACGATACCATTTACTCATCCTCTAGCGATTTCACTGTTCATTCAGTTCTCTTTTTAATATATAACCGAAATCCCCAAAAGTGGGTACCAGTACCTAATATACCTGGTACAATACAGTACAGTTCGGTACCGGTCGGTACTGGTACGACACCGGTATTTGAGGGTAAAAACCGGTGAATACCAGAGCCGAAACGGTACAGAAAATACACCCGGTTTGGTAAATTTAGTACAGGTACCGGTACCCGATAGTATTTACTCGTCCCCTAGCGATTTCACTGTTCATTCAGTTCTCTTTTTAATATAGGTAATTCAAAACCAATATTCCTTATTGATTACCCTATGAATCTAGCACAACGGATCTAAGCTTAGCGACATCATGATTCATGGTAAACTAAAGACAGTTGATACTTCTTTGATTCTTGTGGTTGTTACGAGTCAGAGGTTGATCTTAGCAGCCAAACTCTAGGCCCTAACCAAACTCTTAACGCTTTTCGTTCGTTCGATCTTCGTAGCTGAAGATGGTGTTGTTTGAATCGGTTTGAAGCTTCTTTGCCTTCGTTGAATATGTGATTCATATTTTTATAAGTTTTTAAAAGGTATTGTAATATAAAGGGTTAAATGCTCGGATAGTCCCTGTGGTTTACCCTTTTTTCACCTTTAGTCCCTAACTTTCTAAAATTACAGCTATAGTCCCCAACTTTTCAATTTTTATTCCCGCATAGTCCCTGGCCTAACATCAGTTAGTTTTATCAGTTAAGAGGGTGTGAAATGACATAAATACTCTTTCCTTAAAACATTTAAAGAAATCTATTATTTATTTATTTAATCAAAATTGATGAGAAAGCAAGCAAAATGAAATGTTGATGAGAGGCAGGCAGGCAGGTAAGGTCAAGCTTCCACCTTCACTTTTTCTGTGAGATCGACAGCATCTTGAACAGTCGCAATGTTTTCAGCTCCGCTATCGCCTATTGACACTCCAAATTTTTCTTCCAACGCCACCATAATCTCAACCTGCACCATGTTATTAGCATTTTTATAGAACAATTTCAAGAGCCTGAAAAAACAGCTTAAAGTAGATAAGGCTTATGTATCGTGTCAAGAGAATCAGCACCAAGATCCACAAATTTGGTTGAAAGGGCGATTGTGCACTCGTCAATCGACAAATGATTAGCAATGGTGGCATGCACTATTTTCAAAGTCTCCGGTTGATCCTGTGTATCATCGATAATAATTATTGCTTATGGAATGTTTGAAGTTCCTTCCAACTGCTATTTTTAAAACAACAACAACAACAACAACAACAACAATAATAATAATAATTGAGTATCTTTTCTTACAAGGGAGCATGAAATGAAGCAACGAGAAAATGGTACTGATCTTTTCTCTGACTTGAAGATTACAAATCTTTTTGCACCCTGCAACAAATAGTTTAACAAGTATTTAAAACCGGTTCAATAATTTTGAAAAGTTGATCAGTAGTCGTAAATTACAGGGATCATAGAGACACAGAAGATTTGGATTTTGGGAGTTGTGCGAACAACAACGGGTGATGCAACCACTGAAGTTGAAACGAAGGAAACCATGGGAATTAATTGAGAAAATAAATAAATAATATATTTATTTTAATGTTTTAAGAAAAGGTATTTTTGTCATTTCACACCACTTAACTGAGAAAACTAATTGATGCTAGGCACAGAGACTATCCGGGAACGAAAACTGAAAAGTTGGGTACTATAGCTGTAATTTTAGAAAGCTAGACACTAAAGGTGAAAAAAGGGTAAACCACAGGGACTATCCGGGCATTTAACTCTAATATAAAAATTCCAAAAATAAAACGAAAAGTTAAATGCCCGGATAGTCCCTGTGGTTTGGCCTTTTTCACCTTTAGTCCCTAACTTTCTAAAATTACAACTATAGTCCCCAACTTTTTCAATTTCGTTCCCGGATAGTCCCTGTCGCAGATGGAGGTTAGTCTTTTCAGTTAAGTGAGTGTGAATGACCTAAATACCCTTGCTATTAAAAAATAACATTTAAATCAATAACCACCTTCAATCCAAACACACCTCTTCTTCCTCATATTCAGATTCATCTTCAATCCAAACACACCTCTTCTTCTTCCAATTTAATTTGATTAATTGCAGAACCTAGACCAAAGTTACCCTTCTTCTAGCCATAACCATCAAATTACCCACAAGGATTAGCACCAAAAAAAGAATCCACATATTCATTTAACATATAGAAAATGATAAACACTAGTATCTAATCGATCGAAACATGAAATAAAAATAAAGATGATGGTATAATAATAATACCCTTCTAGCAGAAGTATTGTTGGAATTGGCATTGGCAAACAAAGGGTTGTTAGATTGAAGCAGGAAACTATTGACAGCCGCATAGCCGAAATGAGCAGTCACAGACGGCGACGGCACTATTAGAGGCCTAATATTGTTACTGGAGAGTGATGGGGGCACAAACTCTGCAGCCATAACGTTCAATTTTGACAGCATGTCTGCCAAATCCCTCATTTCATTTTTAAAACCCTTTTCTTCATGATCAACAAAGGATTATTAATTGCAGAACCTAGACAATGAGATTTAGAGAAAGAAAGAGATAGAGGAGTGAACCAAACTGAATTAACAGAACTAACAGCATATGCAATGGAGAAATTAGAGGGTTAAACTACTGAATTAACTTTGGTCTAGGTTTTGCAATTAATCAAATTAAATTGGAAGAAGAAGAGGTGTGTTTGGATTGAAGATGAATCTGAATAATATGGAAGAAGAGGTGTGTTTGGATTGAAGGTGGTTTATTGATTGAAGTGTTATTTTTTAGTAGTAGGGGTATCTAGGTCATTTCACACCCACTTAACTGAAAAGACTAACCTCCATCCGCGCCAGGGACTATCCGGAAACGAAATTAAAAAAGTTGTAGACTATAGCTGTAATTTTAAAAAATTAGGGACTAAAGATGAAAAAAAGTCAAGCCACAGGGACTATCCGGGCATTTAACTCTAAAAAGAACTTCCTTATTTTGTTTTAATTTAAAACTACCCAACCTTCCTTGAAAATAAGACCATGGTTGTAGGAAAAATGAAGTTTTAAACACTTTGAAGGTGTTTTCCTCCCAATTATTTCCTCTGTTGTCGCTATAAATAACCCGGATCAATCGGTCTCAAAGAGTCGTTTTTTTTTCACAAACAAATGCATAACCACTTAGCAATAATGCCATATTTGTGCATGCCTACTCAGCTACTCCAAGACTGGCATCCTCACGATGCTAAAATGAAGTTCCACGAGACCCAACAGATCATTTTGTGTTAAAAAAAAATAAACATTTGATTCTTTCAAGATAACAATAATGCGTCTTTATTCGTTTGCGATAAAAGAAAAAAACAAACTATAATGCGTCTTATCTATCCTCCATGATATAAAAAAAGTTTGCTCTCATCTCACTTTTTTTAATCTACAAATAGCTTTGCTATAAGTACGATTGTACCAAGTATATTTGTTTGTTTGTTCATTCTAATATATGACACAAATTTGATTTACACCTTTAAATTAGTCTAGGTATAAAATGTGGACTACCATCACTATGTCAAAAAGGCCTACGGTCACACGAAAAAAGTGTGGCCATATGCCTTTCGCCACACTTTTTTTCTTCCAGCTCAAGTGTGACCAAATGTCGAGTTATCGTAGGGATCATACGACCACATTCACGTTTAGTGGCTGTAGCAACTTAAAAGTGTGACTAAAGGGTATTAAAATTTCTTGTTAGAATCAAGCATATGGGTGGCTAAAAGATAGCAACTGCCACATGATTTTACTTTAAGTGTGACTATTTCTATTATATAGACACACAAATTTACTAAAAAAAATTTATTTTAGCTACATTAATAAAAAAAAGTGTGACAAAAAGGTTGTGTAATCAAGCATTATGTCTGTTAAGTGTGGTTAAAGGGTAGAAACAACTACATGAATTTACAGTTTGTGTGGCAGTTCTATTATATAGTCACCTGAATTTATTGTAAGCGTCACTAAAAACTATTACTAGACACACAAAACGTTTTTTGTCAATTTAAGTGTGGCTATTTTCTAACATTTGATCACACATATCGGTAATCCATGATGTATCATTTCGTCACACATAAAAAAATAAAGTGATTATAATGTAGCTAATGGCTATTTATAGCCACACAAAATTTGGTAATTTTAAGTGTGAGTAATGTCTAATCTTTGGTCACGCTTAACTTTTTTTACATGACATTTGGCATCATTCAGTCACACAAACAAGAAACAAAGTGACTATGGTATGGCTAATGGTTATTTATAGCCACACAATTTTATAGCTTTAAGTATGGTTATTGTCTAACATTTGGCCACATATTTATTGTGGTTTCATATGGCCATTTTTGTGTAATTATTCATTTTATTTTTAATTTTTATGTAAAATTAAAACTGGTGTAAACATGAGAAAATCTAAAAATCAAATAATATTAACAATAATAACCCAAAATCCATACATAAGTTTTCAACTTAAATACTAATTAGAAACATAAACTTTTAACCAAAGCCTTTCTAAAAAAAGTTACAAAGACAAAATGACTACTTTTGGACTTGATAGTGCTGCAAATTTGCAACCATCGGCAGGTGGCCACCTTGTTGTTGTGAATCTGTTCATTAACCTGATAAGTCATGAGAGTAGCGCCCACCTAAAGCTATCTTGTTCACTAAGCTCATATTTCTCCTTAAGCACTTTATGCAGAGGCCAAAACTGCAATCACCTTGAATCCCCATGTCTTTTAAAGAATTCATGAGAGTAGCGACCACCTAAAGCTCTCTGCAGAAGATCAATATAGTTGTCAAGTTATAAATATACACAGATGTTATCAAATATTCATATATAGAATAATATTATTCCTAACCTTTCAAGGCATCATTCCAAGAAGTTCCATCATTAGGACCACATGATCCTGTTAAGTTAAACCAAATACCAATTACCTTAACTTGCATGAATTGAACAAAACGAAAAAGACTACAACTGTTGGAAATTTTACCTCATCTCTGTCATAATTGTCACCACTATGGGGATCAAAGAGAACATCACCAGTTGCAAGCTCAAAGCAAATGCATGCAAAAGACCACAAATCAACAAGGGTTGAGTATTTGGAAGTGGGGGTTGCGTATGTGGATTCTAGTAAGATCCATGTAGCTTTAATATAGTGATTTAATCCATTGTTGTCTCTAGGGATGAGCATTTGAGACTTGGTACTGGGACCCTGTACCGAATTATTTTCAGTGCCCGGTTTTTGGCGTTTTCGATACTGGCACGTTCGGTTCGGTACCAATAAATTACCGCTTCATGCCACTTGCAACTCGAACCGACCTCTTCAAACCTTGCAACCCGATCCGTAGAAAACCGCCTAACAAAATATAACGTGATATTACCAAAGTGAAGCATAATATAAAACTAATAGTGCTAATTACACTTTGGGATAATATGTACATGTTTTCCGAATTTGACCCGTTTACGTTTAATCAAGTTTTATACTAATGAACTCACACACACACACCACATATATACATACAAGTAAATGTGTTTAGAATTCTCAGGGGATAACCAGACCTCAAAATACAAAAAAAATGCAGAAAATGTATTTGGAAACCAAAGACTTTAGAATATCATTATAAGATAAGTACCATAAATAGCATTCAAATTAAAGTATGAAAAGACCTCTAGAATGGTTTCAGCTAGCTGCATGCATCATCGAAGTCGAGAGCAACCCCTTTCGAATCATCTTGCAAAACAAAAAGAATATTTAAGTAGACTAAACAACTATTTGTAAAATAGAACTAAGCTAAATAATACCTGAAACAAAATGCAACAACCTCAGCGTCAATCTTTTTGCTATTAGATGACGTAAAGAACAAACAAGCATGGAACTGCAATGAAAATGAAAAAAACGAAACACAAACATAAGAAAATGTGAAACATGGATGTAACTAAGAAATACCACAACAATATATTATTACTTAAACCCTTTTATGATCTTGTAAGTTCTTGGCCAGACCTGATCTTGTTGAAGTGTTTATTTCTTGATTTAAGTGTCTAAATTAAGCTACAAACAAAAATCTTTAAAAGTGAAAACCTAGGTTAATTGCACCCTTACAGGTTTAATTACACATCTCCATAGAAATTCTTCCAGTAATATAACAACGATAATAATGGCACTGAATTGTAACAGAACCTAAT
This sequence comes from Helianthus tuberosus, assembly GCA_030545235.1. Taxonomy (NCBI): domain Eukaryota; kingdom Viridiplantae; phylum Streptophyta; class Magnoliopsida; order Asterales; family Asteraceae; genus Helianthus; species Helianthus tuberosus. The sequence goes on along the minus strand of CM060397.1, from coordinate 131,098,870 downwards.
CAATATAGCTGCATTAAAACCTAAGTATAACTATTCTTTAGTTGTAACAAAGGGAGTGTTATGAAGTGTACTTGGACCCAGGGAAGGCCCAACCACCCAGCCCAGCCCAATGGCCCAACGAAATGAACACCATGGTGGAACGAGAATCATCACTGGATATAAATGAGAGGATGAAGAACAAATAAGGGCACGATGAATGTTTATGAAAATTGAGTCTCTCTTCCCATCTCAGATCTATCTCTATCTTCCCACCATCTTCTTAATCTCTTATTGTTTAGATTATTGTATCCATTCCTATAGTTGCAGTTATAATCCTTCAATTAATACTAAGAAATCCAGTCGCCTGTTGTTTAATCCTATTAGTAATTGGTTGTGTTAATATCCATTCACAACATTGGTGCTTTCATTGATTCGTTGGCACTGATGGCTGACGAAACCTTATACATTGATTTAATCGATTATCTCAAAGCCCTATTGAAGAATAACTATCAGAAGCAGGGTATTCTGAAGCGGATCTCAACTACTCTGGATAAACAAGACTCGTGTCTTCGCCAAATGGGGGATCACATAAAACAACAGATTAATTGCTTTGAGACGCTAAACACTACTCCGACCTTCGAAGTTACTGTGAGAAATGTGACTGATTCATTTGAAACTAAAGAGGGCTCAGTTCAACAACCTCAATATGGAATTGCTTCCGATCTAGAGCTTACTTCGGCGACAAGCATGATTGTTGTTGCTTCGATTCATTCTGATACGACTGAAGGTACCAATATTGTATCGAGTTTGAATTTGGATCCAAACTATGTTCCGATATCCTCTACGAAATCCACTCTTTATATTGCTCATGCACCTAATTTCACATTGGATGGACCTGCTATGGTAATTGATGGTCTTCTTTTGCCTTTTTATGCTTACGTTCGAGGAAAAAAAATTGGTTTTTGAGCCTGGTCTGTATTTTATTAATCATAAGCTGAGAATAACTGATCCTTCCATGAGCAGCACCAATAATGCACACCAGCTATTCGATGAAATGTCAAAAAATTGCACAACCTTAGATGACGCACAACATATTAAATTACCACAGTTACAACCTTCTCCTTTCATGCTAAGACTTTGTTTGCCTTTTCATATTAATTGGCTTGGTATGGAGTTGGGTTATGGAACGGTGCCACCCATTCGTGTGATTGCACTAGAATCTCAGTCGTTTTTAGACTCAATCATTGTTGTTACTGCTCGAGCATTGCAACATTCTAAACCTCTTATATGGGCGTTCTGGGCTACACAACTTGTAACTGCTGTTCAATCAAAGGTAACTGTTCTAAGGATCAATGAGCTTAGACATGATAACGGGGTGCTTGCGTTTTCAGTGGGGGATAAACGACTTGGTTGGAAAGGAGGAACAATTAACCTGTTTTTTTCATTGGATGACCAAGTTCTCCAACAACCAGAATCACTAAAAAAATATCTTAGCTTAGCTCTTCCTGCTCGAAACGAACCTCCACAATTGTTAATCCTATCCGACAATGCAATTCAACCATTTCAGCTCATGTTCCCTTCAAAAACATCAACAATCACTTCCTGGAGAGAGGTACTGGTTCACTTGAAAAGAGCGCAAATCTTAGATATTATTGCAGCTTACGGTTGGAAGTGTTACGGGGATTCGATTGGTTCTTTATTACCTTATGGTATGATGTTTTATCATAGACACAACATACGGGACGCATATAGAATTCAGGAGGCTTCTTCAATCACCTCTCTGTTCTTCTACTTTCGATTCGAAAATGAAGTAGGCATGATTCAAAAATGGGAACCGTTTTTTAGGTTGACAAACACAGCACTGAGTATGGTTTCGGTGCGGGCTTCTCTTGTTGCTCCTCCCTTGACACTTTGGTGTGTTAAGGCATTAGGTCATAGTCGGTATCCTCTTCTGCGGCACACATGGTTGTTTGATCCGGCTATAATTCAAGAACGATACACAAATTCTGGAAAAATTCTTGCACGGAAAGCTTACTTTTCAGTGGATCTTCCATGGAAGCCACCCTGGTGTTTTCCTTTTATTGTTTGTTGTTGTACTCTGCTCACTCATATGGTACGACCTTTATTGGGTCAGGCTCAGATTGGGTCTACGTGCACACAGGTTATAATTTTCATAGGTTGAGGCATTACCCATGGTTTAGTAACAACACGGTTTGCCAAGTTTTTACTTTTTACAGTCGAACGCACAATTTCATTTTCAGTTGTACTGGGTCATGGTGCATGTCTTCGGGGTATTGGGAACACTCAACATGTGGAACCTTGTCTTACGGGTGTAAACACTTTGCCACCATCAACCAGATCTCTGTCTTGGATTTATGGTCATGATTTAGCCAACTATGTTTTTCCTGTGATATCTCCGACTACAACTAATTTTGTTGCCTTACATGAGAGAAATGTCGCTAAGCTTACAAAAGGGTTGGGAAGTGGCAACAACTTTCTCTTTGACAATTGCTACCAAGTATCAGTAACAATTTTCCTCCACCTAATAGAAGTTGTAGATGGTGTTGGCAAGCCACTGCCACCAATGCTTTTTCTTCACATTCATTATGGTGGTTTTGTGGGTGCCTTTCATGGTTATGATGTCATTCCTCTTGGTGGAGCTTGTTCTGTTAGAGGTTACAACATTAGGGAAATTGGTGCAGTCATATTCTATTTTGCAAATTCATTATCACCAACCATTCCACTAGTTGCCAACTTACCAACACTTGACTACTTCTTCTTTAATGTTATAAGAAATATCTTCACAACCATAAGAGAATTAAAGACTGTTAGTGATGGTCATATGACATCAATTTCTGAAATTGGCAGCAGACTACGAGTTCAATCATGTACGCAATTTATCACTAGCATCTTGACCGACAAAGATTTATGTGTTGCCAACCATTTCGCATGTAACTTTTTGGATAATTTGCCACCTTTTCTTCCTTCTACACTTCAGCAAGGCATTTTATATCCTCATTTTGGTGACCGTTTTATTGAGTTGTCAACCGCTAACACTCTGGTAATGATCCACCACTTCATAAGAACCGAAATTGCACACTTGGTTCGTGTCATAACATTCTTCGCAGCCCTTCATGGACATAAACCACTAGAGATAGTTTGTTATATCCTTTCCTACTTTGTCACTGCCATTTTGGGAACCCATGATCAAGCACAGGTGCTCGCCAACATTTTCACACTGTTTTCGTCTCGAGTGCCTTCTAACAAGGTAGCTACTAAGGAAACCAAGTCTCACTTGACCAATCAAATTCCTACCTTTCACCTTGAGGACAAGGTGAATTTCAAAGGGGGCGGTAATGTTATGAAGTGTACTTGGACCCAGGCAAGGCCCAACCACCCAGCCCAGCCCAATGGCCCAACGAAATGAACACCATGGTGGAACGAGAATCATCACTGGATATAAATGAGAGGATGAAGAACAAATAAGGGCATGATGAATGTTTATGAAAATTGAGTCTCTCTTCCCATCTCAGATCTATCTCTATCTTCCCACCATCTTCTTAATCTCTTATTGTTTAGATTACTGTATCCATTCCTATAGTTGCAGTTATAATCCTTCAATTAATACTAAGAAATCCAGTCGCCTGTTGTTTAATCCTATTAGTAATTGGTTGTGTTAATATCCATTCACAACAGGGAGTGGTACATGTGTCCACCAGATAGATGACTAATGTAATGCCGCAAAGAAAAAAAATTCATATAACACCAAAAACTAACAGCAATAACAAATTTAAAGATCAAATAGAACCATATCTCACAAGATGCGCCATCTCTTCAAGCACAATAAGTAACTTGTTCACCGCTAATATCATTTGACCAGTAGGGTCGCCTACTTAACAAATTAATCATGGTTACGAAGAACAAACCTATAAAAGTCGGTTGCATTCGTGTGAAATCTGGAGCGCATTCAATGTGTTGATTTTTTATCATAAGAAACATGCAATTTAAAAATGTGAAATTATTCAGTTCAAGTTCAACCAAAATACAAGTAGGTACATATAGTCAATGAAAATCAAATCCCACTATTTGAACTAGAAATTTCAACATCAACAAATATAATGATAAGAAAAAAGAGTATGTTAGACAACCTTCACTATTTATGCACATACATGTAGGTTAAGCATTCAATCTTAATTGCAATGCTTGTTTATCCTAACTAACTACTTTGCAAACGAATGAGAAATGATGTGCATGTGTAATTCAACTATAAAACCACAAGCCAACATATACAGGACCACTTGCAAATATATTTTCCAACGAGCACACCAAATAGTTTCTCATAAACTGATAAACATATAAATAATTGAACTTTAAACATACGAAAGGTAAAACAACTGCAACATCACCTATATTTGTGGATCGGTTCAAGCTCAACTGAAAAGGTAGAACAACCACCTCCTCCTCTTACACTTCGATTAGGGTTTGTAGCCACAGGTTAGGTGATTGGGGTTTTCGCAGGTTAGGTAATTAGGGTTTTCGCATGTTAGGTGAGGAGATGGTTGCCGCCGGTTAGTAATTAGGGTTTTCGCTTGGGGTAGAGGTTGTCGTCGGTTGCTTAAGGTTCTAGGGGAGAGGAGATACGATGTGTATTGAGTAATGAAGAACAAAGTATAAGTGGCGGTAAGGAAGAGATCGATGTATTTTGGCTGAAAATTTTGGGGAGAAGAAGCTCAATTTTGGGGGAGGTAGAAGCTCAATTTAGGAGGGAGAAGCTCAAGTTTAGGGGAGAGATCGAAATTTGGAGCGGAGGGAATGTTTGAACTAGTTGGATTCCCCGCTTTGCGGCTTATTTTTGGCCAGTATCGATTCGGTTCTGATGAAACACTGGTTAACACCAAGGTTAACCAGCTGGGTAGTCTCTTATGTGGGGTTCAATCTCTTTCTCCACTTGTCAGTGACTGACTGGAATCCTACAAAACAGAACACCGGTGACTCACCACAAGAAGGAGAATAGGGGGGGGGGGGGTTCTCCTTGTGACCACCCTCCGGCGTGAGAATAAGTACTGCTTTGAGGAGAAATAGTGTGTGTTGTATGTGAAATGTAAGGATAGCAGAATGTTCTACCTGAATGAGGAAGGGTCCTATTTATAGCCGAAGGATGAAGGAGGGAGGAGAGGCCTTGTCAGCTGCCACCGGGCGCCAGCTGTCCGACCAAGGGGAATATCCTCTTGGTCTCCTCTGTTGTGGTCAGGATAGTGGATGACATAGCGCGCCGTTATTCGCCCAGGTAGGAGAATTAGTACTGCAGCTGTCGGTCTGTCCTTAAATCGTGTTGCAGGTCTACATAACGTCTGATTATTGGTGACACGTGTTGTCCTTTTTGTCTGGAGGAGCATCTTTGGTGCCACCTTGATAGCTTCTAGAAGCTTCTGGATACGCTTGCTGATGTAGACGCCATGTCAGATAAAAAAGTTGGTGTCGTCCCTGCCATGTGTGCATGGAATGGGACCATACCTCTTCAAGTCCCCCCAGTCCAGTGTGCCTTCTAGTTGAGTTTATCGTCTAGGAGGGATTCTGGACTCATAAGGGTAGTGGTTTTTATTGTTTGCTTTTACTTAAATTTTGCATCTCGAACCAAAATAATGCAAGGCGCATGTAGGTGCCTTTTGCAAAATTGAGCCAAACCGGCGCATGGGGGCAATCTTGCAAAGTTGAGCGAAAATGGCGCGTGGCGCATGGAGGCAACCTTGCAAAGTTGAGCCAAAATGGCGCGTGTCGCATGGAGGAAACCTTGCAAGGTTGAGCCAAAACGGCGCGTGGCGCATGGAGGAATCCTTGCAAGGTTGAGCCAAAATGGACGTGGCTCATGGAGACAACCTTGTAAAGTGGAGCCAAAATGGCGCGTGGCGCATGGACGAGACCTTGCAAAGTTGAGCCAAAATGGCACGTGGCGCATGGAGGCAACCTTGCAAAGTTGAGCCAAAATGGCGCGTGGCGCGTGGAGGTGGCTTCTCTTTTTTGGAGGTTTCTTCTAAGGGAAGTTTCTTCGTGGAGATTGAGACAAATGATGTGACTGACGTTCCGTCTGAGGTGGTTGTCTTGTCGGAGATGTGAACAGTTTCTTTTTCAGAAGTGTCATGCACGTTTTGCCATCTTGTCAGGCGCGTGGCGGGCACACACCCTAAAGTGGAGGTGACGGTTGTTCTCTCTCCTGACGTGTCAGTATTTCATTAGGTGTCTTTCTGCCTTCCTGACGGTCCACTACCCATCGCATTGAATGCGATGGGTATAAATAGGGGGCGGTTATCACCATCTCTACAGTTTCTTCTCCAATTTCAAATTTCAAACTCCCTTTTTTCTCTCTACTCCTTCTTCCGATTTCTTCCTTCTCATCTCCATTTCTCTTTCTAACCGAAATCATGTCCACTAGTGCAAAGCCTACTACCAAGAAGAGGAAGTATAAGCCAAGAAATCCTCCTGGTCTGGATCGGGCAGAGATAATCTGGAAGGAAGAAGAATTCCAAAATCTTATTCGGGATCTTGGTTTCCATTCTGACTGGGGTGTTCAGTTTCCGACCCCTAATTCCACTACATTAGATGCTCCTCCGGGTTATGTGACGCTATATGCCAATTTTTTTCGAGAAGGCAACTATCGCCTTCCTATGACGAAATTTATCGGAGAAGTGTTAACAAACTATAGTTTTCACATCTCACAAATAAACGCTCTAGGGTTGCCAAGACTCACCCATTTTGAGTTCATGTGCAGGGCTAACCATCTTGAGCCAACTTTTGAAAAGTTTAACATTTTTTATTTCATCAGTTACACAAGTGGTTTCTACTCCTTTAATTCCTATACCAATGGGGTTGATCCTTGTAGCAGTCATCCACCAAAAAGTCTTCATGACTGGAAACAAAAGTTTTTCTACATCCGTCGTGGGGTCATTCCCATTGACATGCACTATAGGGCTGAGAGTGAAGGTGTTCCACGTGTAAATGTCTCGGTGGATTTTACTGAGCAAGAGTGGTATAAGGTTCTGACTCGGAAGGTCACCCCTATTATTCAGCTTGAAGAGAGGGCTTTGGTGGCGACCGAGATGAGTATGTTATGGGCTCCCCAAAACCATAGAGGTTTTCCGATTTACGGATACTAAGGGAAAGGTATTATTTTTATTAATTTTCTTGATTTGTTCTTTATTTTTGTTATGTGTCCCTTCACATCTTCCGGTGTTTTGCAGCAGGATACAACTTGATGAACGTTTTTGATCCTAAAGCCGGTGGTGCTATGGTTGTCGCTGCGTTACTTGAGGGGTGGCCTCTGTTGGTTGAGCAAATAAGAGATAATTTCTTGCACCCTACGATCGAAAGCCTGGCCACCTATGCCAACACTGTTTTAGGTGAAGATGGTGGGGATGATATTGACGATGATATTGATGTTGATCCTACTCCTACTCGAGGGGAGGTTATCATCCTTTCGAGTGAGGAGTCTGCTGAGTCACATCAAGATCTAATCCATCGTTCCGCACATGCAGGTCCGCAATGAGGGACTGTTCATGAACCTGTTGCTGACGATGTTGATACTCCTGTTGTGAATCCTCAGGTTGGGACTGCTGAACAGGTGGAGACCAGGAAGAAGAAAAGGAAGGATAAGACTGAGGAGAGGAAGGCTGAGGAACCAGTGGCTGAGACACCTCATAAGCGTCCTTCTACGTCCTCTTTGTTGGACTATGTTGTCGTATCTGACACGCTATCTAGTTTAGATGCGGGAGTTAAGCGTTCAGAGCGTGATCTTGATGATGATGCCACGTTGACTGAGATATTGAAAAAGAAAAAACTACTCGAGGACAAGAAGAAAAAACTTGATGCGCAAGCTGCTGCAGTCCTGGCCGAGAAGAAATCCAAGTTACAAAAAGAGACTACTGCTGCACCGTCAGAGTCAGAGATTGACTTGGGTGTGTTTAGCGCGAAGGTTGGCAATCAGCTGGAAAAAAATATTCAAGTCTCCTGGTTCTCGAGGAACGATTTCTTCCGTTTGTGCATGTTTTGTGCTTTGCATGTTTTTCTTTTCTTTTAATTGTTTATGCTTCTTCTGTTGCAGCTCCCAAATCTGGCAGGGTTGCGCACAAGATAGACATTTCCAAGATTACTCCTCCCACCTCTCCTCCGTCCAAAACCTTGGATTTATCCCCTCCACGTCCTGACTCAAAGGGGAAGGGGAAAGAGGATGATGTCGAGGTTGAGCAGGTGGGAAATGTGGTGGAAGATGTTGCTACTGGTACTGGGAGAGGTTGGGCCTATCCTGAAGGTGTTGAGACTGAAGTTGAATATAGTGAGGCCGCTCCCCGACATGGCACCATTTATACAAAGCGTGTACGGAGTTCCGGAGAAGGTGGTGCCTCTGGCATTCGTCAAAGTCCAGAATTTCAACATGTTCAGGGTGGGTCATGGACTACCCATAACCCTGCTTGTGATGATCTTCCCCATGCGCCTCACTGGATTTTGACTCAAGGCTCCAGAATGAATGACCTCTCTAATTGCCGCGAGTTTTACTCTTTATCCCCCCCCCCGACTGAAAGGTTGTTCCAGAAAAACCACCACCAGATGGATCTTTTGGATGATCACATCTATGCTGGCGTGAATTTTTATGCTACTTGTCAAGAAATTGTGAGGGAGTGGCAGTTGATGGGGGAAGACACGTTGAAATTTGAAGCAGCCAAGAAAGAGCTTGCTGAAGAGAGAGAGAAATTTAATGCTGAGAAGAAAGGTTTATCGTGGAGGGTTGCGGATGCTGAGGATAAACTCGCCAAGGAAAAACAATTTAATGCCAACAAGCAAAAAGAGTGGGAGACCGCCTGTGAGCGGACCAACTGGGAGATGAAAATTGCCCATGATGAAATTGTTAGATTGAAGGGTGAAAAAACGAAGATGAGCAATGTGCATGAACAGGTGCGCGCCTTGTATCAAAAAAGAGAAAGCGAATATATCCAACGCATTGCTAAGCTTGAAAAAATTGCTTCTGAGAAGGCTGCGGAGAGCGAAGCCTCGGAGATTCTTGCTGAAGAGGCTACCGCAGATTGCAAGTGGTTACTTGCACGCGACATTCCTTTGGTATGTTTCCTCTTACTGCCTTGCTTTTCTCTATCTTGTTTCTCGTTTTGTATGTTTATTCTATTTTTTGCAGATTGCTGATCGTATCATCAAGTCAGACGAACTGGCTAAGTATATGTTCGAGCTTGGTGAAGCTGCGTATGACAATGATCGCAAGGATGGTTATGGCGAAGGGAGGGCAACTGTTGAAGCGAATGAGAATGTAGATCACTTCGATCTTTACAAAATTGATTGCGCAGCTCGTTATGCCTCCAAACGCCAAGAGTACGAGTTTCTCGAGTTTGCTATTGTTAAAGCGGTTAGAAAGTTGTCTCGAAAGACTGATGCTGTTGAAGTTTTGAAGAAAGCTCTTGGTGATCAGGATCCTGAGGCTGGGGGTGCGGGTTCCAGTCATTAAGTTTAAATCCGGCTTGCATGTTGTGTATTCTATAAATAGAGGTGGGTTCTTGTTCAAAAACTCACACCTTCATTTCATTCTTGCTATCTCTCAATTCTGGAGGATCCTGAACATTTTGGAACCTCCTTTGAGTTCTATTCAGTCCCTAGGACCATATGTAAGTGTCCTTTCGTGACTAGTTTATTTTATTTGGCTTAAGCCGAAAAGTCAAGCCTTTACGATAAACGCTTTGACTTTTAGCTAGACCGTAAACGGTCAAGCCATTTTTCGCAACGAACATGGCTATGTGATTGTAATTAGGTACGTGTTAAACCCTCAAAAGGGCACCTCCTAACAATCACGTTTGCTTGGTCAATTGACGAGTCAACGTAATATTGTTTTAAAAAGTCAACGGGTCAGTTTTTGAAATAATTGCGATATGAGTTTAGAAATGTTCTAAAATACGTTTTATCACTTAAACAACTTGGTAATAATTATTAGAACATGTGTAAACATGTTCGGCTCGTCAATTCCAGTTTTAGGGTGGGTCGGTTCGCAACCGAAAGTCGCGAAGTTTGACTTCTGCGTTAACTTTCGATTATGAACCGAATTAAATTAGTTTGCTACTGATTTTAGGTTCCGTTATGATCGTAATTTAATGTAGCATAACCCTATAAGGTTATATTACACAATCATACTAGAAATCTGAGTTATTTGCTTGTTACCGTTATTATGCTTAATTTTGACTATTATGCCCTTATAGCTTAAAAATGAGATTTTTGAATATATGGTCATATAAATAACTTAGTTACTCATATATAAACATGTCTAAGTTAATTTGACATTATTTTCTGGTCTCAAAATGTTGTTATGCAAGATATCGTAAAATTGAACTTTTTATTAATTAAATTACGCTTTTGTGCATAAATCATGTTTAAACATAAATTTTGGCACTAAACTCATTACCTACTGTTATGATATTATTTTTAGAGATTTTTGGAATGTTGGGTCAGATTAGATACTGACCATATCATTGAGTTCTCGTATAAATTATATAATTGACGATAATGCCCCTTTTGCTAATAAATTGTGATTCGCATATAATTAACATGTCAAACCTTGTCCTACTGACTTAATATGTAAAATAAAATATTTTAACCATTCAAGGCTGGTCAAAATCTCATAATCACATAAATATCGCAAATATCGTTAAATATCGATTTTTACGCTAATTAGGTGCATAGTATGATTTAAAACCATATTTAGCACCCAAGAATTGTTACCTACTGAATTTATAAATAAATTTTAATACTTTTACGGTAGGTGTAAGTCATGAACTCAGACTTCCAATTTTGTCCCTAAAGGCATTTGTGAAATGACCAAAATACCCTTTCGGGGCATAGTTTGGCCATAAATGGTATACCACGCATATGTATGATATCTTACTGATTTAACATCATAAAATAAGTGTTTTTACAGAATGTTTAGACCAGAACATAAATTTACTATTAAACCTCTTTTATAAATATCAAAATGACCAAAATGCCCTTACGGGACTTAATTTAGTTTAAAAATCTTTTTGGGCATAATTGTTGATATCCTACTGATATCATAACATATTTAAAGCATGATAACTCATGGAACTTGTACATAACTCATCCGATTACCCGTTATGCATATACGCGTTCGGTACGATTTATGTAACTAGTTTGCATAAATTAGCCGATACGGGTCAAACCTTATCATTTTTACTTCAAAATCCAGAATGTATTTAGATTACCCATATTATACAAGTTTTCATACTTGTTGGGTCCAAATTACATTTTATTCTGGTCATCGCTTCATCTAGCGTATCGTACCGTACCGTTTCCAATACTTTAAGTTTGCCGGTCTAGGTCCATGACCTAATTAAGACTCGTTAGCATTCTAAATTGGTTATTTATACCATCTTTCCAGACTAGAGCCTTCCGGTAAATTGTACCTACGCTTACTTAATTGAATACGGTTGAGTTGTTATAAATCTTGCATTTTAAGATAGGAGCTAGCTCAGGTAAATACTCTTAACCTATTTTCCCTTATACAGGCTTGGGATACGGTAATATAATTACCGCATGGTCAGGTATGGGATTCGAACACCAATAAGTCGGGAAATTCAAATAACCTGTTTTAGTTCGTATTGCTTGACTGAGACATTGGGGGTTAATGCGACCGTGTTCTGGATATACTTGACTTAATTGCAAATGGCCACGACCTAAGCACGGAGTGTAGGCATACACCCGAAAGATGCGATATGGTTTATTAAATAAGTTTTATACCCAATATGGGTTTCCAATAAGGGAATAAGTGGTGTGTCGGTTAATCATGAACCGGCATAGTACCGGGCCCCGTATGTAGAGCAAGTTATGTAAAATTGAAAACATGAGATATAGTTTGTCCCAAGTATAAAATATTTTCGTGCCATGTGCACCTAAACCAATTTTCATAAACTTTTTCAAATGTGTCGGTTGATGATATTTACCAGTGAAAACTGACGTATTTTCAAAAGTCTAAGTGACAGGTACAAATACGTAAATATGCTGGAAGCTGCTCAGAATTGTTAGACGAGGAATTTGCAACTCCTTCGCATAAGATATTAGTCTGATAAACTCCTTTTGTTTTAATGATCCGTCTATGGATTATTACAAGCTTGTCTGTACTAAATACTTTGATATATTTTAGACATTTGTGTTTGTAATAATATTTTATATTCCAAGACTTCCGCTGTGCTATTCTGTGTATGTTTGACTTTGACGATACCAATCTTACGTCACGATACTCCCCACCGGGCTGAGCTGTAAATATCGGGGTGTGATATATATATATATATATATATATATATATATATATATATATATGATTGGGTTCATGCGAGAACCACATTTATTGCGAGAACCGCGAGAATCAATGTGAACACAACAAAATAAATCCACTACACCAACAAAAACCTAAAAAAACCTAACCCTCAACCCCCCCCCCCCCCCCCCCCACAAAAAAAAAAAAACTAAACCTCCTCACCCCCCGCCAAGCTAAATGTTAAAAACTAAACCCTCAAAAAACCTAAAAAAATCTTAAAAATCTTAAAAATCTAAAAAACACACAGATTTTTTTATATATTTTTTATTTAAATCGCTACTTTTATTAGACAAATTTTTTTTAAATATATTTTTAATAACGAAAAGTAGCGATTTTTTCATAAAAAAATATTAAAAAGAAAATTTTATGTGTTTTTTAGATTTGTTTAGGTATTTTTGGTTGTGTTCACATTGGTTCTCGCGGTTCTCACAATAAAAGATGGTTCCTAACAGATCCTTCTACTATATATATATATATATATAGGGTAAGGTTCATGCGAGAACCACTTTTATTGCGAGAACCGCGAGAACCAGTGTGAACACATGACATTATTGTAAATACATAGAACTTTCAAAATAACCACCTCATATCCCTGATTCTCCTCTAGTTTGTACTTCAAACAAACATTAAATCACAATACATCAATTATTCACGTCCGATACATCTGATAACCTACAATCATCATCAATCCGTGCGATTCATCCTACAAAATCAAGATATACGCTCCACGATATCAGATACCAGCAGTTCATCATCAAAATTAGCCTATATCAGTGCATTAACAACATAATCATCGATCGCACATTCGTATTCCAATCTAAATTAGGGCAAAACGATCATAATCATCGAGGTTTGTTGCACAGATAGGGATGATCGGAAGAACACACATCGTCTAACGAACTATCGATTATCTGTTGCACCGTTCCGTGAATTTGTAAGTTTATACACCTTGTTTCGTAATCGTATATGATAAAACAACTATTAACCGTCGATTCAGACATGTTATTATGTGCTTATTACATTTAAACAGTTGTTTCATAAATGAATTATTGAAAATTGTGGTATATATATGTTTTTTAGTGAACAAAAGGGATAATGTTGTGATGACCTATATGTAATGCGGTACTGATGTGTTGTTTTATGTATTTTTTTTTATTAAGGAATGATGTTATGTGCATAATGTTGGATATGATTGGCAACACAGAAGTTGATTTGGTAAATGATAGGGTTTTTATTATTGAATTATGACGGTCGACAAGTTATGTGGTGTTAATGCACATGTGCATTAACACCACAGAATAGGCTTATACTGAATAGGCGTGTTAATGCACATGTGCATTAACACGACAAATAGGCTTATACTGAATAGGCAGAATAGGCTTATACGGAACAGGATTAAGATAATTTTATTATCTATACAGCTAAAGCACATGTGCATTAATACGACATAATAGGCTTATACAGAATAAGCTTATACGGAACAGGATAATAAAATAATTTTATGATTATTGATATTATTTTTTAGTATTTTTTTTTGTATATTATTGTAGATCAACGGTGGGAACAAATCGAAGAAAGTAACTTTTGTTTTGAAGTCAATGGATGAAGGGTTAAAAGAATGTCGGATGCAATGGATGCAATGGAAAATGATTATGCGACATGCAATGGAAGATGATTACGCGACAGTTAAACAAAGAGGTAAAAATCGAAGAAAGTAACTTTTGTTTTGTCTATTATTTTTTATCGAAGCAAATCTGTTGATAATCTCAGTCATGTTAATGCATAGTCATGCACAAATGCATATTTTGCCAGATTATTTCAATTAGGACAGTCATATGGATGCAAATGTGCAGTTAGGCACATGTGCATAATTTGCCAGAATATGTTAATAAGGTCGTTCATGTTGTTGTACGTGCATAGTTATGCACATATGCATAGGGTATATAGTAATGATAAAGTTAATGTTAATGCACGTATTCATTGAGATTGTATGTTTGTTAATCATGTGTTTTTTTGTTTTGTTTATTATCGTAGATCGATAACGGAAAGAAAATCAAAGAAGGTAACTTACGTTTTGAAATCAAGGGATGAAGAGTAAAAAAAATGTTGGATGCAATGGAAGATGATTACGCAACGGTTAAACAAAGAGGTAAAAAAAGGTTGACTAATATTTGATGATGCAGTTGGGAGTTTATGCACATATGCATCCCTTTATTACTTTCATGTTAAATGATATCATTTATGTAAATACATTAAATGTATCACATGTAGGTGCACAAGAAGAAAAAAAAAGCATAAAGAGGAGGACAAGTGAGCGAAATCACTATGAAAAAATTGAACAAGTAAACGAAATCCTTTTATTACTTCACAGATTGCGGGTTGTTCGTTATGCGACATATGGAGATGTATAAAGGGAGCGGTGAGAAGTTTGATTTCATATTCAACAAAGATAAAGAAATTCAAGACTTGCAACTTAAGAACATGAGGGTGAAGATAGCAACAAAAAACTGTCGTTATCAGAGGTGAATGATCATGTTCGTGAATACATGATGTATTATGATGTTTGGTAGAGGGAATGTTGGTATTGCACATGTGCATAGTTTGAAATAACATACATATTGGTATTGTATAATGTATTACAGATGGTCATATTTGTTAATTTAGGATGTAATATGTTGTTTGGCATAGTATGTGTTGGTGGTGCATATGTGTAATAATGATGGTTGATCGGATTTTGTGATTCTTATGATGAGGGTGTTATATTTACTTGTTGTAACTGTGTTAATGTTGGTAATACACATGTGCATTAATAAAAAAACAATAAACATGTCGGTAATGCATGTGTATATTTTGAAATATTGTATTTTTGTTTATATCATATTACGTATGTGGTACCCTATTACGTATGGGGTACCACATTACATATGTTGTTGTATCTGCAAGGAAAACATATTACATGTAATTAAAATATATACATGTATGCATATGTGCATTGTTCGAAACAATAACCATGTGTAATTAAATGGTAAAACATGTATGCACACGTGCATTGGTCAAAACAGCAACGATGTGGAGTGAAACAGTAAACATGTATGCAAATGTGCATTGTGCGAAACAGTAACCATGTCAATATAATGCACACGAGCATTATCATTTTATATATAACGGCGTTTTTTCGAACAGAACAAGATGCCATATATTCAAACCAGAACTCTAACCAGGAACTAGAGAAGTACGCTTACAATAAACATATAAACTCCTAATTTTCTATTACATTCACACCACTGGTGTACCACTCTTCAGTCACTAAATTCTCCATTTTGGCTCTAATTCTCCATTTTAGCTATGACTTTCATCCACAATAGAGTACACTCCTTGAATTGTTCCAGTCTTCTAGCATTTGAAATATGCACGACTTTGAATACCTTCTCATTTCTGCTCGACCATATGATCCATAATGTAGCCATCACTATGCAGTTGACTGCCTTTTCTTCTTCTTAGAAATCTCCAGCTTACAGGAAAATCTTCTACTCCTAACCATGCTCCGACCATCCACCATAGCGTTTTCGACATCAAACATGTAATGAGAATTTGTTCAACAGTTTCTTGCTCGTATTTGCAAACCGGGCACAATGTGTTGCTGGTCTGAATTATCCATTTTTTCCAGCTCCGTCTTTGTCGGTAACCTGCATTCGATGCCTTTCCATGCTAACATATTGGCTTTAGGTGTAGCCCAGCCGTTCCAGTTCATTACAAAGCCACTCGACAGGTCTCCGCTCGTGACACACAAATCCTCTCTAACGGTTTTAACATTAAAAGTCGACTTATTTTTCGAGTGCCAACCCCACCCATCTTGACCCATCTTCATTCTGGTGTCTCTCAACAGTGCCAAAAGCTGCATAAACTCCATCCATGCCTCCTTGGTTGTCGGCTTGTTCTTCTATTGCCAATCCCACACAGTCGCATCCCCTATTTTTGTAGTTGTCCGCCACCCAATACCATTTGGTTGCTGCCATTCTGCACATAATTGGATAGTTCTCCATAAGGCACTTGTTCAGAATCCATAAATCAACGACATAGTCTAATTTTCAATATAATGCACATGCGCATATAATTTTATACAATATCATTTACAATCAACATAATGCACATGTGCATATAATTTAATACAACATCATCTACAGTAAGTATAATGCACATGTGCATATCATTTAATACAATATCATTTATAAAGTATATACATCATTTACAGTCAACATAATACCTTTAGTCACAAATCGAATGAATTGCAACTCTTGATGTTCTGTATTTGTAGGTGTATTGTGACTGTCAACTGTATTATCAGCAGATGGACCAACAATGTCACCAACAATGTCCGCATCAGATGTATTAGGAGGATTATCAGAGAATGTATGAGGAGGAACATCAGATGTGTGAGAATCGATACTTGATGAATCAGAGGATGCCATGTAGATATGAGGAGGATTATCAGAGAGTGTATGAGGAGGACCATCAGATGTGTGAGAATCGACACTTGATGAATCAGAGGATGCCATGTAGAGGGTGTAAATGGTGGGTTGTCGTTGTGAATGCCGCTGGAAACACCGTGACCGGATGTCGCCGCCGTGAACTCCGGTGAGTTACGTGAACGCCGTCGGCCACCGTCGTCGATGTATACAAAGTTCTGATCCGATGAATGAAACCCTAACTTTGGATCTGAACAGAGTTGTGAAAGATGAATGAAACCCTAACTGTGGATCTGAACAGAGCTGTGAAACAGAGGGGCGCGTGTTTTTATAATAAATATCACATAATTACAATTTTGCCATGTGTTCACACTGGTTCTCGCGGTTCTCGCAATAAAGGGTGGTTCCTAACGGATCCTTCTCATATATATATATATATATATATATATATATATATGGGTCATAAAAGGTTGAAGCAATTCAAAATGATCACGTTGTTAATATGATCAAATCAAGACAAGCGAAGAACTCCAATAGATGTTGCCAAGGAGGAGTGTTGAGGCAAAATATTTTGCCAAAAGCATCAATGTGGACTTTTGTGTTTTGGTCAACAATTTCGCATTAAGAGTTTCTCTTAAATGGAATTACACCCGACCGGAGCTTCGTGTAACCAAAGTTTCTTGAGTAGATGGTTTTGTCGGAAGTTCAAGCGCAAGGAAGGATTTCACTATTTTGCTGGAGTTTCTCTTTCTCACACATAGTTCGTGTGTGCTTGACGAATACCAATGAAGAAGATAAAGAATTAAACAAAACATTGAATCTGAATCCAATGAATGATTTTATTACATCGATACCAAGCTGAAGTTACAATCTCTAATAAAGATTCTATTTTTAATAAAGAGTTAAATGCCCGGATAGTGCCTGTGGTTTGGTCTTTTTTCACCTTTAGTCCCTAACTTTCTAAAATTACAGTTATAGTCCTCAACTTTTTCAATTTCGTTCCCAGATGGTCCCTAGCGCGGATGAAGGTTAGTCTTTTCAGTTAAGTGGGTGTGAAATGACCTAAATACTCTTACTATTAAAAAGTAAACTTTAAATCAATAACCACCTTCAATCCAAACACACCCCTTCTTCCTCATATTCAGATTCATCTTCATTCCAAACACACCTCTTCTTCTTAATTCTTCACCACCACCACCATCTCCACCTTTCACCACCACCACCATCCACCTTTCACCACTGTACCCCACCCTTCACTCTGAATTGCCGCTACCCCGACTTGGATCATGAGCTTTTGAGATTATTTCAGGGGTCTTAAATTTCATGATTTTAGTGGTGACGACAGTTAGAGTTCGTGTGAGTTAGCTGTTCTAAAAAACATATCTCTTGACATTGAAACATGCGTGTTTCGGCTCATAGAAAAGTAGAGACATACAAACTGGAACTCACTGTGAAGGGATAAGAAATGGTGGTTCTGCAGGTTCAATGCTAATGGCAGTGTCAGCGCTTCTTGGAGCAAGAATATTTGAATTCTCCATCTCCATCTTCAAATTTGTAATCATGGGGTTTTGAACCATAGACCTTTAAAAAACATTTAGCATGAAAGAATCCAACATTTTATAGAAGCAGAAAAAAACTTAGTTAGAAGTTTACTGTGCAGTTAAAGCAGATTGGTCTTCATGCTTAATTGATACGCTGTGTGAATCCTCCATCTTTTAGACTTTTGGTTTTGGATTTGGATTTGGATTGTGAGTTTGGGGTGAAAGGGGGGGGGGGTCTGTTGGTGGTAGCCAGTTTTAACAGGTATTTATAGTTATATACACTTTGGCAATGCAAATGTTGCAGACCAATAGGTAAAACTCATGAAATAAAATAAAATCAAATCATATTCTGAATATAAAATGACATTGATGCACTCGTCTTATTTAACCATAATCTAGGTAGGATTATTCTCATGACTTAATCAATAACTAAAAGTCCAGTCCTGAAAGTCAGAAGCACCTCTCAACATACACTTATACACTTGAAGTGGTCGCCATAATAACGGGGTAGCGGCAATTCAGAGTGAAGGGTGGGATATGGTGATGAAAGTTGGATGGTGGTGGTGGTGAAAGGTGAAGATGGTGGTGGTGGTGAAGAATTAGGAATAAGAGGTGTGTTTAATTTGAAGATGAATCTGAATATGAGGAAGAAAAGGTGTGTTTGGATTGAAGGTGGTTATTGATTTAAAGTTTATTTTTTAATAGTAAGGGTATTTAGGTCATTTCACACCCACTTAACTGAAAAGACTAACCTCCATCTGCGCCAGGGACCATCCGGGAATGAAATTGAAAAAGTTGGGGACTACAACTGTAATTTTAAAAAGTTAGGGACTAAAGGTGAAAAAATACCAAACTACATGGACTATCCGGCATTTAACTCTTTAAGAAATTATCGAGCATATATGAAATTTCAACTATATCAATCTTTTGCATTAATTCTGGAATTGAATCAATAAATAAAAACTTATGTGTTGTATGTGTTGGCACTGATATGAACTTGTCATAAATTTTGACTTTTTGCATCGATTTTGAAGCTTGAGTTGTAATTAAGGTGGAAGGAGTGCTCTCCATTTAGGGAGTTAGGGAGTGATAAATTTATTTTCTAACTGATGACGGGGGTAGCTCAAACCTTAATAAACTAATTAGAAACACAACAACTTAAAAGGTTAAAAGGTTCGAAAATGGTCAGCTGTCATGAACAGTAAAAAGGACAAGTCAGAGCCTTGTCAATCACCCTTTGCGTGTGAAACCTCCTGCCCAGCTGCAACCAGAACATGTGGGAGAGCACACCCTTTTGTCCGCAGGTCCAAACCCTTCAACCCCTAAAAGGGTAAGTCCCTTACTGCAAGCCATGTTCACTAGTAAAAGGTTTCTCCTTTGAGAAACCTCTTCCCCTATAATGTGCAGGCCATGACAAACATACGAGGACACTCCAGAATCAGAAGGAATCATCCTAACTCTCTGATTCTTCTTCTCCCTCTTGAGAACTAGCTTCATGCTTGTTTCTCTTCTTCTTCTCCCATGAGAACTAGCTTCATGCTTGCTTCTCTTCTTCACACTAAATAATTCATCTTCTCCAACGATTGCTATCTGGGCAGATTTCTAATCAGTTCAGCATCTAAGGAGAATAACAACAACACTAGTGAACCTCTCTCCACGTCTTGCAAACGTGGGGGGACCCCACGACCTGCGTTAGGCTAATTGAAACCTTGAACCCTTTTACCCGGAGATATCGCTACAGGCCTTGGTATTGTATTTGTTGCATCAACAAGTTGGCGCCCACCGTGGGGCTACGCTGCTTACTTTATCTTAAAGACCAGTTGTGTAGCTCCATTTTCTCTCTACATCATGTCTGAAAGCAAGTCTCTCGGTCAGGTAAATCAGGTGCCTAACAACACCGGTTTAACACCAAATTCTGATTGGATCTCACCGGTCAGATCTACACCTCTTTCTACTCCCGGAAATACTCCATCGGGATATGTTCCCGGAGTTCACTTCTTTTCAAACACCAACCCCATCTCGATTAGGGGTTGCACCTACTCAAATCAATGCAATGCATACACCGGAACACATATATCTAACACCCGAGGGAGTAGCTAGGAATTTCTTACAACTGAGATTTCTTCTCAACTAGCATGTGAGCCTAGAAAGGGAAAAAGGGTGAGAATAAGACTAAATTATGGGGAGTCTGAACCCTCATTGTCACCTGGCCCTCCATCTCTTCCTTTTAGCAGCTCACGTTTAGCCACATCTTACCTTGAAGCTGGTCCTAGTGTGACAGACCAACCACTCAAGCCCTTGAGCTTTTGGGAGGCCAGGACCAACCGCTTTTCCTTTATTTACCTCCCAACCCATTATAACCGGTGCACCTATTGGGCATGAAACCACTTTTGATCAATTATGACAGTCACCAGCTTCAAGTGTTCCCCCTCCCATTGCTACTTCGTGAAAACAAGCCATGGCCACCATGACTTTGGCTCGAGGTGCGGTCATGAGCACTTCCATGGGAATGCCTTATACAGTACCATCAGAAAGCCTTTAAGGCTTTAACCTTATGCCCTAGCCGATGACACAGATGGTAGCCTCTTTTATGAGTACCATCAGAAAGCCTTTAAGGCTTTAACCTTATGCCCTAGCTGATGACACAGATGATGACACAATTTCCTTAGCAACACTTCATTAACCAAGTGCTAGCACTCACCAGGATACCTCAACACAGTAACCTAGCTTCAAATGTCACACCGCCAAAATCCACATGCGGAGTATTACCGCTTGGAGGCGTGACTGACCAGGATCCAGCCACCAATCATATTGAACAATGTATTTAGAATAAATAAAATCCAACCACACAATATAATTGGTGTTCAAAAACCAGTTAACCAAGTTCAAGTTAATTAGCGGAAGCAGAAAATGAAAAACCAAAATAAAAGTTCAATGAGTTTAAATGTAACATGGCACACAACCGTCCATGCTCCACAACGCCTCCTCCTGCTCGTGCAAGCTCCAAAGATACCTAACGACCTGCAAGGCATGTAACAACGAGTCAACAACAAAGTTGAGCGAGTTCACAGTTGGTGTTCATTGTTAAGTTGTTTCAAAAAAACCAGGAATTCATTTGTAAGTTGTAAGTTAATCAGTTTACCCTGTTTCCCAAACATATACATAGTTGGTGGGGGCTTCCCCATGTT
The DNA here is from genome assembly GCA_030545235.1 of Helianthus tuberosus. Taxonomy (NCBI): domain Eukaryota; kingdom Viridiplantae; phylum Streptophyta; class Magnoliopsida; order Asterales; family Asteraceae; genus Helianthus; species Helianthus tuberosus. The sequence continues at coordinate 131,077,323 of CM060397.1, read as the reverse complement.
AACCACTAGACCTGTTTACCATATCGACCACTGACTAAAGTAAGTTGGTGCCCTGACGTCAATGTCTATCATCATTGACTAGTGACCAGATCCATTAGTTCACGCCCGTCCTCTGCGGCACGGAGTGAGGCTTGTCAAACCTAAATAGCGCTAACTAACTAATGACCCGCTCGCCATTGGCCCAGCGATTAAGTCGATATAAAAGGAGGGACTTCATGATAGATAGTTTTGGTCTAGCATCCGTGTTGTCACCCTTCAATAAAGAGGGTGTGTACGTAATCCCCAAACCAGGAGATTACGCAGTTTCTGATTATATTCTTATCACGTGTTGTCACCCTTCAATAAAGAGGGTGTGTACGTATTCCCCAAACCAGGAGATTACGCAGTTTTCGATTATATTCTTTACCCATTCCCAACCCTTGGGAATCCCATGCCTTGTGGAAAGTGTGAACTCACCTCGATTTGCTCGGCAGATAATTTATTTGTCAATATACTGTATTCAATCACGTCCTATCATAGGTATTACGTCTAATCAGATTCACATACCATTAATCACGTATTCAAGTAGCACATAGGTCACGTTTCATATAACCACACATACTTGATCAAATTTCATGAACAGTATCACATATTTGGATTTTAACTCTTCCACTATCTAGATGTTTGTATAATCCCATTCACTAGTCACAATCCCTAACAATATGCACAATACATGATATGTTCACAGCCCACTAAAAAAATCAAGATAAAACAACATGAAACACAATGTATACTAAAGCTATTGCCCCAACAGTTAACATGCCATTCGGATACTACCCAAAATCCTATCCGGCCCATTGCATTAATAAATTAATCAAATTAATCTAGCAGCCCACTTAACATTTAACTGCCCAACTATCATGCTATGCGATCTGCTAAAATATTCGGCCCAAGTTATCACCCTAAGGCCCAACTAAATTTTTGCATGTTACTAGTACCCTTTAATTCGCCAACAACTATTAACAATCTTACGGCCCAACCCAGCATATGATTATAGAGTTAGCCGGCCCAACATCAAACATGTGATCACATAACTCTTCAGCCCACTAAGCTGACCGAGTTTAGATGCTACCCCCTAACCTGAGGCCCAAATTAGTTTTCATGTTACTTATTCCATTTGATCGGCCCAACCACAAAACAATATCATTCCTTATTCGATTATGGGGTCCATCAGTGGATGATATCACAAACACTTTAAACTACCAACGATCGACCGAACACAGTATGCATATAATCACATATACAAAAACATCCGGGCGCGGTTTCACATATCATCAAGCACGGAGATCACATGAGTAAACTATACACAAACAAAACCGTGACAAGTCTTCTACTAGAGTTACGAACGGGAGGGAGATAAATGGTCTTACCGGTGTTCGGCGGAGGCTGAACTTGCCAGAGAAGACGATGATGATGGTTGGTTCGTCGCGGATTTTCGAGGGAGGGAGGAAAAGTTGCGACGGTGAGGGGGTGGGTCTTGCTCTGCCGTAGGGTTTGTGTGTTGTTTTTGGAATTGAGCAATATGTTACGTTTATGGCTTTATAAAAGGTTAACAACAATTAAAGTGGGCCGCTCCTTAGTTACTTGGGCCTACAATCTTGGGCCTACAATCTTGGGCCTACAATCTTGGGCCAAATTCTCGAAACATACCAGGAAGTCAAAGCACACAAGAATTAATTTTGAGCCTTGGGTCAATATGGTGAGTGTTTGCAAGGTATAGTTATAAAGCCCAAAATATAAGCGACCCAACAGTTTCCGATAAGTTAGTTAACCGCGAAATCAAACATATAAGTTTAACGGAGTTTAAATCACAACCTTGAACGTTCGGGTTGTCACATTATCCCCAACTTGAAAGAAATTTCGTCCTGAAATTTAGCACGTAGACACTGAGGAAGCTAGTTAGGTTGTGTGGTTTCCTGGTTTTCATGGGTGTCACATCATTCCCCCGTTGGTTTGGAATTTCGTCCCGAAATTCCGTAGTTGCTCCAGCCTCAGTAGTGGTTGCACTTTTCTCGAATAACTGGGGATACTTGAGTTTCATTTGGTCTTCTCGTTCCTAGGTGAACTCTGGGCCACGACGGGAGTTCCAGCGAACTCGAACAAGAGGTATTCTGGTATGCTTGAGAATATTAACATCTCGGTCTGTAATCTCTACAGGTTCCTCGACGAATCGAAAATGATCGTCGATAGTGAGTTCCTTGAGAGGAACTATGAGGGTCTCATCTGACAGACACTTATTCAGATTTGACACGGGGAGTACGTTGTGAACTCCACTGAGTTCTTCAGGTATGTTCAGTTTAAAGTTGTTTTCAAAAACCGTAAGTTCATTCGAAAACCAGTAGTTAGTTAGTTCCTTGGGTCGTGCGAATGAATCCAACTTACGTCTGTGTAGTTGTGAGGTTCCAAAGGAAAAATGCGAAAACGTGTTCAAGGGAGTATGATCGTATCAACAATACACCGCCACCTTCAAGGTTTCAAGGAGTGATCACCAGTGATCGAAAGCCGAGCCTTCCACTTTCTTTAAGCTAGAGCGTGTTCGTTCCAGTATCTCGGCATGGAGTAGTGAGAACGTAAGGTCACTGTGGTAAGAGAGCGATGGTTTGTTCTAAGCCAATGGTAGAAATTGGACATTTCATTAATCAATATTCACGTGTTGGTGCAAGACCTAGTGCAAAGATTCCGCATATGAAAGAAAAACTATCATGACATTAGAGTACGTCTCTTGTAGTGTAAGGTGGGTCAGGTAAACGTATAAATTATCGTGTTTTCTGGTAGGTTGAGTGATCCACAACTCTGCCCCCAATTGTCTTGAAGTCTATTTCACCAGTAATGGCTTCCATTCGCTAAGTTGGGTATACGTGAGGGCTAATCAAGTAGAATAAGAATAAATCATCCACCAGGGTAATAAGGTAGTCTTGTGATCGTTAAAAATCATGGTATGGTTGTTGGCATTTCGTTAAATCAGTTTCCAATCGAAGAAACGGGGAATTAATGAGGTTCATACGAAGAATCGAGCGAAAACAGGGGTCCATCAATAACCGAAGGACTCGACCAGCTAATCTGTTGTCTAGAAGTAATTTCTAGTAGTGGTGCATGGCGGCATGGCACAAAAAGGGAAGTTTGTTGCATCGCGGTCGCGCGAGTGTATCATTTGTCCAAAATAGAGTTTGGTGGGTAAGGTTGCGAGTTGCAAAACGACGAAGGCGTGTAACTGTGGCTGCTTCGTTTCTGGTGACGATGACAGGCGAAGGTGATAAGGTTCGTCAACAGGGATGCGTAGGTATAGTTCTCCTAAATCCAAGTACGTTTGAGCCAGGTCTGGTCTTCGTGAATGTTGACATACAATCCGAATGTACGGAGGGTCAGATGGCGACGTCATGTCGTGATAAGCGTATGACTAGCTAGAACACCTAAACAATTGTCGTAGTGCGGTGACGAGGGAACAGAAAAGAATTTGACCACCACTTGTCAAATTTCAAGTAAACATTCGGGTGTCATATATAACGCATCAGGGTTAATAGATAACATGCTACTACTCTAACTGGGCATATGCAACACACAATGTAAATGTAAACTAGCAAGTAGGCAATACAAAAATAAATCATACCACCTAGAGTGTTGAGTCTTGCACGTGGAGCGAAGCGTCGTTGTGGATCGTTGAGCACTGTACTGGTTATAGTCTGGTTTTATCAAAAAGTTTTTCCCTTTTTTAAAACCAAGTTCACTATAACCAATGGCTTTGATACCAATCTGTCACATCCCTAAAATCCACATGCGGAGTATTACCGCTTGGAGGCGTGACTGACCAGGATCCAACTACCAATCATATTGAACAATGTATTTAGAATAAATAAAATCCAACCACACAATATAATTGGTGTTCAAAAACCAGTTAACCAAGTTCAAGTTAATTAGCGGAAGCATAAAACGAAAAACCAAAATAAAAGTTCAATGAGTTTAAATGTAACATGGCACACAACCGTCCATGCTCCACAACGACTCCTCCTGCTCGTGCAAGCTCCAAAGATACCTAACGACCTGCAAGGCATGTAACAACGAGTCAAAAACAAAGTTGAGCGAGTTCACAGTTGGTGTTCATTGTTAAGTTGTTTCAAAAAAACCAGGAATTCATTTGTAAGTTGTAAGTTAATCAGTTTACCCTGTTTCCCAAACATATACATAGTTGGTGGGGGCTTCCCCATGTTAACCACTAGACCTGTTTACCATATCGACCACTGACTAAAGTAAGTTGGTGGCCTGACGTCAATGTCTATCATCATTGACTAGTGCCCAAATCCATTAGTTCACGCCCGTCCTCTGCGGCACGGTGTGAGGCTTGTCAAACCTAAATAGCGCTATCTAACTAATGACCCGCTCGCCATTGGCCTGGCGATTAAGTCGATATAAAAGGAGGGACTTCATGATAGAGAGTTTTGGTCTAGCATCCGTGTTGTCACCCTTCAATAAAGAGGGTGTGTACGTAATCCCCAAACCAGGAGATTACGCAGTTTCCGATTATATTCTTATCACGTGTTGTCACCCTTCAATAAAGAGGGTGTGTACGTAATCCCCAAACCAGGAGATTACGCAGTTTCCGATTATATTCTTTACCCATTCCCAACCCTTGGGAATCCCATGCCTTGTGGAAAGTGTGAACTCACCTCGATTTGCTCGGCAGATAATTTATTTGTCAATATACTGTATTCAATCACGTCCTATCATAGGTATTACGTCTAATCAGATTCACATACCATTAATCACGTATTCAAGTAGCACATAGGTCACGTTTCATATAACCACACATACTTGATCAAATTTCATGAACAGTATCACATATTTGGATTTTAACTCTTCCACTATCTAGATGTTTGTATAATCCCATTCACTAGTCACAATCCCTAACAATATGCACAATACATGATATGTTCACAGCCCACTAAAAAAATCAAGATAAAACAACATGAAACACAATGTTTACTAAAGCTATTGCCCCAACAGTTAACATGCCATTCGGATACTACCCAAAATCCTATCCGGCCCATTGCATTAATAAATTAATCAAATTAATCTAGCAGCCCACTTAACATTTAACTGCCCAACTATCATGCTATGCGATCTGCTAAAATATACGGCCCAAGTTATCAGCCTAAGGCCCAACTAAATTTTTGCATGTTACTAGTACCCTTTAATTCGCCCACAACTATTAACAATCTTACGGCCCAACCCAGCATATGATTATAGAGTTAGCCGGCCCAACATCAAACATGTGATCACATAACTCTTTAGCCCACTAAGCTGACCGAGTTTAGATGCTACCCACTAACCTGAGGCCCAAATTAGTTTTCATGTTACTTATTCCATTTGATCGGCCCAACCACAAAACACTATCATTCCTTTTTTGATTATGGGGTCCATCAGTCAACATGTTTATATAACATCAATCACATGTTCATATAATATTAGTCAACCTGGTGTTATGTTGAAAAAGAAACGGAATCATCAGCATATATAAAATCACTAAATCATCAACATATATATCATTCCTTATCAACAGGCATGAGCATTCAACATGTAAAAGAAATCACTTATATATCCTTAAACTTTTTAAAAAATGCATGACCAGGTTGTACCTCACGCATGTCAAGTTGTACGTCTTCCCAAAACAAAACCCAGTTCCATAAACAATATGAAAAACAACATGAACTATGAGTCATTAATGTGATCATCAAGCTAACGGATCTGAACATCCTACTTTAAACCGTGATACTCATATCGCTCGGTACCGAGAATTAGCCTTTTATCAAGAAGAATTCATGCATTAAATCAAACAGTGTGGTTTACATCTCAAAATCATACAACACGTTCACACATATGAAAAGAAACATGGAGTATCGAATCAGTGGATGATATCACAAACACTTTAAACTACCAACGATCGACCAAACACGGTATGCATATAATCACATATACAAAAACATCCGGGCGCGGTTCTACATATCATCAAGCACGGAGATCACATGAGTAAACTATACACAAACGAAATCGTGACAAGTCTTCTACTAGAGTTACGAACGGGAGGGAGATAAATGGTCTTACCGGTGTTCGGCGGAGGCTGAACTTGCAGAGAAGACGATGATGATGGTTGGTTCGTCGCGGATTTTCGAGGGAGGGAGGAAAAGTTGCGACGGTGAGGGGGGTGGGTCTTGCTCTGCCGTAGGGTTTGTGTGTTGTTTTTGGAATTGAGCAATATGTTACGTTTATGGCTTTATAAAAGATTAACAACAATTAAAGTGGGCCGCTCCTTAGTTACTTCGGCTACAATCTTGGGCCTACAATCTTGGGCCAAATTCTCGAAACATACCAGGAAGTCAAAGCACACAAGAATTAATTTTGAGCCTTGGGTCAATATGGTGAGTGTTTGCAAGGTAGAGTTATAAAGCCCAAAATATAAGCGACCCAACAGTTTCTGATAAGTTAGTTAACCGCGAAATCAAACATATAAGTTTAACGGAGTTTAAATCACAACCTTGAACGTTCGGGTTGTCACATCAAAGGTAGAGGGAGACCTCATGAGACCCTACAAGCCCAACAACATGTCTTGATTTTCCCTACAAATCACTGATTATGAGTTTCAAACTCGAATAAAGATGCCATCACACATAAGAACTTATGGCGGTACCGATGATCCTAACGACCACCTCCAAATCTTCACTTGGGTTGCAAGAATCGAGAAATGGTCCAACCTGTGACATCTGTACTTGTAATCATTGTACAAACTTTGAATAGTTCAATTATCAATAAAACAATGTGATTTGGCCCCAAAGTTTGTTTATTTATGTTTGACATTTTGCACGTTTCAATTTTTGTTCAATTTCAAACTCTATATCGCTTTCTGGAAAGTTATACACAAACTGGTGCGTAAACATAATCAGTTTAACACGACAAAAACTCTGGAACATCAACATATTCTTAACAAAACTTAAATAACTTTTACATAACTTAGAAATAAGTTTTAAAGGGTTTGGCATGGCAAAAACAAGTTTATTCGCTTACAGGGACTGTTTACGTCAAACTGCGAAACTATGCCGATTCGTATAGTAACGAACATTCCGGAAGTTGATCATAAGCTAAACATACCTTAAATATCCTTTACATAGCTTAGAAATAGGCTTTGAGAGGTTCGGTATGCGGAAATAAAACTTATTGGTCAATCAGGGACTAAAAGCGTCAAAAAGTGGATAAGTTTGCATTTTCGCGCATATCTTACGTTCTGAACATATCCGGACATCCAAAAATTTTTGTAATCATTAAAATATTTTATTTTAGTGATTGGCATGTTCGTCGCACAATTTGGATCGTTTTTCGCGTCCTTTCGTGTTTCGTCGTAATTAACCGAATAACGCAACAGTACGACCAAACGAACCGACATCCGAGATATTTTCAAGCATATTTTAAGTTCCCTATACTTTAACTTCATTGTAGAGCCTTGAAATGGGGTTAATAGGGCTTAAACGTGTCGAAAATGCATCAAAAACTGAGTTTTGGACTTGCGGGGACTAAACTTGACAATCTGTGAAAGTTGTCTAGGAGGGTCGCGTAAGACCATGTGTGGGTCTACGCAGCCCGTGACAGACTCCCAGAACAGCAAAATTCAGTTTTCTGCAAACATCAACTGGTTTCTGGGTTTTCTTCATGGTTTTACAACTCTATGGACTGGTTTTTAAGCTCCCATGGTATATAAAACCATGGGCAACACTTGTAAGGTCCAGATCAAAGCTCGAAATCCAAGAAACGATCCTAACGGTTGTCTGAAATCTATAAATACCCAAGGATTTTCATTCCACACTTGCTCAAATCAGTTTTTCCTCTCATTTCTGGACAATAGGAGCTATCCCTTCTGGTTGAAGGCTCCTTTCTTCTTGTTTTCTTGTTCTATCTTCAAGATTTGGACCTCTTGTAAGCTTCTTTCATGCTTTTTTATGCATTTTAAGCATGAAAGTCAAACAGTGTTTGACTTTCTGCTTTGACCAGTCTTTGGTCAACACAAAGTTCGTTTGAACTTTGCAACGTGAGCGTAATCACGATGGTTAACAGGGCGTAGTGCAAGTCATAGTTTCGGTCAAAATACGTGTTTATGCGTATTTTGCAACGAAGCTATCTTTGGGTATCAAAACACTTTGTTTTGATATAAAACTTGTTTTCTAACTTAGTTAAACATGTTTTAACATGTTTAACTCGTCACTTTTAGTTTAGTGCTTATATAGGGTTGATGTGTGTAAAATGCAATATATAAATTACATCAAATGAGGCATAAAACTAACCCTTTTTTAGTACTAATGTTGGAAAAAGTGTTCTTTTGTCTTCCTTTTGTATTTTCAGGATCAAATGAGCTTAATTGAACAAAAGGAACAAATATACAACCAAATCTAACATAAATACAAAGAAAGGGAATAAACGTGGCATGCCTGACCCCTCGACAGCATCTTCCCAAAGCAAAAACAAGAAGAAAGCTGAGCATGGGGTTGTGCCCAGCTGAGCACGGGGCTGTGCCCAGCTCAGCACGGGGCGTGTCCAGCTCAACACGGGGCCGTGCTCAGCGATCACGGGGCCGTGTCCAGGATGGTCAGCCCTGGCACAAAAGACAAACATGTAGAAGCTTCTATTGCCCACCACGGGGCCGTGCTCAGCGGACACGGGGCCGTGGTCAACTATAAGATTCGCACAATCCAGGCAAATCTTCATAGTACAAAGATTATTCTGCACATGGGGTCGTGCTCAGCAGACACGGGGGCGTGGTCAACTAATAAAGACAAGCTGCATTAAATGAAGAAAGGGAGGATGTGGACACGGGGCCGTGTCCAGGCTTCTGTTCAGCCTATAAATAGGAGTGTTTGGCTCAAGCTCAAACCATCCCTTGGCACACCACCTCTCTCACACTTCAGCCACCACCCACCACCACCATAACACCATCATCCACCACCATCATCCATTGTCCATCATAGAGTGTGTGAGTCGTCTCGAGATCCAAGATTGATCGTAAGAGTTCTTGACAATCAAGGCCATGTTTGCCTAAGTCTCTTACATCACTTGGTGAAGACAAGTGTCTAGTGTAATACTTTTTATTTCTAATCTTTTCGCACTTTTTACTTGGTTTCGTATTAATGACTTTAATAACTAGTTTCTTATGTTGACGGTGATTCTTCCTTATCGTTTGTCCGTGGTGTCTTGACATTATTTTACTGTCTATATAAAATAAAAGATTTTCACCATTCATATCTCCACGGTCTATATGGAGGTATGTTGGCTACCTGGTCGGGGGTTAAGGGAACGGTTTGGTAAGAGTCTTGCCATTGTTCAGCGTTTAGAGGTCCTGCAATGGACCTGGGTCAAATTTAGTAGGACGTCCTTCAATACTTAATGGTATTGGATGGCGGGGGTCCAAACTCTTTGATCCCCTCATAAGTTAACTACTATTAATACTATAACCCGGCTATTTAGGACTGTATCCCTGCTGACTCAGACTACTTAGTCGAGGGTAACGTCACATCCAAAAGAGGGGCCTACCATAATTTGCATTAATAACTTAATTAATTATCTTTCAATAATCCGACCCTTTAGGATTGTATCCTTGCTGACTCAAACTACTGGGTTGAGGGTAACGTCACCTCCAAAAGAGGGGCCTACTACAATAACTAAGATAATCTCTTAAATAAGTGCAAAAGTGCGGAAATAATCAAAGGTTACACTATACACGAGTCGGAACCAACTGATTCATCTTGTCTATCTGTTTTTACTTTTATTTTTATTTTCAGCATTTTAGTTAGTTTTTATTTTTCTAGTTTAAAACATTTTTCTACACTTTTTGATTTGATTAGACGTTGAGGATAAAACGGTACTAAAAGCTCTTGTATCCTTGGACGACCTCGGTATCTTACCAACACTATACTATGCTCACGATGGGTGCACTTGCCCATATGTGTGTTTAGTGTTAGTAAATATCGTGTTTTATAAATTTAAAACTTGGCTAAAGAAAGTGTAAAAGGGCTTAAAATAAACATTAAAACCATAACATACTTCACGCACATCAAGTTTTTGGCGCCGCTGCCGGGGACACAAGGATTTTAAGAAAGCTTAAAATCGACGGCCTAATCAGTTTTTCAAAACATTTTCAAAACGCGCGCACATTTTTCTGCATTTTAGTTTAGTTTTGCATTTACAGTAAGTTGTACACGGGGCCGTGCTCACTGAACACGGGGCCGTGCTGCACATTTTTTATAAAACACCCAGTAACAGTAGCTTGAACACGGGCCATGCTCACTGAACACGCCCCGTGCTCAACGAAATCAGTAAATTTAATTAAAACGCCCAGATACAGATTCTGTACACGGGGCCGTGTCCACTGAATTTTGAAGTGAAAATGATAAGGTTTGATCCGTTTCGGTTAATTTATGCAAACTAGTTACATAAACCGTACCGAATGCGAAAAAAATGCATAACGGGTAACCAAATGAGTCATGAACGTGTTTCACAAGTTAATATGCCTTAAATATGTTGTGATATCAGTAGGATATCTTCCATTATGCCCAAAACAAATTTAAAGTCAATTTAGGACCCGAAAGGGCATTTTGGTCATTTTAAAGATTATAAAAGATGTTAAATAAAAATCTGAGGTTCTGGTCTAAAATGATTAGTAAAATATTTAATTTAATAAGTTATATCAGTAGGGTATTGCATATATGTGAAATTTATTATTTATAACCAAACTATGCACCGAAGGGGCATTTTGGTAATTTCACATAAGCTTTAAAGGTCAAATTTGGGAATCTGAGTTCAAAAATTTTGCTTACTGTTAAAGTATAAAAATTTACTTAAAACATCAGTAGGTATTAAGTCTTATATGTTTAAAGTAGTTTTAACTCATACTATGCGTTTAAAACGCATAAAAAGTCGCTTTTAAGCGATTTTCGGGTTATATAAGAAAATCTGAGTTTCTGATCAGTCTATAAAGTTCAAAATACCTTATTTATCATATAAAATTAGTAGCAAAAATTTTGGTATTAAAATGTTATGTAAAACTCATTTTATTCAAGAAAAGGGTATAACTGACAATTACCGAATCAAAGCAAGAACCCTACGTTATGCCCAGCTTAAAAATAAATAAAAATCTTCAAAAATCCTAAAATATTATATTACATCAGTGGGTAAAAATTTTGGTGTCAAAATTTGGGTTTAGATAGGCTTTATGCTAATAATGCCGTTTAATAAATAAAAAGCTTTCAATTTACGCTATTGAGCATAACTCTTAATCTAGACCTCTAACTGATGTCAAATTTTTAGGACAAGTTTATAAATCAGTAATAAAGGTTTTTGTCCTCTCACATTTTCAAAAATCTCGTTTTAAGGTCAAAAGGGCATAATGGTCAACTTTAAGCATATAACGGAAACATGCAATGAACTAGGATTTCTATGGAACCAAGTTGTATAACCTCAGAGGGTTATACTAACCTATAATATGGTCCTAAAGGAATCCTAAGGCATATATAAACTAAGCTAAATTGGGTCAGAACTGAAAGTCAAAGCAAAAGTCAACTTTTGCGACTTTCGGTTGCGAACCGAGCCTAAACTCAGAATTGTCGGGTTGAACATGCTTAAACATGTTCTTATATTAATTACCAAGTTATTTAAGTGTTAAAACATGTTCCATAACTTCTGTATTGTTAGTTATGAATTTATTAGTAAAAACTGACTCGTTTGACTTTTTATTAAGAAGTTTGACCCGACAATTGACTGAGTAAACGTGGTAATTAGGAAGTGCCCTTTTGAAGGTTTAACACCTACCTAATTACGGTCACGTAGCCATGTTCGTTGCGAACAATGGCTCAACCGTTTAAAAGTCAAAGCGTTTATCGAAAACGCTTGACTTTTCGGCTATAAACGCTAAATAAAACAAACTAGTCACGAAAGGACACTTACAAAGGGTCCAATGGACTGAAGGAGGTTCTCAAGAAGTTCAAGAACCTCTTAGAATCAGAAGCATAAAAGATTTGAAGAAAATGTGAGTTGCAAATGAAAGTGGGGAAGGGTATATATAGGATTTTGAGAACCGCTAGGATCGTTCATCGATAAACGTGCTTCGATCTCGGCCTTACAAGTATCACCCATTGTTTTTCAATACCATTGGTGCTCAAAATGGCCCATAGAATGAAGGAAACAATGTGTGGAAACCAGAAATTAGCTGCTGTAATGAAAACAACTGTTTTTACAGGTCTGATGCTCTTTAGTTCAGCAAAATAGTTTGCTTATTTATAGCTTTGGTCCCTGCAAGTGTTTAAGGCCCATTTTGACATGTTTAAAGCCCGTTAAGCCATTTTCAAGGATCTACAATGATGCCTAAACATAGGGGACATGAAACATGCTCAAAAATATACCGGATGTCGGTTCGTTTGGTCGTACGGTCGCGTTGTTTGACTAATTACGACGAAATACTAACGAACGCGAAAAACGATCCAAATTACGCGACGAATGGAATTTTATCAAGCCGAACACTAAAATAAAACATTTTAGTGGTTACATAAATTATTGGATGTCCAGATATATTCATAACGTAAGATATGCACGAAAATGCAAACTTGTGCACTTTTTGACACTTTTAGTCCCTGCTTGACTTAAAAGTTTATTTTTGCGCAACAAACACCTCTAAGCCTATATCTGAGCTATATAAAGGATATTTAGGGCATGTTTAACTTATGAACATATTCCGGAAGGTTCGATACCCTACGAATAGGTTTACTTTTGCAGTTTGACGCAAATAGTCCTTTAATCGCGCAAAGTAGCGCGAAATGTCGTTTAATGATAACCAAGCCTTCCATTGCCCATAATGGGTATTCCCAAGCATGTGTTTAAATATTACTATGCTCTCGTCTGCTTAAATGGTCACCGAAAGGCGTAGATTCAAAAGTTGACGCTTTAGGTCCCTCTAATGCGCAAACTTGCGCATATCATCGTTTAATAGCATCGAAGCCTTATCTAATCCATATTAGGCATTCATGGAAGTATTATTAACCATCACGATGCTTCGGGTTCGTTAAAAGTTCATTCAGAGGTATAATTAAACATATTGACGCTTTTAACCCCTTAAACTTGCGAAGTTGCGCGCAACGTCACTTAAAGGCATAAAAACCTTAGATGGCCAATACTTGGCATTCCCGAGAGTATAATTAAATATCATGAAGCTCCTGGTTTGTTAAAAGGTCACTCAGAGGTAAGAATTAACATGTTGACAATTTTAACCCTTCATTGCGCAAACTTTCAATTAATTACGCAAACGGCTACTCATGATCAACAAGTGGCCCATTTGTGAATATGATTACCATGTAATGTTATTCAGAGGCTTATAATAAGCATGCTAACATTTCCAGTCCTTCTATAATCAAAGTTTTTGATTTTTCGCAAAATTAGTCCCTCAAATTCAATGTTTGACTTTATTAGGGTTTATTACACGTGTCAATACATCGTTGGACGTGATTTTACGAGGTGTTACACATTCCCAGCCATTTTGTCTCCGGAAACAAGAGGAACGATCTCTATCTACCTTTTGATTGCTGAAAAGGCCATAAGTACGGCTCTGATCATTGATCGAAATAAAGTTCAGATACCCGTTTACTCTTTCAAAACTTCAAAATTAGCAGAAATCAAATACCCTTCTTTGGAAAAACTTGCTCTAGCCCTAGTCCAAACAGCTAGAAGGCTTTGAAGGTACTTTCAGTCACACCCGATACAAGTGGTCACTAACTAACCTATTAAGAATGTACTTGAAAAACAAGAAAATTCCGGACGATTAGCCAAATGGGTTGTGAAACTAGGTGAACACAAAATCACCTATGTCCTGAGAAAAGCTGTCAAAGCTCAAATCTTGGCTGACTTCATCTTATAAGTCCCTAAATAAGCCATAACAAAAGTTAATACAACTGCAGCTGAACCCTCCAACCCTGATACCTCGAAGCTTTTTACCGATGAGGCTCTCAGTATCGAAGGGTCAGGGGCTGGGCTAGTTTTAATTAACCCTGAAGGGTTAGAATTCACATATGCTCGTCGGCTTGAATTTCAGACTACCAATAATGAAGCCGAATACGAAGCATTGATCGCTGGGCTAAAGCTAGGCAGAGAAATCAAAGGAATTGATGAACACATTTTAAACATGTGCCATCAAATAAGTTCCAAAATCTCAAAACAAGAGAGCTGATGCACTAAGCAAGCTTGCATCTCTTACGTTTGCCTACCTCACCAAGAAGATACTAGTTGAGGTATTAAAAACCACATCCATACAAAAACTTGAGGTTCAAGATGTGATCACTAAGGAAGGGCCAAATTGGCACACTCCCATTGAAAAGTTCCTCAAAAATGTCGAATTACCTGATGACCAGACTGAGGCTGAAAGGGTTCGTATCAAGTCAAGGCAGTATGTGTTACAAGGAGATATCCTTTACAAAAAAGGATACCTTGAACCACTACTTCGATGCGTTGGCCCAGAACAAAGCCAATATCTGATCAAAAAGGTTCACGAAGGGATATGTGGGGCTCACTGTGGTCCAAGATCCGTAGTGTCAAAGTTGATGAACCTCGGACACTTTTGGCCTTCTATGCATAGAGATACCTCCGAGCAACTGCGAAAATGTGAAGCTTGTCAGTTACATCCTCTGGTAACCCAAAAGCCCCAAACATGACCCCGTTCCCATCTCCTCGGCTTGGCCATTTCACAAGTGGGTATGGACATTGTTGGTCCATTCCCACCAGCCAAAGGAGGAGTCAAGTTCTTATTGGTAGTCATGGATTACTTCACCAAGTAACCAGAAGTAAAACCATTGGCAAAAATCTCAGGGAAACAGGTCACTGATTTCGTTTAGAAAAGCATAATCTATCGTTTTGGGCTCCCAAAGGTACTAGTCACGGTAGCGGGAAGTAGTTTGCAGAGAAGCCTTCTAGCTCCTGGTGTAAGGAGTTCAGAATAACTCAAGTATTCAGCTCGGTAGCTTATCCACAATCCAATGGCCAGGTTGATAGGACAAACCACAGCATTGTTGAAGGGATTAAATCTTGATTTGAAAGATACGCCAACAACTGGCTCGAAGAACTTCCCCACGTGCTATGGGCAATTCAAACAACCGAGAAGACGAGCCACAAGAAAACACCCTACAGCCTAGTGTTTGGATCAGAGGCTGTAATCCTAGCTGAAATCGGAGTAACCACACAAAGAACATTCAACATCGACATCGAGTCAAATAAGAAAGAGAGGATGATGAATTTGGAACTCCTCGAAAAGGCTCGTGATCAAGCAGCCATACAAAAAGCAAGGTACCAGAAAAACATGGAATCATATTACAATACACGGGTGAAGCATGAACGCTTCAAGCCTGGGGACCTTGTGCTTCGAAACAATGAGGTCAGCAAGAAAGAAAGCCAAGAAAAGCTTGGCCCTAAGCGGGAAGGGCCATACACTATCCTTGAAGCCCACAAAGGGGGATCATATAAGCTGGCAGGACCACAAGGCAAAAAGCTTCCCCGCCATTGGAATGACAAAAACCTCAAAAGGTTCCACGTTTAGCCAAAACGTGTTACAAAATTCTAAAAACTTGTTCTATTCCCTTTACTGTGAAATGACTGAACGATGAATTTTAATCAAAATTTGTCTTTCTATCCTATAATCAGGTTGAGAACCTAGCAAGAAACTCCATGGAAAGGGCCATGTAAGGGGATGAGCTCCCAGGCCACATCGCTCAATAGGTTCAAGGGTTGAGTGGACCTATATAAGGGGTGAGTTCCCAAATCAATACAACTCCATGAGACTCAGAGAAATCTTAAAAATCATGTCTCATAGACGGGTTCGAACAACCTACACCAAATGTTCCTTAAGCCCTAACATTGGCTTACTAACCAAAACGACTCTGAGTGAATGTCATACATAGGATAGAGGTTGTATCTTCTTGTTAAAAATATCCTAAGGCTAAGTGACTGCAGCACTGAACCCTTCAAGGTATAAATAACATAAGATGCACCACCCAAAACAAAGACAACATACAAAACCAATGGAAACACAAGAGAGTAAACATAACAACGCAATAAACATAGCAAGATAAGTTAAAGATAGCAAGGGCCATACTGGCCATCAAACATAAAACATAGTCCACAAGCCTTCTAGGCTTTAACAACCAAGGGACCTAGACGGTTCCCTTAAAATAAAAAGATGTTCAAATAAACAACCCATAACATTGATCGACATGCTATGAAAGCTATGAATTAAGGTTTGTTCTTCATTTGGCAGCATCAGAGATGGTAGACTTTGCTACATCATCCTTATTCGAAACCCCATCATCTTGGGTGTTTTTAGCCTTCCTCTTTTTCCTCCCTACGACACCCGTTGTCTTGGAGGATTCATGGCTTGAACCCTTTGAGCCCTCACCACCTTCAGAACACGTTTCCTCGCTATCTCCGAAGCAAGGACGTTTCTTCGAGAGGGACTTCAACACTTCGTTACAAACAGCCTCATTAAGGCCCTGGGGTTTTAGCTCCTGCAAGACAGGAAAAGGTTTACCAAAACACTTGGAGACTTCACCCACATAAGGGTAAATCATATGCTCAATCTTAAAAACTGTTCCCTTAAAGACTTTGAAGGCTTTGGGTTGAAAAAGAGAAGACTTTTCCTAAGGCTCCCCAGGTTCACAAAGCTTTGTAACCAGCAAACAAACCTTGGTGTCTCCCATGAGCAAGAAGCTCGGTGTACACATCACCCAAGACCTTTTTGAACTCCGATGAATGGAGAAGATAGGTAACCACTTGCTGGAATCCATGAGCCATTTATTATCACTAGTTGCCTGGGCAAGTGAAGCCTTTAACCCTTCTTTCTCCTCTAGTAAGTTTTTTTTCTGAACCTCCAAGACAGCCTAATCGACCCTGACTTAAACCTTGTCAGCCTCCAAGCGTTTTCCCAACTCAACCATCTAAGTCTTGTGCTGGGAAGAAAGCTCAAATCCTCAAACAACAATGCTTTCTCCTTCTCAGCATAGCCCTCAGCTTCTTTCAAAGCAACCATTGAAGCTTTCATCTCATTCCTCTTCTTTGAAAAGACTTCATATTCTTGCATCCTTTTGTGAAATCAGGATACACCCTCTAGAAGCAAGGCAACAAGGTTGCAAGCACCCATCATCATCTTCGAGATCATCAGGTCGTCGTCCATAGACGAGCAAGAACCTAAAACAATAGGGGGAGAAAAATGGGTAAGAACATCCTCACAAACGGATGAAGACTTGAAGTTGTCACCAACTGTGACCTTCAAATCCAGCACATAAACCTCTTCGGGATTAAAATTGATGGAACATTCATCACCCTTCCCGAAACCATTCAAGCTCACAACCTTCTCACCCGCTGCTTTACTCTCCTTGCCAATCACCAAGGGCAACTCCTTGTCTTGTTTTTATTTTTCCTCAACCCCAACTTCCAAGTCGTCCGAAGACTCTATGTCATCGCTCAGTTCCACTGGCTCAGAAGCCGATGGTTGGTCGGCAGCCTTTATCAAACGACGGTTTGAACGGCGAGTAGAGACTTTGGAAGCAACAACCTTGGTAAAACCCTTGACGTTTGGGACATTCACGTAGCCTGAACCCTCGAACCTATGTTCAGTGTTCTTGGCAACAACATCTTCACCAGGCGTGGCCTCAGCATCCCCAAACACAACATTAGAGGTATCATCACTCTTGATAAAGCATAAGGTAAAACATCATACCCTGATCATCCCTCATGAGCACAGGGTCACGACCTGGCTTGTCCCACAAGGTGCTCACACCCATCAACACTAAAAGGTGTTCAGGAAAGGGATGAAGCCTCGAAGGACATTTCCTAATGGATTTTAACAACCAACTATCTAGTTCAGACTCAAATGGCTCAAGCTTGTTTAAAACAGCATCAGGGTGCCTCCAAACAAGCTTGAAGGGAACAATGGACTCAGAAATCCAGAAAAATCGGTCCTTCCAAGAACCAAAGGTGGTAACCATTGAGGAAATCAAACAAACATCAACTTGGGATGTCTCAAACGTAACCCAATCATTGTTCTCGGCCAACTGGAAGAAACAATGGAACAACAACGATGGGTCATACCCTATCACAAAACCTCAAAGTGTAAAATCCCAGCAAGACCTTGAGGGTGCAGCTGACCAATCGACACACCATAATACTCTAAAATATTCAGAACAAAGACCGAAAACGGTTGACACAAGTTGAAAAACTCAAAATGACAGCAATAAAGAGCAAACGAACTAGCGAGACAATGATCGATTGATTTATCTAAAACCCGGAGCCACCGGATTAAACTTTAGATCGATCCCCCATTCTTTACAAAAAGCCTCAACTTCCTCTCGAGTGATACAACAATAACTCACATACAGATCTTTGCTAGCACCCAGGAGAGACGAACGAAAGAAAAAAGAAAGTGAAGTCTAGGCAGTTATTATTACGCAAAAGGCAAAAAACTGCCATCCATCACATTAACTGTCATTTCACAATTCAAATCCAAAAACTTAGACGCCTGATAACCTTTCAAGCCTTGAAGCCTTTAAGCAATAAAAATCGTGTACAAAAGTCAGAAGCATTTGAGCTTACACCCCTAATACCTCTGACTTGGGGAGCTGATGACGGGGGTAGCTCAAACCTTAATAAACTGATTAGAAACACAACAACTTAAAAGGTTAAAAGGTTCGGAAATGGTCAGCTGTCATGAACAGTAAAAAGGACAAGTCAGAACCTTGTCACATCACCCTTTGCGTGTGAAACCTCCTGCCCAGCTGCAACCAGAACATGTGGGAGAGCACACCTTTTTGTCCGCGGGTCCAAACCCTTCAACCCCTAAAAGGGTAAGTCTCTCACTACAAGCCAGGTTCACTAGTCAAATGTTTCTCCTTTGAGAAACCTCTTCCCCTATAAAGTGCAGGGCATGACAAACATACGAGGACACTCCAGAATCAATAGGAATCATCCTAACTCTCTGATTCTTCTTCTCCCTCTTGAGAACTAGCTTCATGCTTGCTTCTCTTCTTCACACTAAATAATTCATCTTCTCCAACGATTGCTATCTGGGCTGATTTCTAATCAGTTCAGGATCTAAGGAGAATAACAACAACACTAGTGAACCTCTTTCCACGTCTTGCAAACGTGGGGGGACCCCACGACCTGCGTTAGGCTAATTGAAACCTTGAACCCTTTTACCCGGAGATATCGCTACAGGCCTTGGTCTGTTGCATCAACACTAACCAATAATTTCATGCCATGTCAAGTCCCATCTCACTCTCCATTTTGCACTCAATCACTAGTAATGCTCAAACACATAGAAAGTGGTAAACAAATTTTTTTTTTAAAGTGTGATTGGTTGAAAGAGGTTGGGGCCCACCATTAACCCTCTCTCTCTCTCCCACCTTTCTCCTCTTCCCCATTCGATGACTATTCACCGCCTACACCCCTCCCCGCTCACCGATTGAAGGCGACACCTCCCCAATCGGCAAAGAAGCTCCCCGCGTGAGTTCCTCAAACCCACTCAGCCCACCCTTATTGAAATTTGTTTCTCGATTCACGAATTACACCGATTTTATGTCTCCAACTTTGATCAATTTTGCATGAATTCAAATCCAATTAAACAAATTTTCTAACACTGAATTTGAAAATTAAAAACCCTAAATTCGAAGACGCACTCTAATACCAATTCTATGACCCCGATTGATCTCAGTCCATTTGATTAACAAATTCAACATGTGAAATCCATTGAACTCATAGTAATAGATAATGAATTCAAAATCAAATTGCAATATACAAGGTTATGAGAACTACAATAATAAATCCCTTAAAATGTCAACTTTAACAATAAAATATGCAACAGGTTGCACCTGAATAGGTTCAAAACCTAGGTTTCGCTAAAGCGAAACTATTGACCAAAACACAAAAGTCAACATTGATGCTTTTGCCACAATGTTTTGCCTCAACAAAATAGTTGTAGATTACAAATACATCCTATTCTTAATAAATATTCATCCTGTTCTAAAATAAGTGTCCATAAGTAAAAATAAAACTTTTATGTATAGGTAAGCAATGCAATAAATAGTAACCAAAAGCTAAGGGTGTACGGGGTGGTCTCGGCAAAGGCAATCGTCAAGACCATTGCCGATCGGCAACACTGCCACCATGAGTGTTTGCCGCGCGGGAGCTAGCCAATTCGATGAGAGTATGCCGCATGGGGGAAAGGTGAAGTGACCGTTGGCTATTGTTTTTGAACGTTGGCATTGTTTTGAACGGCTATATGACCATTACTTTATAAAAAAAAATTAGATAAACACCATTATAAATATCATTCCATTCAATAAAATTCTTACCTAATTTAAAAGTTCTCAAGCACACCATGGATATACAAAACAAGCGCGATGGCAAAAAAAAAGTATCGGGTTCGGGTTCGAGTGCGAGAGGGCGTGGCTCGCAAAGTAGACGAGGCGGATCAAGTATGTACCAACCCAACTTCCCACCGCAAACGAGTTTTTGCAATACCCAACCCCAACATCCACCACAATTTTTTCATTACCACAAGGTCCCACAATGGTTGCACTGGGTGTATACAAGTATCCTATGGAAGCCCAAAACTCTTTTGACTCGTTTGCTTATCGGAGTCCACCATCTCAATCTTCAAGAGATAATGTTGAACACCCGTGCTTCCCATATACGATGACAACGAAGATGAAGAATTTGTACCCGATACTCAACACTTAGATGAAGATGAAGAAGTCGACGAAGAGGAAGATCTTCAAGGTGAAGTAGAAGCCGAACATGAAGGGAAAGGAAAAGGGAATAGGGCGGATCCGCAAAGATAGACGAAGAAGCAAGAAGAGGCTTTAGCGATGGCGTACGTGCATTGTACTCTTAACAAGAAAAAAGGAAATGCACAAAAAGCGGAAAGTTTTTGGAAGAATGTTCTCGCATACTACAATGCAACCGTTGGAGGAAGCTCACGGACCATTCATCAAGTCCGTACGAAATGGAAAAATATGCAATCAAAGTTGAACGAATTCAACGCTTTTTGGCATCAAGCGGTATAACTTTTAATGTTTACATAGTTACTATTTTTTACCATAAAATATATTCTTATTTTTTACATTAATATAATTTATATTTTTATTATAGGATCGTTTACGTCCTAGCTGGAGTGACGATGCTCATGTTATGAAACAAGTGCTAAAAGATTACCAAAAACGACATGCAGGTGACTTTCCTCATATTGAGGCGTGGGAAGTGGTTAGAAAGCATGAGAAATGGGCCCCGATGCCATTGGTGTGTGAGGATAGTGGTGGTTCGGGGCAAAAAAAAAGTCATCCGATTCTGTTAACTATCAAGAGGGTAGTGATCTACCTGACATAAACGTAGACCCCTCACCAACAAGGAAAAAAAGAAAGACAAAAAAGATAATGGACCCGCAACGTCGAGCGAAAAGTCAGTTGGTATGCCCGACAAGCTCCAAGAATACAAATATATGAAACAAGAGTTGGTGGAAATTAAAAAGAAATGTGAGGAAAAATATATCGAGTTGGCGGATGAACATCGAGAGGCGTTGAGATCGATTAGGTTTGATAAGGATCTGGAGACGTTTAACAGGCCACACGACACTGTTCCACCGAAGATGTTGGAAATCACACTAGCTCGAAAACGCAAGATCGCAAAAAATATGGATGGTCATGTAATTTCTAATTTTTTATGGTTTTATTTTAGGTAATGTCTTTTTTTTAACTTAATGTACTTTTGTTTTGTTAAAATTAAGTTTCATTTATTAATTAGGTAGTTTAAAAAAAAGAAAAACAATTAGTTTGCCTTATCTTATTTTAGGCATGCACCCCTTATGTTTTTTGGCATTAAGCAAGACTTAGAGGAGAATTACATGACGCAACATGATTAGGTTGGGGGGGGGGGGGGGGGGGGGGAGGGGGGCAAATTTGCCTAATTTTAATAGACATGCATCCCTTACACCCTAATACCCTAATGTAACCATATGAAATGCACACAGTTTTGAAAATGTATGTAATTATTACATTTTAATAATATATCATCATTGAAATTACATAAGAAACTTGAAAATTAATCTAAGTGTGGATAAAATAGATGTTAGACAATTGACTAATGTTAGACAATTAAGTCAATGTTGGTTGTACGGACTACGAAAAATCCCTCAAGCAACAAGTCACATAAGTAATTTTTCTCCCCTTCAAACTAAAAGACCATCAAACCCCCTTGATTCGATGCTTTCGAAGAGAAGTAAAATGAAACTTTAGGGTTGGGTATGTTTTACAGTCCCCTTTAAAAATAAAATGTGATGATAAATTTCGAAGTACATGGATCATTAATAATTAAAAAGGTGATTCTAAGTGCACACCTCATATATGCTTAATGAACCCCACGTATAAGAAAAATAAAGCGATTATGTGATTGATTTAGTAAGAAAAATAAAGCGATGAAATGTAAGATAGGATCAATGTCGTTCACTTTCCTCGGGCTAACGATTGGAGCAAACATGAAAAGAGAGAAATACTGGAAGATGATTATGGATAAATTTAACAAAAAGCTATTGGGATGGAAAGCTAAATGTTTATCGTTTGCGGGCAGAATGGTGTTAGCAAAAGTGGTGATGGGTGCCCTTCCAAATTACTTCTTTTCTATGTATTTAGCCCCAAAGAAGGTTATAAAAGCTTTAGATGCAATTCGAAAAGACTTTATATGGGGAAGGAAAGCTGGAAAATATGAAATACGATGGATAGCTTGGGGAAAGATGACAAGACCGAGACAACAAGGCGGATTTGGACTGGGAGATTTATGAAGTGCAAATATCGCTCTTATGCTAAAATGGAGGTGGAAATATAAAACGAAACCGGAGGAATTATGGGCAAAAGTGATAAAATCAATACATGAATGTAAAAGATCTTATAAAATTATTCCGATTAACAATAATTATACAGGTATGTGGAAAGATATTGTGGTTGCAGGTAAAGAGCTAGGAGGCATAGGAATTTTGATATCAGAAGAGATCGTAGCAGAAGTGAGATCATGGAGTACAGTGAAGTTCTGGCTGGATAATTGGTGTGGAGGCAAGATGATATTTAAAGAAAGCTACCCAACGCTTTTCAAGATTGCTACGAACAGACAAGCGTAAGTGGCAGATTGTGTTATCAAGTTAGAGAACAAAAACCAGTGGAGATTAGGATGGGCAAGACCACCAAATACCGAAGAGGAATGGGCTCAATGGACCAGCATGCTGCAACAACTAAACAACATTAAACTCAAACCTGGAGAGGATCGATGGAAGTGGAAAACGAACGATAAAGGTGAGTTCTCGGTTCCAGCTGTCAGGAAACAGATAATAAAACAAGATGGAGTCAGAACAGAGGAGCAATGGAAGCATTGGAACAAGTGGTTACCACCGAGAGTTAATTACTTTACGTGGAGAGCAACAATCGGAAGAATACCAGTCAAAGATGAATTAATTAGGAGAAGGATACCGGTTAACAGCCAACTATGTTCAAGATGCGAGATACAACATGAATCGGTAGACCACCTTATTTGCGGCTGCGCATCATCAAATGCAGTTTGGAAAAATATATTCGTCTGGTTGAAGCTACCAACGGCAACTGAATTCCTAGGCTGCAGAGAGGCTCTAGAATATGTCAATGGTTTAGCAGGATCGAACGAATGGAAGAAAAACATTAGCGTAGTGTTTCAGACGACTATGTGGAATATTTGGAAGGCTCGGAACGAAAAGGAGTTTGAAGGCAATTTACGAACCAGCAATGATATAGTAGAAACGATAATGGCGGACAACTTCATTTGGCTAAAAAGTAGATCAAAATTCCAGGATATTGTATGGGAACGATGGGCGGATTTCAATATTCAAGATATAGTGAGATAGTGTAATAGCGGTGGGCGTTGTACGTTTTATTTTGCTTGTTTTTTCTGTTTTGTACTTTGGGTTTTTACAGCATATGCTGGCCCTGTTCTATTAATAATAGAATCTTACTGTTAAAAAAAATTTAGTAAAGAGAGTGAAGGTACAATCCAATAAACTATCAGAACGAGTTACATTTAACACAACACATGGAATTTTTCTTTTAGGAATAGAAGAAAGAAAAACTTAAAAACTAAGTTAAATCAATCTATGCTTTCTATAAAAGGAGAACTCCCAATGACATAAGAAAAGCTGATGTGTCAGCAGGAGAGCATGTCCAACAATGCTTTTCTTATGTCATCCTCAATGAGGTGACAGCCATGGAGGGAGCATAGTGACATCATAATTCAAAGATTTGCCATCCAAACCACTGCCCCACTTTTCAATTTCAAAAGTCTGGCCTACATTCAATTTTGAAACTACTGATGTTCATTCAAAATTCAAACCACTGATGTTTCGTTAAAATGAGAGGGTAATTTGAAATTTAAAACTTAATAGGGATATGTAATTTGCATTTAATGTCATCAGAGCTTCAATTCTTCTCTCTCGCAAATATAAATTCAAACCCAAATCCAAACTCGATCATAATTTCAAAAACCCATTTCAATCTCTCTATCTACTCTCTCTCAACTCTCTATCTCTAAAACTGTAGATACAGAGAAGAGGATGAAGACGACAAAGGCGTTGCATTTAACATCGATTTGAATATTATGCAGACCAACGGTAGTTTAAAAATAGATATTTTTTGATTTTTTTTCTTTTTATCACAAACTGAAGGTTTGTATGCTAAATGTTCTTCAGGTAGATCTTGCTGGATTTGTTATTTGGTGTTGAAGTCTTGAGTTCGTTGGCCGAGCTTTCGAATGTGATCAAGGTTATAAAATGGATCTCAACTTTATTGATGAAGAGGTAATGTCTCTTTGTGTTTAAAAATAGATGTATATGTGTTTAAAATAAATCAGGTAATTGTTAATACACTTTGTAATCAATTCTTATTCTTCTTCGTGGTTTCTTGAGCTTTGTTACATGGTTGACAGATTGAAGTTTCTTCAAAACGTCATCTTCTCCAATGCTTCCATCGATTCTTCTCTCGCTAAATCTGGTAACAATCCGTGACCTAATTTCTTTCATGAATGTATGAAATTTGATTGATATGTTTGTAGCTTTTGATTTTGTCTTTGATTTGTTATTGTTTATTTAGATGCTTGCATTGGTGTACCATGTGATTACGAGTAGATTGATTTTGTTATGTTTGTTAAAGGAGAGATCCCAATGACATAAGAAAAGCTGGTGATGTCTGTTTATTCATCATGTTTAATATCGATTTGAATATTATGCAGACCAACGGTAGTTTAAAAATAGATATTTTTTTATTTTTCTTTTTATCACAAACTGAAGGTTTGTATGCTAAATGTTCTTCAGGTAGATCTTGCTGGATTTATTATTTGGTATTGAAGTCTTGAGTTCGTTGGCCGAGTTTCCGAATGTAATCAAGGTGATAAAATGGATCTCAACTTTATTGATGAAGAGGTAATGTCTGTTTGTGTTTAAAAATAGATGTATATGTGTTTAAAATAAATCATGATTCTATGAAATTTGTTTGATATGTTTGTAGCTTTTGATTTTGTCTTTGATTTGTTATTATTTATTCAGATGCTTGCATTGGTGTACCATGTGATTACGAGTAGATTGATTTTCAGTTGGTATATTGGGATTAAATACTCAACTGGTGGAATGACAGCAAGTCCAGGTTATGCTTCAAGCTGTCTCGATTTCTTTGGAGGTGGATAGGTGGCTTTGGGAGGTCTGAAAAATAGAATTGATAAATTTATGGAAAATGGGGTTGAAAGATGATAACCCAACATTTGAGGATCTCATTCTACATCTGTCACACCCTGACTTTTGCGGAAGCGTGGTTATTGGTGTGACCTCTTAATACCATAGCATTCAATCATAACAATGCTATATGATAAAACCATAAGATGTTCATCCATTGATTAAGTTTAAAAATAACACAACATAATTGTCTGAAACGTTGACACCAAATTTTAAGTTACAAACCACCACATGAGTTCATGCAGACTCAACAAAAGACCTTAAATAAAACCCGAGTTTAGAAACATGTATCTTGTCCAGGAATAAGATACATCTCCTAAACCCAACGACCTCGGATGGCATCATTTATTTATACGCAGCTTGAGACACATGCATACACCTGCCAGATCCACTTAGTTCCCTGAAATACATGTAGTTTAAAAACATCAACAAAAGTTGAGCGAGTTCATGTGTATGTGTATGAATAAACCTTTAAAGTATGTATGTATGTATGTATGTATGTCCCTGGTATGTAGCAATAAGGAAAACAGATCACCAATGGTTTGCAAGGCCATTGATATGTGTGAAATGGTGCAGGAAAACTCAAACCTAGCAAATTTGTACCGGGCCTCCGGCTGGAAGACATAGTCACCCTATGGGCCACCCTGGTCCCCATGGGTGTGGGCTCGCTACACCTAAATAGATCTATCACTCATGTCCCTCAGTCCTACGACGAGGATTAATGGCCTTAAGTATTATACCCACCTTTCACATGATCTAGCAGTAACCCTCCTTAGCTAACCATACCATGTATAAAACGTTTGTAATAATTGTAACATGTATTTCACCCCTGAAGTATAAAACTAAAAACAGTTAAAAGAAAAGGGGGACATGAACTCACAGTATTGCGTCTTCAGAATCGTAACCCAAATCTCTTCAGCAAACCCGACTACCTACAACGTACTAATGTCTATTAGACGAACGGGCCGTGCCTTGCCTTAGTGTTTACGTTTTTGAGTTACGTTTCTTTTAATATTATCCCAAGTTATAATTTTCTTGTTAAAATAATAATTATTTTAACTTTTAAATTATATTTAATTTTGGAATAATTGTTTAAGCAATATTTATGTATTAATACTTCCCAAGTATTTATTTTCGTATTTCCTTCCCAAGGATGGGGGTATTTCATACATGTATTTTCGTATCATTGTATTTGTAGTTCCAAATTAATATATTTCAAGTCTCACTTTAGAAAATATATATAATAACTTATTTTGTCCCAAAAATAATGTATTGTCCAGAAAATATATATTTTTCCCAAAATCATATATCTTCAAAATATTCCAGGAAAATATATTTTAACTTCCCAAAAATAAAATTTTCTCTTTTTGTCAAAGTGTGATATAACTTGTAATAATAATAAAAATCATACTTTCATTCCTTTTGTATCCAAAATAATATTTACCAAAAATATATTTATAACGGTATTTCCCGGAATATTTTGTAAGTTACGTTCTCTCGTTCGGTTCCACAATATTATGTGTGTAACTTATATACTTATTCCTAGTGATATTTGGTATTATTTTGGATTGTAAATTTCATGGTATTTTGTTAAGTTATATTATTTTACCCTAAAATAATATAACTTTTTCACCAAGTATACAAATATTCACACAAGTGTCTTTACTGTAAATATATATTCTATGTACATATTTATTCATTTTTACTTACGAAAGCCAACCTCCGATACTTGTATTTTTGTAACAAAATCTATGGCAAAGTTTATATTGAAAACCATAGTTGTTAGAACACACTTGTTAATATTTGTTAGAAAATATTTTTCTAAGAGTTTATATTTCTGGAAAATTTTGCCATAGTTTCCCTTAAAAATGGAGGTGTCCATACTATTAAAGCATATCATTTTCTTTTTAAAATCATCACAACAATCAACAATCAATCCCTAAATAACTACACTTACCAAGTGCAAAAACAATGTTATTTGCACTACAACATGAACTTGAACTTTTATTAAAAACTTGTAGGAACTTGGTAGTGTGTTTAGTAGGTTTAGTTACCCTTTAAAGTATGTTATGTGTACTTCTTTAAAAATCTCATTCTTGAAAGACTTAGGTGTTTACAACTTGTAAACATGTTTTACAAAAATATTTCCTTATGACACCTTTTTGTTTCACAAGTGTTTATACACTTGTATCATCACCAAAAATAGTGTATGTTTGGGTAAGAACCAAGATCTTCTAAAAATCATATTTTGAACTTGGTTCTTTTGGAAAACAACTCATAAATCTTAGATCTATAAGATTATCAACTCACTTGATTATTATTTTTCAAGAAATCATTTTGTTTTTCAAGTTCATGCTTACACATGAGGATGATCATCTTATTTCATCACATAATCATCCTCTCACTTGCTAGATCATGTGTTTAATCACAATCTAGCAAGCTCCTTATGATGATCAATATCATAATCTTCAAGAATATATCAATCAAGTATCATACATGCATTAAACAACATAGTTTCATCCATATTTCATCATATATCAAGCTTATGTTCATGATTCATGTTTATGTCTTTTAGTGTTCATCATGTTTATCAATGTTCATCATCATTTAACCAACAACATATGAAGTAAATAAGGATCTTGAGAGTCTTACAACTAGCACAAAGCTAGGGAAGAACACAAGAGATGGTGATGACAAAAGTGATGGATAAAAGCAATTGATGGAGGTCCTTCAAGATCTACAAGCACCAAACCTTCTTATATGGCTCCTTACACCTTGAGTACACTTGGAAATGGTTGATCTTGAAATGGAAGTGATGATGGTGGTGGTGCTAGTTCTCGGTTGAGAGGGAGAGGAGGAGAGGGAGAGAGATGAGGGTGTTAAGTGTGGTGTGAGAATGAGAGTGCATGTATTCTTATAACCATCCAACTCTATTATCCAATGGGTTTCATGTTTCTAATAGTACAAACACAATCCTCTAATCAATCTTAAGAGATTACATAGGATCTTAGCAAGATTGTGAAGATCAAGGAGGTGGGGCCACCTTGAACCGTCCATGAGAGGGGGGGTATTGGTTTGGATTGAATGGTTAGTTAAGTGTTTAGTTAGGATTTCAAATGTATTAGTTAGTGTTTATGTGTATCATGCATTATATAGTGTGTTAGGGTGTTCGGAGATCATAACTAGATCGGAATTATAAAAACAATGCTTCTAGTAAAGTTTTGGTATTTCGGGTAGTGTCCGGTTATTCGGTTAGATACCGGTTCGTTAAAGTGTCAAACTATTCCATTTAATGATTTTTATGTACCCTTTTGTGAAACTTTTAATTCCCGACACTTAGGAAAGCATTCAGGACCATTTTGCCATATTTTTGCATGTTACTAGCTTGTTAAATTGCTGAATTTTGCTGAAATATGCAGAATTCTGCACTTTATGTGGGTTTTAGGCACTTTCCGGCACTTAAACTATCACCTAGTGAAGCGGTTTTATGGTCCTTACTTCCCTACACACCATACTAGTGTAGTGCTTAGTCTCTGGCTCATACTGGGCCCCAAAACACTGTCTGTCTATGTACTGAACATTGTTAGCATTTTCTGAGTTATCCGCTAACTGTGCTAGCTGTGCTTTGTGCATCGTTTATGTCACTAAGTGTTTATATGTAGTAATGATGTGACAGTATGAAATGTGATGCACATGCAAGTATGATACAGTAATCAGAAAGCAGTCAAGTATAATTCAGCACAGTCATTAAGCAGTAATCAAGATTAATTAATTGTACGGATACCTGTATTTTTTACGGTTGTCACATTCTCCCCCTGTTAAGAAAATTTCGTCCCGAAATTTTAGTTCTGCTACTAGTTGCAGGGGTCTTGGGGAACAAATGTGGGTATTTTGCTTTCATGCGATCCTCACATTCCCAAGTGAATTCTGGGCCATGTCGCGCGTTCCAACGAACCTTGACGAGTTTAACACTACTCCGTCGCGTCTTGTTAACCTTCCAATCAGTAACCTCAACAGGTTCTTCAGTAAAGTGGAGTGTGTCGTCAATGTGGACTTCATCGGCAGGAATGACAACTGTTTCTTGAGTTGGACTCTTTTTCAGATTAGATACATGAAATGTATCATGAACGCCATTCAGTTCTGCAGGTAAATCCAACTTGTAAGCTACAAGACTAATCCTCTCCCGAATTTTGAATGGTCCAATGTATCGCGGGTTCAACTTCCCACGCTTCCCAAAGCGTGCTACACCCTTCCAGGGTGAAACCTTTAACAAAACCATATCTCCCACTTCAAACTCCAACGGTTTCCTCCTTCGGTACGCATAACTCTTTTGTCGATCACGAGCCGCCTTGATGCGCTCTCGGATCTGTATAATCTTGCCTGTCGTCTCTTGAACCAATTCAGGACCAACAAGCTGTCTATCCCCCGCGTTTGCCCAACATAACGGTGATCGACACTCGCGTCCATAGAGAGCCTCAAATGGTGCAGCTTGGATGCTCGCATGGTAGCTGTTGTTGTATGAGAATTCTACCAAGGGTAAGTGAGTGTCCCAACTACCACCCAAATCCATTACGCAAGCTCGCAACATGTCTTCCAATGTTTGAATCATTCGTTTGCTCTGGCCATCAGTCTGCGGATGGAATGCAGTACTCAGATTCAACTGAGAACCAAAGGCTTCTTGGAAGGATTGCCAGATCCTTGACACAAACCTTCCGTCTCTATCAGAAATGATCGAGAGAGGCACTCCATGCAGTGCAACTATCTCTCTCAGGTATAGCTCAGCAAGCTTGCTAGTGTTGTCTTTCTCCTTTATGGGCAAAAAGTGTGCAGATTTCATCAGACGGTGTATGATTACCCAAATCGTATCGTGACCTCTGGGTGTCCTTGGTAACTTTGTTATAAAGTCCATTGAAATCTGCTCCCATTTCCACATGGGTATTTCAGGTTGTTGCAGAAGACCTGAAGGCTTCTGGTATTCGGCCTTTACCTTGGCACAAGTCAAACATTTGCCAAAATACGTTGCAACATCACCCTTTAATCTCGGCCACCAATAAAAATCCTTTAAATCTTGGTACATTTTATCCGATCCTGGATGGATCGAGTACCGTGACTTGTGAGCTTCATCGAAAATTACTTCTCTCAGACCACCAAAGAGAGGAACCCAAATTCGTTTCATGAAGCACAATGTTCCTTCCTCGTTTGGTACCAACTTTTTCTCCATCCACGGAAATACTCATCCTCAAGATTCTTTTCCTTAAGAGCTTCTCTATGTGCGGCACGAATGCGCAAACAGAGGTCCGTTTGTACAATCATTTCCAAAGCTCGAACCCTTATGGGCTTGATTCTTTCCTTCCGACTCAAGGCATCTGCGACCACATTCGCCTTCCCTAGGTGATACTTGATTTCGCAATCATAATCGTTTAACAACTCTACCCATCATCTCTGTCTCATGTTAAGCTCTTTTTGATCGAATTTATGTTGTAGGCTCTTGTGATCAGTAAAGATTGTGCATCGCGTGCCATACAAGTATTCTCGCCAGATCTTTAATGCAAACACCACCGCGCCTAACTCCAAGTTATGCATGGTGTAATTCTTCTCATGGATCTTCAACTGGCGTGAAGCATAAGCTATAACCTTCTATCGCTGCATCAATACACATCCCAATCCCTGACGTGAGGCGTCACAATATACCACGAAGTCATCAGTGCCTTCAGGTAGGGATAAGATGGGTGCATCGCAAAGCTTGTTTTTCAACAACTGGAATGCTTCTTCTTGCTTGTCTCCCCATTCATACTTCTTGTCTTTCTATGTAAAGGAGGTCAAAGGTTGAGCGATTTTCGAAAAATCCTCAATAAGTCTGCGATAATACCCAGCCAAACCTAGGAACTGTCGAATCTCGGTTGGCGTCTTCGGAGTCTCCCAATTCTTGATCGCCTTGATCTTTGTGGGATCCACATGGATTCCATTTCCGTTAACCACGTGACCAAGGAACTGAACCTCGCGCAACCAGAACTCGCTCTTCGAGAACTTCGCGTACAATTTCTCTTCCTTGAGTAGCTCTAAGATAGCTCTTAGATGTTGCTCATGTTCTTCCTTCGTCTTCGAGTAGATTAAAATATCGTCGATGAACACGATCGCAAACTTATCGAGATACGGCTTACAGACTCTATTCATCAGATCCATGAACACTGCTGGCGCGTTTGTCAAACCAAACGGCATAACCAGGAACTCGTAATGTCCATAGCGAGTCCTAAAGGCCGTCTTTGGAATACTCTCCTCTTGAATTCTTAACTGGTGATAACCTAATCGAAGATCGATCTTGGAGTAAAAACTTGAACCTTGTAATTGATCGAACAGGTCATCAATCCTTGGCAAAGGATACCGATTCTTAATAGTCAATTTGTTTAGCTCTCGGTAGTCGATACACATGCGGAAACTACTGTCTTTCTTCTTAACGAACAAAACTGGAGCTCCCCAAGGCGAGAAGCTTGGTCTGATAAATCCTTTATCCAATAGCTCCTGAAGTTACGTTGACAGCTCTTTCATTTCTGAAGGCGCAAGTCGATAAGGAGCCTTGGCTACAGGCGCAACACCTGGAACTAAGTCAATGTGAAACTCGACTTGCATTTGCGGCGGCAATCCTGGCAAGTCTTCAGGGAAGACTTCAGGATATTCCTTCACGACTGGAATGTCTTCTAGCTTTGGCTCGGCGGCTTACTTGTCCACAATGTCTGCCAAGAAGGCAACACATCCTTTCTGTAAGAACTTTCGAGCCTTCAAACAACTGATGATCCTTAGGGGCGTATCGTGCTTCTCTCCATGTACCACAACCGTTTCTTCATTCGCCATCGGAATGCGAATGACCTTCTCGTGACATACAATCTCTGCTCGGTTTCTTAACAACCAATCCATCCCTGCTACCACGTCGAAGCTTCCCAACTCAACTGGCAGCAGATCAAGTGTAAACTCGTGCTCCCCAAGGTCTATTACGCAACCCCTAATAACTTCATTCGCTTCTACTAGCTTTCCATTAGCTAGTTCTATTGAATAGGGAATATCTAGCTTACTAGCTACCAACCCAAGCATATTCTTAAATTCTAGCGATACAAAACTATAATCGACACCGGTATCAAATAGTACAGATGCAAAGCGTTGGTTGATAGGGAACGTACCAGTGACCACATTTGGATCTTGGCGAGCTTCTCTCACTCTGATGTTGAAAACCCTACCATGAGCTTGGTTGATTTTTGGGCATTCTCGCTTGAAGTGCCCAACGTCTCCACATTACCACCTTGAGTGTTGTTTGCTCCACGGTTCCCACTACCAGCTTGATTCCCAAAATTACCACGATTACCATTCCCGCCATTTCCTCCTTGAGGGCGGTTTCCATACCCATTTCCACCACGATTATTGTTTCCATTACCACTACCATAACCCCTCTGACCACCACGACCAGCACCAGTACCAGCCCAGCATGTCTCCTTCGAATGGCCAACCTTCCCACAAGACTCACATTTCCTAAGTCTGCACTGGCCAGAATGATGGTACTGGCATACATCACATTAGGGCAGAGCGTCCATGTAACCTTTTCCTTTGTTTTCAACCCCAGTCTTGGATTCAGCTGGTAAGTTCACATCCTTCTTCTTGTTAGCACTGCTGGTACCTTTCTTAAAGTTTGAGAACTTCCTTTTGTTCTCACAGGATGACTCAACGTGAGTCTCCTTCTTTTTCTGGTCAGAAATCGAAAACTTGTTTAACCTGATAGCTTCTTCAGTCAGTGATACACTCAGATCAATAGCCTCAGTGATTGTGGCAGGCTTCGATGTTGTCACCATACTCATAATCTGAGGTGCCAACCCCCAGATAAAGCGCTCGATGCGTTTAAATATGGTACCACGTGAGATAGATCGTGAAATCTCTGCACGTATTCAGCAATTTTCGGGCCGTCCATCTTGAGGTTCTAGAATCCAGTTTCCAACTTTTGGATTTCAGCCCTGGAGCAGTATTTCATTCGCATGACCTCCTTCATTTCATCCCATGTCATGGCATAAGCAACATCTTCTCCCAAGGTTTGAACTTGGAGATTCCACCAAGATAACGCTCCATCTAAGAACAATCCGGAGATATAGGTGACTTGGTGTTGCGGAGCACACTTGCTCATCTTATCACAGAATCAGTCTTCTCCATCCATCTGACAAAACTACAGCACCCCCGGTGCCGTCGAAATTTAGAGGCTTACAGTCTAGAAACTATTTATAGGTACAGCCTGTACAAGTAACATCATTCACATAAAGCATTAGCGATCGCACATGGAATATCCAAATGTAACGTAATGTTTCTTTAATGACTCAAACATTACCAAGAGGTGGGTTGCTTCCCGAGGTACATCAACTATGCTCGGAGTGTAAGGCCTCGTGTTGTGCTATCGCCCGTGAAATCCGTTCTTGTAACTCGGCCTCAGTTGTAGGTAGCGTGTTGTCTCTTCGAGGAGGCATCTTCTATAAGAAGTTTGTATAGGTCAGGTCTTATGCATATAAGTATGTAGTATGCGTATGTAATAACATTTATCAACGCAGTAAGCACATAACATCCCATTTCATAACACAAACAAGTAATCCAACAACGTATATAATGAGAATGTTGCGATTGAGCTTTCATATATCAAATGACCACAAATACAGTTTTATAAGTTTCACAATGTACCATATCACAACCAAAAAGGACTACAGGGTCACATCACCCTTGTCCAAACTATCCATCAAACTACAACAATCAAAAGTAAAAAAGAAATGTGGTCTTCAAAAAGCTGTGCAATTTGAGCTCAATTGCGACACTCTCACCAAAAGTATGCTACCTGCATAAAACCAAAAACTGTTATGCTGATGGTGGAGGAGGAGGTGGAGGAACGAAAAGCAAACTGCGCAGATGCGCTAGCTCCTCCTTGAGGGCATGAACGATACGCAACAGATAGCTAACCTGCTGCTCCATAGTAAGAAAACGGACATCAAAATCTGGGTATGGCAGGAGAGGAGCGGGTGGAGTCGCGAATGGTGACTAACAAGTACATGGCGGAGGACGCGGAACCCTCTCGAGATCCATGACTCTGCGACCCAACATCTCCTACTGGAGCTGTAAGGACGAAAGCAGATCATCCCTCGTGTATCCAGTGTAATGGAAGGGATGA
Source organism: Helianthus tuberosus (assembly GCA_030545235.1). Taxonomy (NCBI): domain Eukaryota; kingdom Viridiplantae; phylum Streptophyta; class Magnoliopsida; order Asterales; family Asteraceae; genus Helianthus; species Helianthus tuberosus. Next base: position 131,042,257 of record CM060397.1, on the reverse strand, counting down.
TATGGACGAAAGCAGATAAGTGGCTCGCCTGATGGTGTAGAAGCAGAAGGTGCAGTATGTGTAGCAGGTGCAAACGGTGGCATGAAAGGAAAGGCTGCTGACACAGGTGGTATATGACTGGGCTGCTGACTCGATGGACCTTCCCCAAGACGGGGAGGAGGGATATCCTGTATGAACGTGACTGGTAGATCAGTGCGGTGAATGTCAGACACATGTGGATGAAACGGGGCAATGTCAACTGGTGCATGTGTAGGTGCAGGTGGGGGAGTAACAGGTCTAACAAAAGGTGGCAAGTCATCGTCATCCTCTATCCACCCATTATGGGTGAATGCATAACGGGGATCTACATGGTCAGCAAAAGGAGTATGGTCTGCGGGGGCAGGTAAAGGGTCAGGTAACAGTGGTGCAACAACTGGTACATCGGCAGGTGGAGGGTCATGCTCAGGTAGAGGATCGTGAGCAGGTATGGGCTCGGGTGCAATCAAAGGCTCACGGTCAGCTGGTGCAAGCTCAAGATCAGCGGGTATATCAAAGAGCTGATCGTCAGGAACGACAGGTGCCTCAAAAGGCTGATCATCGGGGACAAACTCAATCTCATGCTCAGGGTCAAATTCGTGTGGAAAGACCGGATCAAACTCATCATCAAACTCGAAGTCCTGTGGAGGAACAGGTGCGGCAGACATAGCTGTGTCAGAATCAGAATCTGTGGGATAACGCTGTAATCCCAGTGCGTGTAGAGTAGTAGATAACACAGGCCTGAATGAATCAGGACCAGAATGGTCAGACGAAATCTCAACGACAGGAATCTTGATAAGCAGAACAACAATGACATTGTCGACTGGGGCTCCATCATCCTGGGCACCCTCTGGGGGACCCTCAATAAAAAGATCGATGTCGTCGTCAGACATAGCGTCAAGAGGCAGATCCTCAAAAGGAAATGCAGTAAGAGGAAAAGGAGCAGGGATCTGAACAAGAAGTAGATCCTCGCTAGGAAGACCATCAGCTAGTGGTATATCATCGCCAAAATCTGGTAAAGCAAACGGCTGGAAATCATCATCGTCGCTACTCTCAGTGTCAGAAGTGAAGACCTCATCCTCTGGTATGATCTCTTCATCCGAAACTATGGCCATAGGGTCTACTGTATCAGATACTCCACTATCAGAGGAGGACATGGTGTCTGTAACAAAGCAATCACAACATATGCTCATACATCAACAATAATCAAATAAGCATGTAAGTAGTAACAATTTAAGCATGTATACATCCTAGTCTTCCCAAGACTATCCCATCCAGCCTCTCAGACTGAACTACTTAGTCTCTCAGACTACCCAGCCTCTCATATTGAACTATCCAGTCTCTCAGACCGAACTACCAAGCTAGTCTATCAGACTAACTCCCCAGTCTCTCAGACTGACTACCCAGCTAGTCTCTCAGACCAACTCCCCAGTCTCTCAGACTGACTACCCAGCTAGTCTCTCAGACCAACTCCCCAGTCTCTCAGACTGAATTACCCAGCTAGTCTCCCAGACTAACTCCCCAGTCTCTCAGACTGAATTATAAACGAATTCTTTGAAATGTATTTTGTGTCTTTTATTTGTAAAAATATTTGTTTCCTGGATCTGGACATTTTGTGTATGCAATGAAAACATCTTTGTGAAAACATTTTCATGAGAGCCCTAATGATCGTAGTCTAGACTCGAGAAAGAATCCTTGTTCGCTACGATCGAAGCTCTGATACCAAGCTGTCACACCCTGACTTTTGCGGAAGCGTGGTTATTGGTGTGACCTTTTAATACCATAGCATTCAATCATACCAATGCTATATGATAAAACCATAAGATTTTCATCCATTGATTAAGTTTAAAAATAACACAACATAATTGTCTGAAACGTTGACACCAAATTTTAAGTTACAAACCACCACATGAGTTCATGAAGACTCAACAAAAGACCTTAAATAAAACCCGAGTTTAGAAACATGTATCTCGTCTAGGAATAAGATACATCTCCTAAACCCAACGACCTCGGATGACATCATTTATTTATACGCAGCTTGAGACACATGCATACACCTGCCAGATCCACTTAGTTCCCTAAAATACATGTAGTTTAAAAACATCAACAAAAGTTGAGCGAGTTCATGTGTATGTGTATGAATAAACCTTTAAAGTATGTATGTATGTATGTCCCTGGTATGTAGCAATAAGGAAAATAGATCACCAATGGTTTGCATGGTCATTGATATGTGTGAAATGGTGCAGGAAAACTCAAACCTAGCAAATTTGTACCGGGCCTCCGGCTGGAAGACATAGTCACCCTATGGCCCACCCTGGTCCCCATGGGTGTGGGCTCGCTACACCCAAATAGATCTATCACTCATGTCCCTCGGTCCTACGACGAGGATTAATGGCCTTAAGTGTTATACCCACCTTTCACATGATCTAGCAGTAACCCTCCTTAGCTAACCATACCATGTATAAAACGTTTGTAATAATTGTAACATGTATTTCACCCCTGAAGTATAAAACTGAAAACAGTTAAAAGAAAAGGGGGACATGAACTCACAGTATTGCGTCTTCAGAATCGTAACCCAAATCTCTTCAGCAAACCCGACTACCTACAGCGTACTAATGTCTATTAGACGAACGGGCCGTGCCTTGCCTTAGTGTTTACGTTTTTGAGTTACGTTTCTTTTAATATTATCCCAAGTTATAATTTTCTTGTTAAAATAATAATTATTTTAACTTTTAAATTATATTTAATTTTGGAATAATTGTTTAAGCAATATTTATGTATTAATACTTCCCAAGTATTTATTTTCGTATTTCCTTCCCAATGATGGGGGTATTTCATACATGTATTTTCGTATCATTGTATTTGTAGTTCCAAATTAATATATTTTCAAGTCTCACTTTAGAAAATATATATAATAACTTATTTTGTCCCAAAAATAATGTATTGTCCAGAAAATATATATTTTTCTCAAAAATCATATATCTTCTAAGTATTCCAAGAAAATATATTTTAACTTCCCAAAAATAATATTTTCCCTTTTTGTCAAAGTATGATATAACTTGTAATAATAATAAAAATCATACTTTCATTCCTTTTGTATCCAAAATAATATTTACCAAAAATATATTTATAACGGTATTTCCTAGAATATTTTGTAAGTTACGTTCTATCGTTCGGTTCCACAATATTATGTGTGTAACTTATATATTTATTCCTAGTGATATTTGGTATTATGTTGGATTGTAAATTTCATGGTATTTTGTTAAGTTATATTATTTTACCCTAAAATAATATAACTTTTTCACCAAGTATACAAATATTCACACAAGTGTCTTTACTGTAAATATATATTCTAAATATATATTTATTCATTTTTACTTACGAAAGCCAACCTCCGATACTTGTATTTTTGTACCAAAATCTATGGCAAAGTTTATATTGAAAACCATAGTTTGAACACACTTGTTAATATTTGTTAGAAAATATTTTTCTAAGAGTTTATATTTCTAGAAAATTTTGCCATAGTTTCCCCTAAAAATGGAGGTGTCCATGCTATTAAAGCATATCATTTTCTTTTTAAAATCATCACAAACAATCAACAATCAATCCCTAAACAACTACACTTACCAAGTGCAAAAACAATGTTATTTGCACTACAACATGAACTTGGACTTTTATTAAAAACTTGTAGGAACCTGTGTCACACCCCGATATTTCGACGTATTACCGGTGGGCCCGGAGGGGAGTAACGTGACGTAGTTGATATCATCATAGTCAAACAACACAATATATAGATGCACAGCGGAAGCAAAAGGTAAAAGTATTACAATCCGAATAAAAAGTAATATCAGAGTATTACAACGGAAAGTAAAAGATCCACAGGCGGATCAAATAAACATAAACATAGTTCAACAGACTTCAGGCATCTAGAACTGGCAAGATTCCTTATTAACGCCCTGAGCTCCCAGCCAATTACGTTCAGTACCTGTCACTTAACATTTTTGGAAAATACGTCAGTTTACACTGGTAAATACAATTAACTGACTCATTTTGAAAAGAGTTTAAGAAAATTGTTTTGAATGCACGTGGCACAAAATATCTTTTATAACTTGATTAAAATGCACGAGGCAAAATTAATCTTTTATACTTGGGAACATTTTATTAATAAGAATCTTGTATCCGATTTACATGTTTGTCCAACATTTAGGGCCGGTGATTATACAATACAAGCCGGTCAAGATTAATCGACACACCACAAATATGATCTCACAAGAAGATACCCTTACGAGTGAGTATATGTTTTACATATGCAACAGGAGGTGTTTTGCCTACACCTTGTGCTTACGTCGTGGCCATTCACTTTTTAAATGAGCCAAGGATATCCAGGACACGGTCATTAACCCCCAATGTTATTTGTTATCAAACAATACAAATTAAAACGGGATTATGCAATTCAATCATCTCCGATTAAAAGGTTTCTACACCCGACCAAGCGGTATTTTTATAATACTGTATCCCAAGCCCGTATAAGGGAAAATAAGTTAAAAGTATTTACCTGAGCTAAATATAAATTCAATCCCAGCCGTATATCAAATCAGCAAGTACAGATAGCTTTTACTGGGGCTCTTAATCTGGAAGGAAGGTTTTATTAACCTATTAGATTCCTAACGGGTCTTTAATTATGCCTAAACTTAGACCGGTTAGTTTTAAAGGAATATACGGTTCGAACGCATGATTAGGCGAAGACCGGAATAGAATGCGATTTAGACCCGACAAGTTTGAAGACTTGTATAATATGGGTAAACTAAACACATTCTGGATTTTGAGATAAAAATGATAAGGTTTGACCCGTTTCGGCTAATTTATGCAAACTAGTTACATAAACTGAACCGAACGCGCATGAAGCGTAACGGGTAACCATAAAAGTCCTAAACAGGTTTCCTAAGTTAATATGCCTTAAATATGTTGTGATATCAGTAGGATACCTTCCATTATGCCCAAAACGAGTTTAATCACTAATTAAGCCCCGTAGGGGTATTTTGGTCATTTTAAAGATTATAAAAGGGATCAATTAAGCTTCTGTGATCCGGGTCTGAATAAATCAGTAAAATAGCTTATTTTAACACGGTATATCAGTTGGTGTTAAGTCTTAGGTGATAAAATGGTTTTAAACCCCTATTATGCGCTTAATACGCGTATAACGTCGTTTTAAGCGATTTACGGGTTAAAATAGGAATCTGAGTTTTCAGGTCAGTTAATAAGGTTCAAAACACTTCATTTATTATTTAAAATCAGTAGTAATTGGATTGTTATCAAAAGGACTTGTAAAACTCATTTTATGGCCGAAAAGGGTGTAATCGACATTAACCGAATCAAGGCACTAATCCTAGCTTATGATCAGTTTAAAAATAATTAAAAATATTTAAAAATCCCAAATTATTATATTACATCAGTGGTTAAAAGGTTTGGTGACAAAAATTGGGTTTAGATAGGCGTTATGCTAATGACGCCGTTTAATTACAAAAAAGTCATAATTACGCCATTGAGCATAACTCCTAATCTAGACCTCCAACTGATGTGAAATTTTAGGGACGAGTTTTTAAATCAGTAACAAGGATTATTGTCCTCTCACATTTCCAAAATTCTCGTTTTATGGCTATAAGGGCATTATGGTCAACGTTTAAGCAATTTAACGGAAACGTCGGACAATTAAGGATTCAAGTGGTATAAACGCAGAGGGTTATACCATCATGTAACTAGGTCCTAATGGAACTTTAAGGCATGTTTAAACCTAACTAAACCTGGTCAGAACTGAAGTCAAAGCAAAGTCAAAGTTTTGCGACTTTCGGTTCCGAATCGGTTCTAAACAGAAAATTGTCAAATCAAACAAGCTTAGACAAGTTCTTATACTTATTACCAAGTTATATGAATGATAAAATAAGTTACACGCCTTTTGCATTGTTAATTATGCGTTAAACGAAGGATTACATTTCTGTTGACTTTTTCTAATCGTCTTTGACTCGACAAATGACCTAGTTAGGATGGGAATCGGTGAGTACCCTTTTAAGGGTTTAATACCCATATAATTACCTACTTAAAGGTACTTTTAAATCGAGATTTGACTGAGCCATTAATAATTAATCATTAAGTCAACCGTTACTAACGAAGGTTTGACTTTTAAGCTTAATACTAAGTAAAACTTGATTAAAGAAGGTTAGACATACTTACAAGAGTCCTATGAACGATTTGTGATGCTTGAGGATGGTCCTTGTGCTCCAGAAATGCTCAGATGATGATTTTATGATTGCAAGAACAAAAGTTGCAAACTATAGCCCTTATATAGTGAGTTCAATCTCACTAGAATTGTGACATGCAAGTCTACAATTGTTACAAGATGCATCCAAGTGTCCCTAGAGCCTCAAAACCAGTTTAGGAAGCCCATTGTTTTGAGAAATACCAAGTGCATGTGGGTTTAGAGAGTGTAACAGCTGTTAACAGCTTGTTTGAACATTGTATCTGGTCAGAAGAGGCCTCGCGTGACGCCAAGGGGGCTTGGCGTCACGCCAAGGTCCTTCTGATCAGCAATCATATTTTCAAACTTGCAGATTCAGTCCCTGTTGTGTTTAAACTCATTTCCGACACTTCTAAGGCCCGTCAAGCCAATATTAAGGCCCTAAAATGAATCCTAAACATTGTGGACATGAAACATGCTCAGAAACATGCCGGATGTTGGTTCGTTTGGTCGTACGATTGCGATGTTCGCTTAATTAGGACGACATGCGCATAAGCGCGAAAAACGATCCAAATTGCGTGACGAATGGATTTTTGACAAGCCAAACACTAAAATTAAATATTTTAGTGTTTACATAAATTTTTGGATATCCGGGGATAATCAGAATGTAAGATATGCGTGTGAGTGCAAACTTGTGCGCTTTTTGACACTTTTAATCCTTGTATGATTTAAAAGTTTATTGTCGCGCACCAAACTCCTCTAAGCCTATATCTAAGCTATATTAGGGATAAAAAAGACATGTTTATCTCATGTTCATATTCCGGAAGGTCCGATAACATACGAATCGGCATACTTTAGCAGTTTGTCGCTTTAGGTCCCTCTAATGCGCAAACTTGCGTAAATCATTATTTAATAGCATTGAAGCCTCACCTAATCCATATTAGGCATTCTTGAAAGTATTATTAAACATCAAAATGCTTCGGGCTTGATAAAAGGTCATTCAGAGGTATAATTAAACATATTGACACTTTTAGTCCCTTATACATGCAAAGTTGCGCGTAACTTCACTTTTAGGCATAAAAGCCTTGTATGGCCAATGATTGGCATTACCGAGAGTATAATAAAATATCATGAGGCTCTCGGTTTGTTAAAAGGTCACTCAGAGGTAAGAATTTACATGTTGACGCTTTTAACCCTTTATTGCGCAAACTTTCAATTAATAACGCACATGGCCACACTTGATCAAAAAGTGGCTCATTTGTGAATATAAAACCATAAAAGGTTATTTAGAAACTCATTTCAGGTATGCTAATACCTCTAGTCCTTTCATAATCAAATTTTTTGATTTTTCGAATAATTAGTCCCTTAAATTCAAGGTTTGACTTTATTAGGGTTTATTACACGTGTCAATACTTCATTGGACGTGATTTTACGAGGTGTTACATCCTTACCCCCTTAAAAGAAATCTCGACCTCGATATTTGTTAAAGTAAAGGAAAATACTTTCTGTCTTATATTGAACTTAGCCTTCCTCAGTACATTTGGGCCTCTAAGGTACTCCAGATGACCTCTATAATAGGTCATGTATCCTTTTGGAGTTTCTTTACCTACCGATTCTAAATCGATACGGGTTTCTCGTTCAATCATAAATCTGCATATTACTATGTGATAATGCTTCTTGACTTATTGGCGGAACACGTCCTTAAATCATTAGTATATATAACGCATTGCGAGCTCCACAAAGCTCCTTGTATAGGTTTTAGCTCATAGGCCATTGACCTTTGTTGCATTTGATTCCCTGAAAGTTCCTATATATATATCCAGGGCTTAACTTACCCTGAGTAATTAAAATTTAACACACCCTTCTTAAGGTGATACCTTTGATTGAACCTTATTCCTTATTAAGGACTTAAGAAGGTTGCTACTAATTATTAATCCTTGATTTTCTACCGAATACTGACGCCTTACTTATGACTATGGACTTGCATAATCTTATTTGTTGTCTCCCAGGCAACTTTCTGATCCTGGTAATTGGACTTACCAATCTTTTGTCTAACAATAGATGCTTAACATTCTGTACATATAAGGTCTCCCAAGGAGCAGCCTTAGTACTTATATAACAACGATTATAGAAAAGCTTATCTTAAGGTGAGATGGTTATTCCAACCACTACTTAAACTAATCTCAAGGAATAGCTAATCCTCAGAGCTTAGCCGAACAGATCGACGATCCTGGCCAGCTAATAGCGATTCTTAATTGTTGCCTAAATAGGGTTGCGGTAATCAATGCATAAGCAAAACGATCCGTCTTTCTTATTTAACAAATAACAAACCCTCAAAATATTGAGTCAGGAAAAATATGAACCTATATCTTAAAACTTACTTAACCATGGTTTCGATTATTCCATAATCAACATGGTGTTTTCACAATACTCCAGCCCACAGCGGGATGTTAATCTTAACTCTACTAGCCTCAGAAGGTAAACAGGGTAATCTTTGTAGTAGACAACCTAGACAGAGAGAAGGTTACAGAGATTTTTCCAAATCTCCGGCTCTAGTTCATCCATCATAGCTTGTGTCAGATAAAGGACACATTTATGTTACGAGTCCACAGATTTCTAAATCATAGACACTTACTTGGACAATTCCATTTTAGATACCTTCTTTGAATACCATTAGTTGACTTTAGTACCATATGATTATTGGAATATCTTTGTGGTCCCATGTATTAAACCTCCATACTGATCAGGCATGGAAGCAATCTATGGAACGTATTAAGATACACCAGCCTTCACATGGCGCTTTTTGTCATACATATGGTATTCTTAATCGATAGAGATCAAGAGATATCAATTACATATGCTGACGCACTTTTCCGGAGAGAGGGTATACTGGAATTTCGATTGCAGATTGCTGACAGGAACAAAAGAAATGGTTCCTATGATTGTCTGTAAGTTTTACCTTATACTTAATATATAGGTTTCTTATGAAAAGTTTTTAAAAAGCTTGCTATTCTTATAGTTTATGAAGGATTTATTGGTATCTAAAAAAAACTCTTAGCATTTAAATCATTAATAATTGTCAAGAAATGTACCTGAGGCCATTATTTCTGAACTTGCTCAGGTATTTTAGGCGCTTTCATTCTTAGGCTTTCCTTTCTTAGTCGCAATTCCTTTGCCATATTTAGGGCACGTAGTCTTGATGTGGCCCTTTTTATTACAGCCGAAGCAGACTGCATTCTTCATGTCCTTGCAGTCCAACGTTTTATGTTCCCTTGATTTGCAGATCCCACAAGCCCTCGGCTGCGATTGGGATTTTGGTTCGAACCTGCACTTCCCATAATGGCGCTTCTTGCAGGTCTTGCATACTGGTTTCTGGTTGGACTTTTGTTTGTTCTTCGTCTTAGAGCTCTGGGAGTTATCTTCCTCCCTTTTCCTTTTTAGCTCATCTTTTGCATTTGAGGCATGAACAAGATCCTCCTTATGAGTAAGGAAATGTGGTCCTAGATAAAATTGGGAGCGAGTAGCATGGGGCTCCTTGAACTTTTTAACGGCCTCCTTCACAGCTTTTCCAACAGCTGCGTCTATCATAGTTTGAAGGACATCATTGGAAATTCTGAGGTTCACAATTGTAGTATCATTGGCATGTGTCGCATCATCCATAGCACGATCATCGGCTGTCTTATCTGTGTTTTCCATACTTGATATGGGTTCCTAACATTGATAAAACAATTGTTTAATTGCAATCCGATAACCGTTATTCATCATCCTGGCAACTCATCATATACTATCCATGGTACTATTAAACCATGCAGGCCAATATAGTACGAACATTCTCAATGAACGCTATTAAATATGTACATATATTATTATTTATACTTAGCCTAGGCCATAAAAGACCATCAATGGCATTTAAGGTATGGACCTAGTCCGTCACCTTTTTGACAGGGGATCAAATGTCACATCTGTCTTTATTATATTGATGAATTTGGATAGCTTGAAAGCTTGCCATAGGGATATCAGAAAAGAGCGATTCCTAATAGATATAAAATATCGATCTAAGGTTTGTTGAAGCATTTTCTATGGTATCATCGGCCAATTTCTATCTCGTGACAAATGGCCAGAGTTCTAAACAGGCGAAGACAATAGTTCTCAACATTTATCATTCATTATAGAATTATATGTGCCAGCATCAAAAATAAATTTCTGCATAAACTTCTTGATAAGGAATAGTACCTGCTATATAGTTAGCACTCTGTACCACCTCATGGGCGTTCCTCTGGAAGACTCATGCTTTTGTTTTCCTGGCCTCTCTCGACTTCTTTAAAATATTTGGGCAGTTAGTCTTGATATGCCCTTCCTCGTTACAATTGTAACATGTTGCGTTCTTCAATTCCTTGCAATCCAAGGTTTTGTGACCCTTGGTCTTGCAAATTCCACACAATTTAGCACGTGGGTCGATTGTACATTTTCCAGAATGTTGCTTTCTGCAGTTACTGCATTTGGGTCTGTTATTAGACTGACTCGTGTTTTTCCTAAACTCGAAATCTTTCCCGTGCTCAAAGCTTCCCTTCTTCTTCTTCTTGTTATATTGATGAGAGTTATCCTCCTCTCTTTCTCTTCTTCCCTCGCCAGAAGCCTTAACAGACTTATTTCTGATTGCATCTAAGGTGAGAGATAAGGATAAGTCCACCGCGGACCTATATGTGGTTGGCCTAGATGCTTTAACATTTCCTTTTATCTCAGGTGCTAGGCCTCCAATGAAACGCGCTATGCGTTTAGGTTCAGGGGTGACTAAATAAGGAACTAGGCGGGACATAGTGTTGAAACTTGTCACATATGCCTGACAATCCAAATTCTCCATGAACAAAGTCAAGAAGTCTGATTCTATATTTTCTACCTCATGCTGAGGGCAATAGTTTTCCTTGACTAATGCAACAAATTGATCCTAAGATAAATTGTAGAGTAGAACCTTTCTCGTGGCTTGGAGCAATGATCTCCACCATGCCAACGCTTCTCCTTTGAATGATTGTGAAACAAATTTCACAACATCTTGATCCGCACAACCGCTGATGTCAACAACAGCGTCCATCTCATCGAGCCATGTCATGCAATCGATGGCTCCTTTGTCTCCTGTAAAGTCTCTGGGCTTGCAAGAGACAAAATATTTAAATGATCAGGTCTTAATTGGTGCCTCTTGATGAAGCACAACCTGTCTAGACGGAACACTCCTTCCATGTGATGAGTTATGAACATCGTCTTCCTTTGACTCCTGTGTTTTAGGAGGGGGCTTACTACGAGCCACATATAGAGTCTTAGAGTGGTTATCATTTGATTCATTATACTGATTGTCAAGAGCTTGAGTAACAGCACTATCTATTAGTGTCTGCAGTTCCGCTTCAGTTATACTAATTCTGGTAGTATCATTGATCTCTTTCGGGTGGCTGTTGACCTCCATTGATCCAGCCATGTAACTTGATTGCTACATAAATATTGACAATGATTTATTCAAAGGTTGTTCCGAAATTATCATTCTTGATGATTCATTAACCTTGGTAATATAAACCATATGGGTTAATTTGTTAATTATATTAGTATTTTCATTATAATTTATCCTAGTTATAAAACATTAAGGATATTAAAGTGGCACGAAAGGCCTAGTCACAAGGACATTTATAAATTATAAGCTATGATTTCAGAAAATCAAAGCATGAAGGTATACTGGCACAATAGGCCTAGTCACAAGGACATTTATAAATTATAAGCTATGATTTCAGAGAATCAAAGCATTGAGGTTTGAACATAGCTCATTACCTTTTTCGGACAGGGAGTCATCGCTACCACTGTCTTTTGGCTCATATAGAAATGAGCAAGGCCCGTAGGCACTATATTACCATGTATGGTTAAAATATGATCATCTTAATTGATGATTTAACCCATGATTCAGAGATTATTAAGTTGGGTTAGGGATCTTTTGAAGAATCCATATATAAGAATGACGTGGGTGATTTTAACGAATCACGTCTGCCAGGAGTGTTAACATGTTTTCAGATGTTAACAGGAATCTGAATCTTTTAAACAGGTCTTACCATCTTGGCCAGGTCTTTATAATGACACTCAGGCTAGGTTTCACTCTTAAGGTTCTTAATCATATTTAATAGGCATCAGATCAATATTAAAAAGGAATGATTTTTGATTTATTTATTTCATATATATATTTATGCATATAATAGCAAAAATGAAATTTATAACTTAACATTCCAATTATCATAAAAAATACAGAGTTGCCCTAAGCGGGACTTGAAAGGAATAATGTGTCCTCGTAGGGACTGAAAGATAAATATGTCCATATGAGGACTATTAAGGAAATGATCTTCATCAAAAGGAGTTTCTTCCTTATTTTAATTCCGAATGCTTTCTCCTTGGTTGCACGTTTCCTCCTAGCCGCGGTACGAAGCTCAGCATTCCAAGGCTCCGGGTGTGGAGAATTCCTATTATGGCTTCTTCGCTAGGCGACGCATCCAATATATATAAAATTGGAAGCAAAATTCCAGATGAGGATTGAAAATATTCCTATGTTAAGTCTAGACTCAGAAGGTCAAGGAATGTGCTAATGTGTCATTGAGATTAAACACAAAAAGATTAGCGTTTAATTCACTCAATGTTGGCTCTGATACCAACCTGTCACACCCCGATATTTCCACGTATTACCGGTGGGCCCAGAGGGGAGTAACGTGACGTAGTTGATATCATCATAGTCAAACAACACAATGTATAGATGCACAGCGGAAGCAAAAGGTAAAAGTATTACAATCCGAATAAAAAGTAATATCAGAGTATTACAACGGAAAGTAAAAGATCCACAGGCGGATCAAATAAACATAAACATAGTTCAACAGACTTCAGGCATCTAGAACTGGCAAGATTCCTCATTAACGCCCTGAGCTCCCAGCCAATTACGTTCAGTACCTGTCACTTAACCTTTTTGGAAAATACGTCAGTTTACACTGGTAAATACAATTAACTGACTCATTTTGAAAAGAGTTTAAGAAAATTGTTTTGAATGAACGTGGCACAAAATATCTTTTATAACTTGATTAAAATGCACGAGGCAAAATTAATCTTTTATACTTGGGATAATTTTATTAATAAGAATCTTGTATCCGATTTACATGTTTGTCCAACATTTAGGGCCGGTGATTATACAATACAAGCCGGTCAAGATTAATCGACACACCACAAATATGATCTCACAAGAAGATACCCTTACGAGTGAGTATATGTTTTACATATGCAACATGAGGTGTTTTGCCTACACCTTGTGCTTACGTCGTGGCCATTCACTTTTTAAATGAGCCAAGGATATCCAGGACACGGTCATTAACCCCCAATGTTATTTGTTATCAAATAATACAAATTAAAACGGGATTATGCAATTCAATCATCTCTGATTAAAAGGTCTCTACACCCGACCAAGCGGTATTTTTATAATACCGTATCCCAAGCCTGTATAAGGGAAAATAAGTTAAAAGTATTTACCTGAGCTAAATATAAATTCAATCCCAGCCGTATATCAAATCAGCAAGTACAGATAGCTTTTACTGGGGCTCTTAATCTAGAACAAAGGTTTTATTAACCTATTAGATTCCTAACGGGTCTTTAGTTAAGCCTAAACTTAGACCGGTTAGTTTTAAAGGAATATACGGTTCGAACGCATGATTAGGCGAAGACCGGAATAGAATGCGATTTAGACCCGACAAGTTTGAAGACTTGTATAATATGGGTAAACTAAACACATTCTGGATTTTGAGATAAAAATGATAAGGTTTGACCCGTTTCGGCTAATTTATGCAAATTAGTTACATAAACTGAACCGAACGCGCATGAAGCGTAACGGGTAACCATAAAAGTCCTAAATAGGTTTCCTAAGTTAATATGCCTTAAATATTTTGTGATATCAGTAGGATACCTTCCATTATGCCCAAAACGAGTTTAATCACTAATTAAGCCCCGTAGGGGTATTTTGGTTATTTTAAAGATTATAAAAGGGATCAATTAAGCTTCTGTGATCCGGGTCTGAATAAATCAGTAAAATAGCTTATTTTAACACGGTATATCAGTTGGTGTTAAGTCTTAGGTGATAAAATGGTTTTAAACCCCTATTATGCGCTTAATACGCGTATAACGTCGTTTTAAGCGATTTACAGGTTAAAATAGGAATCTGAGTTTTCAGGTCAGTTAATAAGGTTCAAAACACTTCATTTATTATTTAAAATCAGTAGTAATTGTATTGGTATCAAAAGGACTTGTAAAACTCATTTTATGGCCGAAAAGGGTATAACCGACATTAACCGAATCAAGGCACTAATCCTAGCTTATGATCAGTTTAAAAATAATTAAAAATCTTTAAAAATCCCAAAATATTATATTACATCAGTGGTTAAAAGGTTTGGTGACAAAAATTGGGTTTAGATAGGCGTTATGCTAATGACGCCGGTTAATTACAAAAAAAAGTCATAATTACGCCATTGAGCATAACTCCTAATCTAGACCTCCAACTGATGTGAAATTTTAGGGACGAGTTTATAAATCAATAACAAGGATTATTGTCCTCTCACATTTCCAAAATTCTCGTTTTATGGCTATAAGGGCATTATGGTCAACGTTTAAGCAATTTAACGGAAACGTCGGACAATTAAGGATTCAAGTGGTATAAACGCAGAGGGTTATACCATCATGTAACTAGGTCCTAATGGAACTTTAAGGCATTTCTAAACCTAACTAAACCGGGTCAGAACTGAAGTCAAAGCAAAGTTAAAGTTTTGCGACTTTCGGTTCCGAATCGGTTCTAAACAGAAAATTGTCGAATCAAACAAGCTTAGACAAGTTCTTATACTTATTACCAAGTTATATGAATGATAAAATAAGTTACACACCTTTTGCATTGTTAATTATGCATTAAACGAAGGATTACATTTCTGTTGACTTTTTCTAATCGTCTTTGACTCGACAAATGACCTAGTTAGGATGGGAATCGGTGAGTACCCTTTTAAGGGTTTAATACCCATATAATTACCTACTTAAAGGTACTTTTAAATCGAGATTTGACTGAGCCATTAATAATTAATCATTAAGTCAACCGTTACTAACGAAGGTTTGACTTTTAAGCTTAATACTAAGTAAAACTTGATTAAAGAAGGTTAGGCATACTTACAAGAGTCCTATGAACGATTTGTGACGCTTGAGGATGGTCCTTGTGCTCCAGAAATGCTCAGATGATCATTTTATGATTGCAAGAACAAAAGTTGCAAACTATAGCCCTTATATAGTGAGTTCAATCTCACTAGAATTGTGACATGCAAGTCTACAATTGTTACAAGATGCATCCAAGTGTCCCTAGAGCCTCAAAACCAGTTTAGGAAGCCCATTGTTTTGAGAAATACCAAGTGCATGTGGGTTTAGAGAGTGCAACAGCTGTTAACAGCTTGTTTGAACATTGTATCTGGTCAGAAGAGGCCTCGCGTGACGCCAAGGGGGCTTGGCGTCACGCCAAGGTCCTTCTGATCAGCAATCCTATTTTCAAACTTGCAGATTCAGTCCCTGTTGTGTTTAAACTCAATTCCGACACTTCTAAGGCCTTTCAAGCCAACATTAAGGCCCTAAAATGAAGCCTAAACATTGTGGACATGAAACATGCTCAGAAACATGCCGGATGTTGGTTCGTTTGGTCGTACGATTGCGATGTTCGCTTAATTAGGACGACATGCGCATAAGCGTGAAAAACGATCCAAATTGCGTGACGAATGGATTTTTGACAAGCCAAACACTAAAATTAAATATTTTAGTATTTACATAAATTTTTGGATGTCCGGGGATAATCAGAATGTAAGATATGCGTGTGAGTGCAAACTTGTGCGCTTTTTAACACTTTTAGTCCTTGTATGATTTAAAAGTTTATTGTCGCGCACCAAACTCCTCTAAGCCTATATCTAAGCTATATTAGGGATAAACAAGACATGTTTATCTCATGGTCATATTCCAGAAGGTCCGATAACATACGAATCGGCATACTTTAGCAGTTTGTCGCTTTAGGTCCCTCTAATGCGCAAACTTGCGTAAATCATTATTTAATAGCATTTAAGACTCACCTAATCCATATTAGGCATTCTTGAAAGTATTATTAAACATAAAAATGCTTCGGGCTCGATAAAAGGTCATTCAGAGGTATAATTAAACATATTGACACTTTTAGTCCCTTATACATGCAAAGTTGCGCTTAACTTCACTTTTAGGCATAAAAGCCTTGTATGGCCAATGATTGGCATTACCGAGAGTATAATCAAATATCATGAGGCTCTCGGTTTGTTAAAAGGTCACTCAGAGGTAAGAATTTACATGTTGACGCTTTTAACCCTTTATTGCGCAAACTTTCAATTAATAACGCACATGGCCACACTTGATCAACAAGTGGCTCATTTGTGAATATAAAACCATAAAAGTTATTTAGAAACTCATTTTAGGTATGCTAATACCTCTAGTCCTTTCATAATCAAAGTTTTTGATTTTTCGAATAATTAGTCCCTTAAATTCAAGGTTTGACTTTATTAGGGTTTATTACACGTGTCAATACTTCATTGGACGTGATTTTACGAGGTGTTACAACTTGGTAGTGTGTTTAGTAGGTTTAGTTACCCTTTAAAGTATGTTTACTTCTTTAAAAATCTCATTCTTGAAAGACTTAGGTGTTTACAACTTGTAAACATGTTTTACAAAAATATTTCTTTATGACACCTTTTTGTTTCACAAGTGTTTATACACTTGTATCATCACCAAAAATAGTGTATGTTTAGGTAAGAACCAAGATCTTCTAAAAATCATATTTTGAACTTAGTTCTTTTGGAAAACCACTCATAAATCTTAGATCTATAAGATTATCAACTCACTTGATTATTATTTTTCAACAAATCATTTTGTTTTTCAAGTTCATGCTTACACATGAGGATGATCATCTTAATTCATCACATAATCATCCTCTCACTTACTAGATCATGTGTTTAATCACAATCTAGCAAGCTCCTTATGATGATCAACATCATAATCTTCAAGAATATATCAATCAAGTATCATACATGCATTAAACAACATAGTTTCATCCATATTTCATCATATATCAAGCTTATGTTCATGATTCATGTTTATGTCTTTTAGTGTTCATCAAGTTTATCAATGTTCATCATCATTTAACCGACAACATATGAAGTAAATAAGGATCATGAGAGTCTTACAACTAGCACAAAGCTAGGGAAGAACACAAGAGATGGTGATGACAAAAGTGATGGATAAAAGCAATTGATGGAGGTCCTTCAAGATCCACAAGCACCAAACCTTCTTATATGGCTCCTTACAACTTGAGTACACTTGGAAATGGTTGATCTTGAAATGGAAGTGATGATGGTGGTGGTGCTAGTTCTCGGCCGAGAGGGAGAGGAGGAGAGGGAGAGAGATGAGGGTGTTAAGTGTGGTGTGAGAATGAGAGTACATGTATTCTTATAACCGTCCAACTCTATTATCCAGTGGGTTTCATGTTTTAATAGTACAAACACAATCCTCTAATCAATCTTAAGAGATTACATAGGATCTTAGCAAGATTATGAAGATCAAGGTGGTGGGGCCACCTTGAACCGTCCATGAGAGGGGGGGTATTGGTTTGGTTTGAATGGTTAGTTAAGTGTTTAGTTAGGATTTCAATTGTATTAGTTAGTGTTTATGTGTATCATGCATTATATAGTGTGTTAGGGTGTTCGGGGATCATAACAAGCTCGGGGTTATAAAAACAATGCTTCTAGTAAAATTTTGGTGTTTCGGGTAGTGTCCGGTTGTTCGGTTAGATACCGGTTCATTAAAGTGTCAAACTATTCCGTTTAATGATTTTAAGTACCCTTTTGTGACACTTTTAATTCCCGACACTTAGGAAAGCATTCAGGACCATTTTGGCATATTTTTGCATGTTACTAGCTTGTTAAATTGCTGAATTTTCCTGAAATATGCAGAATTCTGCACTTTATGTGGGTTTTAGGCACTTTCCGGCACTTAAACTACACACAATACTAGTGTAGTACTTAGTCTCTGGCTCATACTGGGCCCCAAAACACTGTCTGTCTATGTACTGAACATTGTTAGCATTTTTTGAGTTATCCGCTAACTGTGCTAGCTGTGCTTTGCGCATCGTTTATGTCACTAAGTGTTTGTATGTAGTAATGATGTGACAGTATGAAATGTGATGCACATGCAAGTATGATACAGTAATCAGAAAGCAGTCAAGTATAATTCAGCACAGTCATTAAGCACTAATCAAGATTAATTAATTGTACGGATACCTGTATTTTTTACGGTTGTCACAACATCTTCGATAAATTCAAGGTTATTCTCAAATATCTAGGAAGCATTATTTTAGAATACCATTGAATTTATCGAAGCTGTCGAATGAGATCCTCCACTGTTGTGTTATCATCTTTCCAACCCATTTTCCATAAATTTATTGATTCTGTTTTTCAACAGGGATGTAATGTAATGATTCCTCTTAATTGAATACACGGACACGTGCTTCCTCTCAAAGGGTTATTGAGTGGTTATAACAGCTGATCCTAAAGCCAAGGACTATTATAACTAACCACTGCTCGCAATAAAGACTGATGGACTTAAAGATTGATTAGACCTATCCACAATTGAAGACAAAGCTGTTAAAGACAGGCACTTATGTACCTAAGGCCTGATCAACCAAAGGAAAACCACTGCTCAGTAACAGCAGTGGTTCAGTATCTGCAGCGGATTCAACATCAGTAGTTATGTATCAGTTTTTCTTATATAACAGTGTTTAGTGTATCTGTGTTTAGATTTTGTTACAGCTTCGATGATGGTTGTTATATTTATGAAAATGTCTAACAATTTCGGATTGGGTATATTCGTTCACAGTTTTATGATACTTCAGTGTCTATGATGAAAATTATGTTGCTTCCATGATTGACTGGTCCCCATGTTGATTCGATTAATGTTATGTTATGTTATGTATATACAATCTCTCAAGACAAACCCTAGAGTTTATGTATTACAATCTCCCCATGTTGATTCGATTAATGGTATGTTGATTTGATTAATGGTATGTTATGTAATTGCTACAGTTTGAATATTATTGTTATTATATTATCATCTGTTGATCATGGTCTGTTAAAGCATAGAGGGAGCATAGTGACATCATAATTCAAAGATCTGCCATCCAAACCACTGCCCCACTTTTCAATTTCAAATGTCTGGCCCACATTCAATTATGAAACCACTGATGTTCATTCAAAATTCAAACCACTGATGTTCATTAAAATGGGAGGGTAATTTGAAATTTAAAACTTTATAGGGATATGTAATTTGCATTTAATGTCATCAGAGCTTCAGTTTGAATATTATTGTTATTATATTATCATCTGTTGATCATGGTCTGTTAAAGCACTGCTGTTAAACATTCTCTGTTGAACTGCATCATCTGTTAGTCCATAGCAGAGGTTCTCTTTGGCAGACCTTTGCTTGAACCTTACAGATGTTTGAAATCCTCTGTTGAACTGCATCATCTGTTAAGTCACAACAGATGTTAGCAATCTATACTGTGGAATGATCAGCAGATGTTATGTTTGGCAGACCGTTGTTTCAACAACAGATGTTAGCTTTATGATGCTTTTGTATTCATATCCATATTCAGTAGCAGAGGTTATTTGCTATAACTGTCTTTGTGTTTATCAGCAGAGGTTGTTTTATCAGCAGAGGTTATTTGCTATAAAAGTCTTTGTGTTTATTAGCAGACTTTATCTGAATAGAGGTTGAGTGCATAAATTTGTTTGTAGTCAGAGGTTTGTATCAGAGAGGTTATGACAATGATCACCTATAAATTTGTTGAAGCCTTTTAAGTGTCGATGACTGCCCATAAATTTGTTGAAGCCTTTTAAGTAACAACAGATGTTAGCTTTATGATGCTTTTGTATTCATATTCAGCAGCGGAGGTTGTGTTTATCAGCAGAGGTTATTTGCTATAACAGTCTTTATGTTTATCAGCAGAGGTTGTTTGGAACAACAGACTTTGCTTGAATAGATTTTCTGTTTGACAGAGCTTTTGGTTTGTCAGACTTTATCTAAATAGAGGTTGAGTGTATAAATTTGTTTGTAGTCAGAGGTTAATTCAAGTGACGTTATGACAATGATCACCCATAAATTCATTGAAGCCCTTTAAGTGTCGATGACTGCCCATAAATTTGTTGAAGCCTTTTAAGAAAAGCCTTTTAAGTGTCGATGACTGTCCATAAATTTGTTGAAGCCTTTTAAGTATCCATCACTGCCCGTAAATTTACAGAGTATAATTGAAGTTGTAATGTATCTTGAAGAGCCAATTAAAATATATGGAGAATGTACAACAAAGGTTTAAGTTAATATAAATAACTAGATAAGCATACATGGTTATAATTTAAATATTCGTAAGTCGTAAGTTTTCAAAATATAGAAGTTTGATACATCACCATCCCATAATTTATCTCAAATGAGATAATACCAACAACCACAACTATATATAGACTTTCTTTAATATCAGCTTGGCTTTTTCTTCAGAGTAGACAAATTTGCATCTCATATTTCTGTAGATACCATTGGGCTTCGTGAACTTCTTAGTGAATTGACAAGCCGCGTATCTAAATCCCTTGCCATGCTTCTCCCGTTGAAAGTCAATTACAGTGTCAACTCCATTCAGATTTTCAACTGTCATCTTCAATGTTCTATGAATCCTTGATAAAGACGCTACTTTCACATTCAGACGCTTAAAAATAAATATAAAATACCAATAATTAATAAGAAATACATAATTTATTTAAGTAAAGTAACAAAAAAACAGCTTAATTGTAACAAACATTTAACATCCAAAGAATGAGGAATAATATATTAACAGAATAAACATACAAAATGTTTTCTGCAGTACCATACGATTTGTAAGGGGTATACATAAGGATCAGCTTCATAATCTGAGATAGCAGCATCAAAATCTGCGTCATCGATATCATCGGATGATTCATTCGATACAACATAATCACTATCAGAATCTGTGTTATTGGATTCTTCAACATCCGACTGGTGATGCAGATCCTCGGTAATTTGAGGAACTTCTAAATTGGGTGAGGAAGTATCGTCTATCTGACTGTCATTGGATTTTGGTGCAACAATCTCACATCCATTCAAATCAAAGGCAGTAAGCAGAAAGATGTAATCCGCTACGTATCTTAAAACAAGTCCAATTCCTGTTTGCATACCCATGTAGTGTACAACCTTTTCCCATCCATCGGTTATAAAGTAACAATTCCGAAGAGGATCACGTTGAAGTAGTACATCAAAAGAGTCCCACTGATTCACATAGATCTTAAATGTCTCTTTAAGTTTAGCAACTCCAATACTGACGTTGACTAACTCCTTGGGTATTAGCTGAACAAAAAAATATAAAATTATGAAATCAACAATGGTACAGTAAAATTAACAACTATATCACTAATTACTATAGTAACATTTAAGTATTGGATTAAAATACCAAAACTTACCAACACGTCCTTACAAACATCAGTAAAACTATGGGAGAATGAATCCATACATCCAAACTTCCTCTCAAACGATATTGATGTGAACATAGAAATCATTGGGAGTTTTGTTGGATAATGATGAACTTTTTCAAAAGGTGTCAGCAGATATGTATATGGTGCAGTTTTTTAAAATACCAACAGAAATCCTTCTTTCAATGAAAGGTCAGAGACAACTGAGGACCATCCTTCTTTTAGAGCAAAAGTTCCATTGTGTTTTGAGAATCGGTAATCCCATCTCATACCGTTTACACACTCTATAACGCCAACGTTACCAGGAACTTCTTTGAGTAAATGATTGTTTGCAAAGTTTTGTGGTATTATCTGTTGAGTTCAAGTATTTAAGTATTGGCAAGTGTTATATGTGAATTAATTGTTAACATTAAAACTGTAGAAAATGGTTTTAATGTAATAATCTTACAAAGATTTTGGAATTAAGAGAATCCAAATATTTATAAAAAGACATCTTCCAAGATATGATGTTTCTGGTTAAAAATCAAAGAAAAAATGAGACAATGTATTTTATCAGATACTTCATTATTTATAAAGATTGTGATAACAAATGTGAACCAACAATGGTTAACATATCTATGTCATTCTGATAACGCATTTAATATTTATCGATTTATCTAGAGTATATCAATAAATAAAGATTACTCTAAAAACTGTAGAATCGAGTAACACTGTCAATAACTTTTTTTTGCAAGTGTATAAATAAAAGATTTGTCATTTAATCATATTCTTTAATATCAAGTAAGAAAAACAACAAAATATACCTTATCGAGTGCTTTCAAGAATCCAAATGTAACACCATATCAAACAAAACTTCAAATCGGAAACATTATAAAAAATAAAAAAGCTTGTAAAATTAAATTGATATATCATCTAAATCATGCAATACATTGAGAACAGTCTTCATAACAGTTGTTAATCATGTGCATATGAAACTAATGTATATACAAATTTTAATAAATATTATTATACCTTGATCGAAGTTGTTGATGATGTCAAAAGTAAGAAGAATTCAAGTGGAGTGATTCAATATTGAAATGGACATCGGTGATTAAAACTTAAAGCACTTTTTATGAGACCAGACAAACAATTTTGTAAAGGGGATTTGGAGAGTCATTAAAAAGGTAAAGTATGTTTCTATCTGCCTCTATGTGAAAAGGTAAACCGCCATTGGAATAATAAATTACATTTTACCGCCATTGAGATAAGGAACTTACATTTTACCCCCTAATAATATAGCTTTCTTTTTCAAATAATTCAAATCATTTTCAAATAATTCAAACCATTTTCAAAATACTTTGAAAGTCTTTTTCTTTAGTGCTCAACAATCTTCTTCATTCAGATATTTGAAATTATGGATACAGATAATAGAATTTCAAGTAATTATTAACTGTTCTTTCAACCAAGTCAAAGTAAAGTCTGTGCTGAAGCAAGGAAAAAAGGAAGCGTGTTCTGCAACAAAAGCGAAACAAGAGTGGTTTTCATCGTACATCAACATCCGATTCTGTTAAAAGGATTCCATTATTAAACACTCCAAGTGATATGTCTTATAGGTTTGTAAACAAAATTTTACAAGAAATATATATTTACTCGTAATCTTTTGGGAATCCTTACACATGTATCGTATTTTACAAGTTTCAACAACCAATGTTGAGAGAAGGAATGTGTATCATTTTCCTGCTTATGCTACTCCAAATATTAGCAGTAATTTGTTTCACTCATCTACAGAAGTAAAAGGTATACTTACTGCAGATATTTTTTTGGTAATTTCAAAAAATTTTCACAATATGTTCAAAGTTCTTTCCTTGAGTGGTCAACAATCTTCTTCATTCGAGTATTTTAAATTATGGATACAGATAACACAATTTCAAGTATGAAGTTGACCTTCAAGCAAGTCAACGTCAAAGCTGTGCTGAAGAAAGAGAAAAAAGGAAGTATGTTCTTCAACAAAAGAGAAACAGCAGAGGTTGTCATCCTGCATCAACATCTAATTCTGTTGAAAGGATTCAATTTTCAAATACTTCAAGTGGTATGTGTTATAGTTTTACAAACAAAATTTAAAAGAAATGTGTATGTATATGTTATGTTTTTGGAATCCTTACATATGTTCTATTTTACAAGTTTCAACCACCAATGTTGAAAGAAGGAATGTGTATCATCTTCCTGCTTATGCTACTCCAAATATTAGTAGTAATTTGTTTCACTCATCTACACAAGTAAAAGGTATACTTACTGCAGATATTTTTTGGTAATTTCAAATAATTTTCACAATACTTTCAAAGTTCTTTTCTCGAGTTGTCAACAATTTTTTTTCATTCAAGTATTTTAAAATATGGATACAGATAACACAATTTCAAGTAAGTATGAAGTTGACCTTCAAGAAATTCAACGTCAAATGTGTGCTGAAGAAAGAGAAAAAAGGAAGTATGTTCTTCAACAAAAGAGAAACAACAGAGGTTGTCATCCTGCATCAACATCTGATTCTGTTGAAAGGATTCCATTTTCAAATACTTCAAGTGGTATGTGTTATAGTTTTGCAAACAAAATTTAAAAGAAATATGTATGTATATGTTATGTTTTTGGAATCCTTACATATTTTCTATTTTACAAGCTTCAACCAACAATGTCGAAAGAAGGAATGTCCATCACACTCCTTTTGGAAGTACTAAGCAAAAAATCCAATTTTGTTGAGAGGACTCCATTATCAGATATTACAAATTGTATTTTTAAATTTTACGAAACAAAATATTTGTTTAATTTTATGTTTTATGAATTGTTATATATATATATATATATCTTATTTTACAAGCTTCAATATAGGTGGAATATCTAAAATTGAATTACAAATGAGTGATGAGATGTTATCAGATTCTGTGGTTAAGAAGATTCATGGAATTTCTAAAGGTATAAGTGTGACAACCCTCATGAATCCAGGTATCCGTACGATTAATTAACTATGATTAAGTGCTTAATGACTGTGCTGAATTACAATTAACTGCCTTTTGATTACTGTATCATACTTACATGTGCATCACATTTCATACTATCACATCATTACTACATACAAACACTTAGTGACATAAACGATGCACAAAGCATAGCTAGCACAGTTAGCGGATAACTCAGAAAAATGCTGACGGAGTTCAGTACATAGACAGACAGTGTTTTGAGGCCCAGTATGAGACAGAGACCAAGTACTACACTAGTATGGTGTGTAGGGAAGTAAGGATCATAAAACTGCTTCACTAGGTGATAGTTTAAGTGCCGGAAAGTGCCAAAAAACCACTTAAAGTGCAGAATTCTGCATATTTCAGCACAATTCAGCATGTTTAACTTGCTAGTTTCATGCAAAAATATGGCAAAATGGTCCTGTATGCTTTCCTAAATGTTGGGAATTAAAAGTGTCACAAAAGGGTACTTAAATAACACTAAACGGAATAGTTTGACACTTTAACGAACCGGTGTCTAACCAAACAACCGGACACCACCCGAAACACCAAAATATTGCTAAAAGCATTGTTTTATTATTTCTTGGCTAGTTATGGTTCCCGAACACCCTAACACACTATATAATGCATCATACACATAAACACTAGACTTTACACTTAACCTCCAACTAATTAACACAATTTACCATTTAAACTTACACATATCCCCCCACCTTCACATTTACGGTCACCAAGGGGAGTGGCCCACCCCAAATCTTCTCATTATCCCCTAAATCTCAATTAATCTTTCTTAGATATGCATAAGATCATGTTAGTACTATTGAAGACACAAGAACCATTGGTTAATAGAGTTGAAGGGATTATAAGAACACTTGAGCATCTACACTTCTTACCAACACCCCACCTCCTTCTTCCTCTCCCATTGTCGGCCGAGCATAGTGCCACCACCACCACCATTTTTCATACATCATCCATCTATTCCAAGCTCATCTCAAGGTGTAACAAGGTGTTTAAGGAAGCTCGGTGCTCTTGGATCTTGAAGGACCTCCGTCAATTGCTTTTATCCACCATCTTTGTCACCTTCATCTCCAAGTGTTCTTCCCTAGCTTAGAGCTAGTAGTAAGACTCTCATAATCCTTGTTTACTTCTAATTTTGATTGGTTAAAAGATGTATTATGTTGTAAATCACAAGAACACTAAAAGACATGAACATGAATCATGAACATAAAGCTTATATATGATGAAATCTTGATGGAATAGTGTTGTTTAGTATATGTATGATACTTGTTGTTGTTTACTTGAGATTATGATGTTGATCATCATAAGGAGCTTGCTAGATTGTGATTAAACACATGATCTAGCAAGTTAGAGGATGATTATGTGTTAACACAAGAAGATCATCCTCATGTATAAGCATGAACTTGAATGATAAGATGATTTCTTGAAAAATAATAAACAAAGTAAGCTAGTAATCTCATGGATCTAAGATTTATGAATGGTATTCCGAAAGAACCAAGTTCAAAATATGATTTTTAGAAAATATTGGTTCTTACTTAAACAAACACTGTTTTTAGTGATGAAACAAGTGTATAAACACTTATGAAACAAAAAGATCTCACAAAGAAACGTTTTTGTAAAATATGTTTACAAGTTGTAAACACCTAAATTCTTTAAGAATGAGATTTTTAAATAAGTAGACACACTTTAAAGGGTAACTAAACCCACTAAACACTTTACCAAGTTACTACAAGTTTTTGCGAAAGATCAAGTTCATGTTGTTATGTAAAGTGTATAGTTCTTGCACTTGGTAAGTGTAAGTTGTTTAAGGTTTGATTATTGATTGTTATGTTGATTTTTGGAAAGAAAATGATATGCTCTAATAGCATGGACACCTCCATTTTCAAGGGAAACTATGGCAAACAATTTTAAAAATACAAACACTTAAAAAAATATTTTCTAAACAAGTATTTACAAGTGAGTTTTAACTATGGTTTTCAATATAAACTTTGTCATAGATTTTGTTACAAAAATACAAGTATTGGAGGTTGGTTTTTGTAAGTAAAAATGAATAAATATGTATTTAGAATATATATTTACATTAAACACACTTGTGTGAATATTTGTATAATTGGTGAAATAGTTATATTATTTTAGGGTAAAATAATATAACTTAACAAAATACCATGAAATTTACAATCCAAAATAATACCAAGAATATCAAGGAATAAATAATTAAGTTACACACTTAATATTGTGAAACCGAACGCAAGAACGTAACTTATAAAATATTCCAGAAAATACCGTTACAAATATATTTTTTGGTAAATATTATTTTGGATACAAGAAATGAAAATGTGATTATTGTAAATATTACAAGGTTGTATCATATTTTTTTACAAGAAGAAAATATATTATTTTTGGAAGTAAAAATATATTTTCTTAGCATATTTAGAAGATATATGATTTTTGGGAAAGATATATATTTTCTTGGAAATACATTCTTCTTAGACAAAATAAGTTAAATATATTTTCTAAAGTGAGACTTGAAAATATATTATATTGAGACTACAAATACAAGAATACGAAAATACATGTATAAAATACCCCCATCCTTGGGAAGGGAATACGAAAATAAATACTTGAGAAGTATTGTACAGAATAATATTAGAGATATAATAGAAACGTAACTCAAAAACGTTAAACTCTAAGCCAAGGCACGACCCGTTCGTCTAATAGACGTTAGTACACTGTAGGTAGTCGTGTTTGCTGAGGAGATTTGAGTTACACATACTGAAGACGCAATACTGTGAGTTCATGTCCCCCTTTTCTTTTAACTGTTTTCATTTTTATACTTCGGGGGTGAAATACATGTTACAATTATAACGAACGTTTTATACATGGTATGATTAGCTTAAGGAGGGTTACTGCTAGATTATGTGAAAGGTGGGTATAACACTTAAGGCCATTAATCCTCGTCGCAGGACCGAGGGACATGAGTGATAGATCTATTTGGGTGTAGCGAACCCACACCCATGGGGACCAGGGTGGCCCATAGTGTGACTATGTCTTCCAGCCGGAGGCCCGGTACAAATTTGTTAGGTTTGAGTTTTCCTGCACCATTTCACACATATCAATGGCCTTGCAAACCATTGGTGATCTGTTTTTCCTTATTGCTACATACCAGGGACATACATACATACAGACATACTTTAAAGGTTTATTCATACACACACACATGAACTCGCTCAACTTTTGTTGATGTTTTTAAACTACATGTATTTCAGGGAACTGAGTGGATCTGGCAGGTGTGTGCACGTTTTCAAGCTGCGATTAAATAAAAGATGTCATCCGAGGTCGTAGGGTTTAGGAGATGTATCTTACTCCTGGACGAGATACATGGTCCAAAGCTCGGGTTTGGTTTAAGTTATGTTGTCGAGTCTTCGTGAACTCATTAAAACATGTTATGGTTTGTAACTTAAATTTGGTGTCGATGTTTCAGACAATTATGTTGTGGTATTTCTAAACTTAATTTATGGATGAATATCTTTTGGTTTTATCATATAGCATTGTAATGATTGAATGCTATTGTATTAAGAAGTCACACCAATGACCATGCTTCCGCAAAAGTCAGGGTGTGACAGCTTGGTATCAGAGCTTCGATCGTAGCGAACTAGGATTCTTTCTCGAGTCTAGACTATGATCATTAGGGCTCTCACGAAAATGTTTTCACAAACATGTTTTCATTGCATACACAAAATGTCCAGATCCAGGAAACAAATATTTTTACAAATAAGAGACACAAAATACATTTCAAAGGATTCATTTATAATTCAGTCTGAGAGACTAGCTGGGTAGTGCAGTCTGAGAGACTGGGTAGTCTGAGAGACTAGTTGGGGCAGTCTGAGAGACTGGGAGGTTTAGCCTGAGAGGCTGGGTAGTTCAGTTTGAGAAACTGGGATGTTTAGTCTGAGAGACTAAGTAGCTCAGTCTGAGAGGCTGGGTGGGATAGTCTTGGGAAGACTAGGATGCATACATGCTTACATTGTTACTACTTACATGCTTATTTGATGATTGTTGATATATGTGCATAATTCTGATTGATTTGTTACAAACACCATGTCCTCCTCGGATAGTGGAGTATCTGATATGGTAGACCCTATGGCCATAGTTTCAGATGATGACATCATCCCGGACCCTGAGGTCTTCACTTCTGACACTGAGAGTAGCGACGAGGATGATTTCCAGCCGTTTGCTTTACCAGATTTTGGAGATGATATACCACTAGCTGATGGTCTTCCTGGCGAGGATCTACTTCTTGTTCAGATCCTTGCTCCTTTTCCTCTTGCTGCAATTCCTCTTGAGGATCTGCCTCTTGACGCTATGTCTGACGATGATATCGATCTTTTTATTGAGGGTCCCCCTGAGGGTGCCCAGGATGATGGAGCTCCAGTTGATGATGTCATTGCTATCCCGCTTATTGAGATTCCTGTCATGGAGATTTCTTCTGACCATTCTGGTCCTGATTCGTTTGAGTCTGTGTCATCTACTACTCTACACGCACTGGGATTACAGCGTTATCCCATAGATACTGATTCTGACACAGCTATGTCTGCCGCACCTATTCCTCCGCAGGACTTTAAGTTTGATGATGAGTTTGATCCGGTCTTTCCACACGACTTTGACCCTGAGCATGAGATTGAGTTTGTCCCCGATGATCAGCCTTTTGAGGCACCTGTCATTCCTGACGATCAGCTCTTTGATATACCCGCTGATCTTGAGCTTGCACCAGTTGACCCTGAGCCCTTGATTGCACCCGAGCCCATACCTGCTCATGATCGTCTACCGGAGCATGACCCTGCTGACGTACCAGTTGTTGCACCACCTCTGCCTGACCCTTTACCTGCACCTGTTGATCATGCTCCTTTTGCTGACCATGTAGATCCCTGTTATGCATTCACCCACAATGGGTGGATAGAGGACGAGGATGACTTGCCTCCTTTTGTTAGACCTGTGACTCCCCCTCCTGCACCTACACATGCACCAGCTGATAGCGCCCCGTTTTACCCACATGTGTCTGACATTCACCGCACAGACCTACCGGTCACGTTCCTAAAGGATATCCCTCCTCCCCGTCCGGGGGAAGGTCCATCGAGTCAGCAGCCCAGTCACATACCACCTGTGTCAGCAGCCTTTCCTTTCATGCCACCGTTTGCACCTGCTACACATACTGCACCTTTTGCTTCTGCACCATCGGGCGAGCCACTGATTTGGTTTCCGCCCAACACGATGCCTGTTTCTGATCTATACCATCCCTTCCACATTGGATACACGAGGGATGATTTGCTTTTGTCCTTACAGCTCCAGCATGAGATGTTGTGTCGCAGAGTCATGGATCTTGAGAGGATTCCGCGTCCTCCACCCTGCACGTGTCAGTCACCATTCGCGACACCACCAGCTCCTCTCCTGCCATACCCAAATTTTGATGTCCGTTTTCTTACTATGGAGCAGCAGGTTAGCTACCTGTTGCATATCGTTCATGCCCTCGAGGAGGAGCTAGCGCGTCTGCGCAGTTTGCTATTCGTTCCTCCACCATCAGCATTGCAGTTTTTGGTTTTATGTAGGTAGCATACTTTTGGTGAGAGTGCAGCTATTGAGCCCAGATTGCACAGCTTTTTGAAGACCACATTTCTTTTTTACTTTTGATTGTTGTAGTTTGATGGATAAGGGTGATGTGACCCTGTAGTCCTTTTTGGTTGTAATATGATACGTTTGGTGAACTTGTAAAACTGTATTTGTGGTCATTTGATATATGAAAGCTCAATCGCAACATTCTCATTATATTCGTTGTTGGATTACTTGTTTGTGTTATGACATGGGATGTTATGTGTTTACTTGTGTTAATGAACGTTATTACATACGCGTACTACATACATAGATGCATAAGACCTGACCTATACAATCTTCTTATAGAAGATGCCTCCACAAAGAGAAACTCGATTGCCCACTACTGAGGCCGAGTTACAAGAACGGATTTCACGAGCGATAGCAGATTACGAGGCCTCACGCGCTGAAACTAGCGGGGGTACCTTGAGGAACAACCCACCTCATGGTAATGTTTAAGTCGTTTGAGACACAATACGTTACATTAAGGTATTCCATGTGCGATCGCTAATGCTTTCTGTGAATGACGTTACTTGTACAGGCTGTACCTATAAGCAGTTCTTAGACTGTAAACCGCTGAATTTTGACGGCACCGGGGGTGCTGTGGCTTTTGTTCGATGGACGGAGAAGACCGATTCAGTGATAAGAATGAGTAAATGTGCACCAGAACAACAAGTCACCTACATCTCTGGATTGTTCGTAGACGGAGCGCTTTCATGGTGGAATCTCCAAGTCCAGACTCTGGGAGAGGCAGCAGCATACGCTTTGACTTGGAATGAAATGAAGGAACTCACGCGTAAAAAGTATTGCTCTAGGGCCGAAATCCAAAAGTTAGAAACTGAATTCTGGAACCTCAAGATGGATGGCCCCAAAATTGCGGAGTATGTGCAGAGATTTCACGATCTATCTCACGTGGTACATACATGGTTAGTCCGGAATTCAAGCGCGTTGAGCGTTTCATTTAGGGGTTGGCACCTCAGATTATGAGTATGGTGACGACGTCAAAACCTGCTACGATCACCGAGGCTATCGATCTGAGTGTGCCAGTGACTGAAGAAGCTATCAGGTTAAACAAGTTTTCAATCTCTGACCAGAAGAAGAAGGAGACTCACGTGGAGTCATCGGGTGAGAACAAGAGGAAGTTCTCAAACTTCAAGAAGGGCACCAGCAATGTCAACAAGAAGAAAGAGTCGTACTTACCGGCTGAAGCCAAGACTGGGGTTGAAAACAAAGGAAATGGTTACATGGGCACTCTGCCCAAATGTGATGTATGCCAGTACCATCATTCCGGCCAGTGCAGATTCAGGAAAATGTGAGACTTGTGGAAATGTTGGTCATTCAAAGGTGTAAAACCCGTGAGGATCTTTCAGTGATATCAAACAATAACTTATGTAAGTGCGGAAATCAAACACAAGCGGATTCAAGAACAAATATAACCGAAACACCAAAGGCAATTAAAACAAACCAAGATATCTTGCATTCACTGAATGAAGGTGACGGATACAAGACACAATAGATTTCGGCTGGCCCTTCCTTGTTCGCTATCAACTGATCAACCTTAACTCCAAGGTTAAGGTTTGCTTAAATACAAAATGATATGGGTAAATACCCTAGGCCCAACCGAAACTAACTAGACTAACCCAACCCATACATATCGACCCAAAACATATATTTGACAATTACAAAATCAACCATTTAACTATGCAATCCTTCATGTATAAACCTTCAGGTTCCAACAATCTCCCCCTAGGTTTATGCATGGAGGATCTTGAGACATCAACCACTACGGTCACCACCCAGACGATCCTTGAGTCCACCAAATCCCTTAGTTCGAATATGAATGGCTGAAGCAACAGCAGCAGTCCATCCTTTAGCAATCTCTTCATACTTTTCAGTAGCTCTAATTTGATTACGAGCTAACATCTCCAGATCTTCAAGAGCAAGATTCAGCAAATCAACTTGATCAACCAATCAAAAATTCACATCATCATCACAAACAATTACTGCCTGCCCTAGACGCTCATCATAAGCCCAGAAATGCAAGGACTTCAAAGCACCTTTTGGAATCTTTTTTACCAACGGAATCATCTTTTCTTTGTCAGTTACAGGCCAGTGCACAATCTTCATACGCTTGTTTGTGTATGGATCTCTAATTCCTTTAGCTGGTTTAACAAAGGACTCTGCCACGCACATCGAAGGAAAGTTACGAAGAACTTCCCTCTTCAATCTCTCGAAAAACACATATCCAGGACCTCCAGGCTTATCATCTACATAAGGTGCTTTAGAAAAAATTGTCAAATCAACCTTAGTGAAAGACTGAAACTGGCCTGGATTTTTATACCACTCGACAGGACCAACTTTTCTCTTTATCCACCATCTTCGGCGATCATGATCAAATCCCCAGCTAACCACACCAGAATGATTTCCAACTTTATCATAGAGAGTTTCACCAACATCCATTAAATGGTGAGTTGCATGAGCATCATCATCATCTGGATTTAGATTCTTGTTCTTCAGAATTACAAACTCCCTTTTCTTTTTAATTCTTTCAGCCTTCTCTTTGTCTGCCACTGGATCAGTAACTCTTTTGAAGTACTGTTCCATAGCAGCACTTCTCTCAGCATCATCCTTATCGAAGGCTTTTCTTCTATTTTCAATGTCAGTCGGATCAGAAAACTCTTGTCCAAACTTCTTCTCCAACTTTCCACGTAAATCATAAACCATATTGAACAACAAACTAACATCTCCTTGAAGCTGTTCAATCTGTTGATCTTTCTTCACTAAAGTATCTTCAAATTGGATAATCTTGGCATCTTTGTGAATTGAATCTTGCTCAAGCACAACCAGTCATTTCTTCATCTCCCTCATGCTAATAAATTCATCATCATCAAATGGCATCCTCAATGGTTCTTCGGGTCTCTTACCACTTGAACTGCTAGGCACGTCATGAACAACTCTAGAAGGACCAGCAGATTCAGAAATACCAAGTGACATAGTCTCAATAACAGAATCAGTATCAACAGTTGTAACTTGAACATCAGCAGTGGTGGAATCCAAATCATTTCTTTGAGTGTCAGCATCAAACTCAAAGATATCTTCAGTAGTGGTGGTGGTATTAGCGACACTTTTCTCAAAATCGAAGTCATACAAACCATCATCATCTTCAGCAATATTCATGGATTGATCTTTGTTTTGCTCAACATACATTCCAAGTCGAGGATCCCTCCTTTTCCGCTTCAATGGCAGGGAATCAAGATCCTTTGGGTTCTCACTAGGCTCTTCACGTGATACTGAAAGATCAGAAGGAGGATTTCCCATCTTATCAGTTACAGACTTTAACAGCAAAGCCAAATTTTCAGCAGAAATCACAGGTGGAACAGCAGAAACAGCAATATCAGCTTCAGCTTCAGGAGGAAGCTCTTCATCATCTCCTGAATCACACATAATCTCTATGCCTTCATTGTTAGAGTTGATTGTTAAAATCTCTGTCTCAGGCTTATCTTCAATAGCCCTTTGAATGTCATGTTCTTCAGCAACTATAGCATTTGCAGGTGCATTGATTCGCGCATCATTCACTGGAACAAGTTGCACTATTACTGGATTAGCAGCTACATCTTCAGTCTCTGCAAATTGACCAAATTTCTCTAACGGAATTAAACCTTCAAATTTCTTTTCAGTACCCTTCCTTGGAGTGAGAGCACCAAAACAAGCTGGACCCATGGGCTTCAACTCCAATGTGTTTCCAGATCTCTCCAACTCTGGATAGCAAGCATTAAAAATCATTTGCAAGAACCTTGGATACATAAGAAACTTGTCCTTTCTGACTCCAAACACATTTCTCTTCATCGCTTCCAAAATATACTTTGAATAATTGAAAGGCTCGTTCGTTATCACACAAACAAGAGCAGCAGACTGTGTGATATTTAATTGATCTGTACCTCCTCTATTTTCTGTCATACACAACATAAACATGTGCACCAAAAGATGCCAATAAGGATGCACAAACTTCTTGACCAAAGGCGGATACTTTCCTTCATAACTCAATCGAGGTAAAATTGCCTCCACCGTTCCAGCTGGAAGCTCAATGGAGTCTATTTCTTGGTCATTGAAATGTAATACTTCTCGAATCATCTGCTATGTCACAGTGACAACCTTCTTTTGAATGTCAGCAACAATAACTCCCTTTCCTTCAATAACTTCTATCCTTGCACTTTTCCAAAACTCTTGAATAAGACTTTCATAGACTACTGGATTTTCTCGTAATGCGTGAACAATGCGGCAACTGTTGAGACCTTTCATCAATGAAGTATACATCTTCTGGTTTTTCTCCGGAGGTGGTGCTAAATATCCTGCTTGATTATGTGTCGAAATGAATTTCAAATCCATAATCTGCATAAAACAAAAATGCATTAGAAACATTGACAGTTATATATTTGTATGAAACTTTCAAATCACATATTCAACAATCAGAACAAGTCAACAGCACCATGACTCAGATGATAAAATTTTGACTCAAGACTATTAATTTTGACTCGAGACTATGAGTCGAGTCCATGAGTCGAGACTATGAGTTCTCGAGTCGAGACCATGAGTCGAGACTATGAGTTCTCGAGTCGAGACCATGAGTTGAGACCTTGAGGTCTCGAGTCGAGACCATGAGATTGCGACTCGTAACCGTCGGTCTCGAGTCCTTATGTGTTATCTGAGTCAAGACCACACAAACAACTTCATCTTCCCAGCTTTTGGATCAAAACCCCAAAAACAATTTAAATTTCCTTGAAGACCAAAATATGTTCAAGACTAGGGTTTATATTTGTCTTCAAATATTCAAAAATTCATCATCAGATCTTCAAATCACCTACAGAACTTCAACAAAACTCAACAAAAATAATCAAATACCTTCAAATATTTGTGAGTCGAGACCGGAAAAACAAGTTTGATGAGTCGAGACCGGAAAACGCGTCGGAAACGATAAAGAC
Organism: Helianthus tuberosus; assembly: GCA_030545235.1. Taxonomy (NCBI): domain Eukaryota; kingdom Viridiplantae; phylum Streptophyta; class Magnoliopsida; order Asterales; family Asteraceae; genus Helianthus; species Helianthus tuberosus. Next base: position 131,006,760 of record CM060397.1, on the reverse strand, counting down.
TTGCCGGAATTTTGAGAGAGAATATCAGTTGGTCTCGAGTGAGAAATGAGGTCTCGACTCGAGACCTGTCTTATATACCTCATCCCCAAATGTGAACTGGGTCATATACTTTGGGCCGAGACCAATTGTTGGGCTGAGTCTGATATTTAAGGATTTTTAATTAAATCAATTAATTCATTTATGAAACACATCCTTTAAATATCATATATAATTTCAATAACCCACTTAACCTTCTGAGCACATTCCATGAATGCAAAAACCTAAAACAAAAATAAATAATAAAATCTATTATTTACAAAAATAAAATAGGAAATTAATAAAATTACTCAGGGATCAAATCACGAGGTTTCAGGCTTGACTTCACTTATCAACACTGATCTATTACCGAATGATCTAAACGATTGCCAGTATATTTGTCCACCTAAACTCATCTCCCTAGACCTTTTCCATATAACTGCCAGTAACAAATTTTATCATGTTTTGATTTCTTAACAATGAACACCCAAACAAATACTAATCAATTCCCAGAATTATAAACAACACACTCTATCATGCAAGTAGCTTTCCTACCACATATTTCACAAGTCCAATCCAAATCTCTGAAATCTTAATTGGGAATAGATTGAGAAGAGAACAGAATAGATCTTAAGCAGAGATGGTATAATATACAGATCAAATGAGTTTTTCTCAGTTTGATATAGGTTTCTTGGGTTTCTTTTGGGCACTTGAGGGCCTCTTTCGGGTGTATAATTGATCTACAGAGCGACAACGTACAGCTAGGTCAGCATGTATCTGGATGCAGCAGAAGCTGACGTTGCCTAGCACCTCCAGGTCAGCATATATCTGGATGCAGTAGAGGAGATACACGACTTTTTCAGAGAAGATTTCAGGGTCAGACCAAAATTGTGTGTATCGGGACAACATACAGACATTCAAATAGACATGAGCTAATTCCAAGTGATTTTCTTTTCTAGAGGTCATGTACTATTTTAGTTCTGAACAGAAACAGCCAATGTTTCCAGTCTTTAAGGATAGAGCCTACCAAGACATCATACTAGAGTCAAACTATTTCGATACTGGTCTTACATGAGTCAACCCTTGACCATAATGTGAAAATTCATTTCATTTCCCAGTCATGCAACGCCTCTTTTTGTATTTTTCAAGTTTTTTAATGTTTTTTGTATTTTCATAATTTTCTCCCCCTAAATTTGAGCATAAATAAAAACTACCTAAGAATAGAAAACTTTATGAACAAATTTACCTACGAATAAAACAAAGACATGCTCAGTCAGTAAAGTGGATCATTTTCAGAAAATCCACAAGCACTTGAAATTTCGAACTGCTGACAGGTTTTGTGAACAAATCGGCAGCATTTGCATCTGTGTCGATTTGCTCCAGTTTGATAAGACCTCTATCAAAACAGTCTCATATAAAATGAACTTTAATATCAATGTGCTTGGTTTTTTAGTGGAAAACAGGATTTTTCACAATTTGTATAGCAGCATCATTATCACAGTATATGGTAGTCTTAAGATAAGTCAAACCGTAGTCCTGGAATTGATGTTGCATCCACACCACTTGAGAGCAAGACGCCGAAGCTGCAACATATTCTGCTTCAGCTGTGGAAATAGCTACCGTTTGTTGCTTCTTGCATTGCCAAGAAATGAGCCTGTCACCCAAAAATTGACATCCAATAGAGGTGGATTTCCTGTCCTTGTCAGTGCCTCCAAAATTACTGTCAGAAAACGTAAACAGGTCAAAATTCGAATCCATCGGATACCACAGACCAAACCTGGGTCGGCCTTTAAGGTGCCGAAAGATTCGTTTAATAGCAGTAAGATGAGAAGCTTTAGGATTAGCCTGATATCGTGTGCAATTCCAGACAGCAAACATGATGTCAGGACGACTAGCTGTCAGATACATCAACGATCCAATCATAGACCTATAAAGTCGTTGATCAACAGGGGATCCTTCAGCATCTTCAGTTAACAACGGTCTTTCTGCCATTGGAGTTTCTGCCTGTTTAGCGTCAGTGAACTTGAATTTCTTCAGCACATAATCCATATATTTCTCTTGATGAATTAGAATGCCCCGTGAATCTTGTTTAACTTGTAAACCCAAAAACAATGTCATTTCACCGAGTGCACTCATTTCGAACTTCTTTTGCATAACTCTCTCAAACTTTTTGCAAAGCTCCTCACTTGTAGACCCGAAGATAATATCATCGACATAAATTTGAACCAAGATTTGATCCTTGCCCACTCTTTTGATAAACAGAGTCTGATCTATTGTGCCTCGTGTGTATCCATGAGCCAGAAGATGTTCTGTCAGAGTTGCATACCAAGCCCTAGGTGCTTGATGCAACCCATATAATGTCTTGTCAAGCTTGTAGGCATATTCTGGATGGTCTGGATGAATAAAACCCGGCGGTTGCTCAACAAAAATTTCTTCCTTCACTTCGCCGTACAAAAATGCTGTTTTGACATCCATCTGGTAAACAGTGAATCCCATGAAGGATGCGTATGCTAAGAAAATCCGGATTGCTTCAAGTCGAGCAACAGGGGCATAGACTTCATCATAATCCAGTCCCTCTATTTGTCTAAATCCTTGGACAACTAATCGTGCTTTATTTCGAACAATAATTCCTTCAGAATCTTGCTTATTTCTGAAAACCCAGCGAGTTCCAAGCTTGCGTTTTCCTTTTGGCAACTCCACAAGTTTCCATACTCCTAGCTTCTCGAACTGGTTTAGCTCTTCATGCATAGCGTCAACCCAGCCTGGTTCCTGCAACGCTACTTCAATAGTTTTAGGTTCAATTTGAGAAATGTAGCTAGAATATAAACACAAATTAATGGTTCCTGATTGGCTTCTGGTCTGAACTCCTGCATTCATAGGGCCTATCACATTCTCAATAGGATGATTTCTTTGAACACTTGTTGGAATGGCAAGTTCAGGTATCGTCTCGTCTAGAGATGTGTGTATGTTGCTTGACTCCCCCTCATTAGGTGCTAGCGGACTGTGACTCACAGGAGTGGTAATAGTACACTCTTCAGGAATAGGATCAGCAAACAGTTCTGATCCAGCTGTATTAGGTGAAATTCCACTAGATTGTGCACCTTCAGGAGATTGATGAGACATTTGTTGATGCAGAGGATGCGGTGTAAACACCATTCCCGGTGGGTCAATGGTGTGATGTCTGAAACCTCCTTCTGTCTGTTCTTCTTCTTCTTCTTCAGTATCTTCAAAAGACAACGGTTGCTTTGGAGTAGATATGTCTGCATCTGAAGAAATATTTGACAAAATGTTAAATGATTTAAACAAATTCGCATAATCATATAACCAATCTGGTCCAACTCTAGCATCCGTAGCATTTTCTTCGAGCCATTCAATGTTGCACGACTCGACGACCTTTTTAGTTACTTTGTTGTATACTCTATAGGCAGAGCCTTTTGTATATCCAACAAAGAAACATTCGTCCCCTTTGACTTCAAACTTTCCATTAGAGTCCATAAGTAATAATACACATGGACATCCAAAGATACGAAAGTTTGAAACCGAAGGTTTACGTCCTTCCAGAATCTCATAAGGAGTTTTCATATGACGTTTATTTACTAAAGCATGATTCTGGACGTAACAAGCCGTGCTAACTGCTTCAGCCCAAAAGAAACTAGGAAGCTTCGAGTCAGCCAGCATAGTTCGTGCAACCTCGATAAGAGTACGATTTCTTCTTTCAGCTACTCCATTCTGTTGAGGAGTTCGTGGTGCACTATACTGACGATCAATTCCCTTTTCAGTGCAGAATGTGTCCAAAGTTACATTCTTGAATTCTGTCCCATTGTCAGATCGAATAACCTTCACTTTGGTGCTCGCTTGATTTTCTGCCAGAGTGATGAATTGTTTCACTAAGACTGCAGTTTCATTCTTGTGGCTGAGAAAATACACCCAGGTGTAACGACAATAATCATCAACTATTACAAGACAATAAGCTTTCTTGCCAATACTCAACACATTCACTGGACCAAAAAGATCCATGTGAAGTAACTCGAGCACAACTTTCGTTGAGGGTGCAGGTTTAGACTTATGAGGTTTTCGATGAGCTTTTCCTTTCGCACAAGCAACACATTTTTCAACCAACATGAAATCTTTTATTGGAAGATCACGGACTAGTTGACCTTTAGCCAGTCGGTTCAGATTCTTCATGTTCACATGCCCAAGGCGACGATGCCACAGTAGACCATCATGTTCTGAAATCTTCGAGAATAGGCAAGTAACTTCTTCACAAAGTTTCTTGTTCATATCAATCACATAGGCGTTTCCTCGTCTCTCTGCTGACATTAAGAACCAATCTTCTGGAATGACAATCCCAGGTTTAAGCACATAACATCCTTTCTTTGTAAAGTGAACTGAATTTCCTCGATCACAAATTTGAGAGATGCTCAACAGATTGTGTTTCAGTTCTGGAACATAGTTAACATTCTCGAAGCTTAAAACACCGTTTCTTACTGTTCCTTTCAATGTGATCCTTCCTGATTCTCCTCCTGTAAATGAGACATATCCACCATTAAATTCTTTTACATTTATTAACTGGGACAAGTCTCATATCATGTGCCGGGAACAACCACTATCCATGTACCAAAGTCGCACGGTAGTCTTCCACAGCTGTTCCTGCACGATTAGCGGGATTAGTTAGATCTAGGAACCCAGCCCATGGTGGATCTGGGTTTTCCTTGTGCATCAATATATGTTACTTTTTGCCAAATGAGATTATCTTTGATAAGATATTTTGAAGAATTTTGCATGAGAGATCTTTGGCGAAATGTATTAGATTGTGCAGCACCAGGTTTTGGTTTCCAAAATGTGTTTGACCAATTTGAATTACAATTACCAAAACCATTTTGTTGATTTCTTTGAAAACTATTCTTTTGATTTTGATTTCGACGTTTTGCTGCATTCCAATCTTGATCAGAAAGTTTAGTTTTGCGATAGTTGTTCTTCATTGTCTTAGACCTTTCAGTCGTCATTGACTCTGAACAACGATATCGGTTAGACTTAACCTTCTGATTTTGTACAAACTTCTTTTTGGACTGGGCACTTGGGAGTTGAACACAGTTTCTGGCAATGTGTCCAGCAATTCCATAATTAAAACATGTTTGCCGTTTCATTGTGTGAGTATTATGAAAATTTTTATACTTTAATGAAGAATCTTTGTTTGATTTTGAATGATTGGACGTTTTGATTTTTCTACTATGCTTTGCTTGTGGCTGTACTGAGCATTTTGATGTCTGCTGATTAGAAGTTACACATTCATGGGATGTTGATGAACAATTTGACACCCTTACTTTACCGAGATCATCATTTGAAGTTGATGTTTTAATTTCAAAAAACACTTTCTGATGACTCTTTATTTAACTCAAACCCTTTTTATTCTTTACCAAAATCAGTTTCAGTATTTGAACATGCAGAAGTCTCATCAATATGCGTTTCATCAACACATTTATCATGTGAAACTAATTCAGGTTCAATTTCCACTACAGTTTCCAATTGGATCCCACTAGATTCAACATTAGGGATGCCCACTGAGACAGATTCAGAAGAAGAATCACGATACTCTTGATTTTCTTGTGAAGAAGTTTCAGTGGTTTCACAGAATGTGTCCTGAGGGACCTCACCTGTAACACTGTCATCAACCAAAGGGTTAGAAACATCACATTCACAATCATTAACTGAAGAAAATTCATCATCAGACTTATTGTTCAAAGGTTCAACACAAACATTATCAGTTTTGCCCAAAACATCAGGCTCACTAGACGAAACATAAGCACAAAACGACGTAAACAAAGACCGACCAAAAGCAATATCAGATTCAGTTTGTTCAAAATAATTTTCAGAAATATTAGTATGAACAACTGGTTCACTCCCAAGAACATCTCCACATTTTACTTCAGATACTTTATCTGCACGTGAAGACGAAGTGTTAGGATCAATTGAGCCTTTAGAAACAAAATTTATTGGAGAAGACTTCTGTTTCTCAACTGGTTTGCCATTAAATGATGACTTATTGTTTTTGGGACCATAAGTCATTTGACTTTCATTTATCATCTCCTCCTCAGTCATAGGTAAATAAGTATAATTGTCATTATAAGGAGGAGGAGCCTTATTAAAACCCAAACCACACCCTTTCTTTTCCTTGTATACGAGTTGTTGATCACATAAATTTTTGACTAATTTACTGGAAGAATCAAATTTCTTTATGTTTAGCTCATTTATTTGATATCTATCTCTGATATCTTCCAGTTCCTTAGTCAAAATACATACTTTCTCCTGAGCTTCTAGAAAATGGGCTGTTTTTACACTTATATCATCTTTGAGTTTGATGATGTCTTTTCACTGAGCTTCAATCTTTTCTTTATAAAGTTTTTCGTTTTTCGATAATGTGAAATTTTTATTTTTTATATCTTAATAATCTTGAATTAGCTCAGCATTGTGTATTCTGTAAGCTTCAACCCTTTCCCTACACTCAGGAGTACAGAAAACAGAAAGTACCTTTTCTTTGGTGAGACCTTTAACTGGAGCTGAAAGAATCTGAGTCATAAGAGCGAGGTTTTCCGCTGAAGTCTCCTCCTCAGGTGCTGGAGCCTCATCCTCAAAAGCGGAAACTTGATCATTAGAGGTCATGAAAGCAATGTTGGTTGTATTAGCTTGATTTTCTGGAGCTGAGATGTTCAGTCGCTCAATTTCTGAATTCCAATCAAAGTTGATATCAGGCTGGACCACCAAGGCTTGAGCTAATCCCAGTGGTTGAGGACTTCCAGTAGCTGCATCATTCGTTATACTTGATGTGGTCACAAGAGCTCTCTCTCAATTAGGTGTTACGGGCTGGGCAGGAGTCTGTTCTCTATTAATCGGAGGCTTTGTGCAGTTTCGAGCATAGTGTCCTTCCTCATGACAGTTGTAACAGCGTAGTTTAAAAGGCACTATAGACGCTCCTGTAAATGAAGCACCCCATTTGTTTTTACCAGTTCTTTTCATAAACCTTGTTGCCCTGAATACAGCCATAGCCACCTGCCAAGTGATGTCCATTTCTTCAACATCATCAGGATGAATCTGATGTAAGTCATCGCCACACCATTTAGGGGGGTCAATTTTTCCTGCAACAAATGCATTCAAACAGTTTATAACAGAGGCTGCGATATCCAGATTTTCTTTAGACTGTTGTGTAAAGAAAACAATCATCTCATTTTTCACAGTGGAAGCAGGAGCAGCATCGGATGCATTCATAGCAGAAGCAGAAGCAGCAGTAGAACGTGATGGAGCAGCTTGTGTAGGAGACCCAGAGTAATAGACATTTGCTGAAGTAGGAGCAGCCTTAGCAGATGCCGCGTTGCTAAACATTTGAAATCCTCCTTGAGACAAGAGAGCTGCGTTGTTATTATTTGACGAAGTAGGAGCAACAGAGAATCCTGCAGCTAGCATGCTGTTCTTATAGTTGGTTTCTCTTTATTTATCATCTAGTTCACAGGCTTTGATATGAGAAATCATCTCTGACAAACTGCACCTAGCAAGATCTTTTGTTTTCTTGATCATAGCAACATGATGATCCCAGCTTTTTGGCAACGCATTCAGAAGTTGTCTATTTGACGAAGCATTTGATGTATGAATTTCTTCCATCTGCATTTGAGTGACCAGTTTGACAAACCTCTGAAGTTGGTTATCAACAGTTTCTCCATAGATATGGTTGAAATTGTTGAAATTTTGTCTCAACAAATTTCTTCGACTCTCCTTCATGTCCTCATTTCCTTCATAAACATTGATCAGAGATTCCCATAGTTCTTTGGCATATTTGCAGGTACGAAAACCAATAGCAATGTCTGGACCCAATCCCATGGTCAAATAGGACAGTGCTCTTTCATCTTCTTCAATTATATTTAAATAATCTTCAGTATATTGACTTTTGGGTTTCTTCACTTTTATACCAGGTTCTGTGGAACTATCCATCATGATCTCCCTTGGACCTCTCAGAATACTTCTCCAGATTTTAGAATCTTTGACCTTCACATGTTGTTCAAAACGCCACTTCCACTCAGGAAAGTCATTAGCATCGGTCAACCTTGGAATGCGTGTAGTGGTTCCAACCTTTGAATCCAGTTCTTGTTGTTTGTTAAGGGCAGCCAAGTCAACATTATTTGTAGACATGATTAATTAACCAATTAATTATTTTAAGTCCAAAGATTCTGTTCAAAGTTCAAAGTCCAAAGTCCAAATCACGTTGCAAATGTCGTTGCGAGTCGAGACCACAGTTGCGAGTCGAGACAATAATGAAGATGACTCGAGACCACAGATGGTTGCGAGTCGAGACCAAAAGCAGACAACTCGAGACTGAAGATGGTTGCGAGTTGAGACTAGAAGCAGACAACTCGAGACTGAAGATGGTAGCGAGTCGAGACTAGAAGTAGACAACTCGAGACTGAAGATGGTTGCGAGTTGAGACTAGAAGTGGACAAGTCGAGACCAAGGCTGGTTGCGAGTCGAGACAACAAGTTCACAAGTCGAGATCAGCTGATTTCGAGTCGAGACCCTTCAAAACAAACAATGTGATAACACCAGCAGAAATACCTGATTATCAGCAGCTTCCAAAATTCAAAGATTTTGAAATCTTTGAATTTTAATCCTCAACAAACTTCCGAGAATTCAGCAAACAACTCACTGAAATCACACAAACCAAAATCAGTAAATTCTTTCAATAATTTCTATGAACAGTTTGAAGATTGAATGATCCGAAGACAGAACATGCAACCAAAACTGTTGTCACTGCAAAACAAACACTATCAAAACTGGATCAGTAATATAAGATATCCTTGAATCTGAATGATATCAAAACCGAACCAAGAATTGGTTTCTTGGCTCTGATACCAATTGTAAAACCCGTGAGGATCTGTCAGTGATATCAAACAATAACTTGTGTAAGTGCGGAAATCAAACACAAGCGGATTCAAGAACAAATATAACTGAAACACCAAAGGCAATTAAAACAAACCAAGATATCTTGCATTCACTGAATGAAGGTGACGGATACAAGACACAATAGATTTCGGCTGGCCCTTCCTTGTTCGCTATCAACTGATCAACCATAACTCCAAGGTTAAGGTTTGCTTAAATACAAAATGATATGGGTAAATACCCTAGGCCCAACCGAAACTAACTAGACTAACCCAACCCATACATATCGACCCAAAACATATATTTGACAATTACAAAATCAACCCTTTAACTATGCAATCCTTCATGTATAAACCTTCAGGTTCCAACAAAAGGAAACATGTTGGGCTGGTACAGGTCGTGGTGGTCAGAGAGGTTATGGAAGTGGTAATGGAAACCGCCCTCAAGGAGGAAATAGCGGTAACGGAAATCGTGGTAATTTTAGGAATCAAGCTGGTAATGGAAACTGTGGGGCAAATAACAATCAAGGTGGTAATGGGAACGGTAATGGTCGAGGACCAGGTTATTTTAATTGTGGAGGCGTGGGGCACTTCAAGCGAGAATGCCCAAAGCTCAATCAAGCTCATGGAAGGGTTTTCAACATCAGCGCGAGGGAAGCACGCCAAGATCCAAATGTGGTCACTGGTACGTTCCCTATCAACCAACGCTTTGCATCTGTACTGTTTGATACCGGTGCTGATTATAGCTTTGTATCACTAGAGTTTAAGAAAATGCTTGGGTTGGTAGCTGGTAGGCTAGATATTCCGTATTCGATAGAACTAGCTAATGGGAAGCTAGTAGAAGCAAATGAAGTGGTTAGAGGTTGCGTAATAGAACTGGGTGAGCACGAGTTTACACTTGATTTGCTGCCAGTCGAGTTGGGAAGCTTCGACGTGGTAGTGGGGATGGATTGGTTGTCAAGCAACAGAGCAGAGATTGTATGTCACGAGAAGATCATTCGCATTTCGATGGCAAATGGAGAAACAATTGTGGTACATGGAGAGAAGCGCGTTACGCCCCTAAGGATCATCAGTTGTTTGAAGGCTCGAAAGTGTTTGCAGAAAGGATGTGTTGCCTTCTTGGCACATATTGTGGACAAAGAAGCCGCTGAGCCAAAGCTAGAATACATTCCAATCGTGAAGGAATATTCTGAATTCTTTCCCGAAGACTTGCCAGGATTGCCGCCGCAAAGGCAAGTCGAGTTCCACATTGACTTAGTTCCAGGCGCTGCGTCTATGGCTAAGGCACCTTATCGACTTGCGCCCTCCGAGATGCAAGAACTGTCAACACAACTTCAGGAGCTATTGGACAAAGGATTTATCAGACCAAGCTTCTCGCCTTGGGGAGCTCCAGTGCTATTTATCAAGAAGAAAGATGGTGGTTTCCGCATGTGTATCGACTACCGCGAGCTTAACAAGTTGACTATCAAGAATAGATATTCTTTGCCAAGGATTGATGACCTGTTCGATCAACTACAAGGTTCGAGTTGTTACTCCAAGATCAATCTTCGATCAGGTTATCACCAGTTGAGAATTCAAGAAGAAAGTATTCCAAAGACGGCCTTTAGGACTCGTTATGGACACTACGAGTTTCTGGTTATGTCATTTGGTCTGACGAACGCACCAGCAGTTTTCATGGATTTGATGAATAGAGTTTGTAAGCCATACCTCAATAAGTTTGTGATCGTGTTCATTGACGATATTTTAATCTATTCAAAGACGAAGGAAGAACATGAGTAACATCTAAGAGCCATCTTAGAGCTGCTTAAGAAAGAAAAGTTGTACGCGAAGTTCTCGAAGTGCGAAATTTGGTTGCGCGAGGTTCAGTTCCTTGGTCACGTGGTTAACGGAAATGGAATTCATGTGGATCCCACAAAGATCGAGGCAATCAAGAATTGGGAGACTCCGAAGACGCCAACCGAGATCCGTCAGTTCTTAGGTTTGGCTGGGTATTATCGCATATTTATTGAGGATTTCTCGAAAATCATTCAACCTTTGACCTCCCTCACACAGAAAGACAAGAAGTATGAATGGGGAGACAAGCAAGAAGAAACATTCCTGTTGTTGAAAAACAAGCTTTGCGATGCACCGATCTTATCCCTACCCGAAGGCACTAATGACTTTGTGGTATATTGCGACGCCTCGCGTCAAGGTTTAGGCTGCGTGCTGATGCAGCTACAGAAAGTTATAGCTTACGCTTCACGCCAGTTGAAGGTTCATGAGAAAAACTACACCACGCATGACTTGGAGTTAGGCGCAGTGGTGTTTGCATTAAAAATCTAGCGACATTACTTGTATGGCACGCGATGCACAATCTTTACTGATCACAAAAGCTTACAACATATATTCGATCAGAAAGAGCTTAACATAAGACAGAGACGATGGGTCGAGTTGTTAAACGATTATGATTGCGAAATCAAGTATCACCCAGGGAAGGCGAATGTGGTCGCAGATGCCCTGAGTCGGAAAGAAAGAATCAAGCCTATAAGGGTTAGAGCTTTGGAAATGATTATTCAAACGGACCTCTCGTTGCGCATTTGTGCCGTGCAGAGAGAAGCTCTTAAGGAAAAGAATCTTGAAAACGAATATCTCCGTGGGATGGAGAAACAGTTGGTACCAAACGAAGAAGGAATGTTATGCTTCATGAGAAGAATTTGGGTACCCCTCTTCGGTGGTCTACGAAACGTTATTTTGGATGAAGCTCACAAGTCACGGTACTCGATCCATCCAGGATCGGATAAAATGTACCAAGATTTAAAGGATTTCTATTGGTGGCCGAGATTAAAAGGCGATGTTGCAACGTATGTTGGCAAATGTTTGACTTGTGCCAAGGTAAAGGCCGAATATCAGAAGCCTTCAGGTCTTCTTCAACAACCTGAAATACCCATGTGGAAATGGGAGCATATTTCAATGGACTTTATAACGAAGTTACCAAGGACACCCAGAGGTCACGATACAATTTGGGTAATCGTGGATCGTTTGACCAAATCTGCACACTTTTTGCCCATCAAGGAGAAAGACAACACTAGCAAGCTTGCTGAGCTATACCTCAGAGAGATAGTTGCACGACATGGAGTGCCTCTCTTAATTATCTCTGATAGAGACGGAAGGTTTGTATCGAGGATTTGGCAATCCTTCTAAGAAGCCTTTGGTTCTCAGTTGAATCTGAGTACTGCATTCCATCCGCAGACAGATGGCCAGAGTAAACGAACGATTCAAACGTTGGAAGATATGTCACGAGCTTGCGTGATGGATTTGGGTGGTAGTTGGGACACTCACTTACCCTTGGTAGAATTCTCGTACAACAATAGCTACCATGCGAGCATCCAAGCTGCACCATTTGAGGCTTTCTATGGACGCAAGTGTCGATCACCGTTATGCTGGGCAGACGCGGGTAATAGACAGCTTGTTGGTCCTGAATTGGTTCAAGAGACGACTGATAAGATTATACAGATCCGAGAGCGCATCAAAGCGGCTCGTGATCGACAAAAGAGTTATGCGGACCGAAGAAGGAAACCTCTGGAGTTTGAGGTAGGAGATATGGTTTTGTTAAAGGCATCACCCTGGAAGGGTGTAGCACGCTTTGGGAAGCGTGGGAAGTTGAACCCGAGATACATTGGACCATTCAAAATCCTAGAGAGGATTGGTCTTGTAGCTTACAAGTTGGATCTACCCGCATAATTGAATGGCGTTCATGATACATTTCATGTATCTAATCTGAAAAAGAGTCCAACTCAGGAAACAGTTGTCATTCCTGTCGATGAAGTTCATATTGACGACACACTCCACTTTACTGAAGAACCTGTTGAGGTTACTGATTGGAAGGTTAACAAGACACGCAGGAGTAGTGTCAAACTCGTCAAAGTTCGTTGGAACGCGCGACACGGCCCAGCATTCACTTGGGAGTGTGAGGATCGCATGAAAGCAAAATACCCACATTTGTTCCCCAAGACCCCTGTAGCTAGTAGCAGAACTTAAATTTCGGGACGAAATTTTCTTAACAGGGGGAGAATGTGACAACCCTCATGAATCCAGGTATCCGTACGATTAATTAACTATGATTAAGTGCTTAATGACTGTGCTGAATTACAATTAACTGCTTTTTGATTACTGTATCATACTTACATGTGCATCACATTTCATACTGTCACATCATTACTACATACAAACACTTAGTGACATAAACGATGCACAAAGCACAGCTAGCACAGTTAGCGGATAACTCAGAAAAATGCTGACGGAGTTCAGTACATAGACAGACAGTGTTTTGAGGCCCAGTATGAGCCAATGACCAAGTACTACACTAGTATGGTGTGTAGGGAAGTAAGGATCATAAAACTGCTTCACTAGGTGATAGTTTAAGTGCCGGAAAGTGCCTAAAAACCACTTAAAGTGCAGAATTCTGCATATTTCAGCACAATTCAGCATTTTTAACATGCTAGTTTCATGCAAAAATATGGCAAAATGGTCCTGTATGCTTTTCTAAGCGTCGGGAATTAAAAGTGTCACAAAAGGGTACTTAAATAACACTAAACGGAATAGTTTGACACTTTAACGAACCGGTGTCTAACCAAACAACCGGACACCACCCGAAACACCAAAATATTGCTAAAAGTATTGTTTTATTATTTCTTGGCTAGTTATGGTTCCCGAACACCCTAACACACTATATAATGCATCATACACATAAACACTAGACTTTACACTTAACCTCCAACTAATTAACATAATTTACCATTTAAACTTACACATAACCCCCCCCCCCCTTCACATTTACGGTCACCAAGGGGAGTGGCCCACCCCAAATCTTCTCATGATCCCCTAAATCTGAATTAATCTTTCTTGGATATGCATAAGATCATGTTAGTACTATTGAAGACACAAGAACCATTGGTTAATAGAGTTGAAGGGATTATAAGGACACTTGAGCATCTACACTCTCAACAACACCCCACCTCCTTCTTCCTCTCCCATTCTCGGCCGAGCATAGTGCCACCACCACCACCATTTTTCATTCATCATCCATCTATTCCAAGCTCATCTCAAGGTGTAACAAGGTGTTTAAGGAAGCTCGGTGCTCTTGGATCTTGAAGGACCTCCATCAATTGCTTTTATCCACCATCTTTGTCACCTTCATCTCCAAGTGTTCTTCCCTAGCTTACAGCTAGTAGTAAGACTCTCATAATCCTTATTTACTTCTAATTTTGATTGGTTAAAAGATGTATTATGTTGTAAATCACAAGAACACTAAAAGACATGAACATGAATCATGAACATAAAGCTTATATATGATGGAATAGTGTTGTTTAGTATATGTATGATACTTGTTGTTGTTTACTTGAGATTATGATGTCGATCATCATAAGGAGCTTTCTAGATTGTGATGAAACACATGATCTAGCAAGTTAGAGGATGATTATGTGTTAACACAAGAAGATCATCCTCATGTATAAGCATGAACTTGAATGATAAGATGATTTCTTGAAAAATAATAAACAAAGTAAGCTAGTAATCTCATGGATCTAAGATTTATGAATGGTATTCTGAAAGAACCAAGTTCAAAATATGATTTTTAGAAAATATTGGTTCTTACTTAAACAAACACTATTTTTAGTGATGAAACAAGTGTATAAACACTTATGAAACAAAAAGATCTCACAAAGAAACGTTTTTGTAAAATATGTTTACAAGTTGTAAACACCTAAATTCTTTAAGAATGATATTTTTAAAGAAGTAGACACACTTTAAAGGGTAACTAAACCCACTAAACACTTTACCAAGTTACTACAAGTTTTTGCGAAAGATCAAGTTCATGTTGTTATGTAAAGTGTATAGTTCTTGCACTTGGTAAGTGTAAGTTGTTTAGGGTTTGATTGTTGATTGTTATGATGATTTTTGGAAAGAAAATGATATACTCTAATAGCATGAACACCTCCATTTTCAAGGGAAACTATGGCAAAATTTTCTAAAAATACAAACACTTAGAAAAATATTTTTTAAACAAGTATTTACAAGTGAGTTTTAACTATGCTTTTCAATATAAACTTTGCCATAGATTTTGTTACAAAAATACAAGTATTGGAGGTTGGTTTTTGTAAGTAAAAATGAATAAATATGTATTTAGAATATATATTTACAATAAAGACACTTGTGTGAATATTTGTATAATTGGTGAAATAGTTATATTATTTTAGGGTAAAATAATATAACTTAACAAAATACCATGAAATTTACAATCCAAAATAATACCAAGAATATCAAGGAATAAATAATTAAGTTACACACTTAATATTGTGAAACCAAACGCAAGAACGTAACTTATAAAATATTCTGGAAAATACCGTTACAAATATATTTTTTGGTAAATATTATTTTGGATACAAGAAATGAAAAGGTGATTTTTGTAAATATTACAATGTTGTATCATATTTTTTTAACAAGAAGAAAATATATTATTTTTGGAAGTAAAAATATATTTTCTTTGCATATTTAGAAGATATATGATTTTTGGGAAATATATATATTTTCTGGGAAATACATTCTTCTTAGACAAAATAAGTTAAATATATTTTCTAAAGTG
This sequence comes from Helianthus tuberosus, assembly GCA_030545235.1. Classification (NCBI taxonomy): domain Eukaryota; kingdom Viridiplantae; phylum Streptophyta; class Magnoliopsida; order Asterales; family Asteraceae; genus Helianthus; species Helianthus tuberosus. The sequence goes on along the minus strand of CM060397.1, from coordinate 130,991,205 downwards.
AGACTTGAAAATATATTATATTGAGACTACAAATACAAGAATACGAAAATACATGTATAAAATACCCCCATCCTTGGGAAGGGAATACAAAAATAAATACTTGAGAAGTATTGTACAGAATAATATTAGAGATATAATAGAAACGTAACTCAAAAACGTTAAACTCTAAGCCAAGGCACAGCCCGTTCGTCTAATAGACGTTACTACACTGTAGGTAGTCGTGTTTGCTGAGGAGATTTGAGTTACACGTACTGAAGACGCAATACTGTGAGTTCATGTCCCCCTTTTCTTTTAACTGTTTCCAGTTTTATACTTCGGGGGTGAAATACATGTTACAATTATTACGAACGTTTTATACATGGTATGATTAGCTTAAGGAGGGTTACTGCTAGATCATGTGAAAGGTGGGTATAACACTTAAGGCCATTAATCCTCGTCGCAGGACCAAGGGACATGAGTGATAGATCTATTTGGGTGTAGCGAGCCCACACCCATGGGGACCAGGGTGGCCCATAGGGTGACTATGTCTTCCAGCCGGAGGCTCGGTACAAATTTGCTAGGTTTGAGTTTTCCTGCACCATTTCACACATATCAATGGCCTTGAAAACCATTGGTGATCTGTTTTTCCTTATTGCTACATACCAGGGACATACATACATACTTTAAAGGTTTTTCAGACACACACACATGAACTCGCTCAACTTTTGTTGATGTTTTTAAACTACATGTATTTTAGGGAACTGAGTGGATCTGGCAGGTGTGTGCACGTTTTCAAGCTGCGTTTAAATAAAAGATGTCATCCGAGGTCGTAGGGTTTAGGAGATGTATCTTACTCCTGGACGAGATACATGGTCCTAAGCTCGGGTTTGCTTTAAGTTATGTTGTCGAGTCTTCGTGAACTCATTAAAACATGTTATGGTTTGTAACTTAAATTTGGTGTCGACGTTTCAGACAATTATATTGTGGTATTTTCTAAACTTAATTTATGGATGAATATCTTTTGGTTTTATCATATAGCATTGTTATGATTGAATGCTATGGTATTAAGAAGTCACACCAATAACCACGCTTCCAAAAAAGTCAGGGTGTGACAATAAGATACGAATGTAAATTCCTGTTAAGTTTTCAATATGTAGAAAACTTATGTTGACTTATAAATTTGCTAAGTCTGTAGATTATATTGATCATGGAGATGCCAACTTTGTGTGTTCTAAATGTGATGCAATGTTATGGGAAGATGAAATGCTTAGGGGAAATCAAAAACGTAAAAAAAACGTCCTATTCTCTTTGTTGTTCAAATGGAGATGTTGAGATACCACGACCGCCTACACCTCCTCCATTACTACGTCATTTATATAAAAGTCACAGTCTCGCAATTTCATGGATAATATTTGAGCATATAACATGATGTTTTCCTTCACATCTCTTGGTGGGAAGGTTGACAAAAGTTATCAGAGAGGTAAAGGTCCTTATGTATTTAGACTACAAGGTCAGAATTATCAATGAATGGGTTGTCTACTTCCAGACGATGGGGAAGAACCCAAATTCTCCCAGCTTTATATATATGATTCACAAAACGAAGTTGTAAATCGTCAAAAAGCAGTAAGGTAATTTCTTTATGATAATTGTGGCATTTATGAATATATATTTTGCTTTTTAGTATATTTACATTCATTATCATTTGTAATGAATGTAAATTTTAACATTTTATATTTCTGGCAGTTCTCAGATAGAATGCAAAACTACAAGAAACAACCAGCGTGATAGTACAACCATAGAGGGTCTTAAAGATATGTTGGATTCTTGCAATCCTCTTGTCCAGTCCTTCAGAATGGTAAGAGATTGTTTTCAAGAAAATGAGTTTCAAGATGTAAGCTTGAAGCTTATTGGAACAAGAGATAAGGATGGAAGAGTTCACAATTTGCCAACAGCATTAGAAATTGCTGCGTTAATACATGGTGATTTTGATGGAGCATTTGATAAATGGGACATTGTTGTCAGAAAGAAATCTGGTGGTCTTCAAAGAATTAATGAGCTTCATCCCTCTTACCTTGCTTAATATCCACTTATTTTCCCATATGCGGAAGATGATTATAGAGTTGGTATAAAACATAGAGGGATTGCGATTGATAATGAGGTACTTAGAACCAATCTTACAATTAGAGAATTCTTTTGTTACAAAATTCAAGATAGACAGAATCAGTTTTCATTGTTAGTTAATGCGAAAAAGCTATTTCAGCAGTTTTTGGTTGATGGATACACAATTATAGAATCTGCCAGGTTGAATTATATAAGGACACAACAACCTAAACTTATAGTGCAAAATCTTAAGAACTTGAATGCTACTGTTGAAAGTGGAGAGAATAATGCCTCAAGTTGTGGCAAACCTATACTTTTACCTTCATCATTTACTGGTGGTTCTAGATATATGATGCAAAAGTACTTGGATGCTATGGCAATTTGCAAGTCTATTGGATATCCCGATTTATTCATAACGGTGACTTGTAATCCAAACTGGCCTGAGATTTACAGGTGTTTGCATGATAAAGCTCTTAATGCTGAAGACAGACCGGATATTATCTCTAGATTATTCAAGTATAAATTGGATCATCTTATAAAAGATGTCAAGAAACATAAATTCTTTGGTGATATACAAGCAGGTACCCTTTAGTTATATTTTTTTACTTTGAACATCTAATTATATTTATCTAACAGCTCACTGTTCAAAAATTTCGGTTATGTATACATTTGAATTTTAGAAGCGTGGACTCCCACATGCTCACCTATGTTTGTTCTTGGGTGCTGAAAGCAAATTTCCAAATGCATCTGATATTGATCGTGTTATTAGTGCTGAGATACCAGATAAAGAAAGAGATCTTGAATTATATGAGCTTGTCAAGCAATTTATGATTCATGGACCATGTGGTACAGACAACCCACTTTGTCCATGTATGGTTCAACAAAAATGTTCTAAAAAGTTTCCCAAAAAATATGTAGATGAGACTTGTGTTGATTCTGAAGGATATCCTGTCTATCGTCGCTGTCAAACAAGTAATACAGTAGTAAAGAATGGTGTGACACTTGATAATAGATTTGTAGTTCCTTACAATGCTCTCCTGCTCAGAAAGTATCAGTGCCACGTTAACGTTGAATGGTGCAACCAGACAGGTTCTATCAAATATTTGTTTAAATATATTAATAAGGGGCCTGATAGAGTCACTGCTTCTGTTTTTCAAGCCAATAGCAACAAGAATGATACGGAACAAAATGTAGCTGTAGATGAGATAAAAGCATACCTTGATTGTAGATATATGATGCGTGTGAAGTGTTATATATATTAGGTGTGTATTTTAAGCCCTTTTGAACACTTATTTTAGCCAAGTTTTAAATTTATAAAACACGATATTTCACTAACACTAAACACACATATGGGCAAGTGCACCCCTCGTTGAGTGTAGTATAGCGTTGGTAAGATACCGAGGTCGTCCAAGGACACAAGAGCTTTTAGTACCGGTTTATCCTCAACGTCTAACCAAAATAAAAGTTTAGAAAAATGTTTTAAACTAAGAAAAATAAAACTAACTAAAATGCTGAAAATAAAAATAAAAGAAAAACAGATAGACAAGATGAATCACTTGGTTCCGACTCGTATCTAGTATAACCTTTGATTATTTCCGCACTTTTGCACATAATTAAGAGATTATCTTAGTTATTGTAGTAGGCCCCTCTTTTGAAGGCGACGTTACCCTCACCCCAGTAGTTTGAGTCAGCAGGGATACAATCCTAAAAGGGTGGATTATTGGAAGATAATGAATTAAGTTATTAATGCAGTATTGTGGTAGGCCCCGCTTTTGGCGGTGACGTTACCCTCGGCTAAGTAGTCTGAGTCAGCAGAGATACAGTCCTAAATAGCCGGGTTATAGTATTAATAGTAGTTAACTTATGAGGGGATCAAAGAGTTTGGACCCCCGCCATCCAATACCGTGAAGTATTGAAGGAGGTCCTACTAAATTTGACCCAGGTCCATTGCAGGACCTCTAAACGCTGAACAATGGCAAGACCTTTACCAAACCATTCCCTTAACCCCCTACCAGGTAGCCAACATACCTCCATATAGACCGTGGAGATATGAATGGTGAAAATCCTTTATTTTATATAGACAGTAAAATAATGCCAAGACACCACGGACAAACGATAAGGAAAGATCACCTTCAACATAAGTAACTAGTTATTAAAGTCATTAATACAAAACCAAATAAAAAGTGCAAAAGATTAGAAATAAAAAGTATTATACTAGACACTTTTTCTTCACCAAGTGATGTAAGAGACTTAGGCAAACATGGCCTTGATTGTCAAGAACTCTTACGATCAATCTTGGATCCCGAGACGACTCACACACTCTACGATGGACAATGGATGATGGTGGTGGATGATGGTGTTGTGATGGTGGTGGGTGGTGGATGAAGTGTGAGAGAGGTGGTGTGCCAAGGGATGAGATGAAATGAATCCAAGCACTCCTATTTATAGGCTGAACAGAGAGCTGGACACGGCCCCGTGTCCGCTGGGCACGGCCCCGTGTCCGTCTGACACTCTCTCTCCTCATTAATTATAATTCGCAATTACAATAAATGCGCCTGCTGTACTTTCGACACGCCCCCGTGTCCGCTGAGCACGGCCCCGTGGTGGGCAATAGAAGCTTCTATAGGTTTGTCTTTTCTGCTGCTTCTTGGGCACGGCCCCGTGCTGGCTGAGCACGGGGCGTGTTCAGCCTTCTGATTTCTCTATTTTGCTTTGGAAGGTGCCGTTGAGGGTTCGGGCAGTTCACTAATATTCCTTTTCTTGTATTTATGTTGGATTTAGCTGTCTTTTTTGCTTCTTTTGCGTTTTTGAGCTCATTTAATCCTGAAAATACAAAAGGAAGACAAAAACACTCTTTTTCCAATATTAGTACTTAAAAAGGGTTAGTTTTATGCCTCATTTGATGTAATTTATATGTTGCATTTTACACACATCAAATACCCCCACACTTGAACTTTTGCTTGTCCTCAAGCAAAACTCTTTAATATGTGGCTTACACTCCCAAATGGAATAGGTAGAAGAGAAGGTTTTGGGCTTGTCGTAGAGTGTCGGGATTTCCAAGATCTTTTTGGGGTTTTATTTTTATTTATTTACACTCCTATTCGTAATGATTTATTTAGAACTTTTCATAAAAGAAATTACTTATTCGGGCATAACATGCCTTTTTAAAATTCTATTTATATACAAGTTCACATACCTCGCGGGGAAATCACTCACACTCGGCCGAAGGTGTATTTTTAGTGAATCACTCGAGAGCGGCATGGAACTTATTCCTACCATAGGCTTGCCAAGAAATCAATCCTCCTCCTTTTTAACTTTTATACCTTTGTAGATATCAAGAGGACTTTGTGGGTTAAGGGTTTGGCTAGGGTTAAAGGTAGGTGGTTGGGTTAGTGGTTAGTAGAAAAAGGGCTAAAAGCGTAACAAGTGTCGGTTTTCGTATTTTTGCAACTTTTTATTTTGATGAAGCTTTTATTCAAACTAAGTTATTTTTTATTAACTTGTTTATTTATTTTCTTTTTGCTTCATCATTATCATACTTTTTTTTTTACGAAGAACCGAACTTGTTACTAAAATAAAGGGTTAAAAAAAAAGAAAAAGGTTTTGGTGGGTAAAAGGGTTTTTGTTTGGGTGATGAAACGAAAAGGTTTAGGCTCAAAGGGGCTAACTAGGGGGATTTTTGGGTAGGTGGTAAAAGAAAAAGAAAAATAATGGTGTAGAAATAAAAAGGGTTAGTCCTAATGCCTCCATCATTTACTTACTCGGGTTTAAGTTGATAAGGACCGGGAATGCATTGTCATGGCAAGTTCTAGAGTCGTAAGAACCAAGCGGCTATTCACACAAGAAACGAAAAATGAGCATTTAGTCAAATGATATGTAATTGTGTGCTCAATAAAGGCTCAAAACTCACTTTTGTGGGAATGGGTTTTTTTATGTGATCAAGTATATATAATCAAATTTTAAATAAGTTTGCTATGCCTTTTCATAATTTTCTTATGTTGGTTCTTTTGATCACTACGCTATCGGTTGTAAATTTGTAAAAATATAACCTTTTTGAGAACTTGAATTTCCCGAGTTAAACCTAGACAAGTAAAAAAAATGAAATTTTTTGAAAAAAATTTAGGGGTGATTAGCGGTTCCAATAGAGTTTTGTGTAAGGCTTGTATTTAGGACTTGCAAAATTCAAGGTTTTAGCATCCCCCCCCCCCACACTTAAATTACACATTGTCCTCAATGTGTCCCAAAAATAAATTTTTAGGTTGATTAGATGTGTAAAATAGTGTTAAAAAGCAAAAATTTGTGTTACTGGGCGCTGAACACGGCCCCGTGTTATCCGGGCACGGCCCTGTGTTCAAGTGCCAGTAACAAAATTAAAATAAGAGAAACAGAAGACTGGACACGGGGGCGTGTTGGGTGAACACGGCCCGTGTCCAGGTACCTGAACTGGGCGTTTTTTCTGCAGGTGGTTCGGCACGGGGCCGTGTTGGTTGAGCACGGCCCGTGTTGAACTTTCTGAAATAGAGAGAATTGTCGGGTTGCCTTGTTCTTGTGCATCGGATCATTTTTCTCGTTCCCCATTTTCATCCTTTACCACCATGAGTGTGTTTTATTCCTGAAAATTAAAACTAACTAGAAAACATAAAAATTAACCTAAATTAAACTAAGGATAGTTCCGTGGAATGCCTCCATGGTGCGCCACGTTTATAAGGGTCCTTGGCTAGACCCAAAGCCTGGTCATATGTTACCCAATTGGGATGTGTTGCATCCCATGTTACACCGTCGGAGAGCGTCATCCAAGCTTGAGTCTATGACCTTCATGTAGTTGACCGGATCTTCTTCCTCTACTCGCTTTCCACATTCAAATTTTACCTCTTCATCCCCAAACTTCAATGTTAGAGTTCCGTCATTCATATCCACCAATGCTTGGGCGGTGGCTAGAAATGGCCTCCCGAGGATGAGAGGGACATCGGTGTCTTCTTCCATGTCTAGGATGACGAAGTCGGTTGGAAAGACGAATTTGTCAACTTTGACTAGCAGATTTTCGGCGACACCTTGTGGGAACTTGACGGACCTGTCGACGAGTTGTATGCTCATCTTTGTAGGGCTTGTTGTTCCTAGGCCGAGTCGCTTAAACATTGATGTGGGCATGAGGTTGATGCTAGCCCCAAGATCGGCTAAAGCATTTCGGACGGGGGACTTCCCAATCGAACAAGGGATTGTGAAGCTCCCGGGGTCGATTTTCTTTTGTGGAAGTTTGTTGAGTACTAGAGCTGAACATTCTTCGCCTAGGTTAACTAATTGCAATGATTCAATTTTCCTTTTGTGAGTGAGGAAATCCCTCATGAATTTTGCGTATTTAGGCATTTGGGTTAGGACCTCAATAAAAGGAATATTAACATGCAATTGTTTTAGTAAACTTTCGAACTTTGCGAATTGCTCATCGGTCTTTTGACGATTTAACCTACCGGGGTACGGAATTGGAGGAGTCCTGGTGGGCTCTTGATTTGGTGTAGAAGCCTTTTCAGGCGCAGGAGGAGTTATAGGCTGGCTAGAATGGCTTCTTTCATTTGGCGGCAATGGAGCATCCTCGGGACCCACGGTTCGATTTCTTAATGTGATGAGATGTACTTGTGCCTTCGGGTTCGTTTCGGTATTACTAGGTAACGCGCCTTGTGGTCTCTCGGAGAAATTTTGAGCTAGTTGATTTAATTGTTTTTCAATGTTTTGAATGCTAGCTTGTTGATTTCTGAAATTTGATTCCAATTGTTGAAATCGATCCGAGTTTTTCTTTTCAGTGTCAGAGATGAGGCGAGATACAGTATCTTCAAGCCTTTCTCTTCCACCTTGTTGTTGAGAAAAATTTTGCGGTTGTTGAAAATTAGTTCGTTGGTTTTGTTGGTTACTACTATTGCCGGGATCTCTCCAACCAAGATTTGGGTGGTTACGCCATCCTTGGTTGTAAGTACCCGTTGGAGGACCCGACGGCCTAGGTCTATTATCCAAGTAGTTTACCGTTTCAGTTTGTTCTTCTAATTCTTTCATACAACTCCAATTTTCATGTGACCCACCACACCCTTCACAAGCCATAACCGAGGCCGTTTTTGTCATTTCTAGCCTTTTGATTTTTGAAGAGAGGGCCTCGATTTGGGCTTGTAAAGAGGTGCTTTCATCAACCTTATGGGCGCCCGGGGCAATAGATTTATTACCTCGGGGAGTGTGCATTGAAAATTGGTTTGAGCAATTTCCTCAATTTGGTTATATATTTCATTTGGGCGACGATTACCTAAGAGTCCCCCGGAGCTTGAATCAAGTGTTTGTCTTGTGTGTGGCAACAATCCATTGTAGAAAGTGGATACTTGTTGCCATACCGCTAGACCATGGTGAGGACACTTTCTTAGAAGCTCCTTGAACCTTTCCCAAGTTTCATATAAGGATTCCCCATCCTCTTGTGAGTATGTATTAATTTCAGTCATTAATTTAGCCGTTTTAGCAGGAGGGAAATACTTATACAAAAACTTTTGGGCGAGTTCATCCCAGGTGTTTACCGATCCAACTGGGAGGGTGTTAAGCCAAGCCTTAGCTCGGTCTTTTAGTGAAAAAGGAAACATTCGAAGGCGGATGGCGTCATTTGATGCTCCATTGATTCGAAAGGTATCACATATTTCTAAGAAGTTAGTAATATGTAGATGGGGATCCTCGTCCGCAAGCCCGTGGAAGGTTGCGGAGTTTTGGAGCATTTGTATCAAATGCGGCCGAAGTTCGAAGTTGTTGGCCTCGACATTTGGTGCATTGATAGCGGCGCCAAGATTGCCTACGGTAGGCCGTAGGTAATCCATGAGGGTACGTTGGTCCGCCATTAGAAGTGGGTCCCCCGAAGCTTTCTCTTGATTTTTAGCTTTAAGTCTTTTTCTGAGAAAGCTCTCGGGTTCTTCTAGGGGTTCTTTTATGTCTCTACTAGAACTGGAGCTCATGCACTACGTAGGAGGTTCAAATGTGGCGCCTGGGTTCCAAATCCTGCAATAGAAACAAAAAAGAACGTTGGTCAGAATGTTCACCACGGCCCCGTGCTCAGTGAACACGGCCCGTGGTCAGAAGTACAGTAATCGTTTTCTGGATCCCAGTTACTGGGAGTTTGGACACGACCCCGTGTTGCACCGACACGGCCCCGTGTTCAGCTCTCTGTAACTCAGAAAATAAAAACTGCCAGCGATGAAGCTGGGCACGGCCCGTGTCTGACCGAGCACGGCCCGTGCTGAGCTCTGCAGAAGCTGAAAAACTAAGAAAATCCTAAAAAAAATAAAAAGAAAGATAAAAGATGATTAGGCCGTTGATTCCTAACTTTCTTAAAATCCTTGTGTCCCCGGCAACGGCGCCAAAAACTTGATGCGTGTGAAGTGTTATATATATTAGGTGTGTATTTTAAGCCCTTTTTAACACTTATTTTAGCCAAGTTTTAAATTTATAAAACACGATATTTCACTAACACTAAACACACATATGGGCAAGTGCACCCATCGTTGAGTGTAGTATAGCGTTGGTAAGATACCGAGGTCGTCCAAGGACACAAGAGCTTTTAGTACCGGTTTATCCTCAACGTCTAACCAAAATAAAAGTTTAGAAAAATGTTTTAAACTAAGAAAAATAAAACTAACTAAAATGCTGAAAATAAAAATAAAAGAAAAACAGATAGACAAGATGAATCACTTGGTTCCGACTCGTATCTAGTATAACCTTTGATTATTTCCGCACTTTTGCACATAATTAAGAGATTATCTTAGTTATTGTAGTAGGCCCCTCTTTTGAAGGAGACGTTACCCTCACCCCAGTAGTTTGAGTCAGCAGGGATACAATCCTAAAAGGGTGGATTATTGGAAGATAATGAATTAAGTTATTAATGCAGTATTGTGGTAGGCCCCGCTTTTGGCGGTGACGTTACCCTCGGCTAAGTAGTCTGAGTCAGCAGGGATACAGTCCTAAATAGCCGGGTTATAGTATTAATAGTAGTTAACTTATGAGGGGATCAAAGAGTTTGGACCCCCGCCATCCAATACCGTGAAGTATTGAAGGAGGTCCTACTAAATTTGACCCAGGTCCATTGCAGGACCTCTAAACGCTGAACAATGGCAAGACCTTTACCAAACCGTTCCCTTAACCCCCTACCAGGTAGCCAACATACCTCCATATAGACCGTGGAGATATGAATGGTGAAAATCCTTTATTTTATATAGACAGTAAAATAATGCCAAGACACCACGGACAAACGATAAGGAAAGATCACCTTCAACATAAGTAACTAGTTATTAAAGTCATTAATACAAAACCAAATAAAAAGTGCAAAAGATTAGAAATAAAAAGTATTATACTAGACACTTTGTCTTCACCAAGTGATGTAAGAGACTTAGGCAAACATGGCCTTGATTGTCAAGAACTCTTACGATCAATCTTGGATCCCGAGACGACTCACACACTCTACGATGGACAATGGATGATGGTGTTGTGATGGTGGTGGGTGGTGGATGAAGTGTGAGAGAGGTGGTGTGCCAAGGGATGAGATGAAATGAATCCAAGCACTCCTATTTATAGGCTGAACAGAGAGCTGGACACGGCCCCGTGTCCGCTGGGCACGGCCCCGTGTCCGTCTGACACTCTCTCTCCTCATTAATTGTAATTCGCAATTACAATAAATGCGCCTGCTGTACTTTCGACACGCCCCCGTGTCCGCTGAGCACGGCCCCGTGGTGGGCAATAGAAGCTTCTATAGGTTTGTCTTTTCTGCTGCTTCTTGGGCACGGCCCCGTGCTGGCTGAGCACGGGGCGTGTTCAGCCTTCTGATTTCTCTATTTTGCTTTGGAAGGTGCCGTTGAGGGTTCGGGCAGTTCACTAATATTCCTTTTCTTGTATTTATGTTGGATTTAGCTGTCTTTTTGCTTCTTTTGCGTTTTTGAGCTCATTTAATCCTGAAAATACAAAAGGAAGACAAAAACACTCTTTTTCCAATATTAGTACTTAAAAAGGGTTAGTTTTATGCCTCATTTGATGTAATTTATATGTTGCATTTTACACACATCAATATATCTCTGCTTGTGAAGCTGCTTGGAGAATATTCATGTATGATATACATTATAGATATCCAGCTCTTGAAGTATTAGCTTTTCATTATGAAGATGGTCAGAGTATTGTGTATAACGATCATGATAATTTGTGTGATATTGTTACTGATCCAACTGTGAAAATGACAATGTTTACAGAGTGGGTGAATTGTAATAAAGTCGATGAATTTGCCAGGACATTGAGGTATGTTCAGTTTCCGGGATATTATGTATGGAATGCTAAAAATCGTAAATGGAATCGAAGAAAGCATCCGTATGGATCAATTGGGAGGATACATTATGTCCCACCATCACTTGGTGATTGTTATTACCTAAGGATTTTACTGAATCATATTAACGGACCAACCTGTTTTGAAGATATAAAAACAGTTGATGGGCAGGTTTTTCAAAAATTTAAAGATGCATGTTTTGCACGGGGGTTGTTGGATGATGATAAAGAATATGTTATTGCTGTCAAAGAAGCTAGCACATGGTCAACCGGAGATTTCTTGAGGACCTTTTTTGTAATGTTGTTGCTGTCAAATTCGATATCTCGTCCTGGTGTTTTTTGGATGGAAACGAAGTCCCTGTTATGTGAAGACATTCTGTATCAGCAACGAAAGATAACTGGTATTGCAGGTAATGTTATTATTTTATTAAAGTTATATACAACTACATTAAAATTATGCAATAGCTCTGTTATTGGGAAAAAACTAATACTTTTTTCAACATTTGTTTTAGATTTGGATCTTCAACAAGAAGAACTTGAAAATATATGTCTATCTGAAATTGAAAAGTTGCTACTTACCAATGGAAGTACAGTGAGAAATTTTGATGATATTCCAAGTGTTCTGGACAATTATGTTTCATCGTCGAACAATCGATTGATAATGAAAGAATTATCGTATGACAGACTAGCTCTTCAAAGGGAACATGGTGGTTATGTAAAGTGTTTAGCTGCCGAACAGGAAAGGATATATAAAATTGTTATGGAAGGGACTGAAAAAGGTGATGGAGGTGTGTTTTTTGTAAATGGTTATGGTGGAACTGGAAAGACGTTTCTTTGGAAGACATTCTCAGCTACATTACGATCAAAAGGTGAAGTTGTATTGAATGTTGCATCCAGTGGAATTGCTTCACTTTTGCTGGATGGTGGTAGAACTGCTCATTCAAGGTTTGTAATTCCAATCAACATTAATGAGAATTCAATATGTTCGATAGAGCCTAATACTGAGTTAGGTGATTTAATTAAAAGAGCACCATTGATTATTTGGGATGAAGCACCTATGACTCACAAGCATTGTTTCGAGGCTCTTGATAAAACAATGAGAGACATATCACGTTTCAGTCAATCGAACATGCAATCTAAGCCGTTTGGGGGAAAGGTCATTCTATTTGGTGGTGATTTTAGACAAATTCTTCCGGTCATCCCTAAAGGTACCAGAACAATGATAGTCAATGCTTCTTTGAATTCTTCTTATATATGGCGGCACTGTCAAGTACTAAAGCTAACTGAGAATATGAGATTAAGAGTTGGTTGTCAGGAAGCAGATTTGAAAGAAATAAAGGAATTTGGAGAATGGATTTTAAAGCTTGGTGATGGTCTGCTTGGTGAAGAAAATGATGGTGAGATTGATATTGAAATACCAGATGATTTCCTTATTCATGACCAAGTCAATCCTATTTCTTCTCTCATTTCATTTATATATCCGGACATGAATAAGTTTTTGTGGGATTTAACGTATTTCCAACAAAGAGCGATTCTTGCTCCAACTAATGAAGTAGTGGATTCAATAAATAAAGAGTTGTTAGAGAGTCTGCCCGATGAAGAAAAGGTTTATTTTAGTTCAGATAGTTTATGCCAATCGGAGGAAGAATCAGAGCTTAATATGGCATTGTTTCCTCCTGATGTGTTAAACAATCTTCGTTTATCTGGTTTACCTAACCATAAATTAGTACTGAAACTTGGTGCTCCGGTGATATTACTCAGAAACATTGATCAGGCAAATGGATTGTGTAATGGTACACGTTTACAAGTCACGAGGCTCGGAAAAGTTGTGATTGAAGCAAAAATTATTACAGGGACTAATATAGGTCATCATACTTTGATTTCAAAACTGAAGATGACACCTTCAGATAAAAGAAAACCAGTGAAGATTTCTCGAAGACAATTCCCACTTTCACTGTGTTTTGCTATGACAATAAATAAAAGTCAAGGACAATCATTGGAGCGTGTTGGTTTATATCTTCCACGTCCAGTGTTTAGTCATGGCCAGCTCTATGTTGCTGTATCTAGAGTAAAAAGTAGGAAGGGTTTGAAAATTTTGATTTGTGATAAAGAGAAACGAGTCTGTACAACCACTACTAATGTGGTTTACAAAGAAGTTTTACAAAATCTATGATGATACTAAACATCTGTCAACCTGGCAACGTCTGTTGGATATAATGGAGGAACTGTTGTTAGAAAATGTTTGTTGGAAAGCAATACAACTTTTTGAAAGCATCTGATACTTGCTCTGCATTAAGCTTATCCTGAGAACACATGTTGTTAATAACATTATTCTCTTAACATCTGTTTACTAACCTTTGTAATTTCTGTTGACTGACCTTTTTAACATGGGTCGATTAACATCTGATAGTTACTATCTATCCATCTGGCAAGCTCTGTTAGAGATAATGGATGACAGTTCTTAGTAAAGTCTGTTGGAAAGCAAAAGAAGTTTTTAACAGTTAATAGACAACAGTGGTTTCCTATCAACATAATGGAATTGCTGTTGAATAAACCTATTGATCATTAATTTATATCAATTTTGTAAGTCTGCAGTAATTATCTTTTTACTCTCTGTCAATATGTGTTATGCATGGTTTTTTAAGAAACGACCCGTGTTTGCACACGGGTCTTACCGCTAGTCTACTATAATAAAAGAAACCAACTTTTGGACACATGTCATTCATTGAAGGTATCCTCAAATCTATACTTATCTTATATTAACTAAAATTAATAATAAATTAATATTAAATTTTATCATACTTTAATAAAATATTATCCTCAAATCTAATTGTTAATTTAATATATTTTTAAAATAAATACCTCTCTTTCCTACTTATCTTATATTAACTTAAATATATAAATAATAAATTAACATTAAATGTTATCCTTATTTATTAAAAATATAACTTTTTTTATTATTCGGTATACAAAATTATATTTATTCAACTCGTGTAAAACGCGAAGTTTTTAAAAATTTAACTTTTTTTACTATTTACTATACAAAGTTACATTTATATAACCCGTGTAATACATGAAGTTTTTAAAGATATAACTTTTTGTCATTTGCTATGTAAAATTAGATTTATTCAACACGTGTAATACACGGGGTTTTTAAGGATATAATTTTTTTATTATTTGGTAGATTTTTCAACCCGGCTATACACGGGTTTTTTAAAGATGCGACGTTTTTAGTATTTAATATACAAAATTACATTTATTTAACCTGTGTAATACGCATGGTTTTTAAAGATATAACTCTTTTTTCGATCTATTCAACACGTGGAATATACAAGGTTTTTAATGATGTAATTTTTATCATTTGGTAGATTTATTCAACCCGATTATATACGAGTTTTTTAAAGATACAACATTTTTAGTATTTAGTATACAAAATTACATTTATTTAATCTGTGCAATACACATGGTTTTTAAAGATATAACTTTTTTTATTATTTGATATATAAAATTACATTTATTTAACCCGTACAATATACGAGTTTCATAAAGATATAACTTTTTATTATTTAATATATAAAATCACATTTATTCAACCCGTGTAATACACGGGGTTCTAACATAGTAATATTTCTATATGAATCACATCACCATTGAACATGTGAGTAGTCCCTACCCTAGTGTGGGCTACTCTTGATCATTCCCGTCCTCACAAGTAAATACTTTATTTTATAGTTAGACTATGGGGTGTGGCTTGCTAAGTCCTTTTGAGACTATCCGCCACATAGACGCCAAATCATCATGGGTGGAGGACCATCCCTTTGGGGACTACCTAACGGTGTGGAGGATAGTCCTCCCTCCCTTTATTTTATAATTATTTTGTTTGATTTAATTAAATAATTAAAAAAATAACTCTCTCTATCTCTCTCTATCTTGTGGCCCACCATCAACCATCAGTCAATAAAGACCTCGTCGCCAACGTCTTTATTTCGCCGTTTGAGACGCGACGAGCCGCGCGGGGGGGGGGGGGTGTGCGACGGAGGGGACGAGCGTCGCTGTGGGGGGACGACCCCCACATCCCATGGTCTAAGAAAATATTCAGTTGTAAGTTGTATCTGAAGGAGAAAAATGTCATGTTGGAATACAAGCAGATTAAAAATTCTTTTAGGAAAATATATATGTGTACATATGTATACCCATACCATATTATAATACATATTAGAATCACAAGAAGTTAATTTAACATAACTTTAAAACTTTAAGTAATTACAAGTTCTAAAATACATGATACAATCCTTTAAAGCATATTTTTAAACCAACTTCTCTCACAATTTTTAAATGAGGATAAGTTTTTCATACGTTAATATTTTTAATAAAATTACACCATAAAAATAAGTATTTAGTTCTTTCTAATTTGAGTATAGTATTGTTATAGTTTTTTTAATTATACAAAAATTAACATGTTACAGGATTATTAGTGTTTGTATTCCCTGTCTCTTAGCACGAATACCCCACTAGTGTGTTTATGTGTTTGTGCATTATTTTTTTATTTACAAGTGTTCAATAGAGTAATATATTTTCCATCATTCATATGACTTTCTGATTTATGATTTATGTCTTCATTGAGCATTTTAGGTTAAAAGAAGTTATTGATTAGACCACTTATGTGTCTGTTTTGTTTTCTTCAAATCATCAACCTGACATCCAAAAGTATGTTCTTCCATTTTTAGATTAGCTATAACATTGTCTAACCAACTCCATGAGAATTCTACCGCCCATCTAGAATCTGCATGGCCAAAACTATGGGACATAATGTCTAAATATTGGATTGTTTTTGTTTTCCGAACAATAACTCATACACACTCCAAATCTACTTATAAATCTATACTCCGAACAATAACTCATACGTATTCTAAACCTACTTATAAATCTATACTTTTTGTCCATCATGGGACTTGTGTCACACCCCAACCGATGGCGGAAACATCGGGGCGCGGCACTGAGCGAAACAGATTATCCAGGAGAATCCATAACAACTAAAATTACCAGATAATTAACGCTATGTCCCATACTATAACATATCAAATAAAAGTAGTTATTACAGACATATTGTTTCTCAAAAGACAATCAAATGTTTCGACAACTCATGAATTATTTAGTTTGTTTCTAGACTCCCCTAGCTTGATTCCACAAAAGCTAGATATAGGATAGCATCATTAACACCTGTCACATACGTTAAAATAAAAGTCAATACATATAGTGTAAAGGTGAGCATACAAGTTTGATAGTATAATAGTAGCGAAAGTGATTTACTCATAACCAGCATGTAACATGTATAATGCGAAGCAGGTAGGTTATCGACAATGAAATATGCGCAGACGTGATTGCAAGTTGTAGAATGCGCAACACATATCACCACTGTGACACGTGAAGAAAAGCCCTTAACAACCCCTGTCCACGACAGGTGCTGAGTCTAAACTATAGTACTATCATTGCTAAGGTGTCAGGAAACAGTCACTGTGTAAACATAACATACTAGCATTCATCGAATAACCCGTATAACATGCAGATCGGTTAGCGTATAAAAGTGTTTGCGTTGTGTGTTGATTGTGATTTTGATATAAGTAAGGTATGTAACACCCAAAAGTGCTTAAAGCAAAAAGGGATCGAGTATACTCACAGATCGTGTTTAACAGGTAAACACAGTCTTGGATTGAAGGGAGCGCTGAGAGATTAGCCTGAACATAGTACGACAGTATGAGCGTTGAACGGTGCATTGGAATGATGTGGGACGGATGGCCATTCGCTCAGAAGGTTGTCTGTTTGGGATGGATGTGTTTATGTATGATGGAACTTTGAAGTTTTCGTTGTAACATTTTATAAAACGAGAAGTGTTTCTACAATTAGGTCATCCGGCCGGATGGTCGTTCGGTCGGATGGCAGTTCGGGAAACTAATCCTCCATGAAGCGTTATGAAAATTGTTAACTGTTGAAAGAAATCCACAAGTCATCCGTCTGGATTGTCGTTCGATCAGATGACGGTCCGATCGGACGGCGAACCGCTTGGCAACCTATTCGTTCGTAAATTTGTAAAATTTGTTAAGTCTAAAAGGTTTTGCGATTAAACCGAGACTGCATGACAACGTGTCAAACAATGGAAACCCCATCATGCCCAAGTCATCTGATCGGATGGGAATCACCCCGTCCGATCAGTAATGGTTCTTGATGGAACTTCATGTTCAACCCGTTCAGTCGGTCATCTCGTTGATAGGAATCCGTTCTCAGACCGGCACTTCACTAGAGAATGAGTGGAAGGCCTGAACAAGCTCGGATCCTACTGGTTTTATGGGAAAAGTTGAGAATGTTGAAGAAAAGTGGAAATCAGTTTGAAAATGTTTAGATCGTGACGAAATCAGTGTTTAAACATTGTAGAAATCCTTTGGATCGGAGTTGTTCTTTGTGGAATGAGGTCATACTTTGGTGTTCTTGATAACCCATGATGACATCATCCTAAAACAGCCCAAATCCACCGATTTCATGGTGAAAAATTAAGATTTAATGGTGAAAATGATGAAGAAGTGTGTGTAGATGATAGAAGTACAAGATTTGAGGTAGAAACTTACAAGAATCGTGAGGAATCGAGGGAAAATAGGCCAAAAGCGTGCTGGTCGAACAAGAGCTGTCACATCACATGAACAGTGATGTGACAGGTGCTATTTATAGGCAAGAGGGGAGAAAGGTGGTGCAGAGACCATTCGATCGAATGGTCCTTCGATCGGATGGCTTTTGCCAGTTGGTTTCCGACTTTTTGTTTCATGCGTTGAGCGTTGCGATGCGGTTCGAGTAAGCGATGCGATAGTATTACACACTAGTTACACAAATAATATAACTACTATTAACCACAAAAGTAAACCTTAGATTTCGAGTTCGCGATGGGATTGCGTCCCGATAGAGTTGTGATTGCCTTTGCGAATAACCACCTCAACATAAACATAACATGCACACATAATAGCACACACACGTAAAACAATATCCATAATCCGTAATTCGAGTTGCGATGCGATAGCGATGTGATATCGTTTAGTAGATTAGCGTTTAGTTATCTTTCTCGCATTGTTACTTCCACATAATACAACTAACAAATGTAAATTAAAGTATCGACTATCTAGGTTTGGGAGTACAAGCAATGATTAAGCAAGGAAAGACAGATCCAATTAGCAATCTTTTCTTCTTTTGACTTGACTTTGACTTTGACTTGTACTTTGACTTTGACTTCGAAAGTCGGGTTGTTACGACTTGAACCCTTAGCACTTAGAGAGGGACACCTAATTTTTTCTAACACTTTGGTACCGGTATATATGTTTGTTATGATGATAAGGGTTTAGTATAAACGCATGTGTCAGTTTAAGTGTTTGATGATGGGCACATGGGTGGAACTTACCAACGGCCATAAGGGGCGAGAGCCCCTCCTATTTTTAAGTTTACAGTGTATGTTTAGCCAATTACCTTTGAAAAATATTATCTCTATTTGGTTTAACCCCTCCTAATCCAAAAGCCCCAATTAAACATATGTTTTCGGCCCCTCCAATTTGAATGTTCAAGTTTTGCCACAAGATGGACATGAAGTTTGGGTTATTAGTTATCATAGTTGGATACGTAATGGACTAAAACTGGCTATGTGTGTAACTGAAGTTAACAAGCATAGGTGGTTTTGGAGTGTTAATTGATGGGAAGAAAGTAAGGTTATTTTCTTTAATTGGAGATAGAAATCAAAAGAATAAGTGGTATTTATCATCCTTAAGTGAATAAACAGCTAAGTATGTGATTTTCTAACATAGAAAACTAGGTTATGGGGTGTTCTTGAGTTAGTGACAAAATCATGACTAAACTTGAGGGTTTATGGAATTTAAATTACTGAGTAAATTGCCAAAATCGTCCCTGAGGTTTGGGCATGTTTTTCACTTTCATGCAAAACAACTTTTTTTTTTTGTACCATATTGCTCTTCACTTTTGGGAATTTTTGTCATTTCATCCAAACGTCTAACTTTGTTTGCCAAAATCGTCCCTAAGATTTGAGATCTTTTGTCATTTTCATCCAAATGTCTCACAGAAAAAAACAAAGCAAATTAGTTGTTTGGATGAAAATGGCTAAAAAAATCCCTAGGGTGAAGGGCAATATGGTACAAAAAAGTTATTTTGGATGAAACTGTCAAACATACCCAAACCTTAGGGATGATTATGGCAATTTACTCTAAATTATTTTTTGGGATTACCTAGTAGGAACCGTTCGCGTAATTAAATAAAATAAAACAAATTTTATTCAATGATTACAATACAAAAATAAAGAAAGCTGGAAAACAATTACAACTACAACTGAAATAATCAAATACAAGAAAGAGAGATGAAACGGAAAAACAAATTTAACTGAGGCACGTGTTCAACACGCTTCCCTTAAAACAAATTCCGAGTCTCCCAGGAGCACTCGTTTCGTTTCCTAGGGTACAACAGCCGAAGCAGCGTGTACTGCCGGAGTTGGCTCAGGAACCCGAAGTCTACCTTGAAGCAAGTGAGAAGAAGATGAAAATTGGGAAGAGAGTTGTATGCATAAGCTGTTGTGTTGCTGGTGTACTTCTGCAGTGGAAGAGATGCTGTATTTATACAGTCTCTGATTCGAAACAGCCAAAACGAATTAAAGGATATAATTAAATTGCATTAAACGTCTTCAATGCAAGTTAATTAATCATTTAATTCTCAGTCAAAACCTATTGACTCGTCAGTTTCAAATGCTGAACTGTAACTGCACTGTCATTAAATATTGGAAGCTTCTTCGCGCGCATGCGCAAAACACACTGGTGCGCGCGTGCCCTTTTGGCTTAAGCTCATGCGCGCGCGCAGGTCTACACACTTATGTGCGCGTGCGCCATTTTGGCTCACTTTTGTGCGCCAGCTGATTGCACAACTCATGCGTGCGCACAGTCTGCACCAGCCTTCGTGCACGTGCGCCAGCCTCCAGTTAACATCTACGAGCATGCCACACAGTCGCACCGTATTGGCTCACTTTAGGCACCCACGCGCGCCACTGAAGTGCCCCATGCGCTAGT
Source organism: Helianthus tuberosus (assembly GCA_030545235.1). Lineage (NCBI taxonomy): Eukaryota > Viridiplantae > Streptophyta > Magnoliopsida > Asterales > Asteraceae > Helianthus > Helianthus tuberosus. Next base: position 130,970,710 of record CM060397.1, on the reverse strand, counting down.
GCGCGCCAACTTGCCATGTGTATTCGCGTGCCGGGTGCCACATCACCCTCCAAGGTCTACCCACCACCTGGTCCCTGCAGCCCATGTGCTTCACCACAAGCGCACGGTCAAAGATACAAAGGCGGCTCTCAAGCGGCGATGCGAGCATGCGATGTGCAAAGTGCCGGAGCTGGCATAGGAACCCGAAATCCACCTTGAAGCAAGTAAGAAGAAGATGAAAATTGGGAAGAGAGTTGTATGCATAAGCTGTTGTGTTGATGGTGTACTTCTGCAGTGGAAGAGATGCTGTATTTATACAACCTCTGATTCGAAACAGCCAAATCGAATTAAAGGAGAGAATTAAATTGCATTAAACGTCTTCAATGCAAGTTAATTCATCATTTAATTCTTAGTCAAAACCTGTTGACTCGCCAGTTTTAAATGCTGAACTGTAACTACACTGTCATTAAATGCTGAAAGCTTCTGCGCGTACGCACGCGCAAGATACACTGGTGCGCGCGTGCCCTTTTGGCACAAGCTCATGAGTGCGTGCAGGTCTGCACGCTCATGCGCGCGTGCGCTATTTTGGCTCACTTCTCTGCGCCAGCTGATTGCGCAACTCATGCGCGCGTGAGCAGTTCTACACCAGCCTTCGCGCACGTGCACCAGCCACCAGTTAACCTCTACGAGCACAGCACACAGTCGCGCCGTATTAGCTCACTTTAGTGCGCCCGCGCGTGCTACTAAGTGCCCCATGCGCTAGTGCGCGCCAACTTGCTATGTGTACTCGCGCGCCGCTGCCACGTCACCCTCCAAGGTCTGCCTGCCACCTGGTCCTTGCAGCCCATGTGCTTCACCACGCGCGCACGGTCAATAATACAAAGGCGGCTCTCAAGCGTGCGAAGTGTAAAGTTCGCCATCAAAGCGCCACATTACGCCTCATCGGTCACGCCATGCGCGCGCGTGTGCGCGAGTGCGAGTTAGGGGCTTTTCACCCTTCGCGAGTACACTTAGTGTGTGCTTCCATAAAACATTAAGGATTGAGAGTTTCCACTTAAAAACCCATTTAAATTTCATCTCTCCTCCTATGTGGGACAAGGTGCCACTTTCCCATTATTTCAGCATTCAATGTTTCAAACACCAAATTTTGAGCATCGATATCTCATTTATCTTAGCTCTGTTTTGGAGTGGTTTAGTTCGTTGCGAAGCTCTTCCAACATAGAACACAAACCCACAAATAAATATATAAAAAAACATTCAGTTTCTTATATTTATTTCTAGTCCAAAATAGGAAAAAAAATCATTTTCTTATATTTGTAAAAAATGTTATTTTCACAAAATTTCCAACAATCCCCACATGAATGGAAATCGAACTTTCCTTACAAGTTTCAACGATATACTTCGACAGTTGAGTATTTCAAGATAGGTAGGTTGTTACCTTTGAACCTTCTTTTGTGAAGTATACTTAGCTTACTAGTGGTCTGTAGACGCAATGTCCTTGAACATACCCCCATTTGTGTGAATGACAATACACTTCACACAATACTCTCCCTAGTCTGGCCAACCCCTCATTTTCGTGTCCTATTATGGTCCTGGAACACTAGCCTGGTTCTGCAAGAGCTCTAGGATTGCGCACCCCACAAAGCCATTCGAAGCAACCCTACTTCTCTCTCACATAGGTGATTCCCATGAATCATTAAAAGCATCATGGTTATTTGATTTCCCGAAATCGTTACCCTTAATATGCTTAGCCTAACTTCAATGTCACTGATTGGAATGGAATAGAAAGTATATAACTCCCTTTTATTTGGTTTGGGGTACTCCCGCACAGTGACTCCGTTTTGGAAACATGATCAAGTTGTCCTATTAAACTTAGATCTTGGGATCTCCATTTAACTAAGTTAGGTTTCCCTCATATTCCCATTTACCACGGGCTTTAGTCCCATTCATCTTGATGACGTTTCAACTAACTCTTTGCTTAAGCCTTTTGTAAACGGGTCCGCAATGTTATCCTTTGATCTCACATAATCAATTGTGATAACACCCGTTGAGAGTAGTTGTCGTACCGTGTTGTGTCTACGTCGAATGAGCCTTGATCTGCCATTGTACATCAACCTTTGAGCTCTACCAATCGCTGATTGGCTATCACAATGTATACATATGGCTGGCAAAGGCTTTGGCCATCTTGGAATATATTCCACGAATTGACATAGCCATTCCGCCTCATCTCTTGAGTTATCCAAGGAGATAAATTCGGCTTCCATTGTGGATCTTGCTATGACCGTTTGCTTAGAAGGCTTCCAAGCAATAGCAGCTCCTCCAAGTGTAAACACGTAACCACTTGTTGATTTGGAATCTTTATTATCCAATATCCAGTTTGGATCAGTGTATCCTTCGATCACTGCTGGTTGTCGGGTATAACGAAGTCCATAATCTCTTGTGTATCTTGTTTATCTAAGAACCCTTGTTATGCTTTTCCATTGTTCATGACTTGGATTTCTAGTATGTCTACTTAGCCTACTCACCGTGTATGCTAAGTCGGGTCTATTACATGTCATTAGATACATTAGATTGCCAATAATTCTTGAGTACTCTAACTGAGCAACTTCCTGTCCTCTATTTTTCGTTAGATGTTGGGAGGTATCAACTGGAGTTCGAGCTACACTCGTATCTCCCGATTTGAAATTTTCTACAAGGCCCGTGAACGGATTCACCGCCGTATGGCTGACCAGCGATTACTAGAGATTCCGGCTTCATGCAGGCGAGTTGCAGAATGGAGAATTCACCAGTAATTATGTTAACTGCAACCAAAGAGTTCACGATTCAATTAAGCCTAGATCCGCTTTCTAGCTTTCGGAGAAGGAGATAAGGGCGAGGGACCGAACATGTTCTATCCTCAACCTCCATCCGTCATTAGTAATCTCAATTCGCTTTTCCTATTCACTAGTACAATGCGTGCTACAACTAGCAGCCCCTTACTACTAAGGGAAAAGGCTAGCGCGCAAGGGCTGATGAAAAGCCAACAACTTGTTAGGACTAGGTTTTGGCTTGCCCCTTTCTTCTTATTAGGAAGATAGGTTTGGAACCCTATACAAGGGGCTGCTTGCTGCTCACCCCTATCTCTAAAGGGGCGCACACTCCTTACCACTAAACGACGAAGCCGGGAGCGGAAGGATGGACTTGAACCCTCAACCTCAGCCTTGGCAAGGCTATGCTCTACCAATTTAGCTATTTTCGCCAGCTACGGTAGTAGCGAAGCACTACTGAGCAATTCACGTATCACTTAAAGTCCATTCCTTGCTCTTGCCTAGTTCTAGGCTTAGACGAAAGGGCTCATTCATAGATTCCATCTTTCTAGCATTTCATGTCTTTCTTCCTTCAACTCTAATGCATGCCATGAATTGTTAAGTCCTTCTATAATAGCTATTGCCTCTCTTCTCACCTCCCCTAGAGCTATTGAATAAAAATCCGAGGCTCACTCGCTGCCCTAAGCCCTACAGTTCCTTCACTTACCGCCTAAGATGAATCTATTGCCTCCCCTCCCTCCACGAGTAGATATTTAGTATTGAATAGTGTCAAACCCAATCCCAAGCAATAGTCAAGAAGAAAAACTCAGAACTAGGAAAGAAAGGCAGAGATAAGGAAAGCTAGGGTGATAGCTCTATAGATGAGTAATAGGATAGGGAGCACTCCGCTACACTCATTAGGACAACAACCTCCTAACTACTATGAGTTAAGCAACTAATGGACAGACCAGACCGCATAAGACTACTGAAATAGAAAAAGAGAAGGGATTCTAGGGCAGTGAAGGAAAGAATCTTATCCACATAGTAAGATTGTAGGACCCGTTCGCATAATTAAATAAAATAAAACAAATTTTATTCAACGATTACAATACAGAAATAAAGAAACCTAGAAAACAATTACAACTACAACTGAAATAATCAAATACAAGAAAGAAAGATGAAATAGAAAAACAAATTTGACTGAGCCACGTGTTCAACACGCTTCCCTTAAAACAAATTCCGAGTCTCCCAAGAGCACTGTTTCGTTTCCCAGGGTACAACAGCCGAAGCAGCGTGTAGTGCCGGAGCTGGCATAGGAACCCGAAGTCTACCTTGAAGCAAATAAGAAGAAGATGAAAATTGGGAAGAGAGTTGTATGCATAAGCTATTGTGTTGCTGGTGTACTTCTGCAGTGGAAGATATGTTGTATTTATACAACCTCTGATTCAAAACAACCAAAACGAATTAAAGGAGAGAATTAAATTGCATTAAACGTATTCAAAGCAAGTTAATTCGTCATTTAATTCTCAGTTAAAACCTGTTGACTCGTCAGTTTCAAATGCTGAACTGTAACTGCACTGTCATTAAATGTTGGAAGCTTCTGCGCGCGCGCGCAAGGCACACTGTTGCGCGCACGCCCTTTTGGCTCAAACTCATGCGCGCGCAGGTCTGCATGCTCATGCACGCGTGCGCCATTTTGGCTTACTTCTGTGCGCCGGTTGATTGCGCAACTCATGCGCGCATGTGCAGGTCTGCACCAGCCTTCGCGCGTGTGCGCAAGCCACCAGTTAACCTCTACGAGCACGACACAAAGTCACGCCGTATTGACTCACTTTTGTGCGCCCGCGCGCGCCACTGAAGTGCCTCGTGCGCCAGTGCGCGCCAACTTGCCATGTGTATAAACAAGTAGCAATGGCTTTGCTTAATAGTATCGTAAAAGTCAAGTTGTGGTTGTATAGAGAATTTGTTTTTTTTTTTATTTTTTTTATTTTTTTTACAACTTGGGGATTTTCATGCTAATCAAGTTCTATAATTAAATATGGGATGAAATAATATATACTTTATATACAAGTCCTAAGCATCTTGAATTGCTGTATTCAACACCGTATTGATGGGATAATGAGCTAAGTTAACCATGAGATGCAGTAATGTGTATGGTTTCGAGTTTGCACATTGACAAGTGTAGGTGGTCAACATCCAAGGAAGAAAAAAAGTGTAACATAATTTAACAAGCATAGGTGAGTGACTACACGACCCCTATATGAAAATATAAATGTGTTTCTTATGTGTATCATGCAATATGTTTCTTTTGTAAAATAACTAGTATGTATATCATGAGTTTGTTAAGTATTGTGTGGACTTCTTTGATTTTGTTATGCGTAAAAAGATAAAGTCTTACCATGAGATAAAAAGTTTACAATGAGACTGAGATCTAATGGGGTATTTTTACCCATAAGGGAACTTATGGTCTATAAAAGTATTATGTTCACCAATTCGTAGGTGATTGAGTTGATTTACATGTGTGAAATATGAAGTACTCATATAGAGATTGTAACCCAAAATTGAGATTACGAGATAAGTAATTATTCGTTAAACGTGGTTCTAGCATCGAGAGATTGCTAGAACCGAATGTGTTGCATATAGTGAGTGTTACTAAGCTCATATATCAGTTTGTGTTTGAGTTGATTTGTTGGTTTGCTTCATAAAAATAAAAATGGCTAAAGTGACAGGTAAGTGGTGCATAATATGTTCATTCTATATTATACGCTAGTCAATAAGTGCATACACAGAGTCATATTGTCGTACGCTGCCTAGCATGCCAAACACAAAAATAGGGTGCATAAAACAAGCCGGTTTGATGTGTATACACCGGTGTGATTTTTCTTTCTTAGACTTGGAGTTTTTGCTTGAGTATTTAATGTGTATTCTCACTTAGTTGTATACTAATATTGTGTGTATATACTTTCAAATAAAACGCATGTGAATGGTTGATTAATTGATCACCTTTTTTTTCTTTTGTTTTTTTTTGGGGGGGGGGGGGGGGGGGCACCTGGCAATTTAGGATTATACCGTACCAATGTGACACGTGTAATGAATGAATAATAACAACATGTTTTATTAATTGTGGTGTTATTATGTGATAATTGAAGTGTTGATAAATCCAAACTTAGTTGAAAATGAAGTTGGCAATAATAAAATAAACGCTTATCGCGTAACGAAAAAAGTGTGAAACGAACGTCGGTGACCGCCCGGATAATGTTAAAATCCTAAAAATATTCCGTTATGATTAAATTCTATTTTTAGTCATATTCGTGAATAAAATTTAATTAAAACGCTTAAAATTCTTATTTTGCGAATTTAAGCTCACACTGCGCAATACCGCATGTATACTGTGAAATACAGACAAAGCAGCTAGTCTGGGAAAATACAATATTATTCAGTAATATTTTGATAAGATTATTTTTTGTAAGTTGATAAAATAATTTTTTAAAAGCTTTAAAACGCGATAAAACGCAAGATAAAATACATGTTTTTAGCCTATGATATATATATATATATATATATATATATATATATTGTGTATGTATACATGAGATGTGTGTGTGTGCAAGTGAAGGTGGCGGCATCTTGGATGCCCACCTCTTTCTCGAATTGTGCAAACATGACAAGTGTAAGGTTTCTAGAAAACCTAATCATTCCTAATAACCATTTAAAATTTTCGAAAACAATCAAAATCATTTCACTTCTCCTTCTTCTTGATCTCGGCTGAAATCTCCCATACACACCTTCACTTCAAAATTTTAATTATTTCCATGGAGAATCAATCCCATTCCAAGTAGTTTTCTTGTGGGTTTGAAGATCGAAAGGTGTTTTCATGTGATTTCAAGAAGGAACAAGCAAAACCACCATCACAAATTTCATCAAAACCCATTTATTTTGAAAGGTATAAACTCATATTTTAGTTCATAAATCTTATTCTTTGATGATGATGGTGAGATAAAGTTTCTTAAACACAAGGATTCTTCATAACACTTGAAATGTAAATAACAAATGATTTTGAATAAAATTAAAATGGAAGTGTATGTGTATGTGTATGTATATGTAGCTGTGGGTATATATACATGTGTGATAATGATTGTGTTTTGATTGTTAATTGATTTGTGATTGATAAGATTTTTGAAAAGTTTATGCATGTTTAATCAAGAAGGTTTTTATGAAAGTTCTTGTGATTTGAAATGATTATGTGAAAAGGTTGAAAATTTAAAGTGTGTATATATATATGTGTGTGTGTGTGTGTGTGTATGTGTGCCGTAGATATGTATGTATGTATGTATGTTGAAATTGTGAGTTTTGTTTATATACTCATAAATGTGAAGAATTGTTGCATGCAATTGATAATTAGATGATTTGGTGAATGATTAAACAAAGATTATGATTTGGAATTGTTAAAAAAATCATATTAACTAGGTCATAGATTCGTGTTTTACACGGGATAAATAATAAAAACGATAAATCTCTAAAAACTAAAATTCCGTATTATATATAACAATGAAAAAAAAATCAATTAGAATAATATTCTATTGATCTGGGTCAATCAGGTAACGTGTCATTTTTAAAGAAGCAAAAACGTGAAATGACCTAATAGGTCAAAAGTATTAAAATGCTTACAATGTCCTTAGTCGTTTTACTAAAAATATCATATATCGTTCTTTTGATAATATATTTTCAGATATCATAAATAGTACATTAAACTTACAAAATATTTTTTTTAAAGTAGAATGTACAAAAGGTGTTGACTCGCAAGCCTAACCTGACCGCACAACTTTGACCAATCAAAAATCACGCATTTTGACATTAACCCATTGCAACCTAAAAAGACGGATAAATTCGATTCAAACCAGTGTTTTGAAGGCCGGACCGGACTGGCCGGCCAGACCGGTCGAACCGGTGACCGCTGCTTTAGGCGGTCCAGGGTCAGTGTGTTGGACCCTTTCTGCATGTAGCCGGAGGTCGGACCGGTGGCCGGAGGTCAAACCAGAAAACCGGTGTAATATGTATGTTGAAATTGTGAGTTTTGTTTATATGCTCATAAATGTGAAGAATTGTTGCATGCAATTGATGATTAGATGATTTGGTGAATGATTAAACAAAGATTATGATTTGGAATTGTTAAAGAATCATAATAAATATAACAACCTTCCAAAATATTTTCGACACCCCTAATATATTTAAAATATCTCTATATGTCTTAAAACATACCCCGTATGTGAAAACCGAGCCCAAAATACCTTATATAATTAAATATTAAATAAAAATCAATTTCATTAATCGCTCGCGGGCCGTGAAGAACCCTTAAGGATCTTACGCGGGGCGCGACAGCTAGCCACCAGAGCTCACACGGTGCCGCAACGTGTCGGGTGTTGTGTCGAAGCTAGCGTTTTAGTCGGATAAGCTAGGGCCTACCCTAGCCACCCTCGCGGGCCGCGTAGCCCTTGGCTAAAAGCTTCGCGGGGCGCGACGAAGTGTCAGACAGACACCACAAATAGATGCAATCGGCTGTTCAGTCGAAATCGTTCACAACTTTCTTCTCTCTCGAATTTCTACATAGTTAAAGTAATTTTCGGGCATAATACCCCCTTAAATAACGAAGTTCTGCCTCGTTGTAAGTATCATAACCCCGGTTACGTATTAGATACGCTGCCCGATTGATCTAGGGTTCCGTAACGGATGTCGAGGTTCTGCCCGACGTAGTCGTTGGAATGTCGTCTCGGGGAGGGTATTACTAATGTAAATATTGGATTAGGCGTGTGCATTTGTGTAATTAATAGATAATCAACAGGAAATCCTTAAGGAAAACCCTAAGACAGCAATGTGAGTAATCTCCTTTTTGTAAACCTTTTTGCAAACTATTTTACAAAACCTTAAATATTTTACAATGTGATTAGCGGTGATTGAGTCTTTGTAATTCTTCAATTACTGCCGGTATGTTGGGGTTTTATATACAAAATTTGGAACACGTTACCATTGGATAAAGAGTTAGCCAATGTGTAATATGACTTACCAGTCAGGATTGGCAATACTGAATGAGTAATTGTGTAGATATAAACATTGTAATCGCTCTCAATACTATTAAAAGATAAAACTCTTCTTGATTAAACTGGGATTCACTCACCAGTATTTCCCACTAACAAAATGTTTTTAAACGCGTTTCAGGTAACAAAATGTGAAAGCCAAATAGAAGCCAGCTGGACAGCACTGAAGGCTTGGAAAAGTGGCTATAAAAGTTACCTAAATAAAGAGATGTTTTTATTAAATAAAATAGGGTTTATCCCTATGAAAATGTGTATACTAGAAACTTGGGATTTTCCCATGTGTTTAATATTATAAAAGTGTGGTATTTTACTCTGATAAAATATTTCTTAAATACGGTCCTGATGTAATTTCCGCTGCCAAAATGATAAATACCGATACCACCGAAACTGATCTCGCGGCCGCCCGTTCCCGGGTTGTTAGGGGACGGGGGTTACGACAGAAGGTGGTATCAGAGCTAAGCCACTGATTCAGCCACAGAAGTGTTCTGCTGACACCAAGATATTATTCAATACGTTAGGAAATTAATTACGAAACTACATGCATATTTGTACTTTATTGTTGTGTTATTTGACTATTTGTTAGTTTACAATATGAGCGCCCAAGGACCTTCCGACGCTTACCGTCAGTTGTCCAGCTCACCTAGGAGCGAATGCACCTCTTCATAGCCTACCCTCTCAGGGTATTCAGCTGACAATGAAGATGGGATATTCATGTTTAAGGCTTAGTCTGAAGAGCCATTCCCTCCTAAGAAGAGAGGATGGTTTAGTAGAGGAGCGCATAAACGTAGGAAAAGGATGAAAAAGTTACAACAACAGCGTGCTCTAGCAGCCGTTAAAAGAGAAACAGATGCTCACACCCAGGATATGCTCAATAGGAGTCTAGCAAACTTTCATATCCTAGCAACTACAACTGCAGACCCTAACTTGGAGCAACTCATAGCACCCCATCCCTTACCACTGTTTCCCACACAACCAATGGAAATTGAAGTCAACTCAGAAAATCAAGTCCCAATGCCTGATTTCGACCCCCACTGAGATACCTAGAGTACCAGCACCCAATCCCTTAGACCCAAACTACGACCCTTGGTTTGACGACCATAGGGATTACCAGCAACGCTACCGAATACCAGAAGACGAACCCATGCCAAACCTAGCAGCCTACCCAGACCTGGACCCTCTAGATCCCTACTATGATAATGACCAATACATTAGGGAAATTCTAAAGAACCGTTATCCTTACCAAGAACCCATGCCCTAGTTTCCAAACCCAGTACCAGCCCCTACACCCTCAATGAGTGTAGAAAATGTGCAAGAACTCCGAACCTTTGGTAAGGAGATTTTAGAAGGTAGTGGGAGGATGAGGCAGGTCAGAGAACGACTCGTCTGGAAGTATGACGAGCGTAATATGGAGTTCTGGATGAACCCATATCGGTGACGGTGATAATAGTAATAATAATAATAATAATAATAATAATAATAATAATATAATATAATATAATATAATATAATATAATATAATATGTGTGTATGTTTGAAAAAATATCTAGACAATAGCTATGGATGCCCAATAGTAGTGTAATTTCAATTTCAGTTGTACTGTAATATATGGATGCATAGTATAAAATAGAGTAAGTCGCAATGTTCGACAATTTTGATCAATATGCGTGTTGTGTGATTGATTGTATTAAATACTATCTTATGATATTCATACATGGTAAATGTTTAAAATTCAGATGGACAACGAAGTGAACCAGGAAAACCAGAATGATAATAACCAGAATAACGATAACCCGAACAACAATAATAATAATGGTAACCAAATGGATAACAATGTCATCCAACACATAGTGGCACAAGGGATTATAGACGCAATGCCATATATTATTAAAACGGTTAAGGAAGCAGAAAACAAAAGTGATCATGGCAGTAAACGACCCACTGAACTAGAACATAGCGTAAACAATGGACCCATACTTCAAGTGCCCATTCCCAAAAGAAGAAGACCCATGTCTTATGGTTGTTCTTATAAAGAATTATGGTCTTGTAAACCAATGGAATTCTCGGGCAATGAAGGGCCGTTGCAGCTCTACGCTGGATAGAAAAGACTGGGGTTGTCTTAAAAATAAGCAAGTGTGCGGAAGAGGATAAGATAATGTTTGCCTCCAATCTGTTTAAGAACTCAGCACTAGAATGGTGGAACACTATCCTCCAGTCTAGGGGAAGTGACAAGGTTTACAATATGGAATGGGAGGAATTTAAGAACATGGTGGAAAGGAAATTCTGCTATCCCAATGAAAAAGAACAGATAGCAAATAAATTCCTAAACCTTAGGATGACTGGAGTAGATAGTAAGGGTAATACTACATTATTCTTTGAATAAGCTATAATAGTGACAACCCTTGCATCACCAGAACCAGTATTAATCTCCCGTTACATATGGGGATTAATCAGTGAGATTAGGCATGTAGTCAAGGCGGCTAGACCTCAAACTATAGAAGAAGCTGTAGAACTAGCAAACACCTTGACTAATGAATTAGTGCGTACACGAGAAGAGGACCAGAGGAGGAACCTAGCTCAAAGGCTTACCCAAGAATTTCGCTTTGGAAATTCCAACCGTGGGAAAATGTAGGTTCTACATCTGCACCTTATTGCAAGTATTGCAAAAGGAAGCATTCTGGAAGATGGCCCATATATTGCAACTTTTGCAAAATATCTGGACACAAGGAAGAAGACTGCAGGAAGAAACCTAACAACAGGATATGCTACAACTGTGGAGAACAATGCCACATCAAGCCAAACTGTCTGAAACTAGCTCCAGCCATGAATAACAAGAATACTAAAAATGCTAGGGCATTTGTTTTGACCGTAGAAGAAGCTAAGATGACCCCGGATGTGATCACCGTTTCTAGATGTGTTTCTAGAAAAGTTACAAGGATTACCGCCAGACAGAGAAGTTGAATTCAGAATCCACCTGCTACCAGGAACAACACCAATTGCCAAAGCACCTTACCGTTTGGCACCTGCAGAAATGCAAGAATTGAAGAAACAGTTAGACGAACTACTAGAAAAGGGATTAATACAGCCAAGTTCATCGCCATGGGGAGCGCCGATCTTATTTGTTAAGAAGAAAGACGGATCAATGCGTATGTGCATTGACTACGGCGAATTGAACAAAGTCACGATTAAGAATCGGTACCCACTACCGAGGATCGATGATCTTTCCGATCAATTACAAGGAGTTCAATTTTTCTCTAAAATCGATTTACGGTCAGGATATCATCAATTAAAGGTATAGGAAGAGGACGTTCCTAAGATCGCATTTAGAACAAGGTATGGCCATTATGAATTTACTGTCATTCCATTTGGTTTAACCAATGCCCCAGCTGCATTTATGGACGTGATGAACCGAATATGTAAGCCATATTTGGATAAATTCATAATTGTCTTTATAGATGATATTCTCATTTACTCTAAAAGTAAAGAGGAACATGCAGCGCATTTGCATGCACTTCTAAGTTTATTGAGAAAAGAAAAGCTTTATGCAAAGTTTTCGAAGTGTGAATTTTGGTTAGAACAGGTACAGTTTCTTGGACATCTAGTCAATCATGAAGGAATTCATGTGGATCCCACCAAGATCGAGGCAATTACCAAATGGAAAACCCCTGAGTCACCAACCGAGGTTAGAAGTTTCTTAGGATTAGCTGGTTATTATAGGAGTTTTATTCGAGATTTTTCTAGAAGAGCCATTCCCTTAACTAAGCTAACCTGTAAATCTGTTAAGTTTGAATGGGGACCAAAACAAGAAGAAGCATTTAGAATTCTTAAGCAAAGACTAACCAACGCACCCATACTAGCATTACCAGAAGGTACTGGAGACTTTGTAGTCTATTGTGACGCCTCTAAATCAGGTTATGGATGTGTGTTATGCAACGTCAAAAGGTTATAGCTTACGCGTCTAGACAACTTAAGAATCATGAAGAGAATTATTCAACCCATGATTTAGAATTAGGAGCTATAATTTTTGCCCTTAAGATTTGGAGACATTACCTTTACGGTGGTAAGTTCACCATTTTCACGGATCATAAGAGTTTAAGATATGTCTTCGGGCAAAAGGAGTTGAATATGAGACAGAGACGCTGGATGGAAATACTTAGTGATTATGATTGTAATATCCAGTATCATGAAGGAAAGGCAAATGTAGTGGCTGATGCTTTAAGTCAAAAGTGTCATGAAAAGCCAAAAAGAATACGTTCTCTTAAATTAAATCTACAGGTAGAATTAAATGAACAGATTAGAAAAGCACAAGAATCAGTAATCAAGGATGATACTGAAAAATTGAAAAGAATAATTAAGAAACTAGAACAAGGAACAGATGGAATTTGGAGATTCCATAAGGAAAGAATGTGGATACCTAAATTAGGAAACCTACGCCATCGTATATTAGTAGAAGCCCATAAGTCTAAATATACGATGCATCTTGGAAATGATAAAATGTATCAGGAGTTAAGAAAGAATTTCTGGTGGATAGGAATGAAGAAGGATATAGCAGCATATGTTTCTAAGTGTTTAACTTGTTCGCAAGTTAAAGCTGAACATCAGAAACCCTCAGGTTTGTTGCAATAGTTAGAAATGCCAGTTTGGAAATGGGAATTGATAACAATGGATTTTCTTACCAAGCTACCCAAAACAAGGAAAGGTAATGATACAATCTGGGTGATTGTAGACAGGTTAACTAAGTCAGCTCATTTCCTACCAATGAAGGGAACTTTCAGTATGGAACAACTAGCCAAATTGTATGTAAATGAAATAGTTTCATTACATGGAATTCCTTTATCAATAGTTTCTGATAGAGATAGCCGTTTTACCTTTCATTTTTGGACAAGTTTCCAAAAAGCAATGGGAGCCAAGTTGAACCTAAGCACCGCTTATTGTCACACCCCGATTTCCACGTGTCACCGGTGGGCCCGGTGGGGGAGTATCGTGACGTGGTTGGCAACGTAATAGTCAAACAACACAATATAATAATGCACAGCGGAAGCAAATTTAAATAAGATACAACCGAATTTATTTATTGTAAACAAGTCACAATTATCCGGTGTTTATCCACAGTAGGATCGAATAATAAAAATATTGTTTATGGTTCAACAGACATCAGCATCTTAAGTTTGCGAGACTTCTAGTGATGCTTAGGAGAATCCCAGCCTATTTCGCCTAGTACCTGCATTTAATATTTTTGGGAAAAATACGTCAGTTTACACTGGTAAATACATTCAACTGACTCATTTTGAAAATGATTGAAAATTGGTTTGGATGCACATGGCATAAACATTTTATTTAACTTGGGAGAATTATTTAATATGATAATCTTGTGAACGAATTACATGTTACTTATGCGTTCAGTAGCCCGGAACGTATCCGGGTTAAAGATCAATAGACACACCACTTTTCGTGAGTTATACACGGGAGTACGCCTACACCCCGTGCTCAGGTCGTGGCCATCTCGTAAGATAATGCCGAGGATATCCGGGACATGGTCATTAACCCCCCAAAGGCTGTAAAGTAAACACATCTGTTTAAAACGATCCAATCAAATTATTCAATTAACCACTAAGCGTGGAAGATTTGATGCCCGATCAAGCGGTACGCTATGTACCGTAACCCAAGCCCGTATAGGGAAAATAAGTTAAAAGTATTTACCTTGATGCAAAGTATAGTCACAATAATCAAATAGCAGGTAGCTTTTACTGTTTCTCCTAATCTGGAACGAAGGTTAAATATAACCTATTAGAATCCTAGCGGGTCTTTAATTATGCTTAAGCTTAGACCGGCTAGTTTCAAAGATACGGTTCGTACGCACGATTAAGCGAAGACCGGATAGAATGTGATTCAGACCCGACAAGTTTGAAGACTTGTTTAATATGGGTTTATTATTCACATTCTGGATTTTGAGATAAAACCGATAAGGTTTGACCCGTTTCGGCTAATTTATGTAAACTTGTTACATAAACCGAGCCGAACGCGTAATATGCGTAACGGGTATCCGTAAGAGCCATATACAGGTTTCCTAAGTTAATATGCTTCAAATATGTTGTAACATCAGTAGGATGTCTTTCGTTATGCCCCGAACTAATTTAAACACAAACTATGCCCCGTAGGGGTAGTTTGGTCATTTTAAAGTTTGTAAAAGCGTTTATATGTTCAACTGAGTTACAGGTCTGATGTAAACAGCAAACATATTCATTTTTATGTGTTATAAAAGTAGGCTAAGGCATATATGTGAAATTTATCACATTTAACCAAACTATGCCCCGTAGGGGTATTTTGGTAATTTCACATAAGCCGCAAAGCTCAAAAACGAAGTCTGAGTCTATTAACCTTTGCTTACTGTTAAAATATCATAATTTGCCTCATATATCAGTAGGTATCAACCCGGGTATGTCTAATATGATTCTAAGACACACTATGCGTTAAAAACGCTAATTATGGCGATTAAAGGCCATTTCCGGGTTTCATACTTAAATCTGATATTTTTATATTTCCAGAAGGCTTAAAATAATTTATTTAACATATTTGATCAGTAGCAAAAGGTTTGGAGTCGTTTAGATAAGTAAAACTCATTTTATGGCCCGTAAGGGCAAAACCGACAATTAACGGGTTAAGCCTATGACTATGAGTTATGCTCGTCCTAAAATTAATTAAAAATCTTTAAAATTCCCAAAATAATATATTACATCAGTGGGTAATTCGTTTGATACCAAAAAGTATGTTTAACTAGGCTATACGCTAATTACGCCATTATGTTAACATAAAGCATTAGTTTTGCGATAATGAGCATAACTCTTAATCTACAAGTCAAACTGATGTCAAACTTTGCATACAAGTCTATATATCAGTAACTAAGGTTGCTACACTTTTACATCTTCATAAATCATGTTTTAAGGTAATAAGGGCATAACGGTCAACATATGAACAATTAACGGAAACTTGCATATTAATTGGATAACTAATGAACCGAGGTGCATGATCACAGAGGGTTGTTCTAACATGTAACCTAGTCCAATTAAAGCTCTGAGGCATTTCTAAAATATGCCTAAACGGGTCAGAACTGAAAGTCAAAGTGAAAGTCAAACTATGTGACTTTCGGTTCCGAACCGGGTCTAAACAGGAAATAGTCGGGTTGAACAGGTTTGGACATGTTCTTACACTAATTACTAAGTTATAACACTAATCAAGCAGGTTATATATGATCTAGATAGCTAATTATGCATAAATGACCTTTTAATAATTCTGTTGACTTTTTAAGTAAAGGTTTGACCCGACATTTGACCTGTTTAGGATGGTGATCAGGGGAAACCCTTTTGGGGTTTTATTACCCACATAAATACCATTCTAAAACTACTTTTAATTCGAGATAAGACTGAGTCATTAGTGACTAATCTCGAAGTCAAACCGTAATTACGACGGTTTGACTTTTAGCTAATTAACTAAGCTAAACACAACCAAATAAGAACTAGCAGACTTACAATAGTCCAATGCACGACTTATGATCAGAAGGGAGAGTTCCTATGCTCCAGGATGCTCCAAAGATCAAATGCAAGTGTGAAGAAAAATGATGAACTTGGATGGCCTTATATAGTGGTTCCACACACCATAAAAGCTTGACAAATAGGTCTATGAGTGCCCACAATCGATTGACATGTGCCCTAGGGGCTTAGGGGACGTTTTAGGGGCCAGGAGAAGTGGAAAAACGAGTTAAAGTCGTGAAAATACGAATTGGCAGACCACCAGCGTTTTTTTCGGAGCTGGGCACACCCTCGCGTAGCGCGAGGGTCCGTCGCGCGACGCGACCCCATCTGCAGATCAGCATTTTGATTTCATTTGTTATTCAGTCCTTGGCTCTTCAAAATTCGAATAGGCACTGATTTATTGCACTTTAAACTTCCACAATTGATCTACTAAGGCCTTAAATCATATACCCACTTTGCCAAGTCCCCGGGTAACTTTATTTTCACCCGAAAAGTCCTAACTTTCGACGTTTACGCTTTAACGCTTCGCACACGAATTTGGTCATATCTTTCTCATACGTTAACGAAACTTTATGAAATTTTTATGGTGCATTCTCATGAGCATAATTAATATTTACAAAGCTTCGGGTTCGTCAAAAGGTCACTCAGAGGTATAAATTAAACATGTTGACACATTTGGTCCCTGTAGTTTGAAATCACTCACATTTAGCTTCGTATGATCCATGATTTATTCGTTTGAAGGTATGAACATCGTGTAGGGTTAATATACATCGTATTTATTCACAGTTGACACTTAGAACACGTATATTCACATACTTTCTACATTTGTCAATTTTGGTCCTTCCATAACATTTCTTTCACACGTTTAAACTTTATGACACGTGTCAACATGTTATAGGACGTGAATTTCTGAGGTGTTACATCCTCACCCCCTTAAAATAAATCTCGACCCGAGGTTTACTGAAACAAGTAAGGGTACTTTTCTTTCATCGTGGATTCAACCTCCCACGTGTATTCGGGACCTCTACGGGCATCCCATTTGACCTTTACAAAAGGTATATGCTTTCTTCGAAGCTTCCTTACCTGTCGATCTTCAATCGACAAAGGTTTTTCAACAAACGTTAAGCTCTTATCTATTTGCACATCTGTATGTGGCATGACATGTGAATCGTCAGCGGAACACTTCTTTAGATTGCAGATGTGGAACACATTGTGAATTCCACTGAGCTCTTCTGGTAAGTTCAACTTATAGGCAACTGACCCGACACGTTCGATAACCTCGAAAGGTCCTATGTATCTCGGGCTTAGTTTGCCTTTCTTACCAAATCGCATCACCCCTTTCCATTGTGACACTTTAAGTAGGACTTTGTCACCTACTTCGAAGTAAAAATCCTTACGACTTGGATCCGCGTAACTCTTCTGCCTATTCCGGGCAGCTTGGAGATTGTTACGAATCTGGACAATCTTGTCCGTCGTTTCGAACACGATCTCTGGTCCTGATAACTGGACTTCTCCAACTTCCGCCCAACAAACTGGCGATCTACACTTTCTACCGTATAATGCCTCAAAAGGCGCAGCCTTTATGCTGGTATGGTAGCTATTGTTGTAGGAGAATTCGATCAATGGCAGGTTCTTATCCCAGCTACCTCCCAAATCGATCGCACATGCACGCAGCATGTCTTCCAACGTTTGAATAGTACGCTCACTCTGACCGTCTGTCTGAGGATGGTAAGCCGTACTAAAGTTCAAACGTGTGCCCAAAGATTGTTGGAAACTCTTCCAAAAATGTGACGTGTACCTAGTATCTCTATCAGAGATAATAGCTACAGGTATGCCGTGTAAGGCTACAATCTTATCAACGTATAACTGGGCTAACATATCGGAGCTATAAGTCTCCTTGATGGGTAAGAAATGAGCTGACTTAGTCAGTCGGTCAACTATAACCCATATCGTATCATTGCCTTTCCTTGTCTTGGGTAACTTGGTAATAAAATCCATAGTTACCATTTCCCACTTCCACGTAGGAAGTTCAGGCTGTTGTAGCAAACCTGACGGTTTCTGATGCTCGGCTTTGACTTGCGCACATGTCAAGCATTTTGCTACATGGGCGGCTACAGACTTTTTCAAGCCTATCCACCAATAATTTGCCTTCAAATCCTGGTACATCTTATCAGCTCCAGGATGAGCGGAGTATTTGGAACTATGGGCTTCTTGGAGGATGACATCACGAAGTCCTCCAAAAATTGGAACCCATATTCGTCCGTTTAACCGTAAAATTCCGTCCTTGCTAAGAGTTAACTGCTCCTCAGTTACTCCTAACTTTTCATTAGGATAGTTAGCTTCCAACACAGCTTCCTTCTGTGCAGCTAACACCCTTTCTATCAAACTGTTCTTTATCTCCATACGCTTGGCATTAATTCGAATGGGTTTAACCCTTTCCTTTCTGCTCAAGGCATCAGCGACTACATTCGCTTTGCCGGGATGGTATTTGATTTCACAATCATAATCATTTAAAGTTTCCATCCAACGGCGTTGCTTCATGTTTAATTCTTTCTGATTAAACAGATGCTGGAGGCTCTTGTGATCAGAAAAGATCACAAACTTGATTCCATAAAGATAATGCCTCCACAGTTTTAGTGCGAATACAACGGCACCCAATTCCAAGTCGTGGGTGGTGTAATTCTTTTCGTGCACCTTTAACTGTCGTGATGCATAGGCAATAACCTTGCCCTTCTGCATAAGCACACACCCCATGCCAGTGTGTGATGCATCACAATAAACTATAAATTCTTCAGCGCCTTCAGGTAAGGTAAGCACAGGAGCGTTGCTCAACTTTTGTTTCAAAACATCGAAGGACTCTTGCTGCTTAGGGCCCCAAACGAATTTTACTTTCTTCTTGGTCAGGGAAGTTAGGGGTGCAGCAATCCTTGAAAAATTTTCAATGAAGCGTCTGTAATATCCTGCCAATCCCAGGAAGCTACGAATCTCCGTAGGTGTCTTTGGCTCTTGCCAATTCATAACAGCTTCAACTTTAGCGGGATCCACCTGGATACCACGCTCACTAACCACGTGTCCAAGAAATTGGACTTCTCGTAGCCAAAATTCACACTTAGAGAATTTGGCGTAGAGCTTCTCCTGACGTAGAAGTTTGAGGATACAACGAAGGTGTTTCTCGTGGTCAGCTTGATTCTTAGAATAAATAAGGATGTCATCGATGAAGACGATAACAAATTTATCTAAGTAAGGTTTGCAGACGCGATTCATGAGGTCCATGAACGCGGCTGGTGCATTAGTGAGCCCGAAAGGCATCACTAGGAACTCGTAGTGTCCGTAACGAGTCCTAAATGCAGTCTTGTGAACGTCTTCATCCTTAACCTTCAACTGATGGTAGCCTGACCTCAGATCAATCTTTGAGAAGTAACTTGCCCCTTGCAGCTGATCGAACAAATCGTCGATCCTGGGCAATGGATATCTATTCTTGATCGTGACTTTATTAAGCTCGCGATAGTCGATGCATAGACGCATCGATCCATCCTTCTTCTTGACAAACAGGATTGGCGCTCCCCAAGGAGATGAACTAGGTCGAATGAAACCCTTAGCCAGTAATTCATCTAGCTGCGTCCGCAACTCCTTCATTTCGGTGGGTGCCAATCTGTATGGTGCTCTGGCAACTGGTGCCGCTCCGGGAATGATATCGATCCTGAATTCGACTTGTCTATCTGGGGGTAGTCCAGGTAGATCTTCAGGAAATACTTCTGGGTATTCAGAGATGACAGGGATGTCATCTAACTTAGGTTTGGGCTCATCAATGATTACTTGCGCCATGTAGATGACACACCCTTTCTTCAAACACTTGGAAGCCTTGAGCATAGTCACCTGCTCAGGCAGTCCGTACTGGGTATCTCCCCGAATGGTAAGTGACTCACCAGACGAAGTCTTTATTACCACCTGTTTCTGGTTACAGACGATTTGGGCCTGGTTATGAGATAACCAGTCCATACCCAGAACTATGTCAAAACCAGCTAATTTAAACGGAAGTAGAGACAGAGGAAAAGAATGGTTCTTAATGGATATAGTACATCCATCTAACACAGTAGAGACGGTTTCTATGGTACCATCTGCTAACTCTACCTCATAGTTTACGCTTAGGGTTTTGACAGGTAAATTCAACAATTTACAAAATTTATGATCTACGAAGGATTTATCTGCGCCTGAATCAAAAAGTACTCTTGCAAAAACATCATTTACAAGGAAAGTACCTGTTATGACGTTATCATCTTGCACAGCCTCCTTCGCATCCATCCTGAAGACTCTGGCATTAGTCTTCTTAGCCTCTTCAGGCTTCTTGTTGTTCTTGGGGCAGTTAGTCTTTATGTGGCCCTTCTCATTGCAACGATAGCACGTCGCATCTTTCATCTTCTTGCAATCCAAGGTTTTGTGTTCCTTGGATTTGCACAAACCACAAGCAAAAGACCTTGACTCGTTATTCGAGTTTGATTCGAGTCTGCACTTTCCAAAGTGCTGTTTCTTGCAAGTTTTGCATGTGGGCTTCTCTCCAGAACGATGCCCATCTTTCCTCGACTCCGATCCCTTCTTGCGATCACCGCTCCCACGGTGCTTCTTGTTCGACCTACGCGAACCATCATCTTCCCGCTTCCTCTTCTCAGCATCTTTATTCCTCAGCGATCTCTGTCGGACCGCATCCAGTGTGAGGGATAAAGACAGGTCAGTTACAGACCTGAAGGTAACTGGCCGAGAAGCTTTTACACTGGCCTTGATCTCGGGTTCTAACCCACCAATAAAACGAGCGATCCTCTTTGGCTCAGGGGTTACTAGGTAGGGAACCAACCTGGACAGCGTATTGAAGCTTGTCAGGTAAGCTTGGCAGTCGAGGTTCTTCATCACCAATGACAGAAAGTCATATTCTATCTTTTCCACCTCATGTTGAGGGCAGTAATTATCTTTGATCAGGGCAATGAATTGATCCCACGTCATGCTATACAACGGGATCTTTTCGGAGGCCTCCATCAGAGATCTCCACCAGGCCAATGCTTCACCTTTGAAGGACTGTGACACAAACTTTACTATATCCCGTTCAGCGCACCCGCTGATGTCCACCACTGTGTCCATTTCATCCAGCCAAGTCATGCAATCAACGGCCCCCTTTTCCCCTGTAAAATCCCGGGGCTTGCAAGACACGAAGTATTTGTAAGTGCAACCCTTGTTACGGGGTCCTTGATGCAGTACCATATGCTGGGATGGGTCACTTTGATTGTTGGTGGACTGACGGTCATCACCGTCTTTCTTGGGTCCGTCCTTCTTGGGAGGAGGCTTGTTATGAGCCTCAGAATGTGTCCATGGTTTTGAGTGTGATACAGAGTGGGTCCTACTCCGGGTACCACTGTATTCTTCATATTGCCTATCCAAGGCTTGAGTGACAGCGCCATCAATGATCGCTTTTAGTTCGGCGCCCGTTAATGTAATCTGGGCGTTCTCGTTTGGCGCCACTGGATGGCTATTGACTTCATTAGAGTTAGCCATTTGTATTGAACTGTTACAGAAAACAAGAACAATATTTTATTTGAAAGTTTATTATGGAATTACCCCTTAGGGTAACTCGTTAACCATGGTAACAGAGACCATATTTGGTTAACTTATTAATCGTATTAATTTGGGATTTCAATTAAAATTTATCCTAAACATAAAACAATAACAATATATATTAGCACATAAGGCTTGGTCACATGGACAATTTAATAAACTATGATTTCAGGGAATCAAGACTTTTAAGGTTTGAACCTAGTTCATTACCTTTATCAGACAGGGAGTCATAGCTACCACTGTCTTTTGGCTCATATAGAAATGAGCATGGCCCGTAGGCGCTATATTACCACGTATGGTTAAATATGATCACCTTAATTGATGATGTAAATCCAGGATTCAGAGATCATTAAACTGGATTAGGAATCTTCTAAAGAATCCTTATTCATTTAAGAATGACATGTGATTTTTAACGAATCACTTCTGCCAGGAGTGTTAACATGTTTTTAAGATGTTAACAGGAGTTTGAATCTTTTAAACCGGTCTTACCATTTTGGCCCGGTCTTATATTTGACACGAGGCTAGGTTTCACACTTAAAGATTCTTAATTAAATAATTACTTAGGCAGATTAAAATGAATGATTTTAATTTATTTATTTCATTTATAATTTATTTATGCACAAATGGCAAACATGAAATTTATAAAAACAACACTCCATTTAATTATACAATATTACACATTGCCCTAAACGGGTCTTTCACACTTAGAAATTTGCCCACGTAGGAGCTAAAACATACCAACATGCCCATGTAGGGGTCTTACAGAAGACATGCCCACGTAGGGGTCTTACAGAAAGACATAAATCCTCGTAGGGACTAACACACTAACAATTGTCCACGTAGGGACTTAAACAAACATAAGTCCACGCAGGGACTAAACATACAACTTACCCTCATAGGGGTTTATGGAAAGATAGACCCACGTAGGGGTCAATACACACAACAAACATACATACCCACGTAGGGGCTTAACAACCAAATACAAGAGAAAATAACTGTGGAAGAATTCAACGACTCTTCTTGTTCTTTCCCTTGATCAAACCAACCAATCCCTGGAAGAAACTCTCCGTCTTCTGGCGGTCGCGGCGAGACTCTCGCTCAACCTGATCCAATCTATGTAGAATTTCCTCCCGTTCTGGGGGAGAAAATCGTGGCGGCTGCGACTGCGCTCGAATGATAGGCCTGGGAGGTATTGGGTATCCCCGATTCGGGTAGCTTACCCCCCATGGATCTCCGTATGGTCCTTGGGCATTGAGGGTGTTATAATTCGCCGCTTCCATATAAGGATCTGCCTCAGCGTATCCGTAGTTGTTGTAAGCTGGTGGCTCAAACGGGTTGTAATTAGTTGGACCCGTGTACGCTGGTATTGGGTTTTTAAAACCCATGGGCGGTGGCTGTTGATAAGCTGGCTTCGAAGGCCCACCCATTTGTGGGTCCTCCCAATGAGGCGGGTAGTGACTTGCACTTGACTGCCGTGGGGAGCTAATATGAAAGTCCCCAGGTCGCACCGACATACGTGCACCGGTTCTTCTACGCCTTGGCGGTTGAGGAGGTGCCGGCTGAACTGGTGGCGGTGGAGGCGGTGGCGTAACTGCCACAAACCGGTGATCTTCTGATGAATCTTGATGATGCGGCTGTGGCTGCGGCTCCTGCTGCTGTTGAGACTGCTGCTGTTGATGCTGTCCATGAGACGACGAGTGGTGTGATGGTGTATAATACCACTGGTGTTGATCGAACAGGGCTTGGAAACTGTCTGGACCACCGTAGGGTGATCCGTGGAAGGACGATCCATCAGAAATTTCGATGGGGTGGTTCGGAGTACCACTCGCCGGCATGACGGGGTCCGTATCCTCGTCCATATCATCCGCGTGATCCCCTGAAAAGTGGTCCTCTGGACCCAGTGGGTTAAAACCCACGGGTTCTGGTATGAATCCTACCGGGTTAAACTGTCCCCGAAAGACAGGTGTAGGGTCTCCATATGAATGATGAGATAGGGATCGTTGAAGTGGTATGTATGAGGGCTGCGGATTGTTCGGTTCATAGGGGTTAAGAACGGGCGGTGTCGAACTATGCGAAACCGACCGCCTGGCCGGCTCGAACTGGTTTCTTCGGTTCTCCCTAGGGTCGTCACTCTCGGTGTTTGATGGAGCTCGCCTTCGTGAAGATCCAGCTTCATGATCGTTGGGGGCGGTGACTGGCCCCTTTCCACGTCCTCGTGTTCGGAAGAATCTAGGAGGCATTTTGATATTCCTGTCAATACAGCATAAGATAACAATAACAAAAATAAAATTTTAAAGGACAAAACAAAAACCCGAATAAGTGGAATTTGTCCTATGTTATAAGTCTAGACTCGAAAGTTTAGAATGTGCAATTGTGTACTGAGATTAAACACAAAAGGCTAGTGTTAAATTCACTCAGAGTTGGCTCTGATACCAACCTGTCACACCCCGATTTCCACGTGTCACCGGTGGGCCCGGTGGGGGAGTATCGTGACGTGGTTGGCAATGTAATAGTCAAACAACACAATATAATAATGCACAGCGGAAGCAAATTTAAATAAGATACAACCGAATTTATTTATTGTAAACAAGTCACAATTATCCGGTGTTTATCCACAGTAGGATCGAATAATAAAAATATTGTTTATGGTTCAACAGACATCAGCATCTTAAGTTTGCGAGACTTCTAGTGATGCTTAGGAGAATCCCAGCCTATTTCGCCTAGTACCTGCATTTAATCTTTTTGGGAAAAATACGTCAGTTTACACTGGTAAATACATTCAACTGACTCATTTTGAAAATGATTGAAAATTGGTTTGGATGCACATGACATAAACATTTTATTTAACTTGGGAGAATTATTTAATATGATAATCTTGTGAACGAATTACATGTTACTTATGCGTTCAGTAGCCCGGAACGTATCCGGGTTAAAGATCAATAGACACACCACTTTTCGTGAGTTATACACGGGAGTACGCCTACACCCCGTGCTCAGGTCGTGGCCATCTCGTAAGATAATGCCGAGGATATCCGGGACATGGTCATTAACCCCCCAAAGGCTGTAAAGTAAACACATCTGTTTAAAACGAGCCAATCAAATTATTCAATTAACCACTAAGCGTGGAAGATTTGATGCCCGATCAAGCGGTACGCTATGTACCGTAACCCAAGCCCGTATAGGGAAAATAAGTTAAAAGTATTTACCTTGATGCAAAGTATAGTCACAATAATCAAATAGCAGGTAGCTTTTACTGTTTCTCCTAATCTGGAACGAAGGTTAAATATAACCTATTAGAATCCTAGCGGGTCTTTAATTATGCTTAAGCTTAGACCGGCTAGTTTCAAAGATACGGTTCGTACGCACGATTAAGCGAAGACCGGATAGAATGTGATTCAGACCCGACAAGTTTGAAGACTTGTTTAATATGGGTTTATTATTCACATTCTGGATTTTGAGATAAAACCGATAAGGTTTGACCCGTTTCGGCTAATTTATGTAAACTTGTTACATAAACCGAGCCGAACGCGTAATATGCGTAACGGGTATCCGTAAGAGCCATATACAGGTTTCCTAAGTTAATATGCTTCAAATATGTTGTAACATCAGTAGGATGTCTTTCGTTATGCCCCGAACTAATTTAAACACAAACTATGCCCCGTAGGGGTAGTTTGGTCATTTTAAAGTTTGTAAAAGCGTTTATATGTTCAACTGAGTTACAGGTCTGATGTAAACAGCAAACATATTCATTTTTATGTGTTATAAAAGTAGGCTAAGGCATATATGTGAAATTTATCACATTTAACCAAACTATGCCCCGTAGGGGTATTTTGGTAATTTCACATAAGCCGCAAAGCTCAAAAACGAAGTCTGAGTCTATTAACCTTTGCTTACTGTTAAAATATCATAATTTGCCTCATATATCAGTAGGTATCAACCCGGGTATGTCTAATATGATTCTAAGACACACTATGCGTTAAAAACGCTAATTATGGCGATTAAAGGCCATTTCCGGGTTTCATACTTAAATCTGATATTTTTATATTTCCAGAAGGCTTAAAATAATTTATTTAACATATGTGATCAGTAGCAAAAGGTTTGGAGTCGTTTAGATAAGTAAAACTCATTTTATGGCCCGTAAGGGCAAAACCGACAATTAGCGGGTTAAGCCTATGACTATGAGTTATGCTCGTCCTAAAATTAATTAAAAATCTTTAAAATTCCCAAAATAATATATTACATCAGTGGGTAATTCGTTTGATACCAAAAAGTATGTTTAACTAGGCTATACGCTAATTACGCCATTATGTTAACATAAAGCATTAGTTTTGCGATAATGCGCATAACTCTTAATCTACAAGTCAAACTGATGTCAAACTTTGCATACAAGTCTATATATCAGTAACTAAGGTTGCTACACTTTTACATCTTCATAAATCATGTTTTAAGGTAATAAGGGCATAACGGTCAACATATGAACAATTAACGGAAACTTGCATATTAATTGGATAACTAATGAACCGAGGTGCATGATCACAGAGGGTTGTTCTAACATGTAACCTAGTCCAATTAAAGCTCTGAGGCATTTCTAAAATATGCCTAAACGGGTCAGAACTGAAAGTCAAAGTGAAAGTCAAACTATGTGACTTTCGGTTCCGAACCGGGTCTAAACAGGAAATAGTCGGGTTGAACATGTTTGGACATGTTCTTACACTAATTACTAAGTTATAACACTAATCAAGCAGGTTATATATGATCTAGATAGCTAATTATGCATAAATGACCTTTTAATAATTCTGTTGACTTTTTAAGTAAAGGTTTGACCCGACATTTGACCTGTTTAGGATGGTGATCAGGGGAAACCCTTTTGGGGTTTTATTACCCACATAAATACCATTCTAAAACTACTTTTAATTCGAGATAAGACTGAGTCATTAGTGACTAATCTCGAAGTCAAACCGTAATTACGACGGTTTGACTTTTAGCTAATTAACTAAGCTAAACACAACCAAATAAGAACTAGCAGACTTACAATAGTCCAATGCACGACTTATGATCAGAAGGGAGAGTTCCTATGCTCCAGGATGCTCCAAAGATCAAATGCAAGTGTGAAGAAAAATGATGAACTTGGATGGCCTTATATAGTGGTTCCACACACCATAAAAGCTTGACAAATAGGTCTATGAGTGCCCACAATCGATTGACATGTGCCCTAGGGGCTTAGGGGACGTTTTAGGGGCCAGGAGAAGTGGAAAAACGAGTTAAAGTCGCGAAAATACGAATTGGCAGACCACCAGCGTTTTTTTCGGAGCTGGGCACACCCTCGCGTAGCGCGAGGGTCCGTCGCGCGACGCGACCCCATCTGCAGATCAGCATTTTGATTTCATTTGTTATTCAGTCCTTGGCTCTTCAAAATTCGAATAGGCACTGATTTATTGCACTTTAAACTTCCACAATTGATCTACTAAGGCCTTAAATCATATACCCACTTTGCCAAGTCCCCGGGTAACTTTATTTTCACCCGAAAAGTCCTAACTTTCGACGTTTACGCTTTAACGCTTCGCACACGAATTTGGTCATATCTTTCTCACACGTTAACGAAACTTTATGAAATTTTTATGGTGCATTCTCATGAGCATAATTAATATTTACAAAGCTTCGGGTTCGTCAAAAGGTCACTCAGAGGTATAAATTAAACATGTTGACACATTTGGTCCCTGTAGTTTGAAATCACTCACATTTAGCTTCGTATGATCCATGATTTATTCGTTTGAAGGTATGAACATCGTGTAGGGTTAATATACATCGTATTTATTCACAGTTGACACTTAGAACACGTATATTCACATACTTTCTACATTTGTCAATTTTGGTCCTTCCATAACATTTCTTTCACACGTTTAAACTTTATGACACGTGTCAACATGTTATAGGACGTGAATTTCCGAGGTGTTACACTTATCATCCTCAAACGGACGGAAAAACTGAAAGGACAATTCAAACAATGGAAGATATGCTTAGAGCTTATGTAATTGATTTCGGAGGTAATTGGGATAATCACTTACCATTGATAGAATTTTCATACAATAACAGCTATCATACCAGTATCAATGCTGCACCATTCGAACCACTTTATGGACGAAAGTGCCGAACGCAGTCGGTTGGGCAAAAAATGGAGAAAAACAACTATCCGGACCTGAGCTAGTGTAAGAAACAACTGACAAGGTCATTCAAGTCAAGGAGCAATTGAAAGCAGCACGTGACGACAAAAGAGTTATGCTAATAATAGACGAAAGCCATTGGAATTTCAGGTAGGAGACAAAGTGTTATTGAAAGTCTCTCCTTGGAAAGGAGTGGTAAGATTCATCAAAAGGGGAAAGCTAAGCCCCAGGTATGTTGGACCTTTTGAAGTCATTAGAAAAATAGGATCTATAGCCTATCAGCTACAACTGCCAGAGGAAATGGCAGGAATACATGATGTATTTCATGTATGCAATCTCAAAAAGTGCTTGGCCGATGAATCACTAGTAGTGCCTTTTAAGGATATAGAGGTAAATGGACAATTAAAATTTGTAGAAAGACCTCTACAGGTTGAAGACAGAAAGGTCAAGAATCTTAAACACAACAGATTAGTTTTGGTCAAAGTGAAATGGGACTCCAAGAGAGGACCAGAATACACTTGGGAGCTTGAATCAGAAACGCAAAGGAAATATCCACACTTATTGTGACATCTGTGCCTCTTCGACCATCAAACAAATACCAAATCAATGAAATATTGTGTTTCATACTTGGGATTTGTATAAATATGTGTATCATCTGCACATATCAATTGTTGTTCGATTTCGAGCTCTAAGTTGCTTTCTGGAAAGTTATATGCGAACCGATGCGTAAACGTAATCCGTTTAATGCGACAAACACTCCAGAACAGTGACATGGGCTTAACATACCTTAAATAACCTTTACATAACTTAGAAATAAATTTTGGAGGGTTTGGTGTGTCGAAATCAAGTTTATTCGATCGCAGGGACTATTTGCATCAAACTGCAAAAGTCTGCTGATTCGTATCGTAACGAACATCCCTAACATGATCATAAGTTAAACATGCCCTAAATATCCTTTACATAGCTTGGAAATAGGCTTTGAGGTGTTTGGTGCGCAAAAATAAACTTATTTGATCAACAGGGACTAAAAGCGTCAAAAAGTGCATAAGTTTGCATTTTCACGCATATCTTACGTTCTGAATATATCCGGACATCCAAAAATTTATGTAATCATTAAAATATTGTATTTTAGTGATTGACATGATAAAATTCCATTCGTCACATAATTTGGAGCGTTTTTCGCGTCCGTTCGAGTTTCATCGTAATTGACCGAACAACGCAATCGTACGGCCAAACGAACCGACATCCGAGATGTTTTTGAGCAGGTTTCATGTTCCCTATACTTTAACTTCATTATAGAGCCTTGAAATGAGGTTAATGGGGCTTAAATATGTCGAAAACGCATCGAAAAGCAAGTTTTAGATATTCAGGGACCTAAACTGACATTCTGCAAAAGATGTCTTTGGCGGGGCGCGTAAGAGTAGGTCTCAGCCTACGCGGGGTGCGAGAGACCCCCAGACCTGCAAAACTCAGTTTTGCAATCAACAGCTGGTTTCTGGGTTATTGTACATGGTTTCTTCATACATGGAGCTGGTTTTGGGCACCTATTGTATTGTATTTCAGTGGGTAATACTTGGATGGTTGAGATTGAAGCTCGTAGTTCAAGAAACAATCCTAACGGCCCTTGAATTCCTATAAATACCCACCTTGTTTCATTTCAATCTTCACACTTGATTCATTTCTGCTCTGAGTTGGGGTTTCCACACTCCATACCTGAGCAACTTGAATCAAATCTCCATTGCTTGGACCTTTTGTAAGTTTCTTTCATGCTTTTATGCATTTTAAGCGTAAAAGTCAAACAGTGTTTGACTTTCTGCTTTGACCGGTCAATGGTCAACATGAAGTTCATTTGAACTTTTCAACGTGAGCGTAATCACGATGGTCATAGTCCCTTGTGACTATACCTACTGATTACCACGTTGATTAGGTATAGTGACGAGTCATAGTTTCGGTCAAAATGCGTATTCATGCGTATTTTGCAACCAAACTATTCTTGGGTATCAAAACCCTTTGTTTTGATATCAAACTTGTTTTGTAACTTCGTTAAACATGTTTTAACATGTTTAACTCGTCACTTTTAGTTTAGTGCTTATATAGGGTCGTAAGATAAGCGGTCTAAGCAACCGCTTAGACTTTCGAACCCGACCCGTTTGGTCGATCATTAGGATCCGACCAAACATGTTTTGTGACCATAGTTGTATAGGGAATAACCTTCCGAGGTTATACCTTATGGTCACTTCGTTTAGTTAATTGTATGATAGGTAATTTATAAGCCTTAGGAAAATGACCAAAATGCCATTTTCACGCAGTAATTCATTTTAAGCATATGTAACTTAAATTTTTACATCTAAACTGATTAGGTAACATTATTAGACATGTTAAGGCATATAATACTTGTCATAGGACTAATTAGGCGGTCCGAACGCGTTTTACGCGAATGACGCGTTAAAGTAGCGTAAGCTACCTAAACGGGTCGTAATGGGTCGTAAGCACTTAGGATAGGTTTTGAATTAGAATGTAGGCTTTGTTAAACCATATTACATGAGTTCCAATACTCATTTGGTTTACGAAACCTCATTCTATCCGATCTTCCGATTTAGGTCCGGTTTATTAACATAGTTACCTATATTAGGTGCCGTTTGATTCCGTTATCCCTCTAGCTTTGCTTGGTTGTTATTCAAGACTTCTAAGCATCCTCAAGTGAGTACATAGTCCCCTCTTTTACATTTCAAATATTTTGGGGTGATACACATGTGCCCACTGTTGCAGAAATCGGCCTAGGCGGCCGATTAATCGGCGCCTAGGCGCTAGGCGGTCAACTACTGATTAATTTTAAGCTAGTCGGTGAATTAATCGGTAATCGGTCAAATTCGGTCGTAGGCGGTCCTAGGCGGTGAAAATCGGTCCTAGGCGGTCAAAAATCGGATTAATCGGACTATATTAATCGGTCAAAATCGGTCAAAATCGGTCCTAGGCGGTCAGAATTGGTCAAAATCGGTCAAAATCGAACCATACTATCAGAAACTTGAAGTATTTATGTGAATTTTGAAGTATTATTTTTATATTATTGGGTATATATATATAATTTTGAAAAAATACATATAAAAATCCCATTCCGATTAATCCCGATTAATCCCGGTTAATCCCGATTAATCCCTAGGCTGTACCTCACCGCCCGACTAGCGCCTAGCGCCTTCTACAACATTGCATGTGCCTACTTGTTACTTTCGTGTTTTTCATGTTTTTATATCATATGCTTGCTATGTTCATTAGTACACATATAGTACATGATTTCTTCCACGTTTTGGCTATGTATGTTTTATTAACATACTAGCACATTGATTTCATATATTACATTTTTGTTGCATATGTTCATCCAGCATATGGACACATTGTTTTACATTAAACATTTTTACTTTATATTTTCATTTAGCATATTTAAGTACATTATTTTCATATAACATGCTTACATTTGGTATGACATTTGATTTGCTTAACGGGTCATAAATACATTCACTAACACCGATCATGCCGTTCGTTAGTAGGTAGTGGTACTATAGGAATTGACAACTCCCGTTCCTGAAATCCTAGGTTTGTTTGGGTGGAAGGAATGACCGAATTCGATAAACAGAATTTAGATAAACCTTTAATTCATTTAAGGGTTTGTCGCCACAGTCGCAAGGCTTGAATGTAGACGTTTAACATTTCCACATAAGTGTTTGTATCAGTAAAGCATGCATTTATTTTACAAAAACGTAACTTTTGATTTAAACTTTGATTTATTTAAATACATTGTTTTGTACATTTTACATATGGTTAGAGTAGATATTTTTATTCACTTTGCCATACATAACATTGGATTATACATGAACATTATTACATTGGTTTAAACAATACATTTTCGTGGTTTGTTTAAGTGATTTAAATAACGAGGCGTGTGTAATATGATAAAAGCATGGTGGATACACCGCTGGTACTTCCTATATATAAGTTCTTTTATGATATTACATATCGTAGCGTTATTTAAACCATTTCAATTTAGACATATTACATTTTACACAGATAGCATATTTTCACATAAACATTGTTTTACAAACAACACATTTTATACAAACTCATTTTTACTTATTTATTTATTTATCTATGCATCTTTCTTTTATATCGTCTGATTTCTTATCACTTTTTGTATGATTTATAAAGGAAAACATTTTACAAGGTTTATGACTAACTTTTGTTAAACATTTTCTTTAAACTTACAAGTCATGAATCCTATTTTAATAAAACCTATGTATCTCACAGGCAATTTTATGCTGACGTACCTATTTTCACATGTGTTTTCAGGAGCTGATGCATAGGATTGATCAAGATACATTTAGGTGGACTTGGGCCTTAGTGACAATAAAAGATGCAAGACTAGTTAATTATGTTATGTCTTTTTGTTTTTAAGACATTGTAACCTCTTTTAATTCATTAAAACAAAACTTCAATTTCCATGTGTTATGAAACAATGATTCTGTTACAACACTCCCCGACGATTCCGCCGCGATTTGTTGTTTTACGCGGTCGGGGTGTGACAGAAGAGTGGGTATCAGAGCTCATGGTTATAGGGAATTAGGTTATTAGTAATGCTTTGACCTAGTCTATAACCTTCCTAGGACCCTAACACAAGATTCTTGTGTTTAGATCTTAAAAACAATACCGTCACTTATCCTTAGGTGACAACCACAACAAAAATTTCAAATCCGCTTTGAAAACCAATCATCTGTTCTAGGATGATTTATTATAAGGTTTTGAACCTTCAAAGTTTTCAAAATCTCGTCAAAGTTGGGTCTTATAATGTGAACACATGCAATCTGGAAGAGTGGATGCCTGTACTCTGAGTTTTCTGTCTAAGGCTAGAGTGTTCGTACAAATCCACATAATCGGATCAGTCACTCTTACCTGGGAACTCTTGGGGTGAGTGTCCACTTATAGGCTAAAGCATGTCTTCGCGATACATTAATATGACCCGCTTACTTTGATTAGTCACCGTCTCATTTGTTTGCCTTAGGTAACAAACAAATGATCACAATTTTTATGCGTTGTCATTCTGTTTTAATTATCCGATAACATCTCACTTGTTTCATCCCATGTCTTCCATTTCCTCTAGAATGTCTCTTCATCACAGCGACGCTCAGATATCCAAACAGGCTACCAAAATTGCCCAACGAATAGGCTTGGTATTCCAGAAGACTGTTGAATTAGCTTTTGCTATATCTCGTCTCAAGGATGAAGACACCCAAGAGACACCAAAGGAAACAGAAGCAAAGCCTCCACGAAGATCAAGAAAGCATAAAGCTTCAAAGAATCTTCTAGCAGTTACACCAAATCAAGAAGGAACTAGCCAGGTGGCAACACCACCCGCTAAGAAGCAATACAAGGGAACTACACGGTTATGCAACAGATGTAATGGGCATCACCAAGCTCACCTACAGTGTTGTCAGTGTGTATCATGTGGGCGAGTTGGTCACCTGGCAAGTGCTTGTCGAATTAACCCGAACCAAGGTGGTCCAAATCAACCACAAGCCAACCCTGCCCAAGCTCGCTTTCCACCTGGATCGTGCTATAACTGTGGCGAGACGAGCCGTTTCAGGGACAAATGCCCAAAGCTTGTCAATGCAAATCAAACCCGTGAATGAGCATTTGACTGACCAAGAGATGATGCTTCCTTGAAATAATTTAAGTCTTATGCTTTTGTTTCTTTTGTTTTCCTTGAACTCCGGAACAATTTGGTTGGTTTATAAATAAATGGTTGTTCACAATTTTGATGTACAAGTATAGTTACATACGTGTATGGCATACCCCTACGATACCTACACCAAAGAACTATGTTCTTTACAAACTACTCTTATAGTTCTCCCATTCATGTGATCGCTCATGATTTCCTCGAAAAATTTCTAAGTACTCGTTTCATTCTAAGAAACAAAGTGCAGAATATAAGTGACAATTTTAGACGATTACTCAAAATGTCACTTTAAATCCTTGGTTAGATAACTAAGGGTATTTTTCGATCTCATACCCATATCATTACATTCTGGTTTTCATAACAACATACATAGTATAGGTTTTCAAAACAACATTCATAATTTCAAAATATTTCATATAGTTTGAAAACAATTTTAACACATTATATTTACTTAATATATCAAATGCATGATTTCAAAAGCATTATTCATGTTTTCAAAAACCTTATACATAATTTCAAAATTTATCTCGCATGATTTTAAAACATTTTATTAACATATTTACCTAATACATCTACCGTATGATTTCAAAAGTATTACGTAAGGTTTCAAAAACATTTAACACATTTCTAAAAGAACCCCATGCATAGTTGTCGAAAAACATTCTGCTCGTATGATTGACTTAACATGCGTTGTACCCAACCCCCAAATTCTGCTTCATATGTCGCCTTGGCATATCTAGCGCCTCAACCTCATGAACATTCTACCTCGTGTATCGACTTAAGCACGTCTATTGCAAGGTTTCGAAACGTCTCCCGCTATTCAAATTCCAAAAATCCATATGGGATCTTCTTACATTCACAATTAGATCCTTGTGGATGATTATTGCTCAAATCGGAGTCTTTAATTGAATTCTTTGTATACCTCAATACGTACATTACGATTCAATAAGGACACAACCGAATTCCTATTAAGATCTTCCTATCTTCATAGTTAGATTCTTGAAGATGTTTAAAGTGCCAAATGAAATCCACGGATTGGATTCCCGGTGTGCTTTAAATACATGTGCACAATTAACAAGCAAATTAACAAAATGATAACAAATTGAATATCAAGTTAAACAATTTTGTGATTATGTGATTATGTGTTATGTGTTTTCTTTTGTGTTTTTGTGTAATCTGAATATTCGTTATCCAAATCCTCGTAGAATCTTCCATATCTTCATATGAAGGATTCATAGTAGGATATCCAAAGGTACTACCTTAAATCCTTAATGGGCTTCTATGTAATAGTTAAGACCGTTGGATTATATAGTACCATTCCATAATTCAAAAGAGACCCCCTGAGTGGTCTAGTTAAAAAGATTGATTCAAAAATCTGGTTAGGAATGACATGTGATGATATAGCTGAAAAGACTCCTTGGTGGTCTATTTAAAGAGATCATTTATTGATTTAATTAAAAGGATCCTATGGTGGTCTAGTCACACTCATCACAGGTTTGTTCATTTGATTTTCCCCTACACATTATAAAATGCACTGTGCGGACTATGCAAGGAATTACGTAATTATGGATTCATACATAATTATGAAATTCAGTGCACGAAAACCACAGTAAGATTTATCATGTGTAAGAACCGATAGTGGCAACAATAACGAAACGTGAACAATGTAATGGAGGTACGGTGGACGCACCAATGGCGCTTCATATACTTGTATATAAGTGTCCCTCTTACATTGCAAGCATGATGTTATTTGAAGTTACTAGAAGTTTAGAACCCTAATCAGTGTTGTTTTATCTTTTCGACTTCATGTTTCGAGCTCTCACAAGTTTCCTCTAAATAAATTTCGGGACAAAATTTCCTGAAGTAGGGGAGACTGTGACATATGTGCCTCTTCGAACATCAAACAAATACCAAACCAATGAAATATTGTGTTTCATACTTGGGATTTGTATAAATATGTGTATCATCTGCACATATCAATTCTTGTTCAATTTCGAGCTCTAAATCGCTTTCTGGAAAGTTATACGCGAACCGATGCGTAAACGTAATCAGTTTAACATGACAAACACTCTGGAACAGTGACATGGGCTTAGCATACCTTAAATAACCTTTACATAACTTAGAAATAAGTTTTGGAGGGTTTGGTGTGTCGAAATCAAGTTTATTCGATCGCTGGGACTATTTGCGTCAAACTGCAAAAGTCTGCTGATTCGTATCGTAACGAACATTCCGGAACATGATCATAAGTTAAACATGCCCTAAATATCCTTTACATAGCTTGGAAATAGGCTTTGAGGTGTTTGGTGCGCAAAAATAAACTTATTTGATCAACAGGGACTAAAAGCGTCAAAAAGTGCATAAGTTTGCATTTTCCCGCATATCTTACGTTCTGAATATATCCGGACATCCAAAAATTTATGTAATCATTAAAATACTTTATTTTAGTGATTGACATGATAAAATTCCATTCGTCACATAATTTGGAGCGTTTTTCGCGTCCGTTTGAGTTTCGTTGTAATTGACCGAACAACGCAATCGTACGGCCAAACGAACCGACATCCGAGATGTTTTTGAGCATGTTTCATGTTCCCTATACTTTAACTTCATTATAGAGCCTTGAAATGAGGTTAACGGGGCTTAAATATGTCAAAAATGCATCGAAAAGCAAGTTTTGGATATTCAGGGACCTAAACTGACATTCTGCCAAAGATGTCTCTGGCGGGGCGCGTAAGAGTAGGTCTCAGACTACGCGGGGCATGAGAGACCCCAGACCTGCAAAACACAGTTTTGCAATCGGCAGCTGGTATCTGGGTTATTGTACATGGTTTCTTCATATATGGAGCTAGTTTTTGGGCACCCATAGTATTGTATTTCAGTGGGTGACACTTGGATGGTTGAGATTGGAGCTCGTAGTTCGAGAAACGATCCTAACGGCTCTTGAATTCCTATAAATACCCACCTTGTTTCATTTCAATCTTCACACTTGATTCATTTCTGCTCTAAGTTGGGGTTTCCACACTCCATACCTGAGCTACTTGAATCAAATCTCCATTGCTTGGACCTTTTATAAGTTTCTTTCATGCTTTTATGCGTTTTAAGCGTAAAAGTCAAACAATGTTTGACTTTCTGCTTTGACCGGTCAATGGTCAACATGAAATTCGTTTGAAATTCACAACGTGAGCGTAATCACGATGGTCATAGTCCCTTGTGACTATACCTACTGATTACCACGTTGATTAGGTATAGTGACGAGTCATAGTTTCGGTCAAAATGCGTATTCATGCGTATTTTGCAATAAACTATTCTTGGGTATCAAAACCCTTTGTTTTAATATCAAACTTGTTTTCTAACTTCGTTAAACATGTTTAACTCGTCACTTTTAGTTTAGTGCTTATATAGGGTCGTAAGATAAGCGGTCTAAACAACCGCTTAGACTTTCGAACCCGACCCATTTGGTCGATCATTAGGATCCGACCAAACATGGTTTGTGACCATAGTTGTATAGGGAATAACCTTCTGAGGTTATACCTTATGGTCACTTTGTTTAGTTAGTTGTATGATAGGCAATTTATATGCCTTAGGAAAATGACCAAAATGCCCTTTTCACGCATAAATTCATTTTAAGCATATGTAACCTAAATTTTTACATCTAAACTGATTAGGTAACATTATTAGACATGTTAAGGCATATAATACTTGTCATAGGACTAATTAGGCGGTCCGAACACGTTTTACACAAACGACGCGTTAAAGTAGCGTAAGCTACCTAAACGGGTCGTAATGGGTCGTAAGCACTTAGGATAGGTTTTGATTTAGAATGTAGGCTTTTGTTAAACCATATTACATGAGTTCCTATACTCATTTGGTTTACGAAACCTCATTCTATCCGATCTTCCGATTTAGGTCCGGTTTATTAACATAGTTACCTATATTAGGTGCCGTTTGATTCCGTGATCCCTCTACCTTTGCTTGGTTGTTATTCAAGACTTCTAAGCATCCTCAAGTGAGTACATAGTCCCCTCTTTTACGTTTCAAATGTTTTGGGGTGATACACATGTGTCTACTTGTTACTTTCGTGCTTTTCATGTTTTTATATCATATGCTTGCTATGTTCATTAGTACACATATAGTACATGATTTCTTCCATGTTTTTACTATGTATGTTTTATTAACATACTAGCACATTGATTTCATATATTACATTTTTGTTGTATATGTTCATCCAGCATTTGGACACATTGTTTTACATTAAACATTTTTACTTTATATGTTCATTTAGCATATTTAAGTACATTATTTTCATATAACATGCTTACATTTGGTATGACATTTGATTTGTTTAACGGGTCATAAATACATTCATTAACACCGATCATGCCGTTCGTTAGTAGGTAGTGGTACTATAGGAATTGACAACTCCCGTTCCTGAAATCCTAGGTTTGTTTGGGTGGATGGAATGACCGAATTCGATATACAGAATTTAGATAAACCTTTAATTCATTTAAGGGTTTGTCGCCACAGTCGCAAGGCTTGAATGTAGACGCTTAACATTTCCACATAAGTGTTTGTATCAGTAAAGCATGCATTTATTTTACAAAACATAACTTTTGATTTAAACTTTGATTTATTCAAATACATTGTTTTGTACATTTTACATATGGTTAGAGTAGATATTTTTATTCACTTTGCCATACATAACATTGGATTATACATGAACATTATTACACTGGTTTAAACAATACATTTTGGTGGTTTTTTTAAGTGATTTAAATAACGAGGCGTGTGTAATATGATAAAAGCATGGTGGATACGCCGCTGGTACTTCCTATATATAAGTGCTTTTATTATATTACATATCGTAGCGTTATTTAAACCATTTCAATTTAGACATATTACTGATGTGCGATAAAGTGTTATATATATTAGGTGTATATTTTAAGCCCTTTTTAACACTTATTTTTAGCCAAGTTTTAAATTTATAAAACACGATATTTTACTAACACTAAACACACATATGGGCAAGTGCACCCATCGTGAGCGTAGTATAGCGTTGGTAAGATACCGAGGTCGTCCAAGGACACAAGAGCTTTTAGTACCGATTTATCCTCAACGTCTAATCAAAATAAAAAGTTTAGAAAAATGTTTTAAACTAAGAAAAATAAAAACTAACTAAAAAGCTGAAAATAAAAATAAAATAAAAAACAGATAGACAAGATGAATCACTTGGTTCCGACTCGTATCTAGTATAACCTTTGATTATTTCCGCACTTTTGCACATAATTAAGAGATTATCTTAGTTATTGTAGTAGGCCCCTCTTTTGAAGGTGACGTTACCCTCACCCCAGTAGTTTGAGTCAGCAAGGATACAATCCTAAAAGGGTGGATTATTGGAAGATAATGAATTAAGTTATTAATGCAGTATTATGGTAGGCCCCGCTTTTGGCGGTGACGTTACCCTCGGCTAAGTAGTCTGAGTCAGCAGGGATACAGTCCTAAATAGTCGGGTTATAGTATTAATAGTCGTTAACTTATGAGGGGATCAAAGAGTTTGGACCCCCGCCATCCAATACCGTGAAGCATTGAAGGAGGTCCTACTAAATTTGACCCAGGTCCATTGCAGGACCTCTAAACGCTGAACAATGGCAAGACCTTTACCAAACCGTTCCCTTAACCCCCGACCAGGTAGCCAACATACCTCCATATAGACCGTGGAGATATGAATGGTGAAAATCTTTTATTTTATATAGACAGTAAAATAATGCCAAGACACCACGGACAAACGATAAGGAAAGATCACCTTCAACATAAGCAACTAGTTATTAAAGTCATTAATACAAAACCAAATAAAAAGTGCAAAAGATTAGAAATAAAAAGTATTATACTAGACACTTTGTCTTCACCAAGTGATGTAAGAGCCTTAGGCAAATATGGCCTTGATTGTCAAGAACTCTTACGATCAATCTTGGATCCCGAGATGACTCACACACTCTACAATGGACAATGGATGATGGTGGTGGATGATGGTGTTGTGATGGTGGTGGGTGGTGGATGAAGTGTGAGAGAGGTGGTGTGCCAAGGGATGAGTTGAAATGGCTCCAAGCACTCCTATTTATAGGCTGAACAGAAGCCTGGGCACGGCCCCGTGTCCGCTGGACACGGCCCCGTGCCCGTCTGACACTCTCTCTCTTCATTAATTGTAATTCAGAATTACAATAAATGCACCTGCAGCACTCTGACCACGCCCCCGTGTCCGCTGGGCACGGCCCCGTGGTGCGCAATAGAAGCTTCTATCACTTTTGTCTTTTCTGCCATGGCTGACCATCCTGGACACTGCCCCGTGCTCGCTGAGCACGACCCCGTGTTGAGCTGGACACGCCCCGTGTCCGCTGGACACAGCCCCGTGTTCAGCTGGGCACAACCTCATGCTCAGCTTTCTACTTGTTTTTGCTTTGGGAGATGCTGTCGAGGAGTCGGGCATGCCACGTTTCTTCCTTTTCTTTGTATTTATGTTGGATTTGGCTGCATTTTTGCTTATTTTGTTTATTTAAGCTCTTTTAACCCTGAAAATACAAAAGGAAGACAAAAGTACACTTTTTCCAACATTAGTACTTAAAAAGGGTTAGTTTTATGCCTCATTTGATGTAATTTATATGTTACATTTTACTCACATCAATTACATTTTACACAGATAACATATTTTCACATAAACATTGTTTTACAAACAACACATTTTATACAAACTCATTTTTACTTAGTTATTTATTTATCTATGCATCTTTCTTTTATATCATCTGATTTCATATCACTTTTTGTATGATTTATAAAAGAAAACATTTTACAAGGTTTATGACTAACTTTTGTTAAACATTTTCTTTAAACTTACAAGTCATGAATCCTATTTTAATAAAACCTATGTATCTCACAGGCATTTTTATGCTGACGTACCTATTTTCACATGTGTTTTCAGGAGCTGATGCATAGGATTGATCAAGATACATTTAGGCAGACTTGGGCCTTAGTGACAATAAAAGATGCAAGACTAGTTAATTATGTTATGTCTTTTTGTTTTTAAGACATTGTAACCTCTTTTAATTCATTAAAACAAAACTTCAATTTCCATGTGTTATGAAATAATGATTCTGTTACAACACTCCCCGACGATTCCGCCGCGATTTGTTGTTTTACGCGGTCGGGGTGTGACACTTATTCCGGTAGATCTCGAGGACGAGTTCTAAAACAAGGTGGGGAGGATATAACAACCCTCCAAAATATTTTCGACATCCCTAATATATTTAAAATATCCCTATATGTCTTAAAACATACCCCGTATGTGAAAACCGAGCCAAAAATACCTTATATAATTAAATATTAAATAAAAATCAATTTTATTAGTCGCTCGCGGGCCGCGAAGAACCCTTAAGGATCTTACGCGGGGCGCGACAGCTAGCCACCAGAGCTCACCCGGTGCCGCCACGTGTCGGGTGTTGTGTCGAAGCTAGGGTTTGAGTCGGATCAGCTAGGGCCTACCCTAGCCACCCTCGCGGGCCGCGTAGCCCTTGGCTAAAAGCTTCGCGGGGCGCGACGAAGTGTTAGACAGACACTATAAATAGATGTAATCGGCTGTTCAATCGAAATCGTTCACAACTTTCTTCTCTCTCGAATTTCTAGATAGTTAAAGTAATTTTCGGGCATAATACCCCCTTAAATAATGAAGTTCTGCCTCGTTGTAAGTATCATAACCTCGGTTACGTATTAGATACGCTGCCCGATTGATCTAGGGTTCCGTAACAGCTGTAGAGGCTTTGCCCGACGTAGTCGTTGGAATGTCGTCTCGGGGAGGGTATTACTAATGTAAATATTGGGTTATTATACTAACATGTGTGCATATGTGTAATTAATAGATAATCACCAGGAAATCCTTAAGGAAAACCCTAACACAGCAATTTGAGTAATCTCCTTTTTGCAAACCTTTTTGCAAACTATTTTACAAAACCTTAAATATTTTACAATGTGATTAGCAGTGATTGAGTCTTTGTAATTCTTCAATTACTGCCGGCTTGTTGGGGTCTTGTATAGAAAATATGGAACACGTTACCATTGGACAAAGAGTTAGCCAATGTGTAATATGACCCACCAGTCAGGATTGACAATACTGAATGAGTAATTGTGTAGATATAAACATTGTAATCGCTCTCAATACTGTTAAAAGATAAAACTCTTCTTGATTAAACTGGGATTCTCTCACCAGTATTTCCCACTGACAAAATGTTTTTAAACGCGTTTCAGGTAACAAAATGTGAAAGCCAAATAGAAGGCAGCTGGACAGCACTGAAGGCTTGGAAAAGTGGCTATAAAAGTTACCTAAATAAAGAGATGTTTTTATTAAATAAAATAGGGTTTTTCCCTATGAAAATGTGTGAACTAGAAACTTGGAATTTTCCCATGTGTTTAGTATTATAAAAGTGTGGTATTTTACTCTGATAAAATATTTCCTAACTACGGTCCTGATGTAATTTCCGCTGCCAAAATGATAAATACCGATACCACCGAAACTGATCTCGCGGCCGCCCGTTCCCGGGTTGTTAGGGGACGGGGGTTGTGACAATAAACTAGGTCATAGACCCGTTTTTTACACGGGATAAATAATAAAAACGATAAATCTCTAAATACTAAAATTTCGTATTATATATAACAATGAAAAAAAATCAATTAGAATCATATTTTATCGATCTGGGTCAATCGGGT
Source organism: Helianthus tuberosus (assembly GCA_030545235.1). NCBI lineage: Eukaryota > Viridiplantae > Streptophyta > Magnoliopsida > Asterales > Asteraceae > Helianthus > Helianthus tuberosus. The sequence goes on along the minus strand of CM060397.1, from coordinate 130,928,095 downwards.
AAAGTGTCATTTTTAAAGAAGCAAAAACGTGAAATGACCTAATGGGTCAAAAGTATTAAAATGCTTACAATGTCCATAGTCGTTTTACTAAAAATATCATATATCGTTCTTTTGATAATATATTTTCAGATATCATAAATAGTACATTAAAACTTACAAAATATTTTTTTTAAGTAGAATGTACAAAAGGTGTGACTCGGAAGCCTAACCTGACTGAACTACTTTGACCAATCAAAAATCACGCATTTTGACATTAACCCATTGCAACCTAAAAAGAAGGATAAATTAGATTCAAAGTACCACGGTAGTGTGTGGACTGTGGACTCCTGTGTGTATTATTAAATACACTAAATTATGTTATGTTAATAATATGATGAAAGACATTGGTAGATGGTTTGTGCATGCTTCTAGCTGAATCTTAGGTTAATACACATTTTAATCAAACTTTTGTTTAAATGTAAGCAAGTTACTGAACACAAATTTGTGTAGAATATTCCATATGAAGCTTGTAACATCATGTGTTCGCAACAATTAGCAACAATTAGTAATGCTGCAATTAAGAAAAATATACAACATTAATATCAATTATTTACAAATAAAGTGAACTTAAAACACTTGCTTTATCATTAGTCTACAGCAATGAACTCATAACATCTTAATTCAACATCTACGATCAAATATTGTATGACAAACCCATTAATTAATATCCCATTTGTATCTGCCCAGAATTTGCTTCTACAAGTCATGAAATAGTCACCTAATTTGGTCCACAGTTACAGCCAACCAGAACCAGTGTAAGCATACAGTGGTTATACTATTGCCACATAGACCAAGGATGACACAAACTTGCATTATTACCAGGCGCTTTGGCCCGATGATTAAATTTTGATGTTTTTCAATGTGAGACTATTGTCACCTGAACCATCACTCACACTTAGGGTGAACAGGGTGCTCCCCACGTGGGGAGTATTCCCCACTTAGCCACAACCAATCAAGTTATTCCATGTCAACTCCCTTCTTAAGTCCTCATTTTGCACTCAAACGTTGGCATCACTCCACTCACACAATTATTTTTTTATAAAAAAAGAAGAAAAAAATATGATTGGTGGAAAAAGGGTGGACCCACATTAACAACCAATCACCCCCTCTGTCTCTCCTCTCTCTCAATCGGTGAGCACACACCGAGCTAAACACTCCCCGCGCGGAAAAATTTTGTTGGTGGCGGTGTACCCGCACGGCAAAGACACTCCCCGCATGGGGTCACCGAAGGTGCCCCGTGCACCCTTAATAAGTTGTCTAATGTTCCATCATTTTGCATAAAGTAGGCCTGAAACAAATCCAACAAATTATGACTAAGCGGTATGGGGGCCGGCTTAGGCCCGGCGAGGCCCGGCGCCGGTCCCCCACACCGCCCCCATGTTCCGTCCCGGCTTGACCGGCAACCCACAGCCGGAGAGGACGTGCCTCTCTCCTCTCTCCTTCTCTCACATATACCTATACATACATATATATATATATATATAGAGTTAGGATCCTGTAAAAAAGGCCCAAAGTGTGAGAAAGGTAAGAAAGAATCTCAGCCATTAGATCTTTTGATCTAATGGTTGAGATCAATAGGGACCAAAATGTAAAATATTTTTATTAATTTGGATTGAATTGAAATATCTAGGGGCAATAAAGTCTTTATATCCATTCAAAATAGGTAACTGTAATCAAAATCCCTACAATTTCGATCTCTCTCTCCAATTGCATGACTAGAGCTCTCTCTCTCTTCAAATTCGATCTATCTCTCTCTTCAAATTCGATCTATCGCATGACAGTGGCTGGTTTTTTGAGTGATTAAAACTCAATTGTGCCGCCGAGAATTAACAGGTTATGTATAACGGTCGTTATCAACGGGGCTGCCAAGAATCTGACTGGGAAGAACATATGATGCGTTTTGTAGAAGGTTTATGGGTTTAAATTAGGTGGTTGAGGTGATAGTGATGCGGGGGGTTAACTGACTGATCTCGCCGGTTAGTCGCCGGAGACAGTGACGGAAATCTCTTTGCCGGAAGTGGAGAAGATGATACAGAGGTGTTATATTTTCTTTACTGAATGGTGTTATATATTGTACTGAATGGTGTTATTTTGTGTACTGAATGGTGTTATTTTTCTTTTCTGAATGGTGTTATTTTTCTTTTCTGAATGGTGTTTTTTTCTTTTTTGAATGGTGTTATTTTTCTTTTCTTAATGTTGTTTTTTTCTTTTCTGAATGGTGTTATTTTCTTTTTCTAAATGGTGTTATATTTCTTTACTGAATGGTGTTATATTCTTGTACTGAATGGTGTTATATTATTTTACTGCTGAATGGTGTTTTTTTTGTGCTGAATGGTGTTATATTTGTGCTGAATGGTGTTTTTTGTTTCTGAATGGTGTTTTTTTGTTTCTGAATGGTGTTATTTTGTTTCTGAATGGTGATATTTTCTTTTTCTGAATGGTGTTATATTTATTTACTGAATGGTGTTATATTCTTGTACTGAATGGTGTTATATTTTTTACTGAATGGTGTTATTTTGTTTACTGAATGATGTTATTTTTTGTTTGCTGGATGGTTTTTTTTTGTTTCTGAATGGTGTTATTTTGTTTCTGAATGATGTTATTTTGTTTCTAAATGGTGCTATTTTTTGTTTACTGAATGGTGTTATATATTGTACTGAATGGTGTTATTTTGTGTACTGAATGGTGTTATTTTTTTGTTTACTGAATGGTGTTATATTATTTTCGTAAAAACACCATGAATTGAACTATGAATTTTTTTAAAACACCATGTCATGAACATGGCTTTGATTCTGTGAATGATGCAAAAAAATTAAAATGAATGATGTTATGGACGGTTATATTCCTTAAATCAAGGATTTTCTCTCTCCAAATCCTTAAATCAAGGATTACCATATTTGAATTTTTTAATGCATTTACAATCTTACCCTTTTCAATTAATTTAGATTTAATGGTTGAGATTCTTTCTTACCTTTCTCACACTTTTGGTCTTTTTTACAATAACTCCACCCTATATATATATATATATATATATATATATATATATATATATATATAAAGAGCTTCATCCCCCACCCCCTAGGTCCATCACCCTCAAGCCCTTCATACGTGACGGTCTACGTGGCGGCCCATCCTTGGAGGACTTGCCTCTTCCATACCTTCCAGTCTCAAGAGAGAGTATGGTGTTTACCTTAATTGGATAGGTCAGAGCTTGCAGACAAATGAAATACACCGTGCCCAAACTAACTTCTATCATTCTTTTATCACTTCAAACCTAATGAACCACATTGTTTTGTGACCATTTAGCATCAGAAACATACATTTAGCATTTTCTTCACCAAATCAAATCAAATGAAATAAAATATCAAGATCAAATTTTGTTCAGGCCAGTTTTCTAAGATGACAAAACGAATGAGTTGGCTAGTTGTGTAATGGGTCAAATCCTATTCCTATATTGGTCGAAACGGGTCAGGTTGGGTTCGAGAAAAACACTTTTTATCCATAATCTTTTTAGTGAATTTTGAGTGTCTCTATAAAAAATACATATTTACATATTCATTGCTAATATACATTCGATTAATTATAAAATATTAATTTCAAATACTTAATCAATTAGATTTCTACCAACATACCTAACCACCACTTGATTAACGAAAAATAATGAATTCGTATGCAAAAGAAGTGTTTCTGCAATTATAATGTCTGCTTTTAACATTAGAATGTTTTCCAACTCAAAATCTCCTTTAAATAAATCTAGCAATTATGCAAGCCCAAAAATGGTGATGATATTATATGGATTGTTATTTCATTCTTATTACTGTTAGTCTTAATGACTAAATTAATACATATTTATAGTTCTATGATTAAATAGAACTTACTTATGTTGAGGAATGGCAATGAAAAATGGTCTAGATATAACTTTGGCTCACATATATAAAGGGTTCTTCAAATAATCGAGTAAAGTACCAGTAAGAAATGCCAAATCCTGATATAGCAGCAACTTCATCGCTGGTGATTCTACAGGATTATGGAGAAGCATACCTGAAACTGGAATCTTGATCCAACCCTAGGGTAGTGTTTGGTATGCAGGAATGAGAGGCGGAATGGAATGGATGATTACGAGGGAATAAAGAAAAGGGTGTTTGGTTGGTCAATGGAATGGAATCACCCATTCCAAAAGGCATTCCATTCCCTCAAAATCATTCCATCCACCCCCATGTTTTTTTTCCATTCCATCCCCTCTTGCACTATTCATCAACAACACCACAACCCACCACCTTCGCCACAACCCACCACCACCACCCATCACTGCCGCCGCCCGCAACCCGCCACCCTGACAGCCACCACCGCCGTCGCCGCCACCCACCCACCCGCCACCGTTACCACCTACCGCCGCGACCAACCGCCAACGCCACTCGCCGCCGCCACCCACCACCATCGTCGATGCCTCCACCGCCACCACTGTCGCCACCCACCGCCACCTCCGCCACCACCCACCACCAACGGCTGCCGTTGCCTCCACCGCCACTTGTCATCGCCGCCGCATCGCCACTCGCCGCCACCACCACCACCCATCGCCGCCGCCACCATCCACCGCCGCCACCACCTATAACCACCCACAATCACTACCATCGACCACCACCACCACTACTCACTGCTAATTTTATTCCTTCGTTTTTCTTCCACCAAACAATACACAATAATAATTCAATCCATTCACACATAGTAACCAAACAAGACTTGGAATGGTAATGATTCATTGCATTCCCTCTTCCATTCCATTACCTCGTCCATTCCATTCCTTCTTCTATTCCATTACCCCATACCAAACAGACCCTAGGTTCTTTAAGGAAGAAGAATGAAAGTCAAACATGCACAAACACAAACAAAGAATCTGAAAAAAGCAATAGACAATGGCGATCTTACCAGTTAAAGAAACATGTTGAAGAAAACAGGACAAAAGGACACACAGATACTTGATTGCGGCTGCAATAGAATGACCAGGATGTTATGTAAAAGCAGAAAACGAATTCACTACCGTCATCACAATTTCCTGGCCACGCAACAAACATAACTATCCTTTTGGCATCATCATTGCTCCCGAATCCTTGGGTCTACACTGAATGGAGCAAAACCGATATATTATGCATGAATGTGTTCCAAAGTCATCAACATTTAGTGTACCATTCCAGAAACGTGTAGCATGTACAACAACCATTATCAGATGACCGAACGAACAAAAAATCTTAAGATTTTTACTTAGCAACAACAAACAAACCATCGATTATGGAAAACAAAGTCAAGAGCCTCTCAGATGAACGCAAGTTCATCGTCATCGAATAAGTCTAGCACAATAGTGAATTACAAACACTATTATTCTATTAATAGTGTTCATATCAAAAAATCCAAGGGTTTCAAACCCAACATCAAAAAACACTTAAGCGCAAATAAAAAAAAATATGTGCTTCCAAACCCCAAAAACAGTCGAGTGCAAATCGAATAAGATCTGAGATAAGTTTAAGTTCACCATCATCTAGTCAATAATAGGAACAAAATCAACATCTCAAAAGTGAACTAAAAAAATTTGTACAACAATTTCTTGCAAATTGATAAATGCAATGAAAAAATCCACAATTGAAAAGTTAACTGAGAGTACCTTCAAAAGGATCTGTACATTGAGCATTCGATCTCTGAAAATGGAAGGCGGTGGTCGCGGTGCAGAAAACTTAAACCGCAAAACCATGTCTTCAGAATGGGTTTCTTATGCGAGAGAAGGAAGTGGATAGGTTTTGGGAGTGATGGAGATGCGAATCAGTGGTGGTGGGGAGGGAGACGGTTGTGAGCGTGATGAAGGAGTGAAATTGATATCAGGGAAAAATGCCACATGGCATTTGAATAAATTGAGGAAAGAGATGTTGACACATGGAATTTTTTTTGGAATGTTTTAATAGATTTAGATGTAGGATGAGTTATTTAGTTTTGGATGATGATGATGAAGTAAATGTGCATTAGATGTTTGTACGTAAGCTTGCATGATTATTTAATGATTATAAGAAAATGAAAATGTTATGGTATGATAAAAATGCATATAAATCAGAATATAAACTTGCAAAAATGATGTTATATGATGTGTTTTGATAATATAAAATTATGTCATAGACTTGATAGCTTTGCATGTTGTACACGTAGCTTAAAAAGTAGTAAAATGGGTGAAATTGCATGATTTATGTGTCTTACATGAGACCTGCACTATTCATGAGTATAATTACCATTTTAATCAGTAAATAAAATGTGTTGTGTTAAAATATTAAGTCGTGATGATTTGGGATGGTTACGGTAAAGTTCGGTACAAGACTATGCGTTAAAAACGGTAAAAATCGGCTTTTAAAGTGATTTTTGCAAAACTGTTTTAAATCAGATTATAAACTGATAATTTTTATAATAAATATAAGTATTTTAACTTATATTAAGTATCTTTGGTTTTTGGTTAGTCATACGTGACTTCCGACGCTCAAAAACATTGCCGAAAATGTTAAAATATGCATATTTCGATGTACGCGAAAAATGGGTTATTCACAGGTGAACCTTATGTTTGACAAAGTGATATGTGATTATGAGCATGAATAATGTGATATGTTAAGTGAATACATGATGATATGAATTAATGCTATGATTGTGCGTTTGTGCGATGAAAACGGTAAACTATGTCAAAGGTCACGTTATGTGTGTAAATTATGTGGAGCATGAAGATAATGTCTAGGTTAACCTAATGAGTTATTTGGTGTTTAAGTGCTTGAGAATATTAAAGTGCGTGAATTGATGAATTACGATATATGTCGAACATGTCCCTACTTATATAAATATATTACGAAGCGCAAATCGTAGATATATTGTATATAAGTGGACGTAATAACGTGTATAACATTTTAAAGGTCACCAATAAAATCGTTCAAATCGTGAAGACTTTAATATATATATATATATGCCAACATAACTAAAACAAAACTTTTTGAGAAAATCTCAATGTTATGTGAAAATTCTAAGTGTTGAAGAAACTTAGATATTAGTAAAATATTTGGTTATTAAATCGTTCTTACTTAAATTAGGACGTGTAGACCAAATTGAGGGATTGCGATAATAAAAATGCACCCAAAGGTGAATGTCACGAGAACCCCTCTTTTAGTGTTTTATATATTGTTTTGGGGGAAGAACAAGTCGTTATAAAGGATGAGTATATGTTTTTGTATAAAATATGCCTTTGAATTATGTAAAAGTATATTTTCATGGAAAATATGATTTTTGAATGAGATAATATGTTTTATGGAAAAACATGGTTTTGGAAAGGTTTATGACTTAAACTGTTTTCAAGGAAAACGGGTTTTGATTGATATAAATACGTTTCGGGATGAAACGGGAAAATATTACGGTGTTTTACGTAAAACGATCGTGTTATATTTTGAATTTCGGTTGGGACAAGTTTACCGGGTCTCAAGAGTGTAAGTGATGGCGAGGCTTACATTGCGTATGGGACGGTGAAAATTTGTATAACATTAGATATTAAATTGTTATCTAGTAGGTTATATATATTGATGTATTTGAGGAAGAAAAATGGATGCATACATGCTAAATTTTAATCATTAAGTATTGAACACGTGGAATTGTTGATAGATCTATCGGGTTGACAACCCCGTCGTGACTAGTAGCTGTTGATACATGGAATGTCTGTTGGCTACGTCTGCATTAAGTCTTAGGTCAAGATAGGTCAACATAGGAGCTAGAAAGTCAAAATTAGGATATTATGTTGTAGTTTCGCTTTTATGTACATAGATTAGAAGTAGTTCCGCTTATATGTACATATGGTTCCGCTCATATGGTCATCAGGTAGTTCCGCTTATTTGTCAATTGGTAGTTTCGCTCATATGGACTGCCATAAGAGCGAAACCTGCAACACTATAAATACCTGATCTGATCATTGTTCGTGTACGTTGGAACGAAACCTTGTCATACATTGTGTAACGAAACTCTGTCAAATTTGAATCAGAAAGCTTACAAAGAGAAGGAATTGAATAGGAAAAGCTGTGTAACTTCATTTACGTTGATTCCGCCTTCATATGTGAAGATGAACATTCTCAACTGACTGTTTAGGGTTGGAACTCGGTCCAACAAGTGGTATCAGAGCACAGGACGAGGAGTTCATACTACTACAGCTTGATTCTACCGAATTCTCTGATTTCTACTCACTTTATCTCATACTTTTTCGATTTGAACTGGTTTCTACGGTTGAAATGACCTGATTTTTGAGTATAACGTGTGAAACAGACAATTAACAAACCCTAGAAAGATTCAGGTTAAAACACGACTTAAAAATGGTAAAAATTGGGTAAAAACCAGGTTTCGCTTATTCGGACATCACAAGTTTCGCTCAAAATTACCTAGTTTCGCTTTTACGAACCTGATAGTTTCGCTCATACGGACATATAGTTCCGCTTATTCGTACATTGTGGTTCCGCTTATTCGTACATTGTGGTTTCGCTTATTCGTACATTGTGGTTCCGCTTATTCGTACATTGTGGTTCCACTTATTCGTACACTGATAGTTCCACTTATTCGGACACTGACAGTTCCACTTATTCGGACACTGATAGTTTAGCTTATTCGGACACTTGCTAGTTTTGCTTATAGTGACATACAGATTTCGCTTATTTGTCACTTTCAAGCTGATTTCGCTCTTTTGTCACATTTTTCAAAAATTTCGAAAATTTGTCTAAGTGTTTGCTGATTTTGCAGGTACACTCAAGATGGATGACATATTCTTGAACCCGTTCAGCGACATGTATGCATTTGCTGGAAACTCGGTAGACGATTCATCTACAAGCAACAACAATGAGAATCTGCCAAAAGAGAGAAAAAAAGAAGCTTGGGAATCTGAAAGTGCCTTTGGAACCTTCAATAAACCTCCAAAGCTAATGGCTATCGAGGAATACAGTCAGTGGTCAAGAAAGTTTGAAGATTGGTTAATGGCATTCGCATTTCCCAGCTGGAAGAGTTTGAAAAACGGTTATGAAAATGGAAACAAAAATGGTGAAACTTTAAGATCAGCTGAGGAGATTGATTCATTTGTAGCTGAGCAAAAATGTGTGGCATTGCTATTTCAGTCTGTTCGAGAGGACATAATCTCATTGATCGATTATTCAAATGCAAAAGATCTCTGGAAGAAGCTAGAAACCAAATGTTTAGGAAGTTCAGAAATTGTTAAAAACAAAAGAAAACTTCTTAGAAAAGAGTTTGACCTTTTTGGATGTTTAAAGAACGAGTCAGTTTGTAAAATGATAGAAAGGTTTGGTCATCTGAAGCTGGAATTAGCACGACATGATATCAGATATCCTGAGGATGAGTTAGTAGACAAATTGTTCGATTCATTGCCAGACGAGATGGATTGGAGATATTATGCGCTGATGCTGAAGAACACTATTGAGCCTGCAAAGTTGACTGTGGATTTGTTGATTGAGAGACTTGAAAGTCACGAGCTGGAGTTGAAGAAGACGTACAAAGTCAATCACTCATCTTACCAGCAGAATTTGGATTTGTATTATCTAAAAAGCATGATGCCAAAAGCAACTTCTCCCAAAACTGCATTTTCTGCTGAGAATGTGTCCACAACAAGCAAAGAAAGTTAAAGCAGTGGAAATCACAGTGGTTATCACAGTGGATCTTCATCATCTGCAAGTCATTCTGATGCAAAGAATCGTTTTCAATGCAACATCGCAATAGATTTAAAGAATGCTCAGAATTTTGACGAGGAGTCGGCCAAACAGCAGATGATCTTCCTAGCATCGGTGTTGGAATCGTATGAAGGGTTAGTAGCTGGGAAGATAGGCAACACCAACTTAACGAAAGAAGATTATGATCAGATAGATCCTGAAGAAATGGAGCTGATCGATATTCGTTGGGCTATGGCCAGTGCTGTTCGTCGAGCACAGCGGTTCATGGAAATTACCGGCAGGAAGACAATTGGTGGTCCATCTACCAAGCTGGGGTTCGATAAATCCAAAGTGACATGCTTCAAGTGTAAGTAGAAATGTCACTTCAAGCGAGAATGCAGAAACGCTTATGCTGATGAGTCGGAGAACCCTTTCAGAGATGATTATTACAAGAAGGCAATTTATCACCAGAATAAATCTGAGCCGCCTAGATTGAAACAGGTTGAAGACAACAAAGAGAAATCTAGAGCTCTTGCGGTGATTTATGATGATGAAGGGTATGATTGGAGTAAAGAGGTTCTACCGGAAGAAGATGCGGTTGGTTACGCATTCATGGCGAAAAACGACGAACCTATTCCTTGGAAAGATAACCGAACTGAAGAGCAGAAGTATAGATACAGAAAAATGTTGGCTGAAAACAGAATCATTAGAATTTCTGGTATTTATCTGGAAGCGAGGAGAGCGAGAAGATGGGATCCGGACAGGGAGTGTTATCTTGACCCATATGGAAATATTGCGATCAATGACAAAACGCTTGATATTGAAGCTATAATCAAGGAGTATAAAGAAGAGGATGAGTATTGGCAGAATAAATGGTGGGGAACTGGAGACGAGAAAGAGAAAGAAGAGAAAGAGAAGAAGGAGAAAGAAGAGAAAGAGAAAAAGGAGAAAGAAGAGCAGGAAAAATCAAAGAAGATTGATACTGGAGTTATTGACACAACGCAGGAGTTGACTGCAGAGAACCTGGGAAAAATGGCTGACAGAGTGCTGGCTGCTAAGGCACTTGAGGTAGATTCTAACTCCGTGTCTGAGTCAAAAAGCCAGGTCAGTTCAAACTTGTCAACAAATGTGTCAGGTAAACAAATTGATGGAAATGTTGATTGCAAAAATTGCAACAAAGAGTGCAAATTTTGTAATACAGTCACGTATCTCAACGGTAAGAAAGTTGAAGATCTGACATCAAAGGTCAGAAGCGTTGAGAATCAAATTCTCGATCGTGACAAAACAGTTAAAGCTTCAACTGAACGGATAAGAGAATTAACTAGCCAAATTGTAAATGATAAAATAGATCATGAAAAAGTTAAAAAGGAAAATGAAAAGTTAATTCTTGAAAACCGTCAGATTTCTGAAAAGTTTGAAAAACTCAAAAGCACAATGAAAGATAATGATGATCGAAATGGTAAAACATATAAAGAAAATGTTCAACTAAAAGCTGTGCTTAGAGTAAAAGAAGAATCAATCAACCAACAACTGGATGAAATCGCTAAACTGAAACTTAAAGTTCAAGAGGCTGTAATCGAAAACGAGCGAATCCAGTTGAAGCTAAATAGTTACAGCTCCGCAATCTTTGTTTTGCAACACATTGTTCCAAAACCTATCGGTAAAAACAAAGCTGGCGAAGATGTTTATTCTGATGGAACTGGGGTGGGTTTTCACAGAGTTCCACCGCCAATTTTGGATAATTACACGAAAAAGCAATCTGGGTTGGTTGAAATTGAAGAAGAAAGTGAAATGAATCTTCCAGATTCAATTGATGTCACTTTCACATCTTCCAATGACGATAGTGTCCAAAATGATATTGTAAAAGGTGTTGTTGAAAATGTGCTAAAAACAGATAGTGACACTACTGGGGAAGATGGGTGTTTCTTGTACAACTACATTCCGAAACAAAAGTCCAAGAACAACTTAAATGAAGAATCAAATCTTGTCATGTACAAGATGTTAGGTTCAGATAAGTTGTTTTCGGATTCTGAGTTTCCGATTGAGAATGTTAATATGAACAAATTGACAAATGTTTTCAAGTTGGTTGAAGTTGAGTTGTCAGAAGTGAACAATCTGAGTCAAACAAAGAGAAAAATGAGTTTTGAGAAAGATAAATCATACTACAAGAAATCTGTTAATCTATCACGTTTTTATAATAACAATCGAAATAACTGGTCGGGTGGTTATCAGGGTGGTAGGAATTATCAGAAAAGAAATGTTCCAAACAAGAGGTTTGCTGAAAAGAAAAAGTTTGTGAACAGTTCGAGTTCACTTGCTGATGAAGAGAAAGAGATTTTTTCAAAATCAAATGAAGAGTTCTTTGAGAAAAGAGCTTCACAGTCTCAGTCTGAAGGCACGAGTCGAGTTGTTGACACTCGAACATGTTTCAGATGTAATCAAGTTGGTCACATTGCACGAAAGTGTACCAATATGAAGCCTAAGACTGAAACTGTGAAGATTCAAAAGAAGAAAGTTGACGAAAAGGGTAAAGCACCAATCATTGTTGAGAAAAAGAATGTGAAATGACAACACCAAAGTGAAAAATGAACCCGTAAAGAAAGTGGTAACTAAAAATGAAAAATTTTACAAGCGGGTTGCATTATCTCAACAAGTTTGGAAACCAAAAAGTGAGAAAAAGATTTCACCTTCTGAGGATTTAATTCCAATTGATTATGATGCAAATTTTCCACCTTTGAAGGCTGAAAACTTCAAAATTCAAATTGCGAGAGTCAAGGTTACACCTAAGGCTGATGAAGCCTGTGGACTCCATGTTCAACTAAACAGTTTGAATTGCCGGAGCTTCCTGGATCGCGAAGCATGAATCGGCATCTTTCTTGAAGTTGTTTAAGTTATAGTTTGTTATGTGCAGGATCTTCCAAAACTTGTATCCAGATGGATCATGGATAGCGGAGCTTCAAGACATATGACAGGGAAGACTGCGTTGCTGTATGATGTAAGAAACATAAATGGAGCATACGTAGGTTTTGCGGGTAATCAAGGAGGAAGGATCATTGGTGAAGGAACGTTATCCAACGGGATTGTGACATTTGAGAGAGTAAACTACATTGCTGAGCTGGAGAATAATCTGCTGAGTATCTCCCAGATCTGTGACAGGATGTGTACTACTCATTTCACTGACAAAGAATGTTTGATCTTGAAACCGGGATTTGTAATACCTGAGGAATGGATTATCATGAGGGCACCGAGTGTTAATGATCTGTACGTGTTGGACATGAGCGTAGCTACTACAACCACGGGCCAGTCTCATTGTTTTGTGTCCAGAGCAACTGAGAAAGAATCAAGATTGTGGCACCGCAAGATGGGGCATATTCACCTAAGGAAGATGAATCACTTGGTGCACAACGATTTGGTTACAGGAGTTCATGTCAAAGGTTTTCATCTGGAAGGGGAGTGCATTAGCTGTGTCAAAGGCAAGCAAAAGAAAAAAGTCACACCCTACAAAGCAAGTCAATTCAGTTTTGAGACCTCTGGCAAGACTTCACATGGATTTATTTGGTCCTGTGAATGTCAAAAGTATTACAGGAGATTACTATTGTTTGGTCGTTACTGATGATTATTCCAGATTTTCGTGGGTTTCATTCTTGAAGACGAAAGACGAAACGTTTGACAGCTTGATGGCGTTGTTCAGAAAGATTGAGAATCTGTACCAGAGGCGTATCAAAAGAATTCGAAGTGACAATGGTACTGAATTCAAGAATAGTAAGATGGAAGAATTTTGTGATGAAAGAGGTATATTGCATGAGTTTAGTGCTCCGTACACTCTGCAGCAGAATGGAGTTGCATAACGCAAAAACCGGACACTAATCGAGACGGCTAGAACTATGCTCTGAGATTCAAAGTTACCGATAAATTTTTGGGCTGAAGCTGTTTCTGCCGCATGCTATACGCTCAACAGAGTTCTCACTGTCAAGAAGTTCAACAAAACATGTTTTGAGCTAATCAATAACCGCAAACCGAATTTGAAGTATCTAGAACCGTTCGGGTCACCCTGTACTGTTATAGAGCCTTATGGAAAGTTTGGTCCGAAGTGCATTGAGGCTATATTTGTTGGTTATTCAAGTCCTTCGCGACGTGTCTTCGTTCCAAATGAGAAGCGGATTATTGAAGCTGCAAATGTTGAATGTCAAGGTTATACTATGCCGCCACAGAATCCTGGAGATTCATGGCGTTATCATTATGACAAACTGTGGGATTCGTTTGACATGAGAGAAGAATCAGAGGAAGAAGAATATTTCTTTGATGAGTTGGATATTTTGCGTGAGTACGAGTCACAACAAAGGTTCCCAGCTGAGTATTCGAGGCGACCACGGGAAACTTCAAATGACGATGAAGCAGGTCCGAGTAATGCTGGTGAACACGATGATGTCCAACAGAATGAAGTTGCTCAAGATAATCAGTCGTTTGAGAATGATAATCAAGAAGCTGAAAACATGCTGATCTTTGATCATGGTGATTCAGATTCTGAGGGGGAGCAGATTCAGATTTCAAGTCAAACAAACCAAGTTGGTGAACAAGATGCAGATCAGAATGTTACTAATCTGGAGGGCAATGTAGATGTTCCAAGCGAAGTAATGCCGCGAACTTTTTCATATCATCCAGAGGAGTTGATCATAGGAGAATTGCAAGCTGGCGTTCGCACTAGAAGACAGATTGATCAAGGGCTTACATGTTTTTATACAAAAGTTGCTCCTTTACAAACTGAATTCTCATTGAGTTGTTTCATCTCGCAGGTTGAACCAAGGACTTACAAAGACGCGCTTACTGAAGACTCTTGGGTCATTGCGATGCAGGAGGAACTTAGTCAATTCGAAAAGTTGGGAGTGTGGAAGCTAGTGGATTTGCCGGATGGTTATAGGAAAATCAATACAAAATGGGTATTTAAGTGTAAGAGAGACAACAGAGGAGTTGTTGTAAGGAACAAAGCTCGGCTTGTTGTTCAGGGCTTTAGTCAACAGGAGGGGATTGATTTTACAGAAGTCTATGCTCTTGTGGCACGACTAGAAGCAATCAGAATTTTCCTTGCATTTGCGTCTTGGAAGAACTTTAAAGTATATCAGCTAGATGTAAAATTGGCGTTTCTTTATGGGAAGGTCAAAGAGGAGGTTTATGTAGGACAACCACCAGGATTTACTGATCCGATCCACAAAAACAAGGTCTACTTATTGGACAAAGCGATGTATGGTTTACACCAGGCCCCGAGAGCCTGGTACGAGACTTTGTCTCAACACCTACTAGCCAACAAGTTTATTCGTGGAAAAGTGGATGCCACTCTCTTCACTAAAGTCGTTGATGGTCATCTTCTGATAGTATAGATTTATGTGGACGATATAATTTTTGGGTCGACAAATGAAAGTCTATGCAAAGACTTTGAATCAGTGATGAAGCAAAAGTTTGAAATGTCATCAATGGGGGAGATGAAATTCTTTTTAGGTCTTCAAGTTGAACAACTTCCTGAGGGAATTTTCATTCACCAGACGAAGTACGTTCGTGATATTCTAGAGAAATTTGGGATGTCAAGTTCTACTCCAGCTGCTACCCCACTTGCAACAAATCATGGGATTCATCCAGATCTCACCGGAGACAGGGCTGATGAAACATTCTACCGATCCATGATAAGTTCTTTGATGTACCTAACTGCTTCACGTCCTGATATCATGTACCCAACGTGCCTCGCAGCAAGATATCAATCTAACCCGAGAGCTTCGCACATGATTATTGTGAAGAGGATATTACGCTACCTGTCACACTCCAATTTTCCACGTGTCACCGGTGGGCCCGGTGGGGAGTATCGTGACGTAGTTGATATCATCATAGTGAAACAACACAATATATAAATGCACAGCGGAAGCAAAAGATAAATATATTACAATCCGAATATAAAGTAATATCAAAGTATTACAACGGAAAGTAAAGGATCCACAGGCGGATCAAATAAAAGATAAACTATTCAACAGACTTCAGGCATCTAGAACTTGCAAGATTCCTTATTCACGCCCTGAGCTTCCAGCCAATTACGTTCAGTACCTGTCACTTAACCTTTTTGGAAAATACGTCAGTTTACACTGGTAAATACAATTTAACTGACTCATTTTGAAAAGAGTTTGAAAATTGATTTGAGTGCAAACGGCACAAAATATCTTGACACAATGATTAAAATGCACAGAGGCAAAATTAATCTTTTAATACTTGGGACAATTTTATTAATAAAAATCTTGTATCCGATTTACATGTTTGTCCAACATTTAGGGCCGGTGATTATACAATACAAGCCGGACAAGATTAATCGACACACCACAAATATGATCTCACAAGAAGTTACCCTTACGAGTGAGTATATGTTTTACATATGCAACAGGAGGTGTTTTGTCTACACCTTGTGCTTACGTCGTGGCCATTCACTTTTTAAATGAGCCAAGGATATCCAGGACACGGTCATTAACCCCCAATGTTATTTGTTATCAAACAATACAAATTAAAACGGGATTATGCAATTTAATCATCTCCGATTAAAAGGTTTCTACACCCGACCAAGCGGTATTTTTATAATACCGTATCCCAAGCCCGTATAAGGGAAAATAAGTTAAAAGTATTTACCTGAGCTAGCTCCTGTCTTAATTAGCAAGAATTTAATAACCCAGCCGTATTCACTTAAGTAAGCGTAGGTACCATTTACCGGAAAGCTCTAGTCTGGAATGATGGTATAAATAACCAATTAGAATGCTAACGGGTCTTCAATTAAGCCTAAGCTTTGACCGGTTAGTCTTACAGAAAGATACGGTGCAAACGCATGATTAAGCGAAGACCGGATAGAATGTGATTTAGACCCGACAAGTTTGAATACTTGTATAATATGGGTATACTAAATACATTCTGGATTTTGAGACAAAAATGATAATGTTTGACCCGTCTCGGTCAATTTATGCAAACTAGTTACATAAACTGAACCGAACGCGAAAAGGGCGTTACGGGTAACTGTAAGAGTCATATGCAAGTTCCCTGAGATAATATGGCTTAAATATGTTATAATATCAGTAAGATATCTTCTATTATGCCCAAAATGGATTTAAACACAATTTATGCCTCATAAGGGCATTTTGGTTATTTAAAAGTTTATAACAGAGTTTATTTGTAAACCTGAGTTGCGGGTCTGATTTATACAGTAAGTATACTTAATTTAACATGTTATAACAGTAGGGTATGACCCATATGTGAGATTTATCATTTAAAACCATACTATGCACCTTAGGGGTATTTTGGTAATTTCACAAGGGCCGAAAAGCTCAGAACTGAAGTCTGAGTTTATCAACCTTTGCTTACTGTTAAACATATTATAATTTGCCTCAAATATCAGTAGGTATCACCCTTGGTATGTTTAAAATATTTTTAGTACATACTATGCGTTAAAAATGCTTAAAAAGGCGATTAGAAGCCATTTCCGGGTTCGATACATAAAGCTGATATTTTTATCCTTCCAGAAGGCTTAAAATAATTTATTTAACATTTGTAATCAGTAGCAAAAGGTTTGGAGTCGTTTGGATAAGTAAAACTCATTTTATGGCCCGCAAGGGCAAAACCGACAATTACCGGATTAAACCTACGACTATGAGTTATGCTCAGCCTAAAATTAATTAAAAATCCTAAAATATTATATTACATCAGTGGGTAAAAAGTTTGATATCAAAAAGTGGGTTTAAATAGACTATACGCCAAATACGCCATTTAATTAACATAAAGCTTTCATTTTGCGCTAATGAGCATAACTCTCAATCTACACCTCAAACTGATGTCAAACTTTGCATACAAGTTTATATATCAGTAATTAAAGTTTCTACTCTTTCATTTTTTCAAAAATCGCGTTTTATAGTTAAAGGGGCATAATAGTCAACTTTTAAGCTTTAATCGGAAACATGCATATGAATCGGATAAGTATTGAACCAAGTTGTATAATCTCAGAGGGTTATACTTATATGAAACCTGGTCCAAAATAAGCTCTAAGGTAGATCTCAAACAAGGTTAATCAGGTCAGATTTGAGAGTCAAAGCATTGGTCAAACTGTTAGACTTTTGATTCAAAACAAGCAATTACACCAAAGTGACCAGTTTGACATGTTCTTGTAACATTTACCAAGTTAATTAAGTGACAAAACATGATCCATAATCTCTATATTATCAGTTTTGATTAATTTAAGAATCTGCCCAGTTTGACTTTTTGATTACTAACTTTGACTTTACAAATAGACTAGAATTCCTGGAAATTAGAAAGCATGATCATAATGGATTATGACCAACTTGATTACCATCATAAAACAAGATTCAATTGGACTTTTTGCTGATCAATTCATGATCAAATCAGAAAGTCAAACAGAAGTCAAAATATAGTGTTCTTGGCTAAATTAAACTATGAACAAGAATCAAAACATGATTAGAATACTTACAATCACTGAATGAAAGATCAAGAACACCAGAAAATTCCAAGATGATACTCAAATTTCGGATTTGAGCAGATGAGGAAAGTTTGAAGTTGCAAAATGTTGCAACTAATGAAGAGGACATGCATCTATAGGATCCTTGGAATGAATTAGATGTTTCCAGGTGTTAAACCAATTATAAAATTCTATGGGCAAGCCCCTAGTATCGATTTTGAGAGTGAGAAACCAGTTTTGAGCAACTTCCAGCAATTAACAGGCTGTTTTCAGCTATTTTCCGCATCTGGCCAGGCCTCGCTGCCTGCGTAGGGAACAACAGGAAGTTACGCGGCCCGCCTGACAGTCCACAACAGCAAAACAGCTTTCTGAATTGGCAGATTCGGTCCCTGTGGGTCTTTAAGGTCATTTAAGGCACGTTTAAGGCCCGTTAACCTCAATTTAAGGCTCCATCATGAAGTTTAAACATAGGGGACATGAAACATGTTCAAAAACATGTCGGATGTCGGTTCGTTTGGCCGTACGGTCACGTTGTTTGTCTATTTACGACGAAACATGAACGGACGCTAAAAACGAACCAAATGACGCGACGAAAGGAATTTTATCGAGGCAATCACTAAAATAAAATATTTTAGTGCTTACATAAATTTTTGGGTGTCCGGGGATATTCAGATTGTGAGATATGCGCGAATATGCAAACTTGTGCACTTTTTGACACTTTTAGTCCCTGGTGGACTTGAAAGTTTATTTTTGCGCACCAAACACCTATAAGCCTATATCTAAGCTATATAAATGATAATTAGGGCATTTTTAATTCATGGACAATTTCCGAAAGGTCCGTTACCGCACGAATCGACATATTTCTGCAGTTTGACGCAAATAGTCCTTAAATTGCGCAAAGTAGCTCAAAGTGCCATTTAATGTTATCCAAGCCTTCCATGGCCCATATTTATCCTTCCCAAGCATATACTTAAATATTAATACACTCTCGTTCGCTTAGATGGCCACCGAAAGGCGTAGATTCAAAAATTGACACTATAGGTCCCTCTAATGCGCATTCTTGCGCATTTCATCATTTAATAGAATTGAAGCCTTACCTAATCCATATTAGGCATTCTTGGATGTATTATTAAACATCACGATGCTTCGGGTTTGCTAAAAGGTCATTCAGAGGTATAATTAAACATATTGACACTTTTAGTCCCCCAAACTTGCAAAGTTGCGCTTAACTTTACTTATAGGCATAAAACCTTAGACGGCCATTATTTGGCATTTCCGAGAGTATAATTAAATATTATGAAGCTCCCGGTTTGTTAAAAGGTCACTCAGAGGTGAAAATTGACATGTTGACGCTCTTAACCCCTTTATTGCGCAAACTTTTAATTAATTACGCAAACGGCTACACTTATTCATCAAGTGGCACATTTGTGAATATAAACATCATAAGAAACTTATTTTTAGGTATGTTATCACTTCCAGTCCTTTCATAATCAAAGTTTTTCGATTTTTCGAAAAATTAGTCTTTCAATTTCAGTGTTTGACTTCAATAGGGTTTATTACACGTGTCAATACATCATTGGACGTGATTTTACGAGGTGTTACATCCTCACCCCCTTAAAATAAATCTCGACCTTGAGATTTGCTAAAATGCTGGAAGTACTTTTTGTCACTTAACCGACTTAACTTCTATAGCATATCTGGAGTCTCTCCAAACTCCCAAAAGTGACCTTTATATTTGGTACATGTATCCTTTTGGAGCTTCTTAACCTGTCGATCCTCAATCGATATAGGTTGCTCATCATATCATTAATCTGTATGTTATTATGTGATAGTGCTTCTCGACTTATTGGTGAAACACATCCTTAAATTATTAGTGTGTAATACATGGCGATCTCTGCCAAGCTCCTTAAATAGATTTTTAGCTTATAAGCTATTTAATCTTGCTACATTCGATTCCTTCGAATGATTTTATATATGTATTCAGAGCTTAACTAGCCTAAAAATTAACAAATTGGCACACTCTTCCAGGGTGTATCCTTGTTGAATCTTATTCCTTAACAAGAACTTAGGAGGGTTGCTATTTCCATTAATCTTTGATTTTTCTGCCAAAACTGGCAATCTTACAAATGATCATGTATTTGTTTGATCTTATTCGTTGTTTCCAATGCAACTTTCAGATCCTGAAAATTGGACTTACCAATCTCCTAATTTACAATGGGTATTCAACATTCCATCTAAGCAAGGTCTCCAAAGAAGCAACCTTGATACTTATATAACAACTATAATAGGAAAGCTTAATTTAAGGTGAGATGGTTATTCCAACCATTGCTTAAAACTAATCTTAAGGAATTAGCTAATCCTTGCCGTTAGTCGAACAAATCGACGATCCTGGGCAGCTGATAACAATTCTTAATTGTTGCCTAATTCGGGTTGCGGTAATCAATGCATAAGCAAAATGAACCGTCTTCCTTAATTAATTATACCGAATTCTTAGTATATTGAGTTAGGCTATATGAACCTATATCTTAAAACTTACTTAATCAGGGTTTCGATTATTCCATAATCAACATGGAGTTTTCACCATACTCCAGTCCACAGCGGGACGTTAATCTTACTCTACTAGCCTCAGGAGGTAAATAGGGTAATCTTAGGAGAAAATAATTATGATACACAGAGATTCCAGGGATGTCCTTATTCTCAGGCTTTGGTTCATCTATCGATGTCGGTGTCAGATAAATGACACATTCTCTTTACAAGTGCAAGGATGCCCTAAGTGGAGATACTCCTAAGGACATTTTATATTGGATATCTTCTTTGAATACTACTAGTCGACTTTAGTACAATATGATCATTGGAATATCTCTGGGGTCCCATGCATTAAATCTCCATACTGATCAGGCATGGAAGCAATCTATGGAATACACTAGGATACGCCACTCCTCGTATGGCACTTTTTATCAACCTACTATGGCATTCGCAGGTGATAGAAAACAATGAGAAAAATAATAATATAAAATTAAGTAATATATATTGTCGTACTCTTTTTGGGAAAGAGTACTCCAGATTCTTATGAAAGGATTTTCTTCAAGGATGGGGAGATGGTCATTAAAGATTCCATTGGTAAGTTATACCCTATATTTAATATCTGGAGTTGTCATGTATGTTATCAAAAGTTTGCTAAGCTTAGGGTTTACTAAAGGTTTATTATCCCTTGCATTTAACGTAAAATACTTAGCAGACACCATCAATGTTAATGGTAAGGGACGTACCTGATGCTATTATTTATGAACTAGCTCAGGCATTTTAGGCGCTTTCATTCTTAGGTTTTCCTTCCTTGGCCGCCTTTCCTTTGACAAATGTAGGGCACGTGGTCTTGATGTGGCCTTTCTTATAACAGCCGAAGCAGACTGCATCCCTTATGTACTTGCAGTCCAACGTTTTATGATCCATCGATTTGCAGATCCCACAAGCCCTCGTCCGTGATTGGGATTTTGGTTCGAACCTGCACTTCCCATAGTGGCGCTTCTTGCAGGTCTTGCATACAGGTTTCTGGTTGGACTTTTGTTTGTCCTCTTTCTTAGAACTCTGAGAGTTATCTTCCTCCCTTTTCCTCTTTAGTTCATCCCTTGCCTTAGAGGTATGAACGAGATCCTTCTCGTGAGTAAGGACATGTGGTCTTGGATGAGACTTTGAGCAAATAGCATTGGGCTCCTTGAACTTTTTCACGGCCTTCTTCACAGCTTTTCCAACAGCTGCGTCTATCATAGTTTGAAGGACATCATTGGAAATTCTAAGGTTCACAATTGTAGTATCATTGGCATGCGTCGCATCATCCATAGCACGATCAACGGCTGTCTTATCTGAGTTTGCCATACTTGATATTGGTTCCTAACATTGATGAAACAATTACTTAATTGCAACCCGACAACCGCTATTCATCATCCTGGCAACTCATCATATACTATCCATGGTACCATTAAACCATATAGGCCAATATAACATGAACATTGTTTAGATATGTATACTTACTAATTTTACTTAGCCTGGGCCATAAAAGACCATCGAGGGCATTTAGGTTCTGGACCTAGTCCATCACCTTTTTGACAGGGAATCGAAATGTCACAACTGTCTTTATTATATTGATGAAGTTGGATAGCTTGAAGGCTTGCCATAAGGATATTAGAAAAGAGTGGTTCCTAATAGATATAAAATATCTATCTAAGGTTTGTCGGAGCTTTCTCTAAGGTATCATCGACCAATTTTTACCTCGCGTCGAATGGCCGGAGTCTTAATCAGACGGAGACAACAGTTCTCAACATTTATCGTTCATTAAAGAATCATATGTGCCAGCATAAAAATATAAATTTATGCCTAAACTTCCTGATAAGGAAAAGTACCTGCTATATGGTTAGCATTCTGTACCACCTCCGGGGCGTTCCTCTAGAAGACTCATGCCTTTGTATTCCTGGCCTCTCTCGGCTTCTTTAAAATCTTTGGGCAGTTAGTCTTGATATGCCCTTCCTCGTTACAATTGTAACAGGTCGCGTTCTTCAACTCCTTGCAATCTAAAGTCTTGTGACCCTTGGTTTTGCAAATTCCACACAGTTGGGCACCTGGGTCAATTGTACACTTTCCAGAATGTTGCTTTTTGCAGTTACTGCACTTGGGTCTGTTATTAGACTGACTCGAGTTTTTCCTAAACTCGGAATCTTTCTTGTTCCTTAAACTTCCCTTTTTCTTCTTGTCAGATCGATGAGAGTTCTCCTCCTCTCTTTCTCTTTTTCCTTCACCAGAAGCCTTAACAGACTTATTTCTGATTGCATCTAAGGTGAGAGATAAGGATAAGTCCACTGCGGACCTATATGTGGTTGGCCTAGATGCTTTAACATTTCCCTTTATCTCTGGTGCTAGGCCTCCAATAAAACGTGCTATGCGTTTAGGTTCAGGGGTGACCAAATAAGGAACTAGGCGGGACATAGTGTTAAAACTTGTCACGTATACCTGGCAATCTAAATCCTTCATGACTAGAGTCAAGAAGTCTGATTCTATCTCTTCTACCTCATGCTGAGGGCAAAAATTTTCCTTGACTAATGCAACAAATTGATCCCAAGATAAGTTGTAGAGTAGAACCTTTCCCGTGGCTTGGAGCAATGATCTCCACCATGCCAACGCTTCTCCTTTGAATGATTGTGAAACAAATTTCACAACATCTTGCTCCGTACAACCGCTGATGTCAACAACAGCGTCCATCTCATCGAGCCATGTCATGCAATCGATGGCCCCTTCTTCTCCTGTAAAGTCTCTGGGCTTGCAGGAGACAAAATATTTATATGTGCTGGTCTTAACTGGTGCCTCTTGGTGAAACACGACCTGAATAGGCGGAACACTCCTTCGATGTGATGAGTTATGAACATCGTCTTCCTCTGACTCACTTGATTTAGGAGGGGGAATAATATGAGCCACAGATAGAGTCGTAGAGTGGTTATCATTTGATTCGTTATACTGACTGTCAAGAGCTTGAGTAACAGCACTATCTATTAGTGCCTGCAGTTCCGCTTTAGTCATGCTAATTCTGGTAGTATCATTGTTCTTCTTCGGGTGGCTGTTGGCCTCCTCTGATCCAGCCATGTAGCTTAATTGCTACATAAACATTGACAATGATTTATTTAGAGGTGATTATGGAATCCCCATTTTTGACGATTCATCAACCATGGTAGTATAACAATATTGGTTAATTTGTTAGTTATTTAAATTAGTATTTTCCATTATACTTTATCCTAGTTATAAAACATTAAGGATATTAAAGTGGCGCAGAAGGCCTAGTCACAAGGACAGTTTTAAATTTACAAGCCATGATCATTTGGAATCGTGGCATTTAAGGTTTGAGCATAGTCGGTTACTTTTCTTGACAGAGAGTCGAAGACTACATCTGCCTTTTGTCTTTTAGGACAATAAATATAGCCAGTGGGCATTCCCTTCTGAGGGATGTTTATGATATGATCATCTTTTCAGATGCTATTAATCAAGATCGTTTGGATCATACCGACTATTATGCTTGGACATGGTCCAACATTTTTAGACAGGAGGTCAAAGACCACCACTGTCGTTGTCTTATCGGACAACCAATTTAGCCCGTAGGCACTTCATCACTTACGGATGTTTATAATATAATCATCTTATAAGATGATAAAAGCCATGATTTCTAGATCATAAGGTAAATTAGGAATTTTAAAATAAAAATTTCCAATATAGGGATGACTGTTGTGATTTTATCGAATCACATTTGTCAGGAGTGCTAATACGTTCTTAGGTGTTAACAAGGATTTGAATCCCTTGAGTAGGTTTCACCATCTTGGCCGCGCAGGCTAGGTTTCTTCTTTAAGATTCTTTTTAAAATGTAAACTGACAGGGAAGGAGGGATATTTATTTCATTCAGGATTTTTCTCATAAATCCTAATTTACAAGTTAATAATAGCACAAATGGCCTAGTCGCGTAGACAAGTTTATAAGCCATGATTTCAGAGAATCGAGGCATTAAAGTTTTTAATAATGGCACAAATGGCCTAGTCACGTAGACAAGTTTAATTTATAAGCCATGATCGTTTGGGATCGAGGCAATTAGGTGTGAATCAACGTTCATTACCTTTTCTTGACAGGGAGATGTAGGCTACTACTGTCTTTAGTCTCAGAGGACGTTAATTATAGCCCGTAGGCACTTCCCTTCTAAGGGATGTTATTTTCCATTTATTTCATGTTTCATGTTTAGAATGAAAACTTAATTTAATCAATCCATTATATGGAGATAAAAGTACAGGGTTGCCCCAAGCGGGTCTTTGAAAACGAATAACGTGTCCTCGAAGGGACTGAAAGATAAATATGTCCTTATAGGGACTATTAAGGAAATGATCTTCAGCAAAAGGAGTTTCTTCTTCATCTTATTTCTGAATGCTTCCTCCTTATATGCTTGTTTCATCCTGGCCGCGGTACGAAGCTCAGCATTTCAAGGCTCCGGGTGTGGAGAATTCCTATTACAGCTTCTTCGTTTGGCGACGTATTCAATTAGAATTGGAAGCAAAAATTTCCAGATTAGGATTGAGATTATTCCTATGTTAAGTCTAGACTCAGAAGGTCAAGGAATGTGCTAATGTGTCATTGAGATTAAACACAAAAGGTTAGTGCTTAATTCACTCAATGTTGGCTCTGATACCAACCTGTCACACCCCAATTTTCCACGTGTCACCGGTGGGCCCGGTGGGGAGTATCGTGACGTAGTTGATATCATCATAGTCAAACAACACAATATATAAATGCACAGCGGAAGCAAAAGATAAATATATTACAATCCGAATATAAAGTAATATCAAAGTATTACAACGGAAAGTAAAGGATCCACAGGCGGATCAAATAAAAGATAAACTGTTCAACAGACTTCAGGCATCTAGAACTTGCAAGATTCCTTATTCACGCCCTAAGCTTCCAGCCAATTACGTTCAGTACCTGTCACTTAACCTTTTTGGAAAATACGTCAGTTTACACTGGTAAATACAATTTAACTGACTCATTTTGAAAAGAGTTTGAAAATTGATTTGAGTGCAAACGGCACAAAATATCTTGACACAATGATTAAAATGCACAGAGGCAAAATTAATCTTTTAATACTTGGGACAATTTTATTAATAAAAATCTTGTATCCGATTTACATGTTTGTCCAACATTTAGGGCCGGTGATTATACAATACAAGCCGGACAAGATTAATCGACATACCACAAATATGATCTCACAAGAAGTTACCCTTACGAGTGAGTATATGTTTTACATATGCAACAGGAGGTGTTTTGTCTACACCTTGTGCTTACGTCGTGGCCATTCACTTTTTAAATAAGCCAAGGATATCCAGGACACGGTCATTAACCCCCAATGTTATTTGTTATCAAACAATACAAATTAAAACGGGATTATGCAATTTAATCATCTCCGATTAAAAGGTTTCTACACCCGACCAAGCGGTATTTTTATAATACCGTATCCCAAGCCCATATAAGGGAAAATAAGTTAAAAGTATTTACCTGAGCTAGCTCATGTCTTAATTAGCAAGAATTTAATAACCCAGCCGTATTCACTTAAGTAAGCGTAGGTACCATTTACCGGAAAGCTCTAGTCTGGAATGATGGTATAAATAACCAATTAGAATGCTAACGTGTCTTTAATTAAGCCTAAGCTTTGACCGGTTAGTCTTACAGAAAGATACGGTTCAAACGCACGATTAAGCGAAGACCGGATAGAATGTGATTTAGACCCGACAAGTTTGAATACTTGTATAATATGGGTATACTAAATACATTCTGGATTTTGAGACAAAAATGATAATGTTTGACCCGTCTCGGTCAATTTATGCAAACTAGTTACATAAACTGAACCGAACGCGAAAAGGGCGTTACGGGTAACCGTAAGAGTCATATGCAAGCTCCCTGAGATAATATGGCTTAAATATGTTATAATATCAGTAAGATATCTTCTATTATGCCCAAAATGGATTTAAACACAATTTATGCCTCATAAGGGCATTTTGGTTATTTAAAAGATTATAAAAGAGTTTATTTGTAAATCTGAGTTGCGGGTCTGATTTATACAGTAAGTATACTTAATTTAACATGTTATAACAGTAGGGTATGACCCATATGTGAGATTTATCATTTAAAACCATACTATGCACCTTAGGGGTATTTTGGTAATTTCACAAGGGCCGAAAAGCTCAGAACTGAAGTTTGAGTTTATCAACCTTTGCTCACTGTTAAAAATATTATAATTTGCCTCAAATATCAGTAGGTATCACCCTTGGTACGTTTAAAATATTTTTAGTACATACTATGTGTTAAAAATGCTTAAAAAGGCGATTAGAAGCCATTTCCGGGTTTGATACATAAAGCTGATATTTTTATCCTTCCAGAAGGCTTAAAATAATTTATTTAACATTTGTAATCAGTAGCAAAAGGTTTGGAGTCGTTTGGATAAGTAAAACTCATTTTATGGCCCGTTAGGGCAAAACCGACAATTACGGATTAAGCCTACGACTTTGAGTTATGCTCAGCCTAAAATTAATTAAAAATCCTAAAATATTATATTACATCAGTGGGTAAAAATTTTGATATCAAAAAGTGGGTTTAAATAGACTATACGCCAAATACGCCATTTAATTAACATAAAGCTTTCATTTTGCGCTAATGAGCATAACTCTTAATCTACACCTCAAACTGATGTCAAACTTTGCATACAAGTTTATATATCAGTAATTAAAGTTTCTACTCTTTAATTTTTTTAAAAATCGCGTTTTATAGTTAAAGGGGCATAATAGTCAACTTTTAAGCTTTAATCGGAAACATGCATATGAATCGGATAAGTATTGAACCAAGTTGTATAATCTCAGAGGGTTATACTTATATGAAACCTGGTCCAAAATAAGCTCTAAGGCAGATCTCAAACAAGGTTAATCAGGTCAGATTTGAGAGTCAAAGCATTGGTCAAACTGTTAGACTTTTGATTCAAAACAAGCAATTACACCAAAGTGACCAGTTTGACATGTTCTTGTAACATTTACCAAGTTAATTAAGTGACAAAACATGATCCATAATCTCTATATTATCAGTTTTGATTAATTTAAGAATCTGCCCAGTTTGACTTTTAGATTACTAACTTTGACTTATCAAATAGACTAGAATTTGTGGAAATTAGAAAGCATGATCATAATGGATTATGACCAACTTGATTACCATCATAAAACAAGATTCAATTGGACTTTTTGCTGATCAATTCATGATCAAGTCAGAAAGTCAAACAGAAGTCAAAATATAGTGTTCTTGGCTAAATTAAACTATGAACAAGAATCAAAACATGATTAGAATACTTACAATCACTGAATGAACGATCAAGAACACCAGAAAATTCCAAGATGATACTCAAATTTTGGATTTGAGCAGATGAGGAAAGTTTAAAGTTGCAAAATGTTGCAACTAATGAAGAGGACATGTATCTATAGGATCCTTGGAATGAATTAGATGTTGCCAGGTGTTAAACCAATTATAAAATTCTATGGGCAAGCCCCTAGTATCGATTTTGAGAGTGAGAAACCAGTTTTGAGCAACTTCCAGCAATTAATAGGCTGTTTTCAGCTGTTTTCTGCATCTGGCCAGGCCTCGCGGCCCGCGTAGGGAACAACAGGAAGTTACGCGGCCCGCCTGACAGTCCACAACAGCAAAACAGCTTTCTGAATTGGCAGATTCGGTCCATGTGGGTCTTTAAGGTCATTTAAGGCACGTTTAAGGCCCGTTAACCTCAATTTAAGGCTCCATCATGAAGTTTAAACATAGGGGGTCATGAAACATGTTCAAAAACATGTCGGATGTCGGTTCTTTTGGCCGTACGGTCACGTTGTTTGTCTATTTACGACGAAACACGAACGGACGCTAAAAACGAACCAAATGACGCGACGAAAGGAATTTTATCGAGGCGATCACTAAAATAAAATATTTTAGTGCTCACATAAATTTTTGGGTGTCCGGGGATATTCAGATTGTGAGATATGCGCGAATATGCAAACTTGTGCACTTTTTGACACTTTTAGTCCCTGGTGGACTTGAAAGTTTATTTTTGTGGACCAAACACCTCTAAGCCTATATCTAAGCTATAGAAATGATAATTAGGGCATTTTTAATTCATGGACAATTTCCGGAAGGTCCGTTACCGCACGAATCGACATACTTCTGCAGTTTGACACAAATAGTCCTTAAATTGCGCAAAGTAGCTCGAAGTGCCATTTAATGTTATCCAAGCCTTCCATGGCCCATATTTATCCTTCCCAAGCATATACTTAAATATTGATACGCTCTCGTTCGCTTAGATGGCCACCGAAAGGCGTAGATTCAAAAATTGACACTATAGGTCCCTCTAATGCGCATTCTTGCGCATTTCATCATTTAATAGCATTGAAGCCTTACCTAATCCATATTAGGCATTCTTGGATGTATTATTAAACATCACAATGCTTCGGGTTTTCTAAAAGGTCATTCAGAGGTATAATTAAACATATTGACACTTTTAGTCCCCCAAACTTGCAAAGTTGCGCTTAACTTTACTTATAGGCATAAAACCTTAGACGGCCATTATTTGGCATTTCCGAGAGTATAATTAAATATTATGAAGCTCCCGGTTTGTTAAAAGGTCACTCAGAGGTGAAAATTGACATGTTGACGCTTTTAACCCCTTTATTGCGCATACTTTTAATTAATTACGCAAACGGCTACACTTATTCATCAAGTGGCACATTTGTGAATATAAACATCATAAGAAACTTATTTTTAGGTATGTTATCACTTCCAGTCCTTTCATAATCAAAGTTTTTCGATTTTTCGAAAAATTAGTCTTTCAATTTCAGTGTTCGACTTCAATAGGGTTTATTACACGTGTCAATACATCATTGGACGTGATTTTACGAGGTGTTACACTACCTGAAAGGAACTCCTTCATTGGGGTTGTGGTATCCTAGGAAAGGCGATTTTACGCTCGAAGGGTATTCCGATTCAGATTTCGATGCTGCAAAGTCAATTCCAAATCAACAACTGCAGGATGCCAGTTCTTTCGACCTAGATTGGTTACATGGCAGTGTAAGAAACAAACGTCTGTGGCGCTATTTACATGTGAAGCAGAGTACGTTTCTGCTAGCAGTTGCTGCTCTCAGATCCTGTGAATACAGCAACAGATGCGCGACTATGGTTTGCAGTTTCTTAACACACCTCTTTTTATTGATAATGAGGCCGCTATAAATATAACAAAGAATCCAGTACATCACGCTAAAACTAAACACATAGAAATTCGTCATCACTTTATTCGTGATTGTTTTGAGAAAAAGTTGATACGAATTGAGAAAATCCACACTGACGAACAGAAAGCTGATTTACATACCAAAGCTTTTGATAAAAATCGGTTTAAATATTTGTTAAAACTGAATGGTATGAAGCTTCTGTCGGTGTCAGATGGCATAATTGGCGTTGATGAGAGTACTGTTGCGGATGAAGATGAGAAACAATCTGCAATGGTTTGTCGATTTTTTACATGTTTTGGTATTTAGGGGGAGTAGATAGATGTATATAGTTTATTTTCAGAAAATACAAAAACAGTAAAAAATGCAAAAATACAAAAACATGATAAAATTTCAAAATTCAAAAACAATATAAAATCTGAAAAAGAGCTTGTGTATATAGGGAAAATGATAGTACATCGGCTAGACAATTACAGTATGCTAAAGATTTGTAAAGTTTAAATGAGTTAAAAAGTCTCACTAATGATGTGTCGATAGGTTTTCGCACATTTAGTAGATTTATTCGGGATATAAACCTAAAATTTCAAACTTGTGAAATTCGTGGGGAACACTACTTGGATATATAGGTAACCCCTGAAATCTCGTTTGAAAGGTCTCATAATCTGATGTACTATGTTTTTATACTCAATGATGTCTGGGGTATTATTCCGGGACTTCTGCTAAACGGTGGTTCTGACCTAGTCCTTGGATAATACTTTCCACAAATGCTTGAAACATAGCATAAACCCTCAGCATGCAGATGAAACAATAAAATTGATAGTCGCTGCTGTTGTAGCTAAAAGATCCTCTAAAGGGGACATACCGTAAAGTCGAAGCTGATATCTCTCTGCGTATACGGAAGTATCGATCTGAGATCCCTCGGCCCTCGCATTACCTAATTTATGTACAGATATCATTGTAGTATACTCACCTGTAAGACTGAATATTGGGATTCTGGATACGGGAGTATATTCAAGAGGTGGGGCACATGAATGAGCTAAGTTCATAAAACATCTAAATCGTATCCTGAGTAAATTGAAATTTGTGTGAGAATTTAAGATGGATCAGTATATCGATAATCGAGGTGAATTGTTTAAGTCTGAGTATGAAATGAAGCTTAACGGTACTTGTAATTTGTCTAAAAACTGATATGATTCCCTGACACGCTCGCCAAAAATATGTTTGTAAATAGTTTACTTTGTTTACCTTCTGCAATTTAAGTTTTCTGCATTTTATTTCTTAGTTTAGAATTCATTATAAAATCCAAAAAGATTTTATTTCTGCTTTATTTTTGACAAACCAAAGTGGAGAGTTGATCGTTGGATTCTCGAAGATTGAAGCAGATGCAGGAGATTCTGGACTGAAGAATGAGGAGAGCTTATCTTGTTGGAGTTTGATTTATTGAAAAGTCAAAAACAAGTTCATTAACTTGATACTTGTTATTTTCAGAAAATGTGAAAATGTTTTTCAAAATGAGTTTGATTCGTCAAATGATCAACCAGGGTCATTAAATTGAACTTGGTAAATTAATCGAGTGATCAGGGTCATTAACTTGGACCTGAATACTTGAATGGATTTCTAAATCTGATTGAGTTTGTGATTTATTGTTGAAAAGATAGTTTGTAATGATTGATGTTTGAGACACAGGTTTTGGACTTCATTATTCCCACGGAAGTTAATTGTCAAAGCTTGAAACAGATACAGACCTCAGATTCTAGCATATTGAAAGGGGGAGTTTGTGACAGGGGGAGTCTGGATCAACAGTCAAAGGGGAATTTAAAGATGGAGCTAGGTTGTGATCCTAAACTTGTGAAGATAGAATGCTTAAGATGTGAAGACAGAGATGGAGAAAAGACCAAGACTGAAGACTCGGAGCTGAAGACTTCACCAACATCCAAGGGGGAGTCTGTTGATACATGGAATGTCTGTTGGCTACGTCTGCATTATGTCTTAGGTCAAGATAGGTCAACATAGGAGCTAGAAAGTCAAAATTAGGATATTATGTTGTAGTTTCGCTTTTATGTACATAGATTAGAAGTAGTTCCGCTTATATGTACATATGGTTCTGCTCATATGGTCATCAGGTAGTTCCGCTTATTTTTCAGTTGGTAGTTTCGCTCATATGGATGCCATAAGAGCGAAACCTGCAACACTATAAATACCTGATCTGATCATTGTTCGTGTACGTTGGAGCGAAACCTTGTCATACATTGTGTAACGAAACTCTGTCAAATTTGAATCAGAAAGCTTACAAAGAGAAGGAATTGAATAGGAAAAGCTGTGTAACTTCATTTACGTTGATTCCGCCTTCATATGTGAAGATGAACATTCTCAACTGACTGTTTAGGGTCGGAACTCGGTCCAACAGTAGCTCTGGTCCACATAGCGGCGAATTGTATTCTATAATTGTCTAGTAGTGATTAGAACCTCAATCGTAATATATAGCTCGTAACGTCTTGCAAACTTAAGAAACTGAAAGAATTATGAAATTCAATATTGAAACCATGGGTATAAATTTTCATCGGTGATTATTTTCTTTTTGTAAACCACTTCGGAAGAAGCACCCATGGATTTTATAAAGGAAACAAAATTAACTTTCTTAAACATGTATGGATGTTTTAAATCACTGAAGATCTATAATAAGAAAGTTTTTCCTTATACAAATTGTTACGAATTTGGATATATGAACTCACCCTCCATTGTGTTAACACTTGATTTTTACGTGTTCTTCATGTACATGAGTTCGGCTTCGAGGATTTTGGCTTATGTCATCATGTGGTTGTTTGATGCTATTGTAAAGAAATAATAATGTTTGGACACTTTTTAAAATTGTTTTGGGACCATGTGTACTATGACCTAAAAGGGTCAAACAACTATGTTGTTGTTGTGGTTTACGTTTGAAACTTTAAACTTTATGTTTTAAACAGGTTAAATTGTCCAATATAAACAATGCATCGACCACTAAGAGATTTATGGGTACCAACATCTGTCACCGCCACATTTGTATTTCCGCTGCGACGTTTTTTAGGTGTGATAGAAGTTGGTATCAGAGCCAATGGTTGTTAGCGAACTAGGTGTTTTCTTAGAAAACACTAGACTTTAACCAAAGAATTTGGAGATTTAATTCCAAAAATCACGAAGCTAATAAGCTGAAATAAACATGAAATATGATCATGTGTGAGAATTATAAAGAGTTTATGTGCATACGTGTTAATCTTTTTCATTAAACACACACTTACTTTGTACGGTTACATTATGTCACAGATGTCGCACTCACATGAGACTATCGAGATTCACGACTCCGAGAGCGAGGATGAATTCTAGACTTCTCCGACCTCGGTTTTACTAGAGTTACCACACATTACTTCACGGTTTGTCAA
This sequence comes from Helianthus tuberosus, assembly GCA_030545235.1. Classification (NCBI taxonomy): domain Eukaryota; kingdom Viridiplantae; phylum Streptophyta; class Magnoliopsida; order Asterales; family Asteraceae; genus Helianthus; species Helianthus tuberosus. The sequence goes on along the minus strand of CM060397.1, from coordinate 130,894,638 downwards.
CACAGCCGGTGTTACATTGTCCGTCATTGTTTGTGTAACAACACTCAAAAACACATTATAAGGAACCCCAATTGAGACCCCCAAACATGTACGACACAACCCGAAATGAAAATCAGGATTTAGGGCTTAGGAGGGTCATGGGGGGGTACCTCTAAACCTTCCGCGACACGCAAAAGGAACTAAAACGTGTCAAAACCAGAAGATCTCGACACCACAGGGCTAGAAACACAGCAAGGCAGGTCTAGGAAAAATAGACCTCTCAGGCGACACGCGAAAGGATCCTCGGATCCTGTCGCGACAAGCGGGAGAGTCCAATTTTGGGTATATAAAGCCTGGCTTGGGACTTGAGTTTCTGCACCTGTTCGACGTCTTTTTACCAAAAACTCTCTCTGTTACCTCCGTTTCTTTCTAATAATACACCCCTAATTAGCGAAGCTCTGCCACGTTGTGAGTATTTTAACCCCGATCACTGATTCGTTACCCTACCCGATTGATCTAGGGCCCCGTAACGCATGTCAAGGCTCCGCCTGACTCAGTTTGTTGGGGTTCTGTCTCGTGTTGTATGGCTAACGTTATTTGGGTTATCTTACAAACACGTGTGCATTGTATGTTTTTCATAGAAACTCAAGAAAATAATCAAGAAATATTATCAGGAAGCCCGTAGAAATACCTAAGTCCACAACGTGAGTCATTCTCTTTTTCTACCAAACTGTTTTACCAAAACCTCAAATGTTTTCAATTATATTTAACAGTGATTGAGTCTATGTATTCTACAATTGCTGCCGGTATGTGGGGTTTTGTATACACTACTTGTAGTCCGTTACTATTGGACAATGAGTTAGCCAATGAGTAACATGACCACAGTCATGGAACTGTGAAAATGACAAATACTGAATGAGTATATTGGTAGATATAAACATTGTAATCGCTCTCAATACTGTAATATTATAACAACTAATGTTTTTATAAACTGGAATGTACTCGCCAGTATTTCTTGCAGATAAAATCTTTTTAAAAACGCGTTTCAGGTAACTTGATGTGAAAGGTATTAGAAGTCAGCTACGGAGCACCGAAAGCTTAAAAAAGTGGCTATAAAAATTACCGAAATAAAAAGGAGATCATGTTTTTAATAATTAGGGTTTATCCCTATAAATGTATTGTGAATAAAACCTGGGTTTTATCCCATTTATTTATTATAAGAATTTGGTGTTTTGAAATAATGAAATTATTTCCTAACTACGATCCGGATGAAAATTTTCCGCTGCGTAATTAATAAACACCGATACCATCTGACTGGTTCACGACTCCTGCTCCCAGGGTGGGGGTTGACAGAAGGTGGTATCAGAGCCAAGCCACTAGTTTAAGCCTTTTAGGTGTTCTTCTAATACCTAAACTTTAAACATTTATGTTAGGAAATTAATACCTTATGTATTATTCTGTGAAAATAAAATCTTAATATTTATATCATGATTTTTTACGTCATTTTAACAAATTTTGAATTCCCAATATGTGTGACCAATATCTGTATCTTACAGTTATGCTATGTTTAACATTATATATATAATAGTGATATATTAATAATGTTATGTCTTATTAATTTTTGTGATATATTATATATATCATACCTGTATATTTATATAGATATAATTAAATATAAATTTTATAACATTATAATAATATTATGATATTAACATTAATATCTTAATATAAAATAACACAATTCAGGTATGATACCTCTGAAACGTCACAATATAAGATATTATTTGATACGAGTAATATGTTTTATGGTTTATGATATAACCTAAAATTTTACTTGACTTAAACATATATTTTTGTCAAGATTTTGACAAAACAGATAATTATATTAATTTTGTTAAAACATAATATCTTAGCATACTTAAAACATGTTTATTGTTTAATACAATATTAAAACAGGATTTTCATAATAACACTATGAAAATATTATATTTTATTACATATGATTTTGTTATATTATATCCATATAAGCACATGTACATTTACATACACATGGAAAGTGTGCAAATATATATAAAATATTTTATATTTTATAACCTGTATTAATGAAACAAATAAAATTTCACACATAAAGTAGAAATATATACAAAAACATTTGGTACTGTATAACTATATGGTTTAAAATATATGTATGTAACACATATATATCGACAGGAAACAGCTTAAGAATTTTTACCATTTAATAGTTTAACTCATCTCTTAAACTATATTTGAGTCATATATATATATATATATATATATATATATATATATATATATATATATATATATATATATTCCAATACAGGAATACTACTTCATTACTTAATACATTAAGAATCAAATTTAGAAACGCCAAACTTTGTATTATCTACTATGATACTTTTTTGAATAAATAAATATGAAAAAAATTAAGAATCAAGTTCTAATATTTTACAACCAATATGGTTCAACCCTCTGGTTAAAAATAAATTGTTCTAATGAATCCAGAAAGTTAATATTTTAATTAAATTTATTTCTTTTTGTTATCCACCCTTTTTATTCCAAAATATTATGTTCAATAAATTTAACAAAAATTTATGTATACTATTACTATTGTTATTATAAAAGAATAAATAAAATTATGGGAATAAGCAGATAATTAAAACCATCAGTTATATAATTGGATTTTTATAAAAATGATTTAGTATTATATATATATATATATATATATATATATATATATATATATATATATATAGTGTGAGGTTCCTTGGGGAACAGTGGGGAACCGACTCAAACGAACTCCGATTGGACTCATTCCAGCGGTGTTGGAACCGGCTTGTCGAACCCTAACTAGGATCTCTTAACCCTAAATCATAACCCCTAAACCCTAAATATATTAGGGTTTAGCTTTAGGGTTTAGCCTTAGGGTTTAGCTTTAGGGTTTAGCTTTATGTTTAACCTTTAGGGTTTAGCTTTTAAGGTTATAGTTTAGATTTTACGATTTAGCTTAGGTTGTAGTCTTATTTTTTAGCTTTAGGGTTTAGAGTTTAGGAGTTAGGATTTAGGGTTTAGGGTTAAGAGATCTTAGTTAGGGTTTGTTGAGCTGGTTCCAACGCCGCTGGAATGAGTCCAATCGGAGTTCGTTTGAGTCGGTTCCCTGCTGTTCCCCACTTTTTTAGTGTTCCCCAATGAACATTCCCATATATATATATATATATATATATATATATATATATATATATATATATATATATGGGAAGGCTATAGAGACAACCCACTTGAGTTGTGTAAACTCAAGAAACCTTTGTAAAAAACCCATGTAAACTCAAGAAACCTTCCTAAAAAAATAGGAAATGTAATATACATATATTTGGACATTTTTAAAAAAGAAACACAAAAAACGAGTAGTTTTTTTTAAAATGTTACAAATTCAGGTTACATAATATATATGTCCAAAAAAAATGTAACATACAAATTTTCAACATTTAAAAAAAATAAAACTAGTAAGAGTTTTTTTTTTCTTTTTTTTCATAAATAGGTCCATGTACATTTATATTACATTCCCTATTTTTTTTTAGAAAAAAATAAAAATGTTACATAGGGTTTATTTGGGTTTTCTCAACTCACATGGGTTTTCGATTTATCTTTCCCCAATATATATATTATCGGAAATTCGAAATTTTATATTTATATATGTATGCATATACAAGACAAAAATTCTTGATGGTATACACAAGTATCTTTTGTAGAAAAACAAGCTTTTATATAGCAGAAGAAACAAACCTACATGTTTACTCAGAACCTATTCCGATGATTTCTTAACCAATACCCGCATTTAACCCAAAAGAAACCTTAAGGATACCCGTACTATTACCAAATCCAACGGAACAATGGTAGGACCAATGACTGGGAATCTCAGGATCTCATAACAAGACCCTTATCTCCAACCACAAACATAATTTCCACCATACATCCTGAATGCCTATACAGCCATGAGCTCTAAGAATATAACTAAGTTGAGGCAATATGGAGAGAAGCTATTATCAGTAGGACACCGATCCTGTAATATAGAAGAAAAGCTCGCCTGCAACTACGACGAGAGGGATATCACATAATATAATATATATACTTTCCTTATATTTTGATAAAATATATAATGAAAGTAAATGATAATATATAACATGCATATATATCGACGCATAATACTGATAGATATGATTATAGTTGTACTAATACAATATGAGCAACAAAATGTGTCTGAATAATTGTTTAGTTTTGCAATATTAATATCTGAAAATGTTTGCAATTCAGATGTCAAAGGAAATAGCACGTAATCAAGAAATTCATGCTAGTAATGGAAATTCTTTGGATAAAAGTACTATAGAAAATATAATAGCTCAAGGAATATTCAATGCCATACCTTCGATCATTGAAGCTATTAAAATTTATGTGCCTATAAAATAGAATACTACTATACGCTGTAAGCATACTCATAACTTCAAACCTAGCCCTAGTATCAATGAGGGCAATGATATTCTTGTCAAAACTCCATTTCCTAAAAGAAAGAAAACCACAACCTATGGTTACTCTTATAAGGAATTCCGCTCTGATAAATCCTATAAGAATAAAGGAATTGGACCGTCGGTCACGCAACCTACCTGTAGAAACAATAACAAAAAGCATTCGGGAAAATGCCATTTTAGGAAGACACACTACTGTAACTTCTGCAAGAAGACTGGACATACCGAGGAAGAATGTAGAAGGAAAACTAACATTTGTTTCAACTACGGAGAACCAGGTCATATCCATCCCTACTGCCCGAAACTATCTAAGGCACCCGACAACAAGACTAAAACAACAGACAGAGCTAAGGAAAACGTAGGAACATTTACAACGCAGGAAACAATGGCTAATTCCAATATAAGCACCAGTACATTTTGTTTGTACTAAAGTATTATCTGATTTTGGTTCTAATCAAAGTTTTATAAATAAATGGTCATTATATCACAAGAATTTCTTTCATAAAGCAAATCCTCATTTGCCTCATCTCTTGACAAATTCATATGTTGCACATGCATTGTTTGTTACGCATGTAATTTCACTTCAAAAGATTACTTTATCAAGAATTCAAATATTAATTCGTTATATTCAATCTAGACATTTTGAATTTTTGATAACCTACATTATTACAAAAACGTTGACTTTTTGATATCGAGTCAACAGATTTCTTGGGAAACTCCTTTTCTTTGCAAGGTTACTTACAGGATTTTTCATTATAACCATGTCAAAATTTCTTGTCAATACATGTATTTATTTTTGGAATATGCCCAAACCAAGCTCAATTGTTTGAACTTGCTCGCAATATATATTCAATTCAAGGTCCCATATGGTAAATTGAGATCATCACATTCAAAGTAATCCTAACAAACACTTCATTTGTTTTAAGTCATAGTAGATTTGTTTAAAGTCTTCACCTCCAATAAATCATTTGTTAAATCACAACACCTTGTGGTGGCATTTTCTTTAAAGCTTGAACTAATCTCATTTTTACACATGAGGTACGGATTTATCTATCTTCTGTTGGTTCATTATCCTAAACCAGTCTTAATACAATTATGTGTTAAGATAAAGGTATATAAATTCATATTATATTCCAATGTACCTCCAACATTTTTTTCATCTTTGATTAATTCTATGACATTCATTTATTCCTTCATTTGAAAATCGTATATCTTTGAATGTCCAGATTTACTTCATTAAAACTTTCAGTTAATTTTGAGAACAGTTGAATTTGTTCGGTCACCTTGATTATTGAACTATTACAATCATTACGACACCTTGAGGCGTCGGTATAAATTTGTAGCCTGAGCTAATCATAACCCTAATCATACAAATTCATGCAAAACCCCATACGTCTTTCGTTTAACTCATCATTTAAAGTAGTCTTGATATAATTATGTATTAGGACAATGATACACTAAACTCTATTGTATTTTTGGTGTATCCTTGCAATTCAAATAAATGTCACTACACGGATTTTTGGTTTGATAAATTGACAAATCATTTGAGGCTATTGATTATGTGCCTTCCTCAGTTAACAATCAAAGTAAGTTTTCTTTTGACAATAAATCCTATTGTTTCTAAAAGTCATTTACATTCGATTTATAAGTCTATTAAATCCCTCTTTTGATTTTGTGAAACTTAGTCATCTTGATGATTGTATTAATTCATCTTGTTCATTTAAACATCGATTCCTGAAACTAATTACATTGGACGATTGAGTTCCAATTGTTATATGATATCTTTATATTCATATATTGATTCTGCCTCAGACACCTTGATACTGTTTTTACTAAAAGACATGACATAACCCCAAGGAGATATCGTAACCCAAATCTCGAGGACGAGATTTAAAACAAGGTGGGGAGGATGTAACAACACTAAAAAACACATTATAAGGAACCCTAATTGAGACCCCCAAACATGTATGACGCGACGCGATGCGACCCGACCCGAAACGAAAATCAGGATTTAGGGCTTAGGAGGGTCATGTGGGGGTACCCCTAAACCTTTCGAGACACGCGAAAGGCACTAACACGTGTCAAAACTAGAAGATCTCGACATCACAGGGCTAGAAACACAGTAAGGCAGGTCTAGGAAAAATAGACCTCTCAGGCGACACCCTGAAGGATCCTCGGATCCTGTCGCGACAAGCGGGAGAGTCCAATTTTGGGTATATAAAGCCTGGCTTGGGACTTGAGTGTCTGCACCTGTTCGACGTCTTTTTGACAAAAACTCTCTCTGATACCTTCGTTTCTTTCTAATAATACACCCCTAATTAGCGAAGCTCTGCCCCGTTGTAAGTATTTTAACCCCGATCACTGATTCGTTACCCTACCCGATTGATCTAGGGCCCCGTAACACATGTCAAGGCTCTGCCTGACTCTGTTTGTTGGGGTTATGTCTCGTGTTGTATGGCTAATGTGATTTGGGTTATCTTACTAACACGTGTGCATTGTATGTTTTTCATAGAAACTCAAGAAAATAATCAAGAAATATTATCAGGAAACCCATATAAATACCTAAGTCCACAATGTGAGTCATTCTCTTTTTCTACCAAACTATTTTACCAAAACCTCAAATGTTTTCAATTATACTTAATAGTGATTGAGTCTATGTATTCTACAATTGCTGCCGGTATGTGGGGTTTTATATACACTACTTGTAATCCGTTACTATTGGACAATGAGTTAGCCAATGAGTAACATGACCACAGTCATGGAACTGTGAACATGACACATACTGAATGAGTATATTGGTAGATATAAACATTGTAATCGCTCTCAATACTGTAATATTATAACAACTAATGTTTTTATAAACTGGAATGTACTCGCGAGTATTTCTTGCTGATAAAATATTTTTAGAAACGCGTTTCAGGTAACTTGATGTGAAAGCTATTAGAATTCAGCTATGGAGCACCGAAAGCTTAAAGAAGTGGCTATAAAAGTTATCTAAATAAAAAGGAGATCATGTTTTTAATAATTAGGGTTTATCCCTATAAATGTGTTGTGAATAAAACCGGGGTTTTATCCCATTTATTTATTATAAGAATTTGGTGTTTTGAAACTCTGAAATTATTTCCTAACTACGATCCTGATGAAAATTTTCCGATGCGTAATTAGTAAACACCGATACCATCTGACTGGTTCACGGCTCCTACTCCCAGGGTGGGGTCGGGTGTCACGGTCCCAGCCCCGGTTTGACCCGGTCAGGAGCCGCGGGACAGGAACCCGTGGTATTTATTATTTGATGCGACAACAGAAGTTTTAACAGGATCTTTTTAAACTTGAAAATACCCAATTATTTTATTTCATAATTCGAGATAAACCCCATAATTTACAATAGAGGAATTTTACTAGGAAATTCCCTGATTTATAAAACATGTTTATTTATTTTAATTGAGCCACCTCTTCAAGCTTGTTAGTGCTCCGTAGCACGTTTTCCTTGATTTACAGCAGGTCGCCTGAAACATGTTTTAAAAATATTTTATCAGCAAGGAAATACTGGTGAATCATTCATTTTGCATAAAACGACACATAGTTATAAATTACAGCATAAGAGCGATTACAATGGCTTTTATCTTATTTTTATCTGGCGCTGTGTCACCTGGTGACGATGGTCATACCACTATTGGGTCTTTCCCTAAGTAGTGACGTTTATCACGGTTAGGATTTATTAGCCTAACTGTGAGAAATTAGTAATGTGCACAATACCCCACTAGCTAGTGATTAAGATAACCACGACTTAATCCCTGTAATTATAACATTTGAAAATGGAGTATTGTAAAACATTTGATAAAAAGAGAATGACTCACATTGCAGATTTATACGGGCAGAGTTTAGTCTACTGATTAGCCTTGTAACCTAATTTTAAATAACAATGCACATGAACTAGGTCAGTAACTAATACAGCATTTACGATAACTCACGAGATTAAAACCTTCACGACGAATGAGAAAGTGCAATACTTAAACATCCATCGAATTCACGACGAATGACAAAGTATAACCCAAGTTTGAGCAGCACTTAAACATTCATCGGACAGTTTCAATCGACCAGACATTGAATCGTAGCAGCGATCGAGTTAATACCCGGTATCATAGCAGCGTTGCACTACTGTGAATTGTAATTTCGACTTTTGGACAATATACTTCATGATTTTGATTGAAATTTCGACACAGAATGATAGCTCGGGAACAATTCTATTTATAGGTGAAATATGGGTCTCACGTGTCACGGCCCCCGACCCGGTTTGACCCGTTTCAGGAGCCGCGGGATAGAAAATCCCGTGGTATTTGTTTAATTGAGTTAACAGCAGAAGTATTTTAAACAGGATCTTTTTAAAACTGAAATTTCCCGATTATTTTATTTCACAATTTGGGATAAACCCCGGTAGTTTACAATCATATGATTTCACTAAGAAATCTTTATTTTACAAAACATGTTTCTTTATTTTATATTGAGCCACTTCCTTTAAGCTGGTAGTGCTTTGCGGCACTTTTCCTGGATCACAACAGATCACCTGAAACATGTTTGAAAAAGGTTTTATCAGCGGGAAATACTGGTGAATCATTCTTTTTACTAAAACGACTCGTTTGTTATAATTTACAGTATTAAGAGCGATTCCAATGTTTCCATATATCAACCAACTACCCACGGTATTTGTCACTCGACCATCCATTGATAACCTCATTGTCCAATGGTGACGGTTATCAAGTAATGTATACAAAACCCCACATACCGGTTGTAATTTTGGTGACTACGAAGACTTAATCCCTGTAACTATAACTTTGAAAGTAAACATGATTTTTAAATCGGATTTGATAAAAAGAGAATGACTCACATTGCAGGTTTATATGAGCAGAGCTTAGCCTACTGATTTGCCTTTTAAGCTAAGTTTAATAACATGCACACGAACTAGGTTAGTAACTAATACAGCATTTACGATAACTCACGAGATTAAAACCTTCACAACGAATGACAAAGTGCGATACTTAAACATACATCGAATTCACGACGAATGACAAAGTATAAACCCTAATTCGGGCAGCACTTAAACATCCATTGGATAGTTTTCATCGATCGGACATTGAATCGTAGTAGCGATCGAGTTATTACCCTGTTATCGCAGCAGAGGTTCGATACAGTGTGTGTTTTGAAGTAAACAGTGTATAACTTATCGTACGTAAAGAAATTTTCCGTCGAAACATGCAAACAGTTCAAGTCCCAAGCCCCTGAATTTATAGCTTAATTTGGTACCTCACGCGTGTCACGGAGGGTCCCTCCGTCCCTGTCGCGTGTCGCGGGGGAAGCCAAAGTAGGGTAGGGTAGGCTTGTCACTGGTATAGGCCTGCTGAGTTGACGCTTCATAAAAATTTTATTTCGACAACGAATTGTGGTGATAATTATCAATTAGGGTTTACCCCCTTGAGTTTTAGGGGCCCTGATCCTAATTCCAACTATTCTGAAAATTTTAGGGTTTATGCAGAATTACTTGGGTGTCTCAATTAGGGTTTCCTATTGGACAAAATAAAATAATAATTAGGACTTTTGATGAGAGTTGTTACATCCTCCCCACCTTAATAAAAATCTCGTCCTCGAGATTTACTGGAACAAGTAAGGGTACTTTCGCTTCATTTCTGATTCTAGCTCCCAAGTATATTCGGGTCCTCGTTTCGATTCCCACTTGACCTTGACTAGCACTAGTCGTTTATGTTTAAGAAACTTGATCTTTATGTCTTCTATTTGCAATGGTTTCTCTACAAACTTTAGTTTCTCATTTACCTCTATGTCTTGAAGAGGCACTACCAGAGATTCGTCAGATAGGCATTTCTTGAGGTTGGATACATGAAATACATTATGTACTCCAGCTAATTCTTCTGGTAGTTGTAAGCGATAGGCAACTGGTCCTATACGTTGGATCACTGGAAATGGCCCTATGTATCGTGGACTTAGCTTTCCTTTCTTACCGAACCGCACTACTCCTTTCCAAGGAGATACTTTCAAAAGTACCTTGTCTCCAACTTGGAACTCTAATGGTTTGCGTCGATTATCTGCATAGCTCTTTTGACGATCTAGAGCGGTTTTCAGTCTTTCCTTGATCTGAGTGATCTTGTCGGTAGTTTCTTGTACAATTTCAGGACCTGATAATTGACTTTCTCCTAATTATGCCCAACAAACTTGAGTTCTGCACTTTCGTCCATACAGTGCTTCGAATGGGGCAGCTTCGATGCTTGCATGATAACTATTGTTATAGGAGAATTCAATTAAAGGTAGGTGGTCATCCCAATTTCCACCAAAATCTATCACGCATGCTCGGAGCATGTCTTCCAGGGTTTGTATCATCCTCTCACTTTGTCCGTCTATTTGAGGATGATATGTTGTACTTAAATTTAGTCGGGTTCCCATTGCTCCTTGGAAACTTGTCCAGAAATGGGAAGTGAAACGACTATCCCTATCCGATACAATGGAGAGTGGAACTCCATGTAAGGATACTACTTCGTCTACATACAACTTGGCTAGTTTTTCCATGCTAAAGGTTTCTTTCATGGGTAGAAAATGAGCTGACTTGGTTAATCGATCCACAATCACCCAAATCGCATCACTACCTTTTCTGGTTGTGGGTAACTTAGTAACAAAATCCATTGTTATGAGTTCCCATTTCCATACAGGCATTTCTAATTGTTGAAGTAGACCTGAAGGTTTCTGGTGTTCTGCCTTAACTTGTGAATAAGTAAGACATTTAGAAACATACCTAGCTATGTCCTTTTTCATTCCTATCCACCAGAAGTTATTTCTTAAATCTTGGTACATTTTATTGTTTCCAGGGTGCATGGTATACCTAGATTTATGGGCTTCCTCTAAAATCTTATGCCTTAAATCTCCTTGCTTAGGTACCCAAATCCTTTTCTTGTGGAATCTCCAAACTCCATCATTCCCTTGCTTTAATTCTTTTATTCTTCCTTTCATTCCTTCAGCATCATCCTTGATCGTTGTTTCTTGAAAATGCTTTAGTTGTTCCATTAAATCTAACTGTATATTTAATCTAAGAGCACGAACCCGTCGTTGCTTTTCATGATACTTACGACTTAAGGCATCTGCAACTACGTTTGCCTTTCCTTCGTGATATTGTATATCACAGTCGTAGTCACTTAGGATTTCCATCCATCTTCTTTGCCTCATGTTTAATTCTTTTTACCCAAATATGTACCTTAAGCTTTTGTGATCCGTATAGACAGTAAACATATTTCCATACAGATAATGTCTCCAAATCTTAAGGGTAAAAATTATGGCTCCTAATTCTAAGTCATGAGTCGTATAGTTTTCTTCGTGCTTTTTCAATTGCCTTGATGCATACGCAATTACCTTCTTGCGTTGCATTAGCACACATCCTAATCCTAGTTTAGAAGCATCACAATAAACTTCAAAATCTTCTGTTCCTTCTGGCAAAGCTAGGATTGGGGCATTTGTTAACTTCTCTTTCAAAATTCTAAAGGCTTCTTCTTGCCTAGGTCCCCATTCAAACTTAACTGCTTTACAGGTTAGCTTAGTTAATGGTACAGCTATCTTGGAAAAATCCTTAATAAAACGCCTATAGTACCCAGCTAATCCTATAAAGCTTCTAATTTCCATAGCTGATTGTGGAACCTTCCATTTGGTAATTGCTTCTATTTTAGAAGGATCTACATGAATACCTTCGTGGTTGACCATGTGTCCTAAGAATTGCACTTATTGTAGCCAAAATTCACACTTCGAGAATTTGGCGTAAAGTTTCTCTTTTCTTAACAAAGTTAAGAGTGCGTGCAAGTGCTGACAGTGCTCGTCCTGGCTTTTGGAATAAATAAGTATATCGTCAATAAAGACAATTACAAATTTATCGAAATACGGTTTACAAATTCTATTTATCATGTCCATGAATGCCGCAGGTGCATTCGTTAGTCCAAAGGGCATGACAGTAAACTCGTAATGACCATACCTAGTTCTGAAAGCAGTTTTAGGTATCTCTTCCTCTTGAACTTTCAACTGATGGTATCCGGAACGTAAGTCGATCTTAGAAAAATATCTAGCTCCCTGGAGTTGATCAAAAAGGTCATCAATCCTAGGTAATGGGTATCGATTCTTAATTGTAACTTTATTCAGTTCTCTATAATCGATACACATTCGCATCGAACCATCCTTTTTCTTTACAAACAACACTGGAGCTCCCCAAGGAGAGGAACTAGGTTGTATAAATCCTTTACTTAGTAATTCATCTAATTGCTTTTTCAATTCTAGCATTTCAGTAGGTGCTAACCTATAAGGTGCCTTAGCTATTAGTGTAACTCCAGGAATTAGGTGAATCCTAAATTCTACTTCCCTATCGGGTGGTAATCCTGGTAACTCTTCTGTGAAGACATCTGGGTATTTTGAAACTACAGGAATTTCTTTAAGTTCTTTACCCTTAGTGCTAATGATTACTGAAATCAGATACACTATCCCTTGCTTTCGTTCATAACTAGCAACTTTCATTACTGAAATGAACTTCATGGGTTTACTTGGCTTATCTCCTGTAATCACAATTATTTCTCCGATGGGTGCGCGGATTTCTATGGAGTTCTTATCACACAGGCTTCGAGCATGGTTGGCTACTAACCAATCCATTCCTAATACGACATCAAATCCGGCTAAATTCATTGGTAATAGGTTTGCATGAAATTTATGACCCGAAAGTTCTATATTTTCTTTTTGCAAAATCTTATCTATGTTAACATAATTCCCATCTGCCGTTTCGACTGTAAAAATCTGCCTAAGGTTGGTTAAGGGTAAATTAAGAGCTTGGCAGAATGAAGTATTTATAAAACTTTGGTTTGCACCAGAGTCAAATAATACTTTTGCGTAAACGTCGTGAACTAGGAACGTACCGGCTATCACATCTGGAATGAGTTCTGCCTCTTGGGTAGTTAACTGGAATGCTCGAACATTCTTCTTGGTAGCTACATCGGTCGGTTTGGCTTTGTTGTCTGCTGGTTTGCCCATAGGACATTCTGGTTTGAATTGCCCAGCTTCACCGCAGTTATAACAGACCCTTGTTTTCTTTCAGTAGTCTTCTTCACGATGTCTTACAACTTTGCAAAAGTTGCAGGTTACATTGCATCTTCCAAAATGTTTCTTTCTGCAATTCTTGCAGAATGGTGGAGTTGAAGATTGTCCCGTTCCTCTTCTCTTGAAGTTGCTATTATTACCCACACAAAATCCTTGGGTAATTTTCTGAGCCAGTTCCTTTTTCCTATTTTCATCTCTTGTGCGTACCAGTTCGTCAGTTAGGGTGTTAGCTAATTCTACCGCATCGTCAATAGTGCGAGGTCTCGCAGCTTTAACGATATTACGGATTTCGCCAATCAGTCCCCAAATACAGAGAGAAATGAGTACCGATTCTGGCGAAGCCAGTGTTGGTACCACTCTAGCATATTCAAAGAATGTCGAAGTATATCCGCGACAATCTACACCCATCATTCGATGATTTAGGAACTTATTCGCCATTTGATCTTTTTCATATTCGGGACATAATTTTCTTTCTACAAGACTCTTAAATTCTTCCCAGTTCATAGCATAGGCTATATTTCTTCCTTTAGCTTGAAGTACTGTATTCCACCATTCTAGCGCCCCTTCTTTGAAAAGATTCGACGCATACATAACCTTGTCATCTTTGGCACATTTACTTATTGTAATCACTGCCTCGGTTTTTTCTAACCAACGCAGTGCCGCAGTCGCTCCTTCATTGCCTGCAAATTCAGCAGGTTTACAAGCAAGAAATTCCTTGTAAGTGCAACCAGGCGTTGCAACTTTCATTTTCTTAGGGAGCGGAGCCTGCCGTGAATTATTATTGTGATTAGTATGATTACCGCCTTCTTTTACACTATTACTGAAGTTATCTTCAGAAGTACGTTTGCTAGGAATGATTTGTTGAGGTTCAACAGGTTTCTGGGCAGCAGCAAGGATTGCTGGAATAGCATTGGCTATTCCCTGAGCAACGATATTTTCTATATCTTGCCTAGTCATAAATTGATCCTCCTGGTTTTGCTCAGATTGATTAACTTCATTAACTGGTTCATTATTAGCGTTTTCCATCTGGTTTTTAATAAATAATTAGCACAAAATAAATAACAATTATACACAAAACAATCATACAGATTTCACAAACATATGTTTAGTCAAAATTATCGATTTCTCGATTGCCATTTTTATATATTATGATATGCATCAGTACACACCGTTATCTTACAAAGTTTTATTGATAGGTTATTTACAAACTTATTTTATTATTATTATACAATCACAACTATATTCCCACATCATCCCTTCTGGTATTTTAGAAATGACGCTCCCTCTCGTCATACTTCCAGGTGATTTGCTCTCCTACCTCCCGAATCCTATTCCCTGCACCTATCAGCTCCTCGCCAAAATGGCGGAGTTCAGCTAAATTTTCATTACTCATTGGTGACTTTGGTACAGGTTCTGGGTCAAACTGAGGAAAAAAGGTATTAGTACTATTTAGGAGATTTTGAAACTGCCAATCATTGGTCCACCACTCGTCCATTCCTAGAGGTTGTGTGTGGATAAAAAGGTTCTGGGATGGCTGGTTCCAAATTTATTGGGAGTTGGCTTACAGCAGGATAAGGGAAGAGATTTTCATTGATGGGTCTAACGATATCGCAGTTTGCAAGAATGCGATCTAACTCTTCCTGTAAGGATAATTCCTCAACCTGCCTAGAACTTTCTCCGATCTCCATTTTTACTTGCCTAGCATCTCCTTCAATCTCGATTCCTTTTCCTTTATCTATGGGGTTCTCTATTTTGGGAGCTCTTTTAGTCGCTGGCTTCCTCCTGCGTACACGCCTCCAGCCGAAAAATCTCCTCATTTTCTTAGGCTTTGGTTTCTCCGGAGGTGGAGCACAAAATTCCATAGGTTCTTCTATATCGGGTATGTGACCGGTAAAGTCTTTAGAAACTTCTATTCTCACTGGGTATAGATTGAGATTCTGAAGGGCTTCAGATAACTCATCCATGCTGTTTAGCATATATGCAAAATGCACATAAAATGCTAAGTTAAAATTTTTATAACAAAATTTCATAGATAAACATTCAAGTATTATTGCATACCGTGTGACTAATTTAATACAAAGGACAACTGACAATTAAATATACTAGGGTTTATTGTAAACTTATTTATTTACTGGAAAAGTTCGTAGATGATATGGATACTAGCACTGAGTCAAGATATTTAAACGTTAGCATTTACTGCTACAGTAGCTAACATGTAAAGATCTGCCCATTTTTCATCTAATTCATCTTCCCATGGCGGGTTATTGCCTATTTTCTGTGTCTTCTTAGACATCATTTTCTCGTGACTTTTTCTAATTATCCGACTTCTCTTCTTAGGAGAAAGTGGTTTCTCATAATGTGCCTTACGGACAAATATTCCTTCCTCAGTATTTACTGAGTGTTTTGAGGATGATGATCCTTTATTCTTTGGTGCACTATCTATTTTACGATAGATGTCCGAAAGTCTTTGTTTACCCATACTGTAAACAAGTATTCAAATAATGAAACATGTAATCACAAAATAGCAATTTTGTAAAATTATGTATTTTCTAAAATACTTAATTGGCTTAAATCAGTGGCTCTGATACCACCTTTTCCTGTCACGGCCCCCGACCCGGTTTGACCCGTTTCAGGAGCCGCGGGACAGAAAATCCCGTGGTATTTGTTTAATTGAGTTAACAACAGGAGTATTTTAAACATGATCTTTTTAAAACTGAAATTTTCCGATTATTTTATTTCACAATTTGGGATAAACCCCGGTAGTTTACAATCATATGATTTCACTGAGAAATCTTTATTTTACAAAACATGTTTCTTTATTTTATATTGAGCCACTTCCTTTAAGCTGGTAGTGCTTTGCGGCACTTTTCCTGGATCACAACAGATCACCTGAAACATGTTTTAAAAAGGTTTTATCTGCGGGAAATACTGATGAATCATTCTTTTTACTAAAATGACTCGTTTGTTATAATTTATAGTATTAAGAGCGATTCCAATGTTTCCATATATCAACCAACTACCCACGGTATTTGTCACTCGACCATCCATTGATAACCTCATTGTCCAATGATGTCTGTGACTATGGTCATATCACCCCTTGGCTAACTCGTTGTCCAATGGTGACGGTTATCAAGTAATGTATACAAAACCCCACATACCGGCTGTAATTTTGGTGACTACAAAGACTTAATCCCTGTAACTATAACTTTGAAAGTAAACATGATTTTTAAATCGGATTTGATAAAAAGAGAATGACTCACATTGCAGGTTTATATGAGCAGAGCTTAGCCTAGTGATTAGCCTTTTAACCTAAGTTTAATAACATGCACACGAACTAGGTTAGTAACTAATACAGCATTTACGATAACTCACGAGATTAAAACCTTTACAACGAATGACAAAGTGCGATACTTAAACATACATCGAATTCACGACTAATGACAAAGTATAAACCCTAATTCGGGAAGCACTTAAACATCCATTGGATAGTTTTCATCGATCGGACATTGAATCGTAGTAGCGATCGAGTTATTACCCTGTTATCGCAGCAGAGGTTCGATACAGTGTGTGTTTTGAAGTAAACAGTGTATAACTTATCGTACGTAAATAAATTTTTTGTCGAAACATGCAAACAGTTCAAGTCCCAAGCCCCTGAATTTATAGCTTAATTTGGTACCTCCCGGGTGTCGCGGAGGGTCCCTTCGTCCCTGTCGCGTGTCGCGGGGGAAGCCAAAGTAGGGTAGGGTAGGCTTGTCACTGGTATAGGCCTGCTGAGTTGACGCTTCGTAAAATTTTTATTTCGAAAACGAATTGTGGTGATAATTATCAGTTAGGGTTTACCCCCTTGAGTTTTAGGGGCCCTGATCCTAATTCCAACTATTCTAAAAATTTTAGGGTTTATGCAGAATTACTTGGGTGTCTCAATTAGGGTTTCCTATTGGACAAAATAAAATAATAATTAGGACTTTTGATGAGAGTTGTTACATCACGCGGCCCGCGTGAGCCCATCTTTGATCTTTACGCAGCCCGCGAGGGCAACCTAATCGTAGACTAGGGCTAGCGTGTCACACCTAGGGATGCCACGTGTATGACGCGTTGCCCGGTGTGCTTATCCGGTCAACTTAAGGTTGACGCGGCCCGCGTAAGGGTCTGGCTATCCTTTACGCGGCCCGCCTGAAGGCTAGATTTCTTGTTTTCTCTGTTTTTCATGTACGTTAGGATTTCAGGGATCCGGGTTTTCACTTACGGGTTGTTTAAGGCCATTTTTGAAGGTTCTTACATCCTCCCCACCTTATTTAAAATCTCGTCCTCGAGATTTATTGAAATAAGTGAGGATACTTTTTCTTCATCTCTGATTCCAGCTCCCAAGTGTACTCGGGTCCTCTTTTTGACTCCCACTTGACCTTAACTAGTACCAATCTTTTGTGCTTGAGAAACTTGATCTTTCTGTCTTCTATTTGCAGTGGCTTCTCAACAAATTTTAACTTTTCATTTACCTCTACATCTTGAAGAGGTACTTCCAGCGATTCGTCTGATAAACACTTCTTGAGGTTGGATACATGAAATACATCATGTACTCCCGCTAATTCTTCTGGTAGTTGTAAACGATAAGCAACTGGTCCTATACGTTGGATTACTGGAAATGGTCCTACGTATCTTGGACTTAACTTTCCTTTCTTACCAAATCGAACTACTCCTTTCCAAGGAGAAACTTTCAAGAGTACCTTGTCTCCAACTTGGAATTCTAACGGCTTGCGCCGATTGTCTGCATAACTCTTCTGGCGATCTCGAGCCGTTTTCAGTCTTTCCTTGACTTGAGTGATCTTGTCGGTAGTTTCTTGTACTATTCCAGGACCTGATAATTGACTTTCTCCTATTTCTGCCCAGCAAACTGGAGTTCTACACTTACGTCCGTATAGTGCTTCGAACGGGGCAGTTTCTATCTTGCATGATAACTATTATTATAGGAGAATTCAATCAAAGGTAGGTGGTCATCCCAATTTCCACCAAAATCTATCACACATGCCCTAAGCATGTCATCTAAGGTTTGGATTGTCCTTTCACTTTGCCCATCGGTTTGAGGATGATATTTAGTACTTATATTTAGTCGGGTTCCCATTGCTTCCTGGAAACTTGTCCAGAAGTGGGAAGTGAAACGACTATCTCTATCCGATACAATGGAGAGTGGGACTCCATGTAAGGATACTACTTCGTCTACATACAACTTGGCCAACCTTTCCATGCTAAAGGTTTCTTTCATGGGTAGAAAAGGAGCTGATTTGGTTAATCGATCCACAATTACCCAAATTGCATCATTACCTTTTCTGGTTTTGGGTAACTTAGTAACAAAGTCCATTCTTATGAGTTCCCATTTCCATACAGGCATTTCTAATTGTTGTAGTAGACCTGAGGGTTTCTGGTGTTCTGCCTTAACTTGTGAACAACTAAGACATTTAGAAACATATCTAGCTATGTCCCTTTTCATTCTATCCACCAGAAGTTATTCCTTAAATCTTGGTACATCTTATTGTTACCAGGATGCATGGTATACCTTGATTTATGAGCTTCCTCTAAAATCTTATTTCTTAATTCTCCTAGCTTAGGTACCGAAATCCTTTTCTTATGGAATCTCCAAATTCCATCAGCTCCTTGCTCTAATTCCTTTATTCGTCCTTTCATTCCTTCAGCATCATCCTTGATTGCTGTTTCTTGAATGCTTTTCAGTTGTTCCATTAAGTCTAATTGTAAACTTAATCTAAGAGCACGAACTCGTCGTTGTTTTTCATGATAGTTACGACTTTAAGGCATCTGCAACTACATTTACCTTTCCTTCATGATACTGAATATCACAGTCATAGTCACTTAGAATTTCCATCCATCTCCTTTGCCTCATGTTTAATTCTTTTTGCGCAGATATGTATCTTAAGCTCTTATGATCTGTATAGACAGTAAACTTATTTCCATACAAATAGTGTCTCCAAATCTTAAGGGCAAAAATTATGGCTCCTAATTCTAAGTCGTGAGTCGTATAGTTTTCCTCGGGCTTTTTCAATTGCCTTGAGGCATACGCAATTACCTTTTTGCGTTGCATCAGCACACATCCTAATCCTAGTTTTGAAGCATCACAGTATACTTCAAAATCTTCTGTTCCTTCTGGTAAGGCTAGAATTGGAGCGTTGGTTAATTTCTGTTTCAAAATCTTAAAGGCTTCTTCTTGCTTAGGTCCCCATTCAAACTTAACTGCTTTACAGGTTAGCTTAGTTAATGGTACAACGATCTTGGAAAAATCCTTAATGAAACATCTATAATAACCAGCTAACCCTAGAAAACTTCTAACTTCCATAGCTGTTTGTGGAACCTTCCATTTGGTGATTGCTTCTATCTTAGCAGGATCTACGTGAATACCTTCATGATTCACTATGTGACCTAAAAATTGTACTTCCTGTAGCCAAAATTCACACTTCGAGAATTTGGCGTAAAGCTTCTCCTTTCTTAACAAGGTTAAGAGTGCATGTAGGTGTTCGCAATGCTCGTCTTGACTTTTGGAATAAATAAGTATATCGTCGATGAAGACAATTACAAATTTATCTAAATACGGTTTACAGATCTTATTCATCATGTCCATGAATGTTGCAGGTGCATTCGTTAGTCCGAAGGGCATGACTGTAAACTCGTAATGTCCATACCTAGTTCTGAAAGCAGTTTTAGGTATGTCTTCTTCTTGTACCTTCAATTGATGATATCCGGAGCGTAAGTCAATCTTAGAAAAATATCGAGCTCCTTGAAGCTGATCAAATAGATCATCAATCCTAGGTAATGGGTATCGATTCTTAATTGTAACCTTATTTAGTTCCCTATAATCGATACACATTCTCATTGAACCATCCTTTTTCTTTACAAACAACACTGGTGCTCCCCATGGGGATGAACTAGGCTGTATGAATCCTTTGTTTAACAATTCATCTAATTGTTTCTTTAGCTCTAACATTTCAGTGGGTGCTAACCGGTAAGGTGCTTTGGCTATCGGTGTAGTTCCAGGAATTAGATGAATTCTAAATCCTACTTCCCTATCAGGTGGTAATCCAGGTAGTTCTTCTGGGAAAACCTCTGGGTATTCTGATACTATTGGAATTTCTGGGTATTCTGATACTATTGGAATTTCTTTAAGTCCTTTATCTTTCATGTTAATGATTGCTGAAATCATATACACTACTTCTTGTTTTCTTGAATAACTGGCCAACTTCATTATTGAAATGAATTTCAGTGGCTTACGTGGCTTATCTCCTGTAATTACCACTAATTCGCCTGTGAGTGTATGAATTTCTATGGAATTCTTATCACAAAGAATTCGAGCATGGTTGGCTACTAACCAATCCATTCCTAATACCACATCGAATTCGGCTAACTTCATAGGTAACAGGTTTGCAGAGAATTTATGACCTAAAAGTTCTATCTTTCCTTCTCGCAAAACTTGATCTATGTTAACAGAATTTCCATCTGCCGCTTCTACCGTGAAAATTTGTCTAAGTTTGGTTAAAGGTAGGTTAAGAGCTTGGCAAAATGAAGTATTTATAAAACTTTGGTTTGCACCAGAGTCAAATAATACTTTTGCATAAACGTCGTGAACTAGGAACGTACCATCTATCACGTCAGGAATTAGTTCTGCTTCCTGAGTAGTCATCTAGAAGGCTCTTACGTTCTTCTTGGTAGCTCCTTCTGCAGGTTTGATCTTGTTGTCAGTTGGTTTGGCCAATTTAGGGCAATCTGGCCTAAAATGTCCAGTTTCTCTGCAGTTGTAGCAGACTGTTGCTTTCTTCTTCCTGCAATCTTCTTCTTGATGCCCTGGAATTTTGCAGAAATTGCAATATCCTTTGCATCTTCCAAAATGCTTTCTTTTATAGGCATTGCAAAATGGAATGGTGGAAGTTTGCCCAGTTCCCCTTCTCTTGAAATTACTACTGTTACCCACACGGAATCCTTGGGTAATCTTTTAGGCCACTTCCTTCTTCCGGTTCTCTTCTCTTGTACGTACCAGTCCGTCAGTTAGGGTGTTAGCTAATTCCACAGCATCGCCAATAGTGCGTGGTCTCGCAGCTTTGACGATATCTCGAATTTCGCCAATCAATCCCCAAATATAGCGGGAAATAAGTACCGGCTCTGGCGAAGCTAGGGTTGGTACCACTCTGGCATATTCGAAGAATGTTGAAGTATACCCTCGACAGTCTACACCCACCATCCGGTGGTTCAGGAATTTGTTTTCCATTTGTTCCTTTTCATATTCGGGACAGAATTTTCTTTCCACTAGCTGCTTAAATTCTTCCCAACTCATGGCATATGCCATATTTCTTCCTTTGGCTTGAAGTACCGTATTCCACCATTCTAGCTCCCCTTCTTTGAAAAGATGCGATGTGTACATGACCTTGTCTTCCTCGACACATTTACTTATCATAATTACTGCTTTGGTTTTCTCCAACCAACGCAACGCCGCAGTCGCCCCTTCATTTCCTATAAATTCAGCTGGTTTACAGGCAAGAAATTCCTTGTAAGTGAAACCAGGCATTGCAACTTTCATTCTTTTTAGACTTGGGGCTTGTAATCCATCGTTGTTGTTATTAGTATGATTGCCACCTCCGTTTACACTATTACTGAAATTATCACCGTTTGTGCGTTTGCTAGGAATAATTTGTTGAGGTTCAACAGGTTTCTGGGCAGCAGCAAGTATTGCTGGAATAGCACTGGCTATTCCTTGAGCAACGATATTCTCGATATCTTGCCTATTCAGAAATTGATCTTCCTGATGTTGTTCAGATTGGTTAACTTCATTAACTGGTTCATTACTAGCATGTTCCATCTGGTGATTAATATATATATATATTATTAGCATAAAATAAATAATAACTATAAAATAATCACATAATTTCACAAACACACGTATAGTCAAAATTATCGATTTCTCAACTCCCATTTTTATATATTATATTATGCATCCGTATACACTGTTATCTTACAAAAGTATTATTTGTAGGTTATTTTACAAAGTTATATTTTTAAGTTATTTCCTACGATTATATTTTAATTATTATATTACTATTAAACACATGCTTCCTCCATCCCGTGCTATCTCATCAACTGGCATTCTCAGTAACGACGTTCCCTCTTGTCATATTTCCAGGAGATCTATTCTCCCACCTCCCGGATCCTATTCCCAGCATCCACCAGCTCCTCGCCAAAATGGCGGAGTTCTGCTAAGTTTTCATTGCTCATTGGTGGGTTTGGTACAGGTTTTGGGTCGAACTGAGGGAAAAAGGTATAAGGATTATTGAGGAGGTTTTGAAACTGCCAGTCGTTGGTCCATCATTCGTCCATTTCTCCTAGAGGTTGAGTGTGGATCAGAGGTTCTGGGATGGCTGGTTCCAAGTTTATTGGAAGTTGGGTTTCGGCAGGATAAGGGAAGAGATTTTCATTGATAGGCCTAAGGATATCACAGCTTGCCAGTATGCGATCCAATTCTTCCTGTAATGGCAATTCCTCGGCTTGCCTAGAACTTTCTCCAATTTCCATTCCTGCTTGCCTAGAACTTTCCCCAATCTCGATCCCTTTTCCTTTATCAATGGGATTTTCTATCTTGGGAACTTTCCTAGTTGCTAGTTTCCTTCTGCGCACACGCCTCCAGCCCACAAATCTTCTTCTCTTCTTTGGCTTTTGTTTCTCCGGAGGTGGAGCTTGGAATTCCATAGGTTCTTCAACATCGGCCAAGTAACCAGTAAAGTCTCTGGAAACTTCTACTTTCACAGGATAGAGATTGAGATTCTGAAGAGCTTCAGATAACTCATTCATGCTGTTTAGCAGATATGAGAAACATACAAACTCTAAGTTAAATTGAGTTTTCACAGAATCACAGAATGGAAATCGGAAAATTCTAATATTAATTATAATTATCTAATAAACCATTTTATTGAAACAAAATATTTATTTTTAGTACACTAAAATTCAAAATATACTAGAGGTTATTTAAAGTTTATGGTTTGTAGGTGACATAGGTGCTAGTACTGGGTCAGAGTATTTAAAAGATAGCATTTACTGCTGTAGTGGCTAACATATAAAGATCTGTTCATTTTTCATCTAAGTCGTCTTCCCATGGTGGGTTATTGCCTATTTTCTGGGTTTCCTGATTAACCATCACTTCTTTTGGTTGTGACTTCTTTATTTTTTCTTGACTTTTTCTAATAATCCGACTTCTTTTCTTAGGGGTAAGTGGTTTTTCAAACTGTGCCTTACGAACAAATATTCCTTCATCAGTATCTGCTGAGTATTTTGAGGATGATGTTCCCTTATCTTTTGAAGAACTATCTAATTGACGATAAATGTCGGAAAGTCTTTGCTTACCCATACTGTAAACAAATAGTCAAATAATAAAACACATAATCACAGAATGGCAATTAATAAAATTAAGTATTTCTAAATACTTAATTGGCTTAAATCAGTGGCTCTGATACCACCTTTTCCTGTCACGGCCCCAGCCCCGATTTGACCCGGTCAAGAGCCGCGGGATAGGAACCCGTGGTATTTATTATTTGATGCGACAGCGGAAGTTTTAACAGGATCTTTTTAAACTTGAAAATGCCCGATTATTTTATTTCATAATTCGGGATAAACCCCGTAATTTACAATATAGGAATTTTACTAGGAAATTCCCTGATTTATAAAACATGTTTATTTATTTTAACTGAGCCACCTCTTCAAGCTTGTTAGTGCTCCGTAGCACGTTTTCCTTGATTTACAGCAGGTCGCCTGAAACATGTTTTAAAAATATTTTATCAGCAGGGAAATACTGGTGAATCATTCATTTTGCATAAAACGACACCTAGTTATAAATTACAGCATAAGAGCGATTACAATGGCTTTTATCTTATTTTTATCTGGTGCCGTGTCACCTGGTGACGATGGTCATACCACTATTGGGTCTTTCCCCAAGTAGTGACGTTTATCACGGTTAGGATTTATTAGCCTAACTGTGAGAAATTAGTAATGTGCACAATACCCCACTAGCTAGTGATTAAGATAACCACGACTTAATCCCTGTAATTATAACATTTGAAAATGGAGTATTGTAAAACGTTTGATAAAAAGAGAATGACTCACATTGCAGATTTATACGGGCAGAGTTTAGTCTACTGATTAGCCTTGTAACCTAATTTTAAATAACAATGCACAATAACTAGGTCAGTAACTAATACAGCATTTACGTAGCTCACGAGATTAAAACCTTCACGACGAATGACAAAGTGAAATACTTAAACATCCATCGTATTCACGACGAATGACAAAGTATAACCCAAGTTTGAGCAGCACTTAAACATTCATCGGTCAGTTTCAATCGATCGGACATTGAATCGTAGCAGCGATCGAGTTAATACCCGGTATCGTAGCAGCGTTGCACTACTGTGAATTGTAATTTCGACTTTTGGACAGTATACTTCGTGATTTTGATTGAAATTTCGACACAGAATGATAGCTCGGGACCAATTCTATTTATAGGTCAAATATGGGTCTCACGCGGCCCGCGTGAGCCCATCTTTGATCTTTACGCGGCCCGCGAGGGCAACCTAATCATAGACTAGGGCTAGCGTGTCACACCTAGGGCTGCCACGTGTACGACGCGTGGCCCGACGTGCTTATCCGGTCAACTTAAGGTTGACGCGGACCGCGTAAGTGTCTGCCTATCCTTTACACGGCCCGCCAAAAGACCAGATTTCTTGTTTTCTCAGTTTTTCATGTACGTTAGGATTTCAGGGGTCCGGGTTTTCACCTATGGGTTGGTTAAGGCCATTTTTGAAGGTTCTTACATCGGGGGTTATGACAGTTGGCCACCCTGCTTCTGTGGGACAAGTTAACCCACGTTACGCTCGTGCAAGTAACGAACAAACTGATGATGATGATTCAATTATCCCTCCCTCAGTCCTTGAGATCGGACAATCATCTGGCACTGTACCCATTGTTGATGGCGATATATCCATGACCATAGGACCTCTTAGGGTAGCACCTATGGTAGATGCCACTGTTGTCACGACTCAACTTTTAGAGTCGCTGATAGCCCCACCCACTACTACTGTCGAGCCTACACCTGAGATCCCTTCGTCGGTCAAATCTGAGTCGTCCAATCTGCTGTACGAATCAGGAGCCTCTACTACACCTATACTGGTTTATACCCGTCATAGGAAGAGAAACCGACCCGCTAGAGATGCCGCACCAACTTTTAGAGCCACTGTAGAGTCTTTTCTGATGAGACAGAGAGAGGTCTCGATGGAACGATGCTCACCTTGTGATCGTCAGATCGCTACCATGCGTAGAGACTTAGAGGTGACTGTGACATTTGTGTCTTCCGATCATTGTACAATTCCGAACAACTTTGTATTTAATGAAACATTGTGTTTTATATCCCAGATATTGTATTATTACATGTGACAATTGCACGTTTTAGTTCTTATTCGATTTCAAACTCTTAAACCATTTTTAGAAAGTTATATGTAAACTATTACGTAAATGTAATCAGTTTAATGCAACGTACACTCTGGAACATGGTCATAAGTCTTACATACCCTAAATACCCTTTACATAACTTAGAAATAAGTTTTGAGGGGTTCGGTATGGCAAAAACATGCGTATTCGACCCTAGGGACTATTTATGACAAACTGTGAAAGTCTGCCGGATCGCGTATTTCTTAATACGGAACACGTACGCACATCCAAAAATTTTTGTAATCATTAAAATCTTGTATTTTATTGATAAGAATGCAAAAATATCATTCTTTGCGCAATTTCGGTCGTTTTTGCGTTCGTTATAACATTCGTCGTAATTAAGCGAAAAACGCAACCGTACAATCGAACGAACCGACATCCAAGACATTTTTGGTCATAATTCAAGTTAAATATGCTTTAATTTCCTTATGGAGCCTAAAAATGGGGTTAACGGGTTTTAGAAGTGCCAAAACGCGACGAAACAAGTCCGTGGCCCAAATCTGCCAAAAATGAAACTTGGCCCCAAAATGAAGAATCTGGGCACCATAGGCGATGCCCAAGGAGCCCGTCGGTGATGCCCTTCTGTTTTGCCAGACGTGAAAACTGCCAGCTTGTGGAAAACACCTTGTTTTCATACCTTGGAGCCCAAGAACTCGATTTTTCTTGGTTTTAATCTGCTCATGACAAGTGTCTTAGCCTACCATTGATGTGTGCCACCTCCATGGACACTTGGCATCATCCAAAACACTTCCAACTACTATAAATAGCAACCAATTCTTCATTGTTCTTTGCTCATTCCATCTTCTCTTCTTCTTTGCTCTACTTGGAGTTGCTACCATCTTTTGGAGGCCTCCTACTGAGCATTCTTGCCATCCTAGAACACAAGTAAGTGTTCTAACCTACTCTTGTTCATTTATTTTAGTTATTTTGAGCTAAAAGTTAAACATTTGACTTTCTGTTTGACTTTCGGTTTTGACCATATTTGGTCAAGTCAAAGTTCAATCGAACTTTGCAACGTGATCGTAATCACAAAGGTTATAATCCCTTGCGATTAGACTTACCGATTACCACGTTTACTAGTTGAAGTGGCAAGTCAAAGTTTCGGTCAAACATGCACAATTATGTGCATTTTATGATGAAACCATTTTTAGGTATCAAAACACTAATTTTTTATACCAAATCAGTTTTTCCAACTAAGTTAAATGTCACACCCCGACCACGTCAAACAACAAAACGTGGCAGAAACGTCGGGGAGTGCTGTAACAGAATCATTGTTTCATAACACATGGGAATTGAAATATTGTTTTATTGATTAAAAGAGTTACAATGTCTTTACAACAAAGAAACGTAACATAATTAACTAGTCTTGTATCTTTTATTGTCACTAAGGCCAAAGTCCGTCTAAGTGTATCTTGATCATCTTATGCAACATCTCCCGAAAACACATGTGAAAATAGGTACGTCAGCATAAAAATGCCTGCGAGATACATAGGTTTGTGAATATAGGATTCATGACTTATAAGTTTAGAAAAAGTTGTTTAACAAAAGTCAGTCATGATCCTTGTAAAATTTTTTGTTTTATAAATCATTCGAAAAGCGATGATAAGGTAGATGATATGTAAAAGAATAATGTAAGGTTAAATGAATAACCAAGTAAAATGAGTTTGTATAAGATAAGTTGCTTGTAAAACAATGTCTTGTGAAAAGTATGTTATTTGTATAAAATGTTATATGTCTTAAATTAAAATGATTCAAATAACGCTACGATATGTAATACCACACAAACACTTATATATAGGAAGTACCAGCGGCGTATCCACCATGCTTGTATCATATTACACACGCCTCGGTACTTATCTCACTTACTCAAACCAAACCACCAATATGTAATGTTTAACAATTGTAGAAATGTTTATGTATAGTCAAATGTCTATTGTCAAATGTAAACCATGTAATGTGTGAACAAAAGTTATGTATGGTAAGTAGAATGAGACTACTTAAACCACAAGTAAAAATGTACAAAACAAAGTATTTGAATAAATCAAAGTTATGCTTTGTAGAATAATGCATGCTTTACTGACACAAACACTTATGTGGTAAGTTAAACGTCTACATCCAAGCCTTGAGACTGTAGGATAACCTTAGAGTAAAGGTTATCAAAAATGTAATCGGATTCGGTCATTCCTTACATCCAAACAAACCCGGGATTTCAGGAACGGGAGTTGTCAAGTCCTATGGTACCACTACCTACTACCGAGCGGCATGATCGATGTTAATGAATGTATTAGTTTCGTTAAACGATCAAATGTTATACCAAATGTAAACATGTAGTGTGAAAATAATGCACTAAGTATGCTAAAGAACATACGTAGCGTGAAGTGTAATGTAAAGTAATGTACTAAGTATGCAATATATGGACATACATAGCATAAAATGAATTGTAAAGTAATGTGCTAGCATGTTTTCAGTCAACATACATAGCAGAAAAGTCATGTAAATCAATGTGCTAGCATGCTATCAGTCAACATACATAGCAAAACAATGTAATGTAAATCATGTATTATAAATGTACTAATGAACATAGCAAGTATATGATGTGAAAACATGGAAAGCATGAAAGTAACAAGTAGGCACATGTGTTTCACCCCAAACAATTTGAAAACAGTAAAAGAGGGGTCTATGTACTCACTTGAGATTGCTCAATAGACTTTAGATATCCACCAAGCAAAGCTAGAAGATCACGGAATTAAACGGTACCTAATATAGGTAACTACATTAATAAACGGACCTATTCGGAGGATCGGGTAGCATGAGGGTTTGTAAACCAAATGAGTGTAGGAACTCATGTAATATGGTTTAACAAAGCCTACATACTAAAATGAAACCTATCCTAAGTGCTTACGACCCATTACGACCCGTTTAGGTAGCTTATGCTACTTTAACGCGTCGTTCGCGTGGAACGCGTTCGGAACGCCTAACTAGTCCTATGATAAGTAAAATATGCCTCAACACGTTTAATATTGTTGTCAAATCAGTGTATATACCAAAATTTATGTTACATATGCTTAAAATGAGTTTTGGCGTAAAAAGGGCATTTTGGTAATTTACCTAAGGCATATAAACTACCTATCATACAACTACTTAAACGAGGCGACCATAAGGTATAACCTCGGAAGGTTATTCCCTATATACTATGGTCACCTAATGTGTTTGGTTGGATCCTAATGATCGACCAAACGGGTCGGGTTCGAAAGTATAAGCGATTGTTTAGATCGCTTACCTTACGACCCTATATAAGCACTAAACTAAAAGTGATGAGCTAAGCATGTTAAAACATGCTTAACTAAGTTTAGAAAACAGGTTTGGTATCAAAACAAACGGTTTTGATACCTAAGAGTAGTTTGGTTACCAAATACGCAAGAATACGCATTTTGGCCAAAACTACGACTCGTCACTGAGCCTAGATAACGTGGTAATCAGTAGGTATAGTCACTAGGGACTATAACCATCGTGATTACGCTCACGTTATGAAGTTCAAACGAACCTCGCATTGACCATAAACTGGTCAATGCAAAAAGTCAAACAAAGTTTGACTTTAACGCTTAAAAGAATAAAAAGAACGAAGGAACACTTACAAAGGGTCCCCGAAAGCTTTGATTTCTCAAGTATTCTCAGGTATGAAGTGGTATCACTTCAACTTAGAGAACTCTCAAGAAATTCAAGTGGGTTTTGATCAAGACTTGGGGGGGGGGGGGTATTTATAGTTTTCGGAGAGCCGTTAAGATCGTTTCTTGAAAACCGTGCTTCAATCTCCACCCTACACTTGTTGAAATGCTAAGGTATGTCAATTGGCCCCCAACATCAGAGAACAACATGTGGAAATGAGATTAGGAGTGGGTAACAGCTGGAAACAGGCTGGAAACAGCTTCTGATGTTCTGGTACCTGCTTACGGACTGTAAGAGGTGATCCATATGGTCCGTAAGGACCCTGCAGGTCAGCTAATTGAGATTTGGCAGAACAGGCCCCTGTGCGCGTATCGTCGTGTTTTGGCACTTCTAACACCCGTCAGGCCCATTTTTAAGCTTCATAAGGATGTCAAAGTATAGGGAACATAAAATGTGCTCAAAAATATGTCAGATTTCTGTTCGTTTGGACGTACGATCGCGTTGATCGGTTAATTACGACGGAATGCGCATAAGCGCGAAAAACGATCCAAATTGCGTGACGAATGGATTTTTCTTATGCCAAACACTAAAATAAAATATTTTAGTGCTTACATAAATTTTTTGGATGTCCGGATGTATTCAGAACGTAAGTTATGCGCGAAAATGCAAACTTATGCACTTTTTGACGCTTTTAGTCCCTGAATGAACCAAAAGTTTATTTTAGCACACCGAACCCCTCAAAGCCTATTTATAAGCTATGTAAAGGATATTTAAGGTGTGTTTAACTTATGGTCATGTTCCGGAATGTCTGTTACAGTTCAGATTTGCATACTTTCGCAGTTTGTCAAGTTTAGTCCCTGTAAGCGAATTAACTTGATTTTGCCATACCAAAGCCTTCAAAACTTATTTCTAAGTTATGTAAAGGTTATTTAAGGTGTGTTAAGCCTATTTCACTATTCCGAAGTGTTCGTGTATTAAACTGGTTATATTTACGCATCAGTGCGCGTATAACCTTCCAGAAAGCTATTTAAAGCTTAAATCGAACAAGAATTTGATATGTGCAAAAAGATACACATATTTATGCAAATCCCAAGTATGAAATACAATATTTCATTGCTTTGGTATTTGTTTGATGGTCACAGCGACACAGGTGTCACACTCTCCCCTACTTTAGGAAATTCCGTCCCGAAATTTATTTAGAGGAAACTTGTGAGAGCTTGAAACATGAAGTTGAAAAGACAAAACAACACTGGTTAAGATTCTAAACTTCCAGTAAATTTAATAACATTATGCTTGCAATGTATGAGGGACACTTATATACAAGTATATAAAGTGTTATTGGTGCGTCCACCGTACCTTCATTACATTGTTCACGTTTCGTTATTGTTGCCACTATAGGTTCTTACACATGATAATTCTTACTGGGTTCCTGTGCACTGAATTTCATAATTATGTACACGTCCATAATTACACAATTCCTTGCATAGTTCACACAGTCTATAATGTGTAGGGGAAAACCAAATGAACATACCTGTGATGAGTGTGACTAGACCTCCATAGAGTCCTTTTAATTAAATCAATAAATGATCTAAATAGACTATCAAGGAGTCTATTCAGCTAGATCACTAGATGTCGTTCTTAACCAGATTCTGAATCAGTCTTTTTTACTAGACCACTCAAAGGGTCTCATATGAAAGATGGAATGGTACTATATAATCCAAGGGTTTTAACTATCATGTAGAAGCCCAATGAAGATTTTAAGGTAATACCTTTTGAATATCCTACTACGAATCCCTCATATGAAGATATGAAAGATTCTGCGAGGATTTGGGTAACGAATATCCAGAGTATACAAAAACACAAAAAATGCATAAAAGAAAACACAAGATGCATAAGCACATAGTCACATAACCACAAAATTGCATATTTAGAAATTTGTTAATTTGTTTTATTAATTGCGTACATGTATTTTAAGCACACTAGGAATCCATTTCGTGGATTTCATTTGGTACTTTAAACATTAGCAAGAATCTAACTATGAAGATAGAAATATCTCTAAAAAGAAAATTCAATTTCGATTATAAGGAACCGAAATGTTCGAATTAAGGTACACAAGGAATCCAATTAAGGACTCTGATTTGTACGATAATCATCCACAAAGGTCTAATTGTGGAGATAAAAAGACCCCATATGGATTTTAGAAGTTGAAGATGTTTTGAAACCTTGCACTGGACGTGCTTAAGTCAAAACATGAAGTAAAAATGCTTATGAAGTTGAGATGCTAGATATGCCAAGGCGACATATGGAGCGGAATTTGAAGGTTAAGTCAATGTATGAGGAAAATATTTTTGAAAACTATGCATGGGGTTCTAAAAAAAATGTGTTCAATGTTTTTGAAACCTTATGCATAATGCTTTTGAAATCATAAAGTAGGTGTACTAGGTAGGCATATTTATAAAATGTTTTAAAATCATGCGAGATGAAATTTTTGAAATTATATATGAGGTTTCTGGAAATATGAAAAATGCTTTTCGAAATCATGCACTTGATAAGAAAATGTACTGTGTTAATATTGTTTTCAGACTATATGAAATATTTTGAAATCATGAAGGTTGTTTTTGAAAACATAGCCAATGCATTCGAAAAATTGTTTTCAAACTATATGAAATGTTTTTGAAATCATGTAGGTTGTTTTGAAAACTTATGTTATGCATGTTGAAAAAAAAAATCAGAACGTAATGGGTATGAGATTTGAAAATATCCTTGGTTATCTAACCAAGGATTCAAAGGCACAGATGTGCAGAAGCACGATTACTCATAATGTCACTTTATTTCCTGTACTTCGTTTCTTAGAATGAAACGAGTACTTAGAATTTACCAAGGGAATCATGAGTAAATACAAAAATGGGAAATTCACAAAAGTAGTTTGTAAGGAACATAGTTCCTTAATGTAGGTATTATAGGGAAATGCCATACACACATGTAACTATACTTGTATATCAGAATTGCGAACAACAACTTTTATTTATGAACGAGACATATTGTTTCACAATACAAGAAAACAAAAGAACAAAAGCATAAGACAGCAACATCTTTTAGTCAGCCAACTGCTCATCAGTGGGTTGGATTTGCATTAGCAAGCTTTGGGCAATCCCTTAGGAAATGGCCCATCTCGCCACAGTTATAGCAAGACCCTGGTGAGAAACGAGATTGAGCAGAGTTGGCTTGTGGTTGGTTTGGACCACTTTGGTTCGGGTTAGATTGACAAGCACTTGCCAGGTGACCAACTCGCCCACATGATACACACAGACGACACTGTAAGTGAGCTTGGTGATGCCCCTTACATTTGTTGCAAAACGGTGCCGTTCCCTTATATTGCTTCTTAGCAGGTGGTGTTGCCTCCTGGCTAGGTCCTACTTGATTTGGTACTGCTGTAGTTGGGCAAACCCTTGCCGTATGACCTATAAGCCCACAAATTTGGCATTTGCGGCACTTCACACTAGCCTGATGATGAAGGCTACATTGGTTGCACAAGGGTGCAGTACCGTTGTATGGCTTCCTGGCTGGTAGTGCTGTCACTTGGCTAGGTCCCGCTTGATTAGGTGAAACTGCTGCGGGTTTCCTTGAAGCCTTACGCTTCCTTGATTTTGGTGCTGGCTTGACTTCTGCTTCCTTTGGTGGCTCTTGAGTGGCTTCATTGTTGAGACGAGACATGGCAATGCCTAAATCCACAGTCTTCAGAATCACTTCGCCTATTTGCTAGGCAAATTTCGCTGTTCGCTCGGACATTTGACAATTGCTGAGAGGAAGAGACATTCTAGAAGGAAATGAAAGACATAGGAAGAAACAAGTGAAAGGTTATCGGATAATCAAAACAGAATGGCAATGCATACAAATTGTGATCATTTGTTTGTTACCTAAGGCAAACAAATGAGACGGTGACAATTCAAAGCAAGCGGGTCATAATAATGTATTGTTGAAGACATGCTTGCCTATAAGTGAACACTCACCCCAAGAGTTCCCAGGTAAGAGTGACAGGTCTGATACTGCGGATTTGTACGAACACTCTAGCCTTAGACAGAAAACTCAGAGTACAGGCATTCACCCTTCCAGTTAGCACGTGTTCACATCAAAAGACCCAAACTTTGATGAGATTTGAAAACTTAGAGGGTTCAAAACCTAGTAATCAATCATCCTAGAAGAGATGATTGGTTTTCAAGGCGGTTTTGAAATTTGTGTCCTTGTTGTGGTTGTCAGTTAAGGATAAGTGACGGTATTGTTTTATGACTAAACGCAAGTAAACTCGCGTTAGAGTCCTAGGAAGGTTATAGACTAGGTCAAAGCATTACTAATAACCTAATTCCCTATAACCATGAGCTCTGATACCAACTTTTCTGTCACACCCCGACCACGTCAAACAACAAAACGTGGTGGAAACATCGGGGAGTGCTATAACAGAATCATTGTTTCATAACACATGGGAATTGAAATATTGTTTTATTGATTAAAAGAGTTACAATGTCTTTACAACAAAGAAACGTAACATAATTAACTAGTCTTGTATCTTTTATTGTCACTAAGGCCCAAGTCCGTCTAAGTGTATCTTGATCATCTTATGCAACAGCTCCTGAAACACATGTGAAAATAGGTACATCAGCATAAAAATGCCTGTGAGATACATAGGTTTGTGAATATAGGATTCATGACTTATAAGTTTAGAAAAAGTTGTTTAACAAATGTCAGTCATGATCCTTGTAAAATTTTTTGTTTTATAAATCATTCGAAAAGCGATGATAAGGTAGATGATATGTAAAAGAATAATGTAAGGTTAAATGAATAACCAAGTAAAATGAGTTTGTATAAGATAAGTTGCTTGTAAAACAATGTCTTGTGAAAAGTATGTTATTTGTATAAAATGTTATATGACTTAAATTGAAATGATTCAAATAACGCTACGATATGTAATACCATACAAACACTTATATATAGGAAGTACCAGCGGCGTATCCACCATGCTTGTATCATATTACACACGCCTCGGTACTTAAATCACTTACTCAAACCAAACCACCAATATGTAATGTTTAACAATTGTAGAAATGTTTATGTATAGTCAAATGTCTATTGTCAAATGTAAACCATGTAATGTGTGAACAAAAGTTATGTATGGTAAGTAGAATGAGACTACTTAAACCACAAGTAAAAATGTACAAAACAAAGTATTTGAATAAATCAAAAGTTATGCTTTGTAGAATAATGCATGCCTTATTGATACAAACACTTATGTGGTAAGTTAAACGTCTACATCCAAGCCTTGAGACTGTAGGATAACCTTAGAGTAAAGGTTATCAAAAATGTTATCGGATTCGGTCATTCCTTACATCCAAACAAACCCGGGATTTCAGGAACGGGAGTTGTCAAGTCCTATGGTACCACTACCTACTACCGAGCGGCATGATCGATGTTAATGAATGTATTAGTTTCGTTAAACGACCAAATGTTATACCAAATGTAAACATGTAATGTGAAAATAATGCACTAAGTATGCTAAAGAACATACGTAGCGTGAAGTGTAATGTAAAGTAATGTACTAAGTATGCACTATACGGACATACATAGCATAAAATGAATTGTAAAGTAATGTGCTAGCATGTTTTCAGTCAACATACATAGCAGAAAAGTCATGCAAATCAATGTGCTAGCATGCTATCAGTCAACATACATAGCAAAACAATGTAATGTAAATCATGTACTACAAATGTACAAATGAACATAGCAAGTATATGATGTGAAAACATGGAAAGCATGAAAGTAACAAGTAGGCACATGTGTTTCACCCCAAACAATTTGAAAACAGTAAAAGAGGGGTCTATGTACTCACTTGAGATTGCTCAATAGAATTTAGATATCCACCAAGCAAAGCTAGAAGATCACGGAATTAAACGGTACCTAATATAGGTAACTACATTAATAAACGGACCTATTCAGAGGATCGGGTAGCATGAGGGTTTGTAAACCAAATGAGTGTAGGAACTCATGTAATATGGTTTAACAAAGCCTACATACTAAAATGAAACCTATCCTAAGTGCTTACGACCCATTACGACCCGTTTAGGTAGCTTATGCTACTTTAACGCGTCGTTCGCGTGGAACGCGTTCGGAACGCCTAACTAGTCCTATGATAAGTAAAATATGCCTTAACACGTTTAATATTGTTGTCAAATCAGTGTATATACCAAAAGTTATGTTACATATGCTTAAAATGAGTTTTGGCGTAAAAAGGGCATTTTGGTAATTTACCTAAGGCATATAAACTACCTATCATACAACTACTTAAACGAGGCGACCATAAGGTATAACCTCGGAAGGTTATTCCCTGTATACTATGGTCACCTAATGTGTTTGGTCGGATCCTAATGATCGACCAAACGGGTCGGGTTCGAAAGTATAAGTGATTGTTTAGATCGCTTACCTTACGACCCTATATAAGCACTAAACTAAAAGTGACGAGCTAAGCATGTTAAAACATGCTTAACTAAGTTTAGAAAACAGGTTTCGTATCAAAACAAACGGTTTTAATACCTAAGAGTAGTTTGGTTACAAAATACGCAAGAATACGCATTTTGGCCGAAACTACGACTCGTCACTGAGCCTAGATAACGTGGTAATCAGTAGGTATAGTCACTAGGGACTATAACCATCGTGATTACGCTCACGTTATGAAGTTCAAACGAACTTCGCATTGACCATAAACTGGTCAATGCAGAAAGTCAAACAAAGTTTGGCTTTAATGCTTAAAAGAATAAAAAGAACGAAGGAACACTTACAAAGGTTCCCCGAAAGCTTTGATTTCTCAAGTATTCTCAGGTATGAAGTGGTTTCACTTAAACTTAGAGAACTCTCAAGAAATTCAAGTGGGTTTTGATCAAGACATGGTGGGGGGTATTTATAGTTTTCGGAGAGCCGTTAAGATCGTTTCTTGAAAACCGTGCTTCAATCTCCACCCTACACTTGTTGAAATGCTAAGGTATGTCAATTGGCCCCCCAACATCAGAGAACAACATGTGGAAATGAGATTAGGAGTGGGTAACAGATGGAAACAGCTTCTAATGTTCTGGCACCTGCTTACGGACCGTAAGAGGTGGTCCATACGGTCCGTAAGGACCCTGCAGGTCAGCTAATTGAGATTTGGCAGAACAGGCCCCTGTGCGCGTATCGTCGTGTTTTGGCACTTCTAACACCCGTC
Organism: Helianthus tuberosus; assembly: GCA_030545235.1. Lineage (NCBI taxonomy): Eukaryota > Viridiplantae > Streptophyta > Magnoliopsida > Asterales > Asteraceae > Helianthus > Helianthus tuberosus. The sequence goes on along the minus strand of CM060397.1, from coordinate 130,857,564 downwards.
AAACCCATTTTTAAGATTCATAAGGATGTCAAAGTATAGGGAACATAAAATGTGCTCAAAAATATGTCGGATGTCGGTTTGTTTGGCCGTACGATCGCGTTGATCGGTTAATTACGACGGAATGCGCATAAGCGCGAAAAACGATCCAAATTGCGCGACGAATGGATTTTTCTTATGCCAAACACTAAAATAAAATATTTTAGTGCTTACATAAATTTTTTGGATGTCTGGATGTATTCAGAACGTAAGTTATGCGCGAAAATGCAAACTTATGCACTTTTTGACGCTTTTAGTCCCTGAATGAACCAAAAGTTTATTTTAGCACACCGAACCCCTCAAAGCCTATTTCTAAGCTATGTAAAGGATATTTAAGGTGTGTTTAACTTATGGTCATGTTCCAGAATGTCTGTTACAGTTCGGATTTGCATACTTTCGCAGTTTGTCAAGTTTAGTCCCTGTAAGCGAATTAACTTGATTTTGCCATACCAAAGCCTTCAAAACTTATTTATAAGTTATGTAAAGGTTATTTAAGGTGTGTTAAGCCTATTTCACTATTCCAGAGTGTTCTTTGTATTAAAATGGTTATATTTACGCATCAGTGCGTGTATAACCTTCCAGAAAGCGATTTAAAGCTTAAATCGAACAAGAATTTGATATGTGCAAAAAGATACATATATTTATGCAAATCCCAAGTATGAAATACAATATTTCATTGATTTGGTATTTGTTTGATGGTCACAGTGACACAGGTGTCACATTAAACATCTGTTGACATGTTTAACTTGTCACTTCTAGTTTAGTGCTTATTTAGGATCGTAAGTCGAGCGGTTTGACCACTACTTTGACTTTCAAATCCGACCCGTCTGGTCGATCTTAGGATCCGACCAAACACATAATTGTGACCATAGTTGTATAGGGAATAACCTCCTGAGGTTATACCTTATGGTCACTTCGTTTGGCTAGTGTTATGATAAGTCGATTATTATATTCGTAAAAATGACCAAAATGCCCTTTTTGTACATAAATCCATTTTAAACATATGTATCCAACTTTTTACATATAAACTGATTTTGCAACTTAATTAAACATGTATTGGCATATAAGACTTATCATAGCTCATATCTAACTATCCGAACGGTATTTACGCAAATGACACGTTAAAGTAGCGTAAACTACCTTAACGGGTCAAAAGCACTTAGGTTTCATTCCAAATCAGAATGTAGACCTTTTTAAACCATTTCATATGAGTTCCAACACTCATTTGGTTTACAAGACCTAATTCTATCCGATTCCCCGATTTATGTCCCGTTACACTAACATAGTATCCGACATATTAGGACATGTTTGAAGCTTTGTTATTACACTTGATTCTAGGATACTTTTCAATTCCAAGTGAGTACATAGCTCCCCTCTTTTATGTTTTGCTAAATGTTTTGGGGTGACTCATATGTGCTAAACCACTTTTCAAAATTTCAAAAACAAAGCCTATGGTTTATATAAAACACGACGATTTCAATAATGTTAACGAACTTGTTGGTGCATTAATTCATAACACGAATGACATTCATTAACATTGATCAAGCTGACCAGTAGTATGTTATGGTACCATAGGACTGACAATCCCGTTACTAGACTATTCATTGGATTTGGTGGGTAGTTTGGGGAACAACAAAATCTGTTATTTTAACAAACCCTTTGGTGGTTTGTTAGTCGAATTAAAGATACCCCTTAGGTGGTATAGTCGAGTCACACAGGTTTGAATGTATTCAAATAGAACGACCAAAAGTTTTCACAATTAAAACACGGATGATTGACGATTGGTTTATAACACGGACGAATGACGATTTGGTTTATAACACAGACGAATGACAAATGGTTTATAACAAGGACGATTTGGACAATTGGTTTATGGTAATTGATTAGATAATGAGACGGGTGTAATGTGATAAAAGCATGGTGGATACGCCGCTGGTACTTCCTATATATAAGTGCTTTTATCGTATTACATGCCGTAGCGTTATCTAGATCACTTGGACAAATGTTTTCAAACGATGACACGCAACGATTTTCACTTAAAGATATAAACCATACGAAGTTTTCTTACAAGACGATTTACTACTTAGTTTTACAAAAAAACAAATGTTTTAGTCAAGATTCATGGCAACGAGGTTTTCATAAACTTTAATCAACATGTTTTAGTTGGTTAATTATATTGCAATACCAAAGACTTTTTGTTACAAGGTTTTCAATTATCGACTCTAGTAGTCGTACGAGGTATTGCAATATGTATACAAGCCACGAATTTGACACACTCACAAAACCTATATACTCGCCAACTTTTTATGCTGACTCTCTTTTCACATATATTTCAGGAGCTGTTGTTTGATGATATGATGCATAACATAGTATTGGACGCGGGCTTTAATGACTTAAAATCCGAAAGACAATATGTTTAAACTTGTTTCTTTTACTTCAAGACAATGTTACACACTTATTAATTCAATAAAATATAACTTCAATTACCATGTGTTGTGAAACAATTTATCCTGTGACGTGACTCCCCGACGTTTCCGCCGTGGTTTATTGTTTTACACGGTCGGGGTGTTACAGTGACCCAAGACAGGGTGAATGATCTTGAGGGTCAATGGATTGGTACGACGAGCTTCAGGATTTAGACGACAGTGCTCTCGATCAGATGCATTGGAGAATAGTGGAGCTCGAGGAGTTAGTGAGGAAGTTAGTGGAGTTTTTGGATTTTAAGTGATAGACGTTTATGTTGTTTATTTTGTCTCATTTTATGACTTTATTCTGGCTTGCATGCCAATTTGAGATTTCGATGAAAAGTTGATGAACTTTTTAAATGGTGTTGAATTTATTTGCACATGTCTTTGCTGGTACATTAGACTAGAAATGGGAGACATAATTTCCATAATTAAATATCAAACTTATGATCCGTGGCTAAATTTTTTCAAATTATTGTGTGGTTGTGATTATAAACATGTTAATTAATCCATTCACATTTAATGATTCAATTATTTAAATATTGTCTTACGTTGTTATTATTGTTCCAATAATCGAAGCGACAATATGCCACCAAAAGCGAGGCAGGGTCCCTCAACTGGCGATGCCGGACTCCCTACCACACCAGAGGAACTAGCTCAATTATTCGCCCAACACGTTGGCACTGCTATGGATCAGCACTGTCACACCCTGAAATATCAGAGATTGCGTGACTGGACCGGTATCTTCATTGCACAGCGAAAGCAAATAAGCTAAGACTTCTAAAGAACGAACGCCCACTAAATACTGGTCTCCACATGGTTCTCCTATTCCAACCGCGCCATGATTTGAAAAAGTAATCTGAGAAAGAAACATGCGAAAAAAATCAACATAAAGTTGAGCGAGTTCATAGTTTGTTTTGGAAAAGATTTTTAAATAAATCTTTTTGTTTACTGATTTAAAAGTTGTTGAGAAAACATAATAAAATCATTTTTCTCGGCATGTTATATGAAAACTGTGAGCTCCAAATAAACTTGTAAACATTTGAGAGATTCTTTTGATAACAGGTATGTAAAGCGTCTATGAACAGATCAATTAATGTTTTGCAAGGACATTAATATATGTGATGACATAGGGAGTACTCAACCCGAGTAGACGATTTCTAGTGTCGAATCACCTCGACTGTGTTGAATCACCTCGACTGTGTCAAATCACCTTGGCTGTATCAAATTACCTTGACTGTGTCAAATCACCTTGACTGTGTTAAATCACCTTAAACGTTGTCGAATCACCTAGACCGGAACACAACAGCACTCTTAGTGGTCACACAAGGACAATGAGTGGGGCTCGGCTGTGACACCCATGACGAAACCAGGTACACCCTAAACAGTCCAAAACTGTAAAACACACTTAACACTTTAATTGCCCGAAAACCCTAAAAACATGTGTGACTTATATGCTTGATTAAATGATATCTGTTATGTCTCGGAGGCATCCGAGAACATGTTATGACTGACATGACACTAATAAGGGCCAACAGTGCGAAGTTGGTGTCCGTAGCCTTGAAACACGTGTTAAACGGGAGTGTTCCGTTTAACAGCGCTTTAAACCTTTGACATTGATTATTAGGTTATCGGTAGCATTATTTAAGATTTTGAGTTCCAGGAACAACTTAGTTTTGTGCCTTAGACTGTGACATAAGGTTTGAAGCTAATCAGAGATCAGGCATGCAAAACGAAGCAGCTTCCCGGTTAGGGAAACGCTTTCGTTTCAGGAATAACATAAGGCAATCAAAAGTGCAAAGAACGATCGATCAAGCTTAAAAACACTTAAACCACCCTAATACGAGTCTTTTATGATTAAAACGTAACTGGGTTCGGATTTCAAGACGGTTATGCATGATTTTTAAAACCGAGTCTTTTGACACTAAGTACGCGCAAAACGGAGTCCTTCACGCAAATCGAGAACGCTTCCGGGACCCGTAAACGTATCTAAACACTCAACGGAAGATAAACATCATCTTTTAGCGCACTATATGAAGCACGAGGTGGCCCTAGGGGGCCCACCCAAACCGCCACCACCCCCCATATATATATATATATATATATATATATATATATATATATATATATATATATATATATACTATATATAATATACATATCCAAAGGACATCTTAAGGTCATTGAAATTTCCTTAAAACACTCCTAAAGCATGATGTACAAGTCTTTTAAACACCAGAAAACTTCACTTTCCACTTATACCCTTTCCCCTAAACTAAACACGCGGACACAAAAAAAACTAGGGTTTATCTCATCTCTCATTTGGTCCGCCGCTCATCCTCTCTGCTCTCTCTCTCTATGGCGATTGATGGCGACTTCACTCTCTCTATGGCGATTGATGCCGACTTCATCAGGCCTCTCTCTCGGATCTCGCCAGATCTCTCACCAGATCTGTGGGGATTTCGAAGGTAACCTCATTTTCTCTCTCTCTCTATCACTCTCTCTAATTCATCAACAACGCTGAACCGGACTTTATATCAACCAGACTTTATCTTTTTGTTAATGTTACATATCGTAAGAGCTTGTGAAGGTGTTGACAGAATTATGGATTGTTTTTGCCCTAAGTTTTCAAAGTTACGTTTCTGACACTATTTTTTGCGTTGTTTGAAGTTTTTCAGGTTTGAATCGATAGGGTTTTGATCGATTGGTAGATCCTTTGTGATAATCTATTTACCAAGGTTAGATTTCTAGCATTTTTTTCTGTTACGGTTGGTTTATTTTTAGTTCCAGTGTTATTTTTTGTGATTAGGTTATATTCATCTTTGGTTTTATATGTTTGGCTTTATGCAGCCCAATATTGGTCCGCAAATTAATGCATCAACAGTTGGGAAAGCTCTGGTTGTGGATATCTGTTGGAGCACTCCTTGGGTTTTTGATTATCTTCAACATATTCTTTATCGTAGCACTAAATTCCCTGAATCGTACGTATACGTTTGCATCACATTTTCTTCCTCAGTCTCTTGCTTTAGATTTGACTCTATGAATCTTTTCTTTCAGCCCTGGTGTGATGCTAAACCTGTGATCAGAGAGGAAAATGATATAAAGAATTCAAAAAATAACAGCTTACAATAGGCTCAGCTGGTGATGGGTTGGGTCAGATTGTTCTTTGTAACAAATTAGCAGTTTTATATATGAGTTATACTCATTCAGTAACAATATACTTTAAGGGATGGCCAATAACATGAGCTTTGGTGGACCTCCCGTGAAAACTGAGACAGCTGAAGAAGCTGATGAACTTATGAGAGTAGATGAAAAGGCATCTGAAGTTGGTAATTTAACTGATACACTTCACATTACCTGTTTTTTATTACTTCGATGACAAGTTTGATTTTGTTATTTCAGAGGCAGAAGTTCTTTCAGCCCCTCCAAAGTTAGTTACAGTAAATTAATCTTGCGGTGAGGAATTTGATTCTAGCTCTAAAAGTTCGCTGACCTAATAGTAATGATTTTGTTTTTTTTGTTTATCTAAATGCAGCTTCACTAGAAAGCTATTGGTGGCTGTAGCAGACAAGTGGGATAGTCATGTTCTGGTCATGGACAAAGTTGCTCCACAAAACTGGAAGGTTTAAACAACATGCTTGGTTATTATGTTATCTTTATAGTGCTTTACTCTAGAGTTACTTCTTCTTATAACATAATTTTTATTGTAAATTTTTTATCGTTATAGTGTCGACAACATCTTGATTTGTTGTTTGATTTTATTTTGTCGAGGAAGCAATCCGCTAAAGCTTTATTTGAGCATTTCACGTAAGTTCAACTTTGTAAGTTTTTTTTTCTTTCTAAATGTGTTTATTTGAGATGGAATCCATAATTCATATTACAATTAAATGCGTTTCTTCATCACTGCTATATACAGTTGCTCCATCACCATGTGGCCACTGGTGAACCAATGGTGACGGTTAAGGTTTGGTGGCTCTCTGGTGTACACACTAGAATTTTGAGACCAGATTAGAGGCAATGTATCCGGTGACTAGGATTGCGTTTTAGGTGTCGGTAAGGCGGCATCATGAGAAGGAGGCCGCTGCTATGACTCCTGCCACTACAGGGGATGATGGTGATTATCGATCTACTCCTTCATAAGCTCCAACATCTTTTCTTTTCTTGCATTAAAGTTTGTTTCTTTATTTCTTATACTGATAAGTATATGAATTTGTTGTTTGAAGGTAAGATGAAGAAACCGGGACTCCACGTGTTAAGGAATTTTGTTTTATCACATATAGTACTTACACAAAATCAGAGGTTTGATTTTCATAATTATTTTACTATATATCGCTAATCACATTTGTATTCTTTGTCAACTCCAATTATATCTTCAAATTATTTAATTAAATAAGTATTGCAGGTTTCGAAAATGGAAAGTCAAGTTCTGAACATTTTGAATTTTCACCTTTCACTACCAACAACAAAAGCATTTATCTGGTATTTGTATAAAAAGTTATATTTTCCTTACATTTCTTGTAAAGAGAGCACCTTTGTGAATGTTTATTGTTTACAGGAGATTTATAAGAGCAACACAGGCTTCCCACCAGGTAAATATTATTTCGTTGCTTGTAACTTGGGAATGCCTATAAAAAATGCTCATCAAGTCCTTAGAAATTGAAGGCTTGAATCTAGATCCTAGAACTTTCAGTTATAGTCAAGCCTGGTCAAATATTTTAGATACATATTTTGATGTTTGCATGTCTAAAATGGGCCATATTAATATGTTTTTCTATTGACCAGGTTGTTCACTACATGATGTAGAGATTCAAGAGTTGGGTTTTCTAAGTGAAATGATGGTGGGTTTGCAGTTAAATGGAAATAGGGATAAGCTTGGTTTTAAAAAGCGCGCCTAGGCGCGAGGCTCATCAAGGCTCAGGGTCCCTCGCTTTTTTGCTTAGCGCCTAGAGGAAACCCAAGAAGCGGTGCGCTTAAGCGCTTTTTTTGTAAGGCGATGAGGTACTGAAGTGTGCGCTTTAAGGACCTTATATGAAAATTACACAGTCTATGTAGAAACAACCATACTTATGAAGATGAAACACCTGCTATTCGTAAAAATAGAGATGAAATATTGCCAGAATTAACAACTTTTAGTGCTTTTGAGAGAAGAATATGTAAGAGTGATAGCTAGACATGAAACAGAGAGTGACGGCTGAAATTTTTTAGGGTTTACATACTTTTAACTTTTTATCTTTTGTTTTCACAAAATTACAATTTTCATCCTTAATGTAATACTATTTTAAAATTCTAACCCAAAACTTTTTCTAACTTAGTTTTTTTCCTTTTGTTTGCTTTTTATGGAGTTTTATTGATTGTACATATAACTTCGTTAGTTGTACTTTGAGTGTATAGTAGAGATTTTGTGCTTCTTAGGTTGTACATATGGGTTATTTAGATATTAAAGCATATATAGAGGTTACTTGTGTCACAATTTTAGGTAAATGATACTAGAAACCTTTGGGATATATATAAAAATATATATATAATTAGCTTGTGCCTAGGGTACGAAAAGCCCGTCGCTTTTGCGCTTCGCGTTTTGCGCCTCGGTTTTAGACCTCGTCGCTTTTGTGCGCCTCTCGCTTTTTAAAACCAAGGGGATAAGTGGGATTGGGAACCTAAAGCATCTAGGTCGTTTTCAGTTAGCTCGTGCAGGAAATTGTTGTGCGTTGGAGCGGTCCCCTGTTATCCTTTTGAGTGGGTAAAATGGGTCCCTAAAAAGATAAATATATTTGGGTGGCGAGCGGAACAAAACCGGTTGCCTACGCTAGCGGAACTGTAGAAAAGAAACATATACTAGGGTTCTATTATGTGTAGGTTGTGCAGCGAGTTTGAAGAAACCTCAGAGCACTTGTTCGCTTCCTGTTAATGAATCTATCTTTTGCTAATAATTTTGTTGTATTTGTGGCTAACATTTGATTGGTTTTAGATCTTCGTGACGAGGACCTTAAGCAGCCTTTCTCTCAGTACGGTGAAGCTTGGTTTTAAAAAGCGAGAGGCGCACAAAAGCGACGAGGTCTAAAATTGAGGCGCGAAGCGCAAAGCACAAAAGCGGTGGGCTTTTCGTACCCGAAGCGCAAGATGTTTATATAATTTTTTTATATATCCCATCTATGCAGTTAATTTATAATATCATGCATATATATATATATATATTTATATTCATATCTAGAGCCCATATAATTTTCTTTTTTTATAAATACTTTGTCCCACATCGGTGTGGGGACAAAGTGAGTGGTTGTTTATAAGGTAAATCATTTACTACTCCATTGTAGCTTTATGACATGTTTTACCACAAGTCCTACCCGCGCGCAGGGGGGGGGGGTTGCAAAAAAGATTTTCTCAGCTGTGATTTGCTTGAACTCGTGCGTGCCCGCACGTCCTGCGGACACGAATGCAGCTTCGAAGTTTTAAGCATTTTTACTACATGTACAAGTCAAAACAGCCAAGGTACAACATTTTTATGCAGCCAAACGCTTAAGGTACATGAGGCGCGCGCCTCAGGCCAAAAAAACAGCAAAATCTGCGCTTTTTTGCCGCTTCCTGGAAAAACACAAGGCGAAAAGCCCCAAGACCTGCGCCTAGGCGCGCCTAGGGCGCGCTTTTTAAAACCAAGCGGTGAAGTAGTTTCAGTTAAAATACCCATCGGTAAAGGATGCGGCTTTGTACAATTTGCCAACAGGTACACCTTTTGTTATGAAATTCGTTAGTTCATTAAAAAATCATATCGTTGACCACCCGTTTCGTTGCCGTTCTAACATATATTGGCAGAAATAATGCTGAAGAGGCACTTCAGAAATTGAATGGCACCACAATTGGAAAGCAGACTGTGCGACTTTCTTGGGGACGTAACCCAGCAAATAAACAGGTAACTTTCTTATTGCTCCTATGTAGGTCTTTGATGGGTAAGAATATGCGATGACGCCACCTCACGACCCGAGCATGTACGCTGCTGCATATGGGGGTTATCCAATGGATGGCATTCATAAACAAGTAAGCCAGCAAAATATGAAGGTGAAAAAAGAATTTAATGAGGTGGATAGCTAGCTAGCATGAATTAAGTTTTAAAAAATGGTGACAGATTTGTAGTGTCTCTTGGGAGAGTATAGAATGCTGTTTCTCCCTCTCAATATGGGGTGGTGGTTGAATTTTGACTACATGAGCTAGATTTTTAGGGTGCTTTTTTTTAGTTTCTCATGTGGGGATTATTTAATTTTACTCTTAATAAACTATATCATAACATCTAGCTTACACGATTAGCTAGCTTCTTTATTTATACTTTGCTCTATTTGAGTATTTGACCATTGAAGTTTGGCTTTCGATTTGGTCAACTAAGTTGACTTTAGTATAGTTTTGACTTTAAATTGATTGATCGAAGGTGAGAGGTTTATATATGTTGGTAATTTTGATAAACTAAACTACAAATCTGATAGCTGACTACTGTAATTTTGACTTTGGTAGTGGTCAACTTATGAAGTTGACACTGAATCAGATTGGAATATTGAGAGCTAAAGCTGTGTGTGTTTGTTTATGTATTTGATCATATAACAAATACTAATAATGTATGCTGATGATAATACAATAAGAATTGAGCATGGCGGATGACGACTGATTGAGAGAAAAAATATAAATGAAAATTGTTAGATGAAAAACTTCTATTATTGTCAACGGAGCTCCAACCAAATCCACCGAAGGGTCGTGCAGCAGCATGCGAATCAGTATAAAAGAATTTCTTGGTCTGAGGTTCTTTATACTTAACCTTTTTTAGTAAAATGCCATTTTCTTCCTTGAGGTTTGACCGGTTTTGCTACTTTCGTCCAAAGGTTTTTTTCCACATCTAGATCTAAAAGGTTTGAAATCTTGTCATTTTTATCCGGCCCGTTAACTCCATCCATTTTTCTCAGTTAAGTCAGGGGTATTTTCGTCCTGACTTGATGGAGAAAAATGTAAGGAGTAACGAGCCGGATGAAAATGGCAACATTTCAAACCTTTTGGATCCAGATGCAGAAAAACAAACCTTTGAACGAAAGTCGCAAAACTGGCCAAACGTCAGGGACGAAAATGACATTTTACTCGGCATTTTACTCTTTTTTTTACAAGTCATTTATGAAAATCAGAATTTGGAAACTTTAAAAAGGCCCGTTTTAACCCGCTACCCAACATCCAAACCTACTAATCTTTCCACCTCTGATCTTAACTGAAACATGGCTTATTGGCCAATGCCCGTAACCAGAAAAATGCTCCAAAAAGTAAATACCAATGACAGTTATTTGTTTGCCCCACGATCAGTGGCGGACCCAGGAATTTTTCCATGGGGGTGCGGAACATTTTTAAAAATTTTAGGCCCCTAGGTATATAAGTAAAAAATCGGTTCGTATCGGATCGGGTCATGTAAAACAAACGAACATCAAACTAAATTTATATAATCATCAAAAACATGTCAAACCTTGTTACAAACATAATTAAAACGTCCACGCCCTACGGGTTTTCATTTTTTGAAATATATCAAAAACATCATCTAAAGCTAATTTCTTAAGCAATTCTTTCTCTATATAACATAAGTTCATCGCTCTATAATATAATGTTTCAATTTTAATTTTCAAATATTCAAGCCCTATAAATCATAACGTAAGTTGTAATCACCCTAAAAATATATAAACAACATAATCACCCTAAAAATCATCTAAACAACCATAAACAACGTCAAAACACACAAAATTTTAAACATATTTAACAACTTTATTACCTTTTTTCCTCCTATAATATCAAGCAAAATCATCAAAATAACAAAGTAAACTTACCCGTGTTCGGATTTCGGTTAGATTTGGTGTCGAACGACGGTGGTATGGTGGCTGATTACGGTGGTCGCCGGCTGCTGGACTGTTGTCGCTGGGTGATGTTGTTCGTTGGCAGTGCAGTGACGCAAGAGACAGAGGGAGAGAGCGGGATAGAATTTCTTAAGGTTTTGGACTTTAATTATTTTATTATAGTTTGAAATATTGTTGGGTTTGGTTAATGGGCTAAGACTTAGTGGGCTAGCTAGTTAGGAATTATAAGTGGGTAAAGGTATGGGTATTTGGGTTTAGTTGGTTAGGTATTAAAAGTTATATAATTTAGGTGGTATATTTTTTTTAAAAAATAAGAGTTTACTAAAAAAAATTTAAAATATAAATTGATAACACTTTTTACCTAAGGGGTGCGGACGAAAAATTTCAAAGGGTGTGGTCGAAAATTCCACGGGGTGCGGACGAAAAATTCCAAGGGGTGCGGACGGGATTTTCGACGGAATTTAGCCCTTAATTTTTTCCCCCGGGGGTGCGCCCGCCCACCTTGAGGTGGGCTTGGGTCCGCCCCGCCCACGATGAGTTTTATGTTTAATCATAAGTTTAACAGGTTGTAGGAAGATGCAAGTGTTAGACATGCTTTCTTTTAATAAGGGGAGAAACTGTTTTATTCAAGCCTAATATATTAGTTTTGTGCTTTTTTTTTTCAGAAAAAGGAGCCAGATGTGGAAAATCATGTATGGAAGTGTAAAAGACGAAAATACAAAGTACAACACAACCACCAAGTTTGAACATTTCATGTTAATCTTTGCTTGATAGAGATGGAAACTTCAACCCGTTTGCTTATAAATGGTTCGATTTGGGCTTTCTTCTCTAACGGGTCAAATGAAATTGGTGATTATACAAAGATATGGGCTGGAGCTGGATAGTAAAGGCAATAGAAAACTTGGAGAGATAACGATGAAGCCGACGATGATGTGATAAAACGAAGAGGCTTAGATGCTCACTGTTGACGAAAAAATGTTTGTTTTCTGTCTTCATCTGTTATATGATTTTAATATTAAATTAAAAATATGAATCTAATAATTATTACCTTAAACAAAGGAAACATATGAGTCAATGGATTTATGGGGACAAATTAAAACTCAATCGTATGCATATGGCAACTTCGCATCTTTTAGTTTTATTTTCAATTTAAAACTGTAAAAGCTTTTTTTATGTTCCCGATCATTGGTTGGAAGTCAGCTTTAGGAAAATGGATCTGTCTCTAGGCAAGTTCCGATTGTCTCATTATGTTCTGCGTTTTTCAACTTATGTTAACTACAAAATTTATAATAAGAACTTGGAATCACCATCCTAGAACTTGTTGGTTTACGCGTATGGGTATTTAGGTACCTGTTGGTTTATGCGTATGGGCATTTAGGTACAGATTCTATTTTTTTTCTTCATCTCTCTGCTATACAGTTTAGAAGATTATACCATTTCAGATTATAAAAAATTGTTTAATACAAAGATGATTAGTTGATAAAAATGTATGACTTATATATTCTGTAGCGGTTCCCCTCACAGCAACAAGATACTTAATATTTTAGTGATGCTGCTAGCTTAGGCTTTAAGTTTAGGAAAAGAATGATGGTTTATATTGATTTTTATGCCAAATGAAGCTTATCTCTAGAGTGAAAGTTAATATGAAATAAAATGGTTAACATACCATCCTAATTCGAACAGGCGAGCTATAAAAACTTTATTGATCTCCAAGATAAGCTCCATCAGAATATATGTGGGCTTTTCCACCATCCAAGATAAGCTTCATTAGCTATTAGAGCTTTATCTTATCTTCTTTTGTTAGTTTATGCAGGCTTTGCCACCAAATTAGGCGGTGGATTTGGTCTGAAGGGCATTACTACTTTTGCTCACAAGATGATGACCCAAATTAGGTGGTGGATTTGGTCAGAAGGGCATGACCACTTGCTCATCAGATAGATGATGACCCAAGGAGGGAGGGCATTACCCCTTGCTCGGAGTCTGTTGCTAAAGGAACTAACTTAAGAAATTTGACTTTTTGGTTATTTTGGGGTTACTTATAGTATGCAAAAAGTAAATTGAGTTGTAAAATGTCAATTTTTATGTACACAATGTATTTAGAGCTTACTTAAACTTACTTTGTGACTTTTCGTACTTTTAGACATCGCCTAGGTCGTGAGTTGAAAGGGACACCACTTTCTTAAGTGTATATATTTAGTCTATTTTAAACAATATGGTGGCTTAACTTGTTTACTTACGACCTAACCTGAACATGACTTGTTTTTTAAACGTGTTAGGCAGGCCAACCCTTAACGGTCGGACACAATTAGTATAGACTCAACCCAAAGAAAGCACATCTGATATAATTAAGATGTCGCCTAATAAGAACGGTTAACTTAACGGAAAATTTAGATTTTAGTTATTATCCAACTGAACTGAACTTTTTCATGCGCACCCTTAGAATTACTAACAAATGTTGTGTTTTCCTTTGCATTGCGAATTTGGTTTTGGTTATGGTTATGGCTCAAAATCGAACCACCCCGTACATAGCCCTAAACTCACCAACCTAAGTGATATGTTTCTCGCCGCATCGCGCGGGTAAACGATATATATATATATATATATATATATATATATATATATATATTTCATTTTTTCTTTTAATTTTCACATAAAAATCCTCCAAAATTATGCTTTTTTCTCCTAAAACTCAGCTGATCTAACAAGAACAAGCCTCAAATTAAAGGTATCAACCTTAATGTTTATGGTTTTAAACTTGGTTTCTTGATTAAACATGGTTTAGGCCATGAAAACCTTTTTTAATCCATGATTTTTGGAAGTTTAAACATGTTTATGGGCTGAATATGAACACCATATGGATTCCCTGGTGTTATATGGCAGCCATGGTTACAAATCTTTGGGGTTTGATACCCTAATCAACACCTATTCGACTGAAATCGCTTAACTAGTCAATTAACCGAAAAACAATGAAATAAGGCTTGATTGATCTAAGTTCTAGCATATTTGGATTGTACTTGATGTGTAGGTACTGAATATAGCCCACACATACTTCTGGACTCACAATGTGACAACCGTCAAAAATACAGGTATCCGTACAATTAATTAATCTTGATTAGTGCTTACTGACTGTGCTGAATTATACTTGACTGCTTTCTAATTACTGTATCATACTTGCATGTGCATCACATTTCATACTGTCACATCATTACTACATACAAACACTTAGTGACATAAACGATGCACAAAGCACAGCTAGCACAGTTAGCAGATAACTCAGAAAATGCTAACAATGTTCAGTACATAGACATACAGTGTTTTGAAGCCCAATATGAGCCAGAGACTAAGTACTACACTAGTATGGTGTGTAGGGAAGTAATGACCATAAAACTGTTTCACTAGGTGATAGTTTAAGTGTCGGAAAGTACCTAAAACCCACATAAAGTGCAGAATTCTGCATATTTCAGCAAAATTCAGCAATTTAACAAGCTAGTAACATGCAAAAATATGGCAAAATGCTCCTGAATGCTTTCCTAAATGTCTGGAATTAAAAGTGTCACAAAAGGGTACTTAAAAATCATTAAACGGAATAGTTTGACACTTTAACGAACCGGTATCTAACCGAACAACCGGACACTACCCGAAACACCAAAATTTTACTAGAAGCATTGCTTTTATAATTCCGAGCTAGTTATGATCCCCGAACACCCTAACACACTATATAATGCATGATACACATAAACACTAACTAATACATTTGAAATCCTAACTAAACACTTAACTAACCATTCAAACCAAACCAATACCCCCCTCTCATGGACGGTTCAAGGTGGCCCCACCACCTTGATCTTCACAATCTTGCTAAGATCCTATGTAATCTCTTAAGATTGATTAGAGGATTGTGTTTGTACTATTAGAAACATGAAACCCATTGGATAATAGAGTTGGATGGTTATAAGAATACATGCACTCTCATTTTCACACCACACTTAACACCCTCATCTATCTCCCTCTCCTCCTCTCCCTCTCGGCCGAGAACTAGCACCACCACCATCATCACTTCCATTTCAAGATCAACCATTTCCAAGTGTACTCAAGGTGTAAGGAGCCATATAAGAAGGTTTGGTGCTTGTGGATCTTGAAGGACCTCCATCAATTGCTTTATCCATCACTTTTGTCATCACCATCTCTTGTGTTCTTCCCTAGCTTTGTGCTAGTTGTAAGACTCTCATGATCCTTATTTACTTCTTATGTTGTTGGTTAAATGATGATGAACATTGATAAACTTGATGAACACTAAAAGACATAAACATGAATCATGAACATAAGCTTGATATATGATGAAATATGGATGAAACTATGTTGTTTAATGCATGTATGATACTTGATTGATATATTCTTGAAGATTATGATGTTGATCACCATAAGGAGCTTGCTAGATTGTGATTAAACACATGATCTAGCAAGTGAGAGGATGATTATGTGATGAAATAAGATGATCATCCTCATGTGTAAGCATGAACTTGAAAAACAAAATGATTTCTTGAAAAATAATAATCAAGTGAGTTGATAATCTTATAGATCTAAGATTTATGAGTGTTTTTCCAAAAGAACCAAGTTCAAAATATGATTTTTAGAAGATCATGGTTCTTACTTAAACACACACTATTTTTAGTGATAACACAAGTGTAGAAACACTTGAGAAACAAGAGGATTTCACAAAGAAACGCTTTTGTAAAATCTGTTTACAAGTTGTAAACACCCAAAACCTTCCAAGAATGAGATTTTTAAAGAAGTATACACACTTTAAAGGGTAACTAAACCTACTAAAAACACTACCAAGTTACTACAAGTTTTTGTGAAAGATCAAGTTCATGATGTTATGTAAATTGTATAGTTCTTGCACTTGGTAAGTGTAAGTTGTTTAGGGATTTATTGTTGATTGTTTGTGATGATTTTTGAAAAGAAAATGATATGCTTTGATAGCATGGACACCTCCATTTTTAGGGGAAACTATGGCAAAATTTTTCTAAAAATATAAACACTTAGAAAAATATTTTCTAACAAATATTAACAAGTGTGTTCTAACTATGGTTTTCAATATAAACTTTGCCATAGATTTTGTTACAAAAATACAAGTATCGTAGGTTGGCTTTTGTAAGTAAAAATGAATAAATATGTATTTAGAATATATATTTACATTAAAGACACTTGTGTGAATATTTGTATACTTGGTGAAATAGTTATATTATTTTAGGGTAAAATAATATAACTTAACAAAATACCATGAAATTTACTATCCAAAATAATTCCAAGAATATCAAGGAATAAATATATAAGTTACACACATAATATTGTGGAACCGAACGATAGAACATAACTTACAAAATATTCCGGAAATTACCATTATAAATATGTTTTTGGAAAATATTATTTTGGATACAAGAAATGAAAATATGATTTTTGTAAATATTACAAAGTTGTATCATATTTTTTGACAATGAGAAAATATATTATTTTTGGAAGTAAAAATATATTTTCTTAGTATATTTAGAAGATATATGATTTTTGGGAAAAATATATATTTTCTTGAAATACATTATTTTTGGACAAAATTAGTTTATATATATTTTCTAAGATAAGACTTGAAAATATATTAATTTGGAACTACATATACAAGAATACGAATACACACGTATGAGAATACCCCCATCCTTGGGAAGGAAACACGAAAATAAATACTTGGGAAGTGTTGTTACAGAAATGTTGTTTGACAATTATTCCAAAAAATAAATATAATTTAAGGTTAAAATAATTATTATTTTAACAAGTGATTATAACTTGGAATAATATTAGAGACGTAAAAGAAACGTAACTCAACACGTTAACTCTAAATCAAGGCACGGTCCGTTCGCCTAATAGACGTTAGCACATTGTAGGTAGTCGGGTTTGCTGAAGAAATTTGGGTTACGATTCTGAAGACGCAATACAGTGAGTTCGTGTCCCCCTTTTCTTTTAACTGTTTTCAGTTTTATACTTCGGGGGTGAAATACATGTTACAATTAGTACAAACGTTTTATACATGGTATGGTTAGCTAAGGAGGGTTACTGCTAGATCATGTGAAAGGTGGGTATAACACTTAAGGCCATTAATCCTCGGCATAGGACCGAGGGACATGAGTGATAGATCTATTTGGGTGTAGCAAGCCCACACCCATGGGGACCAGGGTGGCCCATAGGGTGACTATGTCTTCCAGCCGGAGGCCCGGTACAAATTTGCTAGGTTTGAGTTTTCCTGCACCATTTCACACATATCAATGGCCTTGCAAACCATTGGTGATCTGTTTTCCTTATTGCTACATACCAGGGCCATACATACATACAGACATACTTTAAAGGTTTATTCATACACATACACATGAACTCGCTCAACTTTTGTTGATATTTTTAAACTAAATGTATTTCAGGGAACTAAGTGGATCTGGCAGGTGTTTGCATGTTTTCAAGCTGCGTTTAAATAAAAGATGTCATCCGAGGTCGTAGGGTTTAGGAGATGTATCTTACTCCTGGACGATATACATGGTCCTAAGCTCGGGGTGGTTTAAGTTATGTTGTCGAGTCTTCGTGAACTCATTAAAACATGTTATGGTTTGTAATTTGAATTGGGTGTCGATGTTTCAAACATGTGTGTTGTGGTATTTTCAAACTTAATTTTTATGGATGAATATCTTTTGGTTTTATTATATAGCATTGTTATGATTGAATGCTATGGTATTAAGAAGTCACACCAATAACCACGCTTCCGCAAAAGTCAGGGTGTGACAGCTTGGTATCAGAGCTTCGGTCGTAGCAAACTAGGATTCTTTCTCGAGTGTAGACTACGATCATTAGGGCTCTCACGAAAATGTTTTCACAAACGTGTTTTCATTGCATACACAAAATGTCCAGATCCAGGAAACAAATATTTTTACAAATAAAAGACACAAAATACATTTCGAAGAATTCGTTTATAATTCAGTCTGAGAGACTGTGGAGTTAGTCTGAGAGACTAGATGGGTAGTCTGAGAGACTAGGTAGTTTGAGAGACTAGTTGGGGCAGTTTGAGAAACTGAGAGGTTCAGCCTGAGAGGCTGGGTAGTTCAGTTTGAGAAACTGGGAGGTTTAGTCTGAGAGACTAAAGTAGTTCAGTCTGAGAGGCTGGGTGGGATAGTCTTGGGAAGACTAGGATTGCATACATGCTTACATTGTTACTACTTACATGTTTATTTGATGATTGTTGATATATGTGCATACTTGTGATTGAATTGTTACAGAAACCATGTCCTCCTCTGAGAGTGGAGTATCTAACACGGTAGACTCTATGGCCATAGTTTCGGATGATGAGATCATCCAGGACCCTGAGGTTTATACATCTGACACGGAGAGTAGCGGTGATGATGACTTCCAGCCGTTTGCTTTACCAGATTTTGGCGATGATATACCGCTAGCTGATGGTCTTCCTAGCGAGGATCTACTTCTTGTTCATATCCCTGCTCCTTTTCCTCTTGCTGCATTTCCTCTCGAGGATCTGCCTCTTGACGCTA
This sequence comes from Helianthus tuberosus, assembly GCA_030545235.1. NCBI lineage: Eukaryota > Viridiplantae > Streptophyta > Magnoliopsida > Asterales > Asteraceae > Helianthus > Helianthus tuberosus. The sequence continues at coordinate 130,838,619 of CM060397.1, read as the reverse complement.
TATCTGACGATGACGTCGATCTTTTTATTAAGGGTCCCCCTGAGGGTGTCCAGGTTGATGGAGTTCCAGTCGCCGATGTCATTGCTGTTCCGCTTATTGAGATTCCTATCGTTGAGATTTCATCTGACCATTCTGGTCCTGATTCATTCGAGTCTGTGTCATCTACTACTCTACACGCACCAGGATTACAGCGTTGTCCCACTGATTCAAATTCCGACACAGCTATGTCTGCCGCACCTGTTCCTCCACAGGACTTAGTCTTTCCACACGACTTTGACCCTGAGCATGAGATTGAGCTTGTCCCGATGATCAGCCTTTTGAGGCACCCGTCGTTCTTGACGATCAGCTCTTTGATATACCCGCTGATCTTGAGCTTGCACCAGCTGACCCTGACCCTTTGATTGCACCCGAGCCCATACCTGCTCACGATCCTCTGCTTGAGCATGATCCTGCACCTGTTGACATTCCAGTTGTTGCACCACTGTTACCTGACCCTATACCTGCAGCCGTTGATCATGCTCCTTTTGCTGACCATGTAGACCCCAGATATGCATTCACCCACAATGGGTGGATAGAGGACGACGATGACTTGCCTCCTTTTGTTAGACCTGTTACTCCCCCACCTGCACCTACACATGCACCAGTTGACATTGCCCCATCTCATCCACATGTGTCTGACATTCACCGCACTGATCTACCGGTCACGTTCCTACAGGATATCCCTCCTCCCCATCCAGGGGAAGGTCCATCGAGTCAGCAGCCCAGTCATATACCACCTGTGTCAGCAGCCTTTCCTTTCATGCCACTGTTTGCACCTGCTACACATACTGCACCTTCTGCTTTTACACCATCGGGCGAGCCACTTATCTGGTTTCCACCCAACACGATGCCTGTTTCTGATCCATATCATCCCTTCCATTACACTGGATACACGAGGGATGATCTGCTTTTGTCCTTACAGCTCCAGCAGGAGATGTTGTGTCGCAGAGTCATGGATCTTGAGAGGATTCCGCGTCCTCCACCTTGCACTTGTCAGTCACCATTCGCGACTCCACCCGCTCCTCTCCTGCCATACCCAGATTTTGATGTCCGTTTTCTTTCTATGGAGCAGCAGGTTAGCTATCTATTGCGTATCGTTCATGCCCTCGAGGAGGAGCTAGCGCATCTGCGCAGTTTGCTTTTCGTCCCTCCACCTCCTCCTCCTCCACCATCAGCATAGCAGTTTTTGGTTTTATGCAGGTAGCATACTTTTGGTGAGAGTGTCGCAATTGAGCCCAGATTGCATAGCTTTTTGAAGACCACATTTCTTTTTGACTTTTGATTATTGTAGTTTGAAGGATATTTTGGACAAAGGTGATGTGACCCTGTAGTCCTTTTTGTTGTGATATGATACATTGGATGAACTTGTAAAACTGTAATTGTGGTCATTGATATATGAAAGCTCAATCGCAACATTCTCATTATATACGTTGCTGGATTATTTTTTCTGTTATGACATGGGATGTTATGTGCTTACTGCGTTGATAAATGTTATTACATACGCATACTACATACTTATATGCATAAGACCTGACCTATACAAACTTCTTATAGAAGATGCCTCCTTGAAGAGACAATACGCTGCCTACAACTGAGGCCGAGTTACAAGAACGGATTTCACGGGCGATAGCACAACACGAGGCCTTACGCTCCGAGCATAGCGGAGGTACCCCGGGAAGGAACCCACCTCTTGGTAATGTTTGAGTCATTAAAGAAACATTACGTTACATTTGGACATTCCATGTGCGATCGCTAATGCTTTATGTGAATGATGTTACTTGTACAGGCTGTACCTATAAACAGATTCTAGACTATAAGCCTCTAAATTTCGACGGCACCGGGGGTGCTGTAGCTTTTGTCAGATGGACGGAGAAGACTGATTCTGTGATAAGAATGAGCAAGTGTGCTCTGCAACACCAAATCACCTATATCTCCGGATTGTACTTGGATGGAGCGTTATCTTGGTGGAATCTCCAAGTTCAAACCTTGGGAGAAGATGCTGTTTATGCCATGACATGGGATGAAATGAAGGATCTCATGCGGAAGAAATACTGCTCCAGAGCTGAAATTCAAAAGCTGGAAACTGAATTCTGGAACCTCAAGATGGACGGTCCGAAAATTGCTGAATATGTGCAGAGATTTCACGACTTATCTCGCGTGGTACCATACATGGTTGTCCAGAATTTAAACGCATCAAGCGCTTTATCTGGGGGTTGGCACCTCAGATTATGAGTATGGTGACAACGTCGAAGCCTGCAACAATAATTGAGGCTATTGATCTGAGTGTATCACTGACTGAAGAAGCTATCAGGTTAAACAAGTTTTCGATCTCTGACCAGAAGAAGAAGGAGACTCACGTTGAGTCATCTGGTGAGAACAAAAGGAAGTTCTCAAACTTTAAGAAGGGTACCAGCAGTGCTAACAAGAAAAAGGATGCGAACTTACCAGCTGAAGCCAAGACTGGGGTTGAAAACAAAGGAAAAGGTTACATGGGAGCTCTACCCAAATGTGATGTATGCCAGTACCATCATTCCGGCCAGTGCAGACTTAGGAAATGTGAGTCTTGTGGGAAGGTTGGCCATTCGAAGGAGACATGCTGGGCTGGTACTGGTGCTGGTCGTGGTGGTCAGAGGGGTTATGGCAGTGGTAATGGAAACAACAACCGTGGTGGAAATGGGTATGGAAACCGCCCTCAAGGAGGAAATGGCGGCAACGGAAATCGTGGTAATTTTGTTAATCAAACTGGAAATGGAAACCGTGGAGCGAATAACAATCAAGGTGGTAATGGGAGTGGTAATGGTCGAGGACCAGGTTGTTTTAATTGTGGAGACGTTGGGCACTTCAAGCGAGAATGCCCGAAAATCAACCAAGCTCATGGTAGGGTTTTCAACATCGGAGCGAGAGAAGCTCGCCAAGATCCAAATGTGGTCACTGGTACGTTCCCTATCAACCAACGCTTTGCATCTGTACTATTTGATACCGGTGCCGATTATAGTTTTGTATCGCTAGAATTTAAGAATATGCTTGGGTTGGTAGCTAGTAAGCTAGATATTCCGTATCCAATAGAACTAGCAAATAGAAAGCTAGTAGAAGCGAATGAAGTTATTAGGGGTTGCGTAATAGAGCTTGGGGAGCACGAGTTTACACTTGATCTGTGGCCAGTCGAGTTGGGAAGCTTCAACGTGGTAGTGGCGATGGATTGGTTGTCAAGCAACCGAGCTGAGATCATATGTCACGAGAAGGTCATTCGCATTCCGATGGTGAATGGAGACACAATTGTGGTACATGGAGAGAAGCATGATACGCCCCTAAGGATCATCAGTTGTTTGAAGGCTCGAAAGTGTTTGCAGAAAGGATGTGTTGCCTTCTTGGCAGACGTTGTGGACAAAGAAGCCGCTGAGCCAAAGCTAGAAGACATTCCAGTCGTGAAGGAATATCCTGAAGTTTTTCCCGAAGACTTGCCAGGATTGCGCCTGTGCCAAGGCACCTTATCGACTTGCGCCTTCAGAAATGCAAGAGCTGTCAACGCAACTTCAGGAGCTATTGGATAAGGGATTTATCAGACCAAGCTTCTCGCCTTGGGGAGCTCCAGTTTTGTTCGTTAAGAAGAAAGATGGTAGTTTCAGCATGTGTATCGACTACCGAGAGCTAAACAAACTGACCATTAAGAATCGGTATCCTTTGCCAAGGATTAATGACCTGTTCGATCAACTGCAAGGTTCAAGTTTTTACTCCAAGATCGATCTTCGATCAGGTTCTCACCAGTTGAGAATTCAAGAGGAGAGTATTCCAAAGAAGGCCTTTAGGACTCGCTATGGACGTTACGAGTTCCTGGTTATGCCATTTGGTTTGGCAAACGTGCCAGCAGTGTTCATGGATCTGATGAATAGAGTCCGCAAGCCATATCTCGATAAGTTTGTGATCATGTTCATCGACGATATTTTAATCTACTCGAAGACGAAGGAAGAACATGAGCAACATCTAAGAGCTATCTTAGAGCTGCTCAAGGAAGAGAAATTGTACGCGAAGTTCTCGAAGTGCGAGTTCTGGTTGCGTGAGGTTCAGTTCCTTGGTCACGTGGTTAACGGAAATGGAATCCATGTGGATCCCACAAAGATCGAGGCGATTAAGAATTGGGAGACTCCGAAGACGCCAACCGAGATTCGACAGTTCCTAGGTTTGGCTAGGTATTATCGCAGATTTATTGAGGATTTTTCGAAAATCGCTCAATCTTTGACCTCCCTTACACAGAAAGACAAGAAGTATGAATGGGGAGACAAGCAAGAAGAAGCATTCCAGTTGTTGAAAAACAAGCTTTGCGATGCACCCATCTTATCCCTACCCGAAGGCACTGACGACTTCGTGGTATATTGTGATGCCTCGCGTCAGGGATTGGGATGTGGATTGATGCAGCGACAGAAGGTTATAGCTTATGCTTCACGCCAGTTGAAGATCCATGAGAAGAATTACACCACGCATGACTTGGAGTTAGGCGTGGTGTTGTTTGCATTAAAGATCTGGCGACATTACTTGTATGGTACGTGATGCACAATCTTTACTGATCACAAGAGCTTACAATATATATCTGATCAGAAAGAGCTTAACATGAGACAGAGACGATGGGTTGAGTTGTTGAACGACTATGATTGTGAAATTAAGTATCACCCAGGGAAGGCGAATGTGGTCGCAGACGCCCTGAGTCAGAAAGAAATAATCAAGCCTATAAGGGTTCGAGCTTTGGAAATGATTATTCAAACGGACCTCTCATTGCACATTCATGCCGCACAGAGAGAAGCCCTTAAGGAAGAGAATCTTGAGGATGAGTACCTCCGTGGGATGGAGAAACAGTTGGTACCAAACGAGGAAGGAACGTTGTGTTTCATGGGAAGAATTTTGGTTCCTCTCTTCAGCGGCCAACGAGACGTTATTTTTGATGAAGCTCACAAGTCACGGTACTCGATCCACCCAGGATCGGATAAAATGTACCAAGATTTAAAGGATTTTTATTGGTGGCCGAGATTAAAGGGTGATGTTGCAACGTATGTTGGCAAATGCTTAACTTGTGCCAAGGTAAAGGCCGAATATCAGAAGCCTTCAGGCCTTCTGCAACAACCTGAAATACCCATGTGGAAATGGGAGCAGATTTCAATGGACTTTATAACGAAATTACCAAGGACACCCAGAGGTCACTGTAGGATCGTTGTATGACCCGACTGAGTCGTTTAGAAGAGTTTTACATCCGGTTCAAAGGCGGAATCAGTGAACTGGACTTGATAACAGCTTGATAATCTTTAATCTGTCACTTATATTGATAATAACAGTAATTACAACCTGAACAGACTTTGGCAGCACTTCGTTACAAATCTGGAAGTCACGTACCAAATGAACTAACAAGTGCACTATATATAGTAGTGTTAATTTCGCTCCTGATGACATTGGACACTTTGGGGCGGAATCAGAAACTTCTGATTTCGCTCCTAATGACTCCTTTGTCATTTGGGGCGGAATCAGCATCTTAAATGCTAATCTTCAATTCTCGAATCTCGTGCACTGATAATCCTATTCTATCTGATTACATGATACAAGACGAAGTCAATAGACGTAATGAACTAACAGACTCCCCCTCGGATATTGACGAAGTCTTCAGTGTCTAGTCTTCAATATGACACATCTTCAGTCTTGATCATTCTGCCTTATCATTCAAGTTGTAACATTATAAGCATCCATCAATCTTTTTCTCCTATCAGCTTCAGGCTCCCCCTTTCGACAAGCTTCCGTGCTTTGGGATCGACACCTAGCTTTCCATCTACAAGCTCTTCCATACTTCAAGCTTGTCTTCAGACTCCCCCTTAGACTCTGCTCTCGGGATCATAATCTGGACTATCTGCAATCACTCAAACATCTATAAATGCAATGTTTTCATATTCAATTACTCAGAAATCATAAACAGACTCTTTAAACCTCTTAAACTGCTCCCCCTATCAACAAACTAAATATATTTGGCAGAATTTAAGAATCCAACTTCCTCACAGTTAATCATCCAAGTCCAAACTAATGACCTTGGAGATATCACAAACTGTTTTTGATTTTTGATTTTTAATTCAAGTTTCAAATTAATGAACTTGTTTATTTTCAGAAACACAATCAGCTTACTTAGATTTTGAAACTCAGCACTCAGACATCAGTTGTCAAAAATAAAGCAGAAATCAAAATCTTTTTGTATTTTTCTAAAAATATAAAGCAGTAACGAAATATGTACAAACATATTTACAGACAATATTTTTGTTTGAGTATGCGACAGAGGATCATATCAGTTTTTGACAAGTCACAAGTACCGTTGAGCTTTTTAACACTTTAAGTATTAAACAATTCACTTAGATTGTCGATATACTGATCCACTTAAATTTTCACACAAATTTCAGCTGATTCAGGATACGAATTAGGTGTTTTAAGAACTTAAACTCATTCATGTGTCCCACCTCTTGAATATACTCCCGTATCCAGATCCCAATATTCAGTCTTACAGGTGAGTATACCTAGATGATATCTGTAAAGGGTTATAATTTATGAAGAATCATGAGAGCTCAGGTCAGAACTACCGTTCAGCAGAGAGATCATGACTTAACTTTTGGTGTGTCCCCTTTAGAGGATCTTTTTTACAACAACATTGATTAGCAATTTTATTGTCTCATCATTTTGCTGAGGGTGACGCTGTATTTCAAGCAATGCGAAAACTATTATTCGAGGACTAGGTCAGAACTTCCATTCAGCAGAAGTCCCGGAATAATACCCCAGATATCACTAAGCATAAAGACCTAGTATCTCAGAAAGAGGGACCTTTCAAACGAGATTTCAGGGGTTACCTATATATCCAAGTAGTGTTCCCCACGAAATAAGCAAGTTTGAATTTAGGTTTATATCCCGAAAAAGTTTACTAAATGTGCAAAAACCTACCGACACATCCACAGTGAGATCGTTTAACACATTTTGACTTTCCAATTCTTTAGCATACTGTGATAGTCTACTGATGTACTATCATTTCCTCTTTCTACACAAAAACTCAATTTTCAGAATCTTATCATGTTTTTGTCATTTTCAAATTTTCAAATGTTTTTGGATTTTCTAACAAATATATCTCCCCCTAAAATGCAAAACCATTTAAAGAAAATTTGACAACCAACACTGATAGCTTTGTCTCGCCATCCATTTTCTGCATTTCGTGCTCTGTTTTGCAGAAAAACTAATATAAAGTAACAATTACCCCCATGATTTACAACCCATTGATTTTCGACAGTTTGAAAACCGTTTTTCAATCTTGTGAAAGTAATCATGTTTGTTTAGCCGTGAGGATTTCGGCATATTCAATCAACATATTTTTTATTTTTCAAATTTTAACAAACTAAAAACATATTTTTGGTTTTTTTAATTTTTTTTATTTTTTAGGGTTTTGAAAATATTGTTTATTTATATACAGAAAAACAAATAAACTCCCTGTTTCAACCAACACAGGATTCAGCAGCCTCGTTCTCCCGTTGTGTCAGGCTTCTCCAACTTCCATTCTCACAATCTTCGGTTTTGTTGAGCATCTGCACATACAAACTACTTGATTACTTGAACAATTTAGCCCAGGTCTGTTGAACCTTAGGCATTTCAACACAATAATTTTCATTCAATTTTGGAAAATCTTTGTCATTCTGAACAAAAACTTTTTCATTTTTAACTTCAATTTTCTCATCTTTTACAGAAGTCACTTGTTTCTTAATACTCCATGTTTGACCTTTCGGAGTACCATGTTTGTAAAAATGTGACTCTTTTTGAACTTTTTGATTTTGAACAACAACTTTTGGTTTCCAAAACTCCTGTGGTTTTGTCATATCAACTGATTTTTCCAACTTTGTGTTGTTCTGAATCTGGATGTGTGAGAATTCCAGGTCTGTCTAGAATCGAACCTGTTTGGATTTGATTTCCAGTTTTGGTTCGAAACAAACTTGTTTGTGTTGTACCTCCAAGTTTGTTTTGAGTCAAATCTGGTTGACCTTTGTCTCACATTCTCAGATTTTTGTTTCTCAGCATCAATCTTCTTTTTGTCAACATCCACAGATTTCAGATTTGGACACTTGCGTGCAAGATGTCGTTTTTGATCACATTTGAAACATGTTCTCATGGACATATCTTTGACCTGTGGTTGTTGCTTTTTCTTTTGAGCTAGGAACTCTTCAATAGACTGTTGTCCAAATTTAAGTTCCTTTTCTTCATCTAAACTCTTTCCTTGAACAAAACTCATTTTTGTCTGAAAATTTGGCGTTTCATTTTTGTTTCGATTATGTTTCTTCTTATAACCCAACCCAGCCTTCATGTTTTCCTTCTTGTAACCAGGTTTGTTATACGAACCTTTATGACTCTTACCAACAAACTTTGAAATCTCAGATTTCTCTATCTCAACCATTTTGAAAACTTTATCAACCTTTTCTGAAATCACATTCTGATTCGGGAATACAACATCTAAGAACAATTTGTCCGATCCAATCATGGTATAAACCAATCCTTTTGAATCATCATTCAAACTTTTCTCGGATTTTGTGTTTTTCAGATAACTATCATGAAGATTTCCTTCATCTTCATCCTGTGATTCAGATTTACCTGTATCAACCGACTCTTTTTTCAACATACTTTCAACGACTTTACCTACCACCTCTGAATCATGAGTATCATCAGATTTGGAATAGGTTATGTCAATGTTATCTGGCAATTGATCTACCATGTTGAAAGCTTTTTCGACCTTTTCCTCATCATAAAATGCAAATTTTCCCGGTGGTGGAACTTGATGAAACTCTGAGCCAATTCCTTTCTTGTTTTGCTCAGACTCACCATCTCCCGGTTTTATATTGAAAATTCGTTCAAGCACATATGACGACACGTGATAACTTTTCAACTTGTTGTTATCCTGTTCTAAATCAGCAATCTGTCGCTTTAGCTTAGCAACATCCTCAATATAAGAATTAACAACATCTTGTTTTATGGAATACATTCGTTTAAGTTCTTTAGTTGTTTCAGAAAGATAATTCATTCTTGATTGAGCATATTTCATTTCATCTTTCACCTTTTCGTATGACTCTTTCGTAATATGATATGCTAATTTCATTGAGTCATATTCTTTCTTCATTTCTTGATAAGCAATTTCTTTTTGTGAACATTCTTCTGTCATTTTAGAAATATTTTCTTTCAAAACTTCATTTTCTGTTTCTAACTTTTTACATTTTTCTGAAAGTTTTTCATCATTTTCTTTTAAAACTTTTTCTTTTTCTAGCATTTCTTTGCATTTTTCTTTAAAAATGTTTTCAATTTTAGTAAATTCAAGATCTCTTGTTCTGAATTGCTCATCTTTTTCAGTACAAGCTCTGCACGATTCCATGCATTTCTTGCACTGTTCAACAGTTTCAGTCAAGATGTTAGAATTATAATTTACCTCAGTAATTGGCACTTTGGTGTTTGCTGCAACTTCTGTCTGCTTCTGATCAGCATCACTCTGCTTTTCTTCAACATCGACTTCATCACCAGCATCACCAGCTTCCAAAATCTCATTCTTTACTTCTTCTTCGATCTGCTGTTCTTCAGTAATAGCTTTCTCAACCTCTTCATTCACAACAATTTCTTCTTTCACTTCATCAAATACCTTCACATTTTCCTCAGCGCCTTTCTTCAGATTGTTCACCATTTCTTCAATATTCTTCTTCATTCTCTCTTCATCCCTTTTTCTCAGACACGATAACATGGCATATCTGATCTCTTTTTCATGCCTTTTTGCATATCTGTCATCTTTCAACACATTCCTATAATATTCGGCTCTTGAAGGAATTATGAGAAGAACATCTTCAAAGATTATATCTTTCTTTGGAACAACTGGTTCTCCTTCTCTGTTATAGTAGCATTCTCTCTTTTTATCCCATCTTTTTCTACTGACAGCAATCTCATACTCCTCTTGCATATCATCCATTCTGTTTAAAACGATGTTTCTTTCTCTGTAAGTTTTCTCACTTAAAATTTCTTCTCTAGTTTTCTCTTTAACCTCAGCAACAATATTTTCTTCTTTGTTTTCAGCTGTGTCTTTGTTTTCCTCTTTAATTTCAGCAACAAAAACAAACTTTCTTTCCTCTGTTATAGCTTTGCCATGAGCTGTTTTTCGAACATTCTTCAAACGATCTTCTTCTGGACATATCTCAGACCAATCAAAACCTTCATCATCTTGAATTACAAAACAAGCTCTCGATTTGGGTTTATCTTCAATCATCTTTGGCTCTTCTCTGCTTCGATGATAGATTGCCTTTCGGTAGTAATCATCATTGAACGGATGTTCATTTCCACCAACTGTAGAATTAGTACATTCTCTCTTGAAATGACCTTTCTGCTTACATTTGAAGCAAGTCACCTTGGATTTTTCGAATCCAAGCTTTGTTGATGCACCTCCAAGAGATTGTTTCCCAGTAATCTCCATATACCTCTGCGCTCTTCGGATGCAACTTGCTAAGCACCAACGAATGTCAATGAGCTCCATCTCTTCCGAATCAATCTGGTCGTAGTCTTCTTTGGTTAATTCTGAATTTCCAATTTTACCAGCTACAAGACCTTCATACGATTCCAAAACAGACGCAAGAAAACTCATTTGCTGCTTTGCTGCATTGATGCTCATCGTCGGAGAATTCTTCAGTTTGAGAGCTATGTTGCATAGAATCTCCTCAGTTTCATCAGGATTTGATTTTGAAGATGAATGATATCCAGAAAGAAGACTTGTTGAAGTTGTTTGAGGTTCTTTCATCTTTTCACCACTGAACGCTGTCTTTGGTGAACCAACACCTTTCTCCGAAGGTATACTGCCTTTGTAATACAATCCAACATTCTGTTGATGTGAAGAATCAGTCATCTTGTTTTGTTTTTGTAGTTCCAGATCATGACTCTCTATCTTTTCAAACAAAGCATCAAGAGAAATTGTATCATATAAAACATCATTTTTCAGAATAAAAACAAATGTTTGCCACTGATCTGCTCGTGGTAACGCTTCAATCACTTTGTCTATAAGTTCCTCTCTTGTTTTCACTATCTCAAATCTCTCAAGTTCAAGTTTTAAATGGCAAAACCTCTCAATCATTTGTCTCGCTGTTTCTCCTTTTAGACTATCAAACAGATGAAATTCTTTTTTAAGTAAAGCAATTTTGTTCTTTTTTATCTGTTTACCCCCTCAGCTTTAACACGTAAAGCTTCCCAAACTGATTTAGATGATCCATCATGATTTAGTAATGCAAAAATATCATTTCTGATTGCCGACTGGATCAATGCTATCATTCTCTGTTCAGCTCCGAATTCAGATTCATCTTCTCTAGAAAACTTCTTGAATGAAAGATATTCGCCTTTATCATCTTTTGGTCTTTCATATCCATACTCTAGGCAGAACCAACTTTCATGAGCATACGCTTTCGCCCGGTTAATAAACCGTTCCTTCCACCATGTATAATCCTCAATGCTTTCCAGAGTTGGAGGCTTTGAATTTGTTCTATAGAAATTATCATGCTTGATGTTCTCATTAATTGCTTTTGTGATGGTCTTTGGTGTTACATTGGTAATCTCGGACGATTCGAATGTGAACGCGTTGAAAAACGTGTTGTAGAATTCCTCAGCCATGATGTAATCCTGGACAGACAATCAAACAAACACTTATTAGTACAAACAATATCAGATCAACTGAAACAAACTGACACTCAATTATCATGAAATAATCTTGACACGGAAATTTCACTTTTCAAGCGAAATAAGAATTTTGTCTTTGGAGCGAAATCACTAAATGCAATTTGGAGCGAAATCACTACAAACAGTCTAGAGCGAAATCACAATGCACACTGGAGCGAAATCAGAAATTTGTGTCTTGGAGCGAAATAAGAAGATTCTCTTTTGAGCGGAATCAGACTTCAGGACTGACACAAACAATTAGGAGCGAAATCAGAAAAATTGTCTCCTGGAGCGGAATTAAACAATATTCTGGAGCGGAATCAGCCTTTTGGAACTGATCTGGAGCGGAATCAGAAACTAAACATTTCGAGCGGAATCAGTTCAGAAGTCCATTTTGTCCATTTTTAGTCCGTATTTTAACATGAAACTTTCAAGGGTTTGTCTATGTCCAATATTAAACAATCTGTGAAAAATTGAACCAATTCGGACCGTGAAATCTTGTTCGATTGAAGAAAGAAGGTGTAGAAACTAGAAATTTCAATGAAATTCAGCTGTAAACTGCAAAACTCCTCTAACTAGCTCTGATAGCACTTATAGGATCGTTGTGTGACCCGACTGAGTCGTTCAGAAGAGTTTTACATCTGGTTCAAAGGCGGAATCAGTGAACTGGACTTGATAACAGCTTGATAATCTTTAATCTGTCACTTATATTGATAATAACAGTAATTACAACCTGAACAGACTTTGGCAGCACTTCGTTACAAATCTGGAAGTCACGTACCAAATGAACTAACAAGTGCACTATATATGGTAGTGTTAATTTCGCTCCTGATGACATTGGACACTTTGGGGCGGAATCAGAAACTTCTGATTTCGCTCCTAATGACTCCTTTGTCATTTGGGGCGGAATCAGCATCTTAAATGCTAATCTTCAATTCTCGAATCTCGTGCACTGTTAGTGCATTCATCTGTCGTCTTCGTCTTATGTCGAGTCTCGGGCTCGTTGCAGATCTGAACATGTGTGATAGCTTCAAAAGTGTCTGATAGCTTGAACGTGTCTGATAGCTTGAACGTGTCTGGTAGCTTGAATGTGTATGTGTCATTTCAAGCTATCAAGCTAGTACTATATATAGGATTGTCATTTGTCATTTGAAGGTAGCAAGGTAGAGAGACTAGATTCCATACCGAGGTGCTGCCGGTGTGAAGACTGATTGTAATCGATAGTAAATCAATATAATCAGTGTTTAAAGTGATACGCAAGCTGTTTCAACGTCCGTTTCTTAGTTTCCGCCTCTGAAACGGATTAAATCTCTTCTGAACGACTCATTTGGGTCACAAAACGATCCTACAAGTGGTATCAGAGCTCAGGAGGAAGAGATCTTGCCTAAACAGCCTGTTTTCATCACTTTTCTGATTTCTACACTATTCTTTTTCAAATTTAAAAATTTTTCACGGTTAAAAACGGCTCAAACTTTCACATATTGTGCGTAATCTTGTATTAATCAATCCTGGAAAGTTTCAGCATTTAAATCGAACTAAATCTGGTTCAAATCGGTCTGCTAGCTTGAAATTGGTTCGTAATTTGCTGACGTCATCAACGTTTCAAGCGAACATAACATCGTGTGTCAGCTTGAAACTGGTTACTTGCTTGAAATTCGACCTTGTTAGCTTGAAATTGACTTGGCCGCTTGAACATAACATCGTCTGACAGCTTGAAAACTTTGACAGCTTGAAACCGTCTTGAAATTTGTCTGACCGCTTGAAAATACATTGAATTGTGTGAACCGCTTAAAAAGTGTATAGTGTTAGTGTGAAATAATTGTGTTGGTCATTGAACAAGGTTATCACGTGAATATTTGTCAGTCAATTGAATACAACAGCATGTGATAATCTGAGATTGCATGTGAATATTACATTTGAGGGTCACGTGTTATAGCTGGTAGTTCTATTTGTGTCAGCCATATAGAGGTTCAATAGGAGTGTAACATATAAATGAAAGTTGTCGAGTTGCATGTGTGATTGTCAGACATATAAGAGATTTGCATGTGATCTCATAAAAAGTTGTCAATTAGTGGATTTAAAAATTCTCAAAGATACGAAAGGATAGTGATGTCTGGTTAAGATATTACATGTGATATAATATACATTGAAAGGTGTTTTGAAAAAGTGAAAGTTGTTGACCAGCAAAATTATTAAACAATTGCATATGGATATGTGATGGATCTTAAATCAGAGGTGCATGTGATATGCTTGTCGGATTAGTGTATCAGATTGATTGAACCGTTTTTGAGTAGCACAAGTTATCATGTGTTTCTTACAAAGTCTTGGCCCAAGTCATCAGTTCTCGACCCATATTTCTTAATTGTCAGCCCAAGATTTAAAGCAACATATATTGTGTTCAATTTCCAATACAAGTTTCATTATTTGTCATTTGGGCCTAGAATTACCGAAACATGGATAAAGAGTTTTACAGACTTTTTGGTATTGATTTCAGTGTCTTTATTAATGGACAAGTTGCTCCTGTTATTGTTGCCGAAACTTCCGGTATTGAAAATGAAACAGAAACTTTTCAAAAGGATGCAGAAAAAGCGCCTATTTTTGATCACTCGTCTGATGAAGAGAGTGACAACGATGAAGAGAGAATACAAAAGCTTGAATATTTTCAAAAGAAAATTTCATCTGATAAGAATAATGGATGTTTTGCAGGTCAAGTGAAAGAGACTGATGAGATCAAATCTGAGAAAGATGTAAAAACAACAACAACTGAAGAACAAATCAAACCTAGTGAGAAAAAACAGGTTGAACAAATTCCGGCGGTCAAGATTGAGAAAGAAGAATCTGAAAAACCTGTATCTATGAATCCTGAATCAGAGTCAAAGAAAGAGGTTGCAGAAGACGCACCTATCTTTGATCATTCACCAGAAGAAGAGAGTAAGGATGAAAGTGTTCATGAGGAAAAGAAACAGGTTGAAAATATCTCATCTTTAAAGGTTGAGACAAAAGTTGATGATAAACATATTCTTTTTTTGCTGAAAAATTGTGAGATGTTGACATTTGTAAATGACAAACTCTTGAAGGATGTTGAGAGTTTGTCATTAGAAAACAAAAATCTAAAAATATCAGAAAATGTTTTGAAAAATCAAATTCACAATTTGGAAAAAGAAAAAGAAAAAGATTTTGAAAATGAAAAAATAAAAATTGAGAAAGATTTTCAAAGTCAAATAAAAATTTTAGAAGATGAGAGAGATTTGTTTGGTAAAGACAATCTTGAAAAACAAATTGCAATTAATTCTCATCGTGAAAAGATTATTCGACTTGGAAAGGAAGCAGAGTGTGATTAAAAGAAAATCAAAGAGTTAGAAGGTAAAATCAGGGAATGGGAAGAAAAGTTGAAGGTTTTTGTGAATACTTCAGCTATTCCCTGCCCAAAACAGATCAATTCTGTTCCAATAAGTGACGATGTCACAAACTTTGACAAAGTCAAAGTTGAAGATTGTGTTGAGAAATCTGATGATGAAAATGAAAAAATGAACAAAAAGAATTTATTTTTGAAGTTAAAAGAAAAATTTCAAGAAACTGTTCCACAATCAACTGAAAAGGGAGAATGCTCTAAGCAAAAACCTTTGAAGAAGAAAGTGGAACAAAAACAAAAAGAGAAAAATTTGAAAAATGTTCAAAAAGAGAATAACAGCTCATCAGATCGATCATCCAATCGCAATCAAAAACCACAAAAAGTAAAAAATGAAAACTCAAAAATTGTAGGCAATAAGTGGTGCAGGTTGGACCACAGTGCTCAAAAGTCAAATCCAGCAAACAAGAGGAGCAAGGATTATCACCAAGCCAAACAGTGCTATGATCTGAATGTTTGGACTGAAAATGGTGATTGGTACGATAACAGAGTGTGTTACCGATGTGGTTATCAAGGACACATTGCTGTTAACTGCCAAGGTTGGAGTTATGAGACGAGGAGATGCTTTAATTGCAACATCAGAGGTCACATTGTCAGAGATTGCCCAAGGAGATCAAATGAAAGATTGAGGGTTAATTCTCAGAAGATGGCAAAGAAATCAGTCAATGTCAAGCCCAAAGAACAGAAGGTTCAAGAACCTAAAGTTCAAGAAACAAAAGTGAAACTTTCTCAGGGGCAGAAAGACAGACTGAGGAAGAAGAGAAAGAAGGCTAGAGAGTATCTAGAGAAGATTTTGTCCTCGGGTTCACCGGATAAATCGAATAAGAGTTCTGATGAATCAACTCCCTTAACTGCAAAGTCAAGCAAGACAAATTCATCAGATACAAATCTTAGGACGAAAGGGATTTTGAAGAAAGAGAAATTGGTTAATCAAGAGATTAACAAAACAAAGAAAGTAACATTTTCACTTTCTGGCAATGAATTTGTTTCTGTGGAAACAAAGGAGCCACATGCCGGCGATGAATCTGGCTCATCAAAGTCAGACAAGCCACATTCAGGCAATGAATCTGGTGTGGTAAAGCCAGAAGAGCCGGTAGTTGAGGTAAAAACTGAGAATTCAGGTTTAACAATGGATGATGCAAATTTTCCACCATTGTTGAACAAGAATTCAAAATCACCCAAGGACAGTCAGGCTTGGGTGAATCTGTTTAAATGAAAAACCTGACTTGCCGGAGTTCCCAGGTTGGTAAGCGTGGAACATGAATCGGCACATTTCTTGAGAAATTCACGAAAGTGATTTCGACTTAAAAGTGGTAAATCAGGGACATTAAGTTGTACTTGATTTTCTACAAGTGATGTTTATGGATTGATCTTAAAAATGTTAGTTTTTACAAGTGGTTGAAGAAAATAATGTGATGAGTTTATCCCCTAACCTACAAGTGGTTGTGAAAATCAACAAAACTAATTTTCCGGAAAAAACATTTTGATTAAAACAAACTTAAGTGTTTTGAAATCACTATGGGAAAATAGTTTGTTGTGAGGGGGAGTTCTGATTGTTTATGCCAAGTGGATGGCGAATTGAAGTAATTCGATATCAGTTGTCATATTCTTGTACAGTTTGTTTTCAAATTTCCTAAAATGTGTTTGCATTTTAGGGGGAGTAAGAAATTTTCAGAAAATCCAAAAACATTTGAAAATTTGAAAAAGCCAAAAACATTGAAAAATGCAAAAATGAGTTTTGTTGTCAAAAAGAGGAAATGATAGTAGATCAGTTGGACTGTCACAGCACGCTAAAGAAATGGAAAGTTTAAAAGTGATAAACGGTCTCACTAAAGATGTGACGATAGGCTCAGCTAGATTAGTAGATTTGCGATAACGATACAAACTTAAATTAAAAAGCCTAGTTCTAGTGGGAAACACGGTTGAAAGCATAGTACTTAGTTTTGTCCTTCTTGATTGTGTGCCTACTCAGTAATCGCTGATTGTCGAAAGACATAAAACTGGTTAAGTTTGTGAACTTTCACAACTTTGCTAAAAAGTCGATGTGATTGTGCATTTTATTTTGCAAAGATTTAAACTTGTTTGATTTCTTTATTTTGTTTAAGCATCGGACATCCTCTGCGTATACGTGAGTATCGACCTGGATGTTGTTGCCTAAACGTTCTGCTTTATTTTCTTTGGTGTTTCGTTTAAGCTTTGGACCTCCTCTGCGTATACGGGAGTATCGACCTGGTGGTTAAAGCCTAAACAACTTCAACTTGATTTATTTTTCTTATTTTGTTTAAACATTGGACTTTCTCTGTGTATACAGAAGTATCGGCCTGATTGTTAATGTTTAAACATTCTGCTTTATTTTCGCACAATTCACAGTCGATAAAAGTTTAAAGGCATTGCTTGAGATAGTGTATTGCATGATGAGGGGATATGTTGAGATCGTGGGGTCCATAAGAATTTAGTGCTATCTAAATATACTTTAAACGTATCGGTAAGCATGTCGAAAGTTTTTAGATTGAGTTTAAGTGGACAACAATATCGTCAATCAATGTGAATCGTTTAGAGCATAAAATGAAATCAAGCTTAACGGTGCTAGTGATTGGTCACATAAACTGATATGATCCTCTTTCGCAAACTCACAAAAATATGTTTGTACATATTTTATTTCTGCAGTTAATTTCTGTTATTGCATTCATGTTTCATTATTTTGAAAAGTCCAAAAAGATTTTCGACAACTGATGTTAGAAAGCTGATATTCAAAATTTCAAGTGCTGAACATGATGAACTGGTTTGGGAGTGTGTGTATTGAATTGAGAAATTTGTTTTGAAAAAGAAAAGTTTGATTAGTTAATCGAGATCATTAATTTGAACTTGATGTAACTATTGCTAGTAAGTTTTTCTTATTGATTTAAGTGAAAACTTATGTGGTGGTGAGAAAATTTGTGCAGGAAATGAGCTTAAACAGAGATAAAACCAGGGATTGATCTCAAGGTGATAGCTAATTCCAGACGGCGATCCCATCATGATAAGAGGGGGAGTCTGATGAGGTTAGAGCCAAAGAGAAGATCCTGGTATATGCTAAGAAAGAAAAGAGACTGATAAAGACTGAAGATGCGAAGACTCGACACTTAAGACTCGTCAACATCTGAGGGGGAGTCTGTTAGTGCATTCATCTGTCGTCTTCGTCTTATGTCGAGTCTCGGGCTCGTTGCGGATCTGAACATGTGTGATAGCTTCAAAAGTGTCTGATAGCTTGAACGTGTCTGATAGCTTGAACGTGTCTGGTAGCTTGAATGTGTATGTGTCATTTCAAGCTATCAAGCTAGTACTATATATAGGATTGTCATTTGTCATTTGAAGGTAGCAAGGTAGAGAGACTAGATTCCATACCGAGGTGCTGCCGGTGTGAAGACTGATTGTAATCGATAGTAAATCAATATAATCAGTGTTTAAAGTGATACGCAAGCTGTTTCAACGTCCGTTTCTTAGTTCCCGCCTCTGAAACGGATTAAATCTCTTCTGAACGACTCATTTGGGTCACAAAACGATCCTACATGCACTGATAATCCTATTCTATCTAATTACATGATACAAGACGAAGTCAATAGACGTAATGCACTAACAGTCACGATACGATTTGGGTAATCGTGGACCGTCTGACGAAATCTGCACACTTTTTTCCAATCAAGGAAAAAGACAACACTAGCAAGCTTGTTGAGCTATACCTGAGAGAGATAGTTGCACGGCATGGAGTGCCTCTCTCGATCATTTCTGATAGAGACTGAAGGTTTGTGTCAAGGATCTGGCTGTCCTTCCAAGAAGCCTTTGGTTCTCATTTGAATCTGAGTACTGCATTCCATCCGCAGACTGATGGCCAGAGCGAACGAACGACTCAAACATTGGAAGACATGTTGCGAGCTTACGTAATGGATTTGGGTGGTAGTTGGGACACTCACTTACCCTTGGTAGAATTCTCATACAACAACAGCTACCATGCGAGCATCCAAGCTGCACCATTTGAGGCTCTCTATGGACGCAAGTGTCGATCACCATTATGCTGGGTAGACGCGGGGGATAGACAGCTCGTTGGTCCTGAATTGGTTCAAGAGACGACATACAAGATTGTACAGATCCGAGAGCGTATCAAGGCGGCTCGTGATCGACAAAAGAGTTATGCAGACCGAAGGAGGAAACTGTTGGAGTTTGAAGTGGGAGATATGGTTTTGTTAAAGGTTTCACCCTGGAAGGGTGTAGCATGCTTTTGGAAGCGTGGGAAGTTGAACCCGCGATACATTGGACCATTCAAAATCAGGGAGAGGATTGGTCTTGTAGCTTACAAGTTGGATTTACCCGCAAAACTGAATGGCGTTCATGATACATTTCATGTATCTAATCTGAAAAAGAGTCCAACTCAAGAAACAGTTGTCATTCCTGCCGATGAAGTCCACATTGACGACACACTCCACTTTACTGAAGAACCTGTTGAGGTTACTGATTGGAAGATTAACAAGACGCGACGGAGTAGTGTTAAACTCGTCAAGGTTCGTTGGAACGCGCGACACGGCCCAGAATTCACTTGGGAATGTGAGGATCGCATGAAAGCAAAATACCCACATTTGTTCCCCAAGACCCCTGCAACTAGTAGCAGAACTAAAATTTCGGGACGAAATTTTCTTAACAGGGGGAGAATGTGACAACAGTAAAAAATACAGGTATCCGTACAATTAATTAATCTTGATTAGTGCTTAATGACTATGCTGAATTATACTTGACTGCTTTCTGATTACTGTATCATACTTGCATGTGCATCACATTTCATACTGTCACATCATTACTACATACAAACACTTAGTGACATAAAGGATGCATAAAGCACATCTAGCACAGTAAGCGGATAACTCAGAAAATGCTAACAATGTTCAGTACACAGACAGACAGTGTTTTGGGGCCCAGTATGAGCCAAAGACTAAGTACTACACTAGTATGGTGTGTAGGGAAGTAAGGACCATAAAACTGCTTCACTAGGTGATAGTTTAAGTGTCGGAAAATGCCTAAAACCCACATAAAGTGCAGAATTCTGCATATTTAAGCAAAATTCAGCAATTTAACAAGCTAGTAACATGCAAAAATATGGCAAAATGGTCCTGAATGCTTTCCTAAGTGTCGGGAATTAAAAGTGTCACAAAAGGGTACTTAAAAATCATTAAACGGAATTGTTTGACACTTAAACGAACCGGTATCTAACCGAACAACCGGACACTACCCGAAATACCAAAATTTTACTAGAAGCATTGTTTTTATAATTCCGAGCTAGTTATGATCCCCGAACACCCTAACACACTATATAATGCATGATACACATAAACACTAACTAATACATTTGAAATCCTAACTAAACACTTAACTAACCATTCAAACCAAACCAATACCCCCCCTCTCATGGACGGTTCAAGGTGGCCCCACCACCTTGATCTTCACAATCTTGCTAAGATCCTATGTAATCTCTTAAGATTTATTAGAGGATTGTGTTTGTACTATTAGAAACATGAAACCCATTGGATAATAGAGTTGGATGGTTATAAGAATACATGCACTCTCATTCTCACACCACACTTAAGACCCTCATCTCTCTCCCTCTCCTCCTCTCCCTCTTGGCCGAGAACTAGCACCACCACCATCATCACTTCCATTTCAAGATCAACCATTTCCAAGTGTACTCAAGGTGTAAGGAGCCATATAAGATGGTTTGGTGCTTGTGGATCTTGAAGGACCTCCATCAGTTGCTTTTATCCATCACTTTTGTCATCACCATCTCTTGTGTTCTTCCCTAGCTTTGTGCTAGTTGTAAGACTCTCATGATCCTTATTTACTTCATATGTTGTTGGTTAAATGATGATGAACATTGATAAACTTGATGAACACTAAAAGACATAAACATGAATCATGAACATAAGCTTGATATATGATGAAATATGGATGAAACTATGTTGTTTAATGCATGTATGATACTTGATTGATATATTCTTGAAGATTATGATGTTGATCACCATAAGGAGCTTGCAAGATTGTGATTAAACACATGATCTAGAAAGTGAGAGGATGATTATGTGATGAAATAAGATGATCATCCTCATGTGTAAGCATGAACTTGAAAAACAAAATGATTTCTTGAAAAATAATAATCAAGTGAGTTGATAATCTTATAGATCTAAGATTTATGAGTGGTTTTCCAAAAGAACCAAGTTCAAAATATGATTTTTAGAAGATCATGGTTCTTACTTAAACACACACTATTTTTAGTGATAACACAAGTGTAGAAACACTTGAGAAACAAGAGGATTTCACAAAGAAACGCTTTTGTAAAATCTGTTTACAAGTTGTAAACACCCAAACCTTCCAAGAATGAGATTTTTAAAGAAGTATACACACTTTAAAGGGTAACTAAACCTACTAAAAACACTACCAAGTTACTACAAGTTTTTGTGAAAGATCAAGTTCATGATGTTATGTAAATTGTATAGTTCTTGCACTTGGTAAGTGTAAGTTGTTTAGGGATTGATTGTTTGTGATGATTTTTGAAAAGAAAATGATATGCTTTGATAGCATGGACACCTCCATTTTTAGGGGAAACTATGGCAAAATTTTTCTAAAAATATAAACACTTAGAAAAATATTTTCTAACAAATATTAACAAGTGTGTTCTAACTATGGTTTTCAATATAAACTTTGCCATAGATTTTGTTACAAAAATACAAGTATCGGAGGTTGGCTTTTGTATGTAAAAATGAATAAATATGTATTTAGAATATATATTTACATTAAAGACACTTGTGTGAATATTTGTATACTTGGTGAAATAGTTATATTATTTTAGGGTAAAATAATATAACTTAACAAAATACCATGAAATTTACTATCCAAAATAATACCAAGAATATCAAGGAATAAATATATAAGTTACACACATAATATTGTGGAACCGAACGATAGAACGTAACTTACAAAATATTCCAGAAATTACCGTTATAAATATGTTTTTTGAAAATATTATTTTGGATACAAGAAATGAAAATATGATTTTTGTAAATATTACAAAGTTGTATCATATTTTTTAACAATGAGAAAATATATTATTTTTGGAAGTAAAAATATATTTTCTTAGTATATTTAGAAGATATATGATTTTTGGGAAAAATATATATTTTCTTGAAATACATTATTTTTGGACAAAATAAGTTTATATATATTTTCTAAGATAAGACTTGAAAATATATTAATTTGGAACTACAAATACAAGAATACGAATACACACGTATGAGAATACCCCCATCCTTGGGAAGGAAATACGAAAATAAATACTTGGGAAGTGTTGTTACAGAAATGTTGTTTGACAATTATTCCAAAAAATAAATATAATTTAAGGTTAAAATAATTATTATTTTAACAAGTGATTATACCTTGGAATAATATTAGAGACGTAAAAGAAACGTAACTCAACACGTTAACTCTAAATCAAGGCACGGCCTGTTCGCCTAATAGACGTTAGCACATTGTAGGTAGTCGGGTTTGCTGAAGAAATTTGGGTTATGATTCTGAAGACGCAATACAGTGAGTTCGTGTCCCCCTTTTCTTTTAACTGTTTTCAGTTTTATACTTCGGGGGTGAAATACATGTTACAATTATTACAAACGTTTTATACATGGTATGGTTAGCTAAGGAGGGTTACTGCTAGATCATGTGAAAGGTGGGTATAACACTTAAGGCCATTAATCCTCGTCGTAGGACCGAGGGACATGAGTGATAGATCTATTTGGGTGTAGCGAGCCCACACCCATGGGGACCTGGGTGGCCCATAGGGTGACTATGTCTTCCAGCCGGAGGCCCGGTACAAATTTGCTAGGTTTGAGTTTTCCTGCACCATTTCACACATATCAATGGCCTTGCAAACCATTGGTGATCTGTTTTCCTTATTGCTACATACCAGGGACATACATACATACATACAGACATACTTTAAAGGTTTATTCATACACATACACATACACATGAACTAGCTCAACTTTTGTTGATGTTTTTAAACTACATGTATTTCAGGGAACTAAGTGGATCTGGTAGGTGTTTGCATGTTTTCAAGTTGCGTTTAAATAAAAGATGTCATCCGAGGTCGTAGGGTTTAGGAGATGTATCTTACTCCTGGACGAGATACATGGTCCTAAGCTCGGGGTGGTTCAAGTTATGTTGTCGAGTCTTCATGAACTCATTAAAACATGTTATGGTTTGTAATTTGAATTGGGTGTCGATGTTTCAAACAAGTTTGTTGTGGTATTTTCAAACTTAATTTTTATGGATGAATATCTTTTGGTTTTATCATATAGCATTGTTATGATTGAATGCTATGGTATTAAGAAGTCACACCAATAACCACGCTTCTACAAAAGTCAGGGTGTGAGACACAAGGAACGCTTGGAATCGAAGCTTGCGCTAAGTATAACATCCGAAAACCTAATCTAGGATAGGCATAATTTTGTTTTGGCTATAACTTGGTGCGTAATATTTCGATTGAGCTGAAATTTGGTGTGGTAATGAAGAATAGTGTCAGGAAGGTCCACGTAAAATTTTAGAATTTTTGGAATTTTCTACTATTTTTGGTTAAATTTTGACTGTTTTACAAATAGAATTCTGGAAAAAATACCAAACGGATTCCATAAATGACCAAATTTTACAGAAACACTAACGGACTTATGTGTAATGTTATGGGAAAATTCGGCGTCTATTGGTTAAGTTTTGATTTGGGTTAAAAATCCGCGTTTTTTGCGAATTTTCAGTAGCCGGAAACACACTGAAAAAAATAAAAAAAAATCTTAAAATTTTTGGAAATGTTTATGGAAACTTAAGGGATGTCCAGGAAATTTTTGGGAATTTTTGGATCAATGATGGTAATTAATGTTAATTATGTGGTTGAATATGGTTTTATAAATAATTTATTTAGACAAGTAAAATGCCAAAATAAATTCCCAGAATTATTTTCCATAATCTACTGATTTTTACTGGGTTATATAAAAAATTACAGATTTTTATTCGAATTCTAGGTTAAATGGGAATTTTTGGGGATTAAAAATGGGTTATTTTAAATCAATTTCGGCAGTTTACCGTATAACGAACCGGCCGGAACTGGGAACTGACCCAACCCGAAAAATACTATAATTTGTAGCCCATTACGAATGTCATAACTCAATTTAGGAATTTAGTTATGAACTCAAATTTTTACTGTAGATCTTTTTAAGCGATTAAAAGAATCTCCAATTGGAATTTCGTCAATCGGATAAACGAGGAATTTTTAATGAATTTTTCCGTAAGCTGCAGTCAGAAGTGACGAATCTGATTGCAGCTTAGTAAATGAATTTTTAGGAATTTTTGGTAAAGAGTCAGATCTTGAAATTTTAACACAAGGCCTAAACATCTGAGACGTACGCCACATAAAAAATCATAATTTTTGAAGACTTGTAAACAGGTTAAACAAGTCACCAAAAACAACCAATTTTCAGTGATATGAAATGCCTAAATGAAATCGCGGCCTACTAGTTAGTATGTAAAATTTGATTTCGTTAAGAGTTCGGATGAAATATGCTTAAGTGAGTTCATTGAACCAAATGTGCATTTGAATATGATGATAAGTCAATTGACTTTTAAAAAGTCAAACCGACCAATGATTAGACCGAATGATAATTTTGATATGGGCGAATGATAAATTCGACATAAAACCCGTAGGATGGAATAGTCGTAAATGATTATGACTAATCTTAACCGTCTTACGAATTGTGATGATGATAGTTTGACTCTAGACAAGCTAGATGAAGACTTGGGAAAGAAGCGGGTCAAACGGATCGAGTACGCGGAAAAAGAGCATAACCGAATGCAAGGTAAGTGAAACTTACACTTTTTGTAGAATATGTGTTTGTTCTAAAAGTTTCATATACGATTAAGATGATATTCAAGATATGGCTCCGACATGAAACGATACGGGTCGGAGCATATCTAATGATGAAAAACTATGTTTTATGAAAAAGAGGCAAAATGGTCATGAAGTGACATGAATAAAAATGGGTTTTCGAACGGCTACTTTATAAGTAAGCCTAAACGAGTAAAAAAGGGGAAACGGCGATTTAGTCACGAACAAATAGGTAAAAGTTGAAATATAGAACAACACTAAGCGACATAAGTCATGTCGGGCTAAATGCGTAAGGAAAAAGGGTTTAAGAGACATAGCTAAAGAGGTGAGAAATCTGAATTTAGTTATTTAATGAAATGGTAAATAGATACCATTCCAATATAAGCGCAAAGTGTTTAAATCGTTTAGACCAAACGGGTCAAATGGTAATGTAGATACCATTTGACAAATAATGACTAATAAGTGCTTGTCGAGTCTTATGCGCACAGGATAAAATGGTTATGATTTAGCGGTGCTATGAATTAGCATATTATGGACGCAAGGTATTAAACGGGTCAATATGTTGATCCAAGCCAGGTACGCATATTTTGTATTGTAGTTAGAAGCGATATCGCGGCCAATTATTGGCGAAAGCCCTTCGTCACAAAATGAAGGATTAAAATTGACCAAAAAGTCATTGAGGGGTAAATAGGGAAAAACAACCTTTAAGAGTTGTTTAGAAATAAGCGTTTTGTTTAATTGAGTCCTTGGGATATGTCTTAAATGGAGATAGGGTGTAAGCTTAAAGAAGCGTGATTTAAGCTTAAACGTGTTAAATACCCCGTAACGGGTCAAAATGAGTAGATATGCAAAACGGGTTAAGATTTGCATAAGAGCCCGTCATTTGAACCTTGAATATTAGTAAACTGATATAATGTGATTTGCATGATATTTTGAAGGTAATTAACAAGTTTGTTTGATTAAATCGTAAACGGGTCAAAAGTGTTGAAAAGGGATTTCAAGCCGAGAGCTTGAAATCTGAATTTTTGAAGTAGTTTAATATCAGGTATTGACTCCATGAGATGGAGAATTAAATTACGAATGTGTAAGAAAAAGAATCATGCAAAACGGACTTGTATAGCAAAAGTTATGCAGGTTTTAAGTTGTTAAATGTTAATTTTCGTAGCTGGGCAAGTGCAGCAACAATGAAACAAACCTGCTGTGAAAAACAGGTCGTCGCGCTACGCGACGGCATATCAAAATTACGGTCGCGCGATGCGACCATCGTCGCGGGCCGCGAAGGATGACTAGAGAACGGTCGCGGGGCGCGACCGCCTATTATTTCAGAAATTTTGTTTCTTTTCTATTGTTGGCCCTTAGAACTTGATTATACGTGATTATACATGTCAAAACTAACAGTTTGTGTGGTTTTGGCAATAGGTGAATGCTCCCAAAATGTCCGGATGAAGATCAAGCGATTTACAAGAACCGAACACATCAGAATGAAGCTTCCGCATGGCGTTTTGATGTCGTTGTAAATGACTAACTTATATATATAAATTATGTTGTAAACTTTTAATTTGTAAAACTTTTAAATTACTCGAATTTCTAAGAATCCTTAATCGTAATTACATGTTAAATTTTCGTTTTATATACGAAAACCTTTTAAAATATCGGATTTACAAGATGAGTGTTACAAGTTGGTAATTAGAGCTCATGGTTAAAGAATAAAGTGTGTTCGGTTCGAGGCTTGTTCGCAAATCCGGTAAGTACATGTATACCAATCGTTTAGTATGATTAAAGTGTTAAGAATAACACATATGATTATAGAGTAATACACGTTATTCCAATAAAAATGATATGTAGTAGATATAGTCAACGAAATTACACGCGTTGATGCGCATAGTAGAAAAGCCTTGTATTATAATACGGGCATTCATTAATGTCGAAATTACTAACTGTTGTAAATGTTTTAGTTGAAGGACACTCACATATGAAGATAGCGAGAGTTTAACAAATCACGGATTTGATAGAGGAACGGTCCAAAGAGTATGCTCATCAAGGACCTAAATCGTGTGGCGGTCGCGAACAAGGCTAATGCAAGAGAAGCCCGTTAGGGCAAGCATTACCAGGTGCACATTTTAAATTTAATTGCACAAATAGTAATATGCAACAAATATGTAGAAATTGAAAGTTGCATATGTAGATTAAAAACTTGGAAAAACCCGAATAGAAAATCTATTCGGGATATTGTTTCCAAGAGAAACAAATAGAGGCATTACTTACATGGGGTGTAATGTGAAAATTATAAAAAGGTCATGTATACCAGGTACTGATCGCTTACTCTGGCCAAGTAAGTGGTGAGCACGTGGTACCATGAACTTTTTATGATGGACATGCTTACATCCGATGTAGTAAGGACGGGGTGAGTGGGACAAATTAAAAAGTACCCAAATGAATCAAATGAGCAAAATATTAGATAATAGTCGGGTGACGGAAGCGTATTACATTAGGATAATGAGCCCGAGTGAAGGGACAAAGATTAATGTAAAATGATTAAGATATGAATTGGGAGGGGGTGTACTTACACTCAAACCCAGAGAATGCAAACATGTAAAACCCGGAGAATGCAAACATGTAAAATGATTAAGATATGCATTGGGAGGGGGTGTACTTACACTCGAACCCGGAGAATGCAAACATGTAAAATGATTAAGATATGCATTGGAAGGGGGTGCACTTACACTCGAACCCGGAGAATGCAAATGTGTCTCTTAACGGGCCGTTTTTGTAAAACGTCAAACTTGAGGACAAAGTCGGAATATAAAAGTGAAGCGAAGTCTTAATGCATACTGGGAGGGTTGCAATAATAACGACTTCGTGAAAATACCTGGTTGATGGGTAAGGATTAAACACATGCGTAGACCGAGAAACGGGAACTCAGATGGAAAGTTAAAAGACTCGGGTTTTGAGTCATGACTAAAAGACGACAAGATAATGTAAATAGAAATTTGGATAAATTATGTTCAACTATTTTAAAGTTGAACGGGTCGAACAAATAATGAAAGTTGACATCCGTAAATGATAAAATTTCACATGAATGAGTCAAACAGGTCGAATATAATATAATGCCGGATGGCATGAGTAAGCGCAAGCGGGATAACGGTAGCGCTAAAAGAAAAAGAATAATGAGCCCGGTAATGGGACATAATCAAATGCGGATATATGTAAACTGGATAATGGTGAGCATAAGATGAACCGACGCATAAATGACGTGAGAAGTCATAAAGTCGGAAAATTTGTCTGAAAGAAAACAAATGTAGCCTTAGACTACGGTCAAGGTCAAAGGAAATACCAAGGCGAAAATAAATGATTTTGAACATAAAAAAAGGGTGCCTTAACGCCATATACATATACAAATGTATATACCTTTGAATAAAGACTTGAATAAAAGATGATCTACGGGATTATCATACCTACGAGATTATAAATGAGGCTAAGGTCTACGGGACCAAGAAGACCTTCGGGTCGCAAATGGAAAGAAAAGAATTGTTGGGGTCTCACCTTAATAAGGTAAAAATGTGAAATTACAAAGAAATAGCTTACGAGGCTAAGCGAAAGAACCTACGGGTCAATAGTATAAAACAAGGAAACTGGTTGTAACTTCCCGCGTAAAATAATAACGGGAGATAAAGTTCGTATAAAAGCGATGGGTTTCGCTAAGTTAATTAAATGGGTTAAAAGCGAAGAGATTGTGAAAGGTCTGGTTGACAAAAGTGAAGAATCTTCACTAAAACATTTAAACGGGCAAAAATGACAAGAATTCACAATTATTTAAATTGTGTTACGTCACCAAAGTGGATGAAGTCATTACCGAAATGACAACGGAAGGGAATAAATCATTGGACGTAAATTCCTTGGAATTGACATAAGCTCAAGAGAAAAGCGTTAAACTAAAATTCAGTATTAGTGAGAAACAACGCTTTAACAAACACGAATATTATGAAACGAATTCGAAAAATGATTAACATGAAAGATATAAGTCTTGACACTGACAGGTGCAAGACGATATATTTGAAAAGTGATATTTTTAAAAATAAAAGTTGATATAAAATTTGGCATGGCGTGGCGTGATCACGGTCAAGAAGTGTAATGTGAAGTATAATCACATTAGAGCCGAGCGATAAATATTGCTAAGTTAATTAAACTAGTGGAAATAACGAGATTACGTTATTTCAAGTTGTATTATGTCGTATGAGATACGTAGATGATTAATAACTACCACACTTTTCTGGTAACACTAACAATTGGTTAAAATATGAGCAATGCTCAATTGATTATCGAGAGCAAATGCATAAGTTAAACTCGATAAATTATGTAAGAAAAGGTTTCGAGGACGAAACCTCTTTAAGGGGGGTATACTTGTAACACCCCGAAAACATATTTGGTAATTAAACTACGTTAGTACTAAAAGACGGGTAAATTACCGTTAGGGGTAAAAGTAACCCGGTGAATATTAGGATTTTTAAATAAATAAGCCTAATATTAAATAAAAGCTGAACGAAAGCTTTTGAGAAAACAAAGTATGTGAAGAGGCCCGAGTTAACGGGACTTAAAATAAAACGGGTTATGACTATCTCGAACTCACTAAGCTAACTAGGAAAGTTTAAACTAGTTAATAAAACAAAATATTATTGAAGTCAAGTAGGTTGTAGCCTACTTACTAATTAATGAAACATGAGGGGCTAATAATGTTAAGTGAGAAACTTGAGTTATTAAAAATCAAAAATAGAAACACAACACACAGTCTGTGTGCGTGATGGAGATCGACCAGGAGAACAAAAAAGGGGCTCAAACCCTAAGTTCTGCAAAATCAACAAATTGAAGCTTGATTCAAGCCCCAAATCGATGCATGAATACATAGAAACGATCACCTAGTCGTGAGGATTCGTAAGGTATGTCGAATTTTTGATATTTATGAAGTTGAGAATTCTTGATGTACATAAGAAATTCGAAATTGATGTTGCATGATTGTGGTATGGATGATATTGAAGTGAAATAGTGTTTAGGAGTAAACCCTAGACAAGAATATACTGAAATCATGCCTAGCTCAAGTAAATTCAGATTTTGTTGATGCTAAATTCATGTATGAGATGTTTTTTATTGCTAAAAGTTAGTGTTATGATGTCAAAAACATGCTTAAATTGAAAGCTAAATTCAAACAGCTCCTGATCAGAATTTACAGCCGACTTGTATTGGCAGTAACCTTAACAAAACATGTGTTTCTTGGGTCTAAAATGTAATTCCAGGAAATATCTTTAAAACCCCACTGGAGTCGCATTTTTTCGACGAAAATTGAGCGTTTTATGAATTTTTCCGTATCAAAGGTTCAAGCTGCATTTTCTGGCAGAATTTGCAGCCCATTACGAATGTCATAACTCAATTTAGGAATTTAGTTATGAACTCAAATTTTTACGGTAGATCTTTTTAAGCGATTAAAAGAATCTCCAATTGGAATTTCGTCAATCGGATAAACGAGGAATTTTTAATGATTTTTTCCGTAAGCTGCAGTCAGAAGTGACGAATCTGATTGCAGCTTAGTAAATTTATTTTTACGAATTTTTTGTAAAGAGTTAGATCTTGAAATTTTAAGACAAGACCTAAACATCCGAGACGTACGCCACATAAAAAATCATAATTTTTGAAGACATGTAAACAGGTTAAACTAGTCCCCAAAAACAACCCATTTTCAGTGATATGAAAAGCCTAAATGAAATCGCAGCCTACTAGTTAGTATGTAAAATTTGATTTCGTTAAGAGTTCGGATGAAATATGCCTAAGTGAGTTCATTGAACCAAATGTGCATTTGAATATGATGATAAGTCAATTGACTTTTAAAAAGTCAAACCGACCAATGATTAGACCGAATGATAATTTTGATATGGGCGAATGATAAATTCGACATAAAACCCGTAGGATGGAATAGTCGTAAATGATTATGACTAATCTTAACCGTCTTACGAATTGTGATGATGATAGTTTGACTCTAGACAAGCTAGATGAAGACTTGGGAAAGAAGCGGGTCAAACGGATCGAGTACGCGGAAAAAGAGCATAACCGATTGCAAGGTAAGTGAAACTTACACTTTTTGTAGAATATGTGTTTGTTCTAAAAGTTTCATATACGATTAAGATGATATTCAAGATATGGCTCCGACACGAAACGATACGGGTCGGAGCATATCTAATGATGAAAAACTATGTTTTATGAAAAAGAGGCAAAATGGTCATGAAGTGACATGAATAAAAATGGGTTTTCGAACGGCTACTTTATAAGTAAGCCTAAACGAGTAAAAAGGGGAAACGGCGATTTAGTCACAAACAAATAGGTAAAAGTTGAAATATAGAACAACACTAAGCGACATAAGTCATGTCGGGCTAAATGCGTAAGGAAAAAGGGTTTAAGACACATAGCTAAAGAGGTGAGAAATCTGAATTTAGTTATTTAATGAAATGGTAAATAGATACCATTCCAATATAAGCGCAAAGTGTTTAAATCGTTTAGACCAAACGGGTCAAATGGTAATGTAGATACCATTTGACAAATAATGACTAATAAGTGCTTGTCGAGTCTTATGCGCACAGGATAAAATGGTTATGATTTAGCGGTGCTATGAATTAGCATATTATGGACGCAAGGTAATAAACGGGTCAATATGTTGATCCGAGCCAGGTACGCATATTTTGTATTGTAGTTAGAAGCGATATCGCGGCCAATTATTGGCGAAAGCCCTTCGTCACAAAATGAAGGATTAAAATTGACCAAAAAGTCATTGAGGGGTAAATAGGGAAAAACAACCTTTAAGAGTTGTTTAGAAATAAGCGTTTTGTTTAATTGAGTCCTTGGGATATGTCTAAAATGGAGATAGGGTGTAAGCTAAAAGAAGCGTGATTTAAGTTTAAACGTGTTAAATACCCCGTAACGGGTCAAAATGAGTAGATATGCAAAACGGGTTAAGATTTGCATAAGAACCCGTCATTTGAACCTTGAATATTAGTAAACTGATATAATGTGATTTGCATGACATTTTGAAGGTAATTAACAAGTTTGTTTGATTAAATCGTAAACGGGTCAAAAGTGTTGAAAAGGGATTTCAAGCCGAGAACTTGAAATCTGAATTTTTGAAGTAGTTTAATATCAGGTATTGACTCCATGAGATGGAGAATTAAATTACGAATGCGTAAGAAAAAGAATCATGCAAAACAGACTTGTATAGCAAAAGTTATGCAGGTTTTAAGTTGTTAAATGTTAATTTTCGTAGCTGGGCAAGTGCAGCAACAATGAAACAAACCTGCTGTGAAAAACAGGCCGTCGCGCTACGCGACGGCATATCAACATTACGGTCGCGTACGCGACCATCGTCGCGGGCCGCGAAGGATGACTAGAGAACGGTCGCAGGGCGCGAATGCCTATTATTCCAGAAATTTTGTTTCTTTTCTATTGTTGGCCCTTAGAACTTGATTATACGTGATTATACATGTCAAAACTAACAGTTTGTGTGGTTTTGGCAATAGGTGAATGCTCCCAAAATGTCCGGATGAAGATCAAGGGATTTACAAGAACCGAACACATCAGAATGAAGCTTCCGCATGGCGTTTTGATGTCGTTGTAAATGATGAACTTATATATATAAATTATGTTGTAAACTTTTAATTTGTAAAAGTTTTAAATTACTCGAATTTCTAAGAATCCTTAATCGTAATTACATGTTAAATTTTCGTTTTATATACGAAAACCTTTTAAAATATCGGATTTACAAGATGAGTGTTACAAGTTGGTAATTAGAGCTCATGGTTAAAGAATAAAGTGTGTTCGGTTCGAGGCTTGATCGCAAATCCGGTAAGTACATGTATATCAATGGTTTAGTATGATTAAAGTGTTGAGAACAACACATATGATTATAGTGTAATACACGATATACCAATAAAAATGATATGGAGTAGATATAGTCAACGAAATTACAGGCGTTGATGCGCATAGTAGAAAAGCCTTGTATTATAATACGGGCATCCATTAATGTCGAAATTAGTAACTGTTGTAAATGTTTTAGTTGAAGGACACTCACATATGAAGATAGCGAGAGTTTAACAAATCGCGGATTTGATAGAGGAACGCTCCAAAGAGTATGCTCATCAAGGACCTAAATCGTGTGGCGGTCGCGAACAAGGGTAATGGCAAGAGAAGCCCGTTAGGGCAAGCATTACCAGGTGCACATTTTAAATTTAATTGCACAAATAGTAATATGCAACAAATATGTAGAAATTGAAAGTTGCATATGCAGATTAAAAACTTGGAAAAACCCGAATAGAAAATCTATTCGGGATATTGTTTCCAAGAGAAACAAATAGAGGCATTACTTACATGGGGTGTAATGTGAAATTTATAAAAAGGTCATGTATACCAGGTACTGATCGCTTACTCTGGCCATGTAAGTGGTGAGCACGTGGTACCATGAACTTTTTATGATGGACATGCTTACATCCGATGTAGTAAGGACGGGGTGAGTGGGACAAATTAAAAAGTACCCAAATGAATCAAATGAGCAAAATATTAGATAATAGTCGGGTGACGGAAGCGTATTACATTAGGATAAGGAGCCCGAGTGAAGGGACAAAGATTAATGTAAAATGATTAAGATATGAATTGGGAGGTGGTGTACTTACACTCAAACCCAAAGAATGCAAACATGTAAAACCCGGAGAATGCAAACATGTAAAATGATTAAGATATGCATTGGGAGGGGGTGCACTTACACTCGAACCCGGAGAATGCAAATGTGTCTCTTAATGGGCCGTTTTTGTAAAACATCAAACTTGAGGACAAATTCGGAATATAAAAGTGAAGCGAAGTCTTAATGCATACTGGGAGGGTTGCAATAATAACGACTTCGGTAAAATACCCGATTGAAGGGTAAGGATTAAACACATGCGTAGACCGAGAAACGGGAACTCAGATGGAAAGTTAAAAGACTCGGGTTTAGAGTCATGACTAAAAGACGACAAGATAATGTAAATAGAAATTTTGATAAATTATGTTCAACTATTTTAAAGTTGAACGGGTCGAACAAATAATGAAAGTTAACATCCGTAAATGATAAGATTTCACATGAATGAGTCAAACAGGTCGAATATAATATAATGCCGGATGGCATGAGTAAGCGCAAGCGGGATAACGGTAGCGTTAAAAGCAAAAGAATAATGAGCCCGCTAATGAGACATAATCAAATGCGGATTTATGTAAACTGGATAATGGTGAGCATAAGATGAACCGACGCATAAATGACGTGAGAAGTCATAAAGTCGGAAAATTTTTCCGAAAGAAAACAAATGTAGCCTTAGACTACGGTCAAGGTCAAAGGAAATACCAAGGCGAAAATAAATGATTTTGAACATAAAAAAAGGGTGCCTTAATGCCATATACATATATAAATGTATATACCTTTGAATAAAGACTTGAATAAAAGATGATCTACGGGATTATCATACCTACGAGATTATAAATGAGGCTAAGGTCTACGGGACCAAGAAGACCTTCGGGTCGCAAATGGAAAGAAAAGAATTGTTGGGGTCTCACCTTAATAAGGTAAAAATGTGAAATTACAAAGAAATAGCTTACGAGGCTAAGCGAAAGAACCTACGGGTCAATAGTATAAAACAAGGAAACTGGTTGTAACTTCCCGCGTAAAATAATAACGGGAGATAAAGTTCGTATAAAAGCGATGGGTTTCGCTAAGTTAATTAAATGGGTTAAAAGCGAAGAGATTGTGAAAGGTCTGGTTGACAAAAGTGAAGAATCTTCACTAAAACATTTAAACGGGCAAAAATGACAAGAATTCACAATTATTTAAATTGTGTTACGTCACCAAAG
The DNA here is from genome assembly GCA_030545235.1 of Helianthus tuberosus. Classification (NCBI taxonomy): domain Eukaryota; kingdom Viridiplantae; phylum Streptophyta; class Magnoliopsida; order Asterales; family Asteraceae; genus Helianthus; species Helianthus tuberosus. Next base: position 130,803,604 of record CM060397.1, on the reverse strand, counting down.
TGGATGAAGTCATTACCGAAATGACAACGGAAGGGAATAAATCATTGGACGTAAATTCCTTGGAATTGACATGAGCTCAAGAGAAAAGCGTTAAACTAAAATTCAGTATTAGTGAGAAACAACGCTTTAACAAACACGAATATTATGAAACGAATTTGGAAAATGATTAACATGAAAGATATAAGTCTTGACACTGACAGGTGCAAGACGATATATTCGAAAAGTGATATTTTTGAAAATAAAAGTTGATATAAAATTTGGCATGGCGTGGCGTGATCACGGTCAAGAAGTGTAATGTGAAGTATAATCACATTAGAGCCGACCGATAAATATTGCTAAGTTAATTAAACTAGTGGAAATAACGAGATTACGTTATTTCAAGTTGTATTATGTCGTATGAGATACGTAGATGATTAATAACCAAAACGATATTACCACACTTTTCTGGTCACACTAACAATTGGTTAAAATATGAGCAATGCTCAATTGATTATCGAGAGCAAAAGCATAAGTTAAACTGATAAATTATGTAAGAAAAGGTTTCGAGGACGAAACCTCTTTAAGGGGGGTATACTTGTAACACCCCGAAAACAGATTTGGTAATTAAACTGCGTTAGTACTAAAAGACGGGTAAATTACCGTTAGGGGTAAAAGTAACCCGGTGAATATTAGGATTTTTAAATAAATAAGCCTAATATTAAATAAAAGCTGAACGAAAGCTTTTGAGAAAACAAAGTATGTGAAGAGGCCCGAGTTAACAAGACTTAAAATAAAACGGGTTATGACTATCTCGAACTCACTAAGCTAACTAGGAAAGTTTAACCTAGTTAATAAAACAAAATATTGTTGAAGACAAGTAGGTTGTAGCCTACTCACTAATTAATGAAACATGAGGGGCTAATAATGTTAAGTGAGAAACTTGAGTTATTAAAAATCAAAAGTAAAAACACAACACACAGTCTGTGTGCGTGATGGTGATCGACCAGGAGAACAAAAAAGGGGCTCAAACCCTAACTTCAGCAAAATCAACAAATTGAAGCTTGATTCAAGCCCCAAATCGATGCATAAATACTTAGAAACGATCACCTAGTCCTGAGGATTCGTAAGGTATGTCGAATTTTTGATATTTATGAAGATGAGAATTCTTGATGTACATAAGAAATTCGAAATTGATGTTGCATGATTGTGGTATGGATGATATTGAAGTGAAATAGTGTTTAGGAGTAAACCCTAGACAAGAATATATTGAAATCATGCCTAGCTCAAGTAAATTCAGATTTTGTTGATGCTAAATTCATGTATGAGATGTTTTTTATTGCTAAAAATTAGTGTTATGATGTCAAAAACATGCTTAAATTGAAAGCTGAATTCAAACAGCTCCTGATCAGAATTTACAGCCGACTTGTATTGGCAGTAACCTGAACAAAACATAACAAAACCATGTGTTTCTTGGGTCTAAAATTTAATTCCAGGAAATATCTTTAAAACCCCACTGGAATCGCATTTTTTCGACGAAAATTGAGCGTTTTATGAATTTTTCCGTATCAAAGGTTCAAGCTGCGTTTTCTGGCAGAATTTGCAGCCCATTACGAATGTCATAACTCAATTTAGGAATTTAGTTATGAATTCAAATTTTTACTGTAGATCTTTTTAAGCGATTAAAAGTATCTCCAATTGGAATTTCGTCAATCAGATAAACGAGGAATTTTTAATGATTTTTTCCGTAAGCTGCAGTCAGAAGTGACGAATCTGATTGCAGCTTAGTAAATGAATTTTTACGAATTTTTGGTAAAGAGTTAGATCTTGAAATTTTAAGACAAGGCCTAAACATCCGAGACGTACGCCACATAAAAAATCATAATTTTTGAAGACATGTAAACAGGTTAAACAAGTCACCAAAAACAACCTATTTTCAAGGATATGAAATGCCTAAATGAAATCGCGGCCAACTAGTTAGTATTTAAAATTTGATTTCGTTAAGAGTTCGGATGAAATATGCCTAAGTGAGTTCATTGAACCAAATGTGCATTTGAATATGATGATAAGTCAATTGACTTTTAAAAAGTCAAACCGACCAATGATTAGACCGAATGATAATTTTGATATGGGCGAATGATAAATTCGACATAAAACCCGTAGGATGGAATAGTCGAAAATGATTATGACTAATCTTAACCGTCTTACGAATTGTGATGATGATAGTTTGACTCTAGACAAGCTAGATGAAGACTTGGGAAAGAAGCGGGTCAAACGGATCGAGTACGCGGAAAAAGAGCATAACCGAATGCAAGGTAAGTGAAACTTACACTTTTTGTAGAATATGTGTTTGTTCTAAAAGTTTCATATACGATTAAGATGATATTCAAGATATGGCTCCGACACGAAACGATACGGGTCGGAGCATATCTAATGATGAAAAACTATGTTTTATGAAAAAGAGGCAAAATCGTCATGAAGTAACATGAATAAAAATGGGTTTTCGAACGGCTACTTTATAAGTAAGTCTAAACGAGTAAAAAGGGGAAACGGCGATTTAGTCACGAACAAATAGGTAAAAGTTGAAATATAGAACAACACTAAGCGACATAAGTCATGTCGGGCTAAATGCGTAAGGAAAAAGGGTTTAAGAGACATAGCTAAAGAGGTGAGAAATCTGAATTTAGTTATTCAATGAAATGGTAAATAGATACCATTCCAATATAAGCGCAAAGTGTTTAAATCGTTTAGACCAAACGGGTCAAATGGTAATGTACATACCATTTGACAAATAATGACTAATAAGTGCTTGTCGAGTCTTATGCGCACATGATAAAATGGTTATGATTTAGCGGTGCTATGAATTAGCATATTATGGACGCAAGGTATTAAACGGGTCAATATGTTGATCCGAGCCAGGTACGCATATTTTGTATTGTAGTTAGAAGCGATATCGCGGCCAATTATTGGCGAAAGCCCTTCGTCACAAAATGAAGTATTAAAATTGACCAAAAAGTCATTGAGGGGAAATAGGGAAAAACAACCTTTAAGAGTTGTTTAGAAATAAGCGTTTTATTTAATTGAGTCCTTGGGATATGTCTAAAATGGAGATAGGGTGTAAGCAAAAAGAAGCGTGATTTAAGCTTAAACGTGTTAAATACCCCGTAACGGGTCAAAATGAGTAGATATGCAAAACGGGTTAAGATTTGCATAAGAACCCGTCATTTGAACCTTGAATATTAGTAAACTGATATAATGTGATTTGCATGACATTTTGAAGGTAATTAACAAGTTTGTTTGATTAAATCGTAAACGGGTCAAAAGTGTTGAAAAGGGATTTCAAGCCGAGAGCTTGAAATCTGAATTTTTGAAGTAGTTTAATATCAGGTATTGACTCCATGAGATGGAGAATTAAATTACGAATGCGTAAGAAAAAGAATCATGCAAAACAGACTTGTATAGCAAAAGTTATGCAGGTTTTAAGTTGTTAAATGTTAATTTTCGTAGCTGGGCAAGTGCAGCAACAATGAAACAAACCTGCTGTGAAAAACAGGCCGTCGCGCTACGCGACGGCATATCAACATTATGGTCGCACGACGCGACCATCGTCGCGGGCCGCGAAAGATGACTAGAGAACGGTCGCGGGACGCGACCGCCTATTATTTTAGAAATTTTGTTTCTTTTCTATTGTTGGCCCTTAGAACTTGATTATACGTGATTATACATGTCAAAACTAACAGTTTGTGTGGTTTTGGCAATAGGTGAATGCTCCCAAAATGTCCAGATGAAGATCAAGGGATTTACAAGAACCGAACACATCAGAATGAAGCTTCCGCACGGCGTTTTGATGTCGTTGTAAATGATGAACTTATATATATAAATTATGTTGTAAACTTTTAATTTGTAAAAGTTTTAAATTACTCGAATTTCTTAGAATCCTTAATCGTAATTACATGTAAAATTTTCGTTATATATACGAAAACCTTTTAAAATATCGGATTTACAAGATGAGTGTTACAAGTTGGTAATTAGAGCTCATGGTTAAAGAATAAAGTGTGTTCGTAAATTCCTTGGAATTGACATGAGCTCAAGAGAAAAGCGTTAAACTAAAATTCAGTATTAGTGAGAAACAACGCTTTAACAAACCGGAATATTATGAAACGAATTCGAAAAATGATTAACATGAAAGATATAAGTCTTGACACTGACAGGTGCAAGACGATATATTCGAAAAGTGATATTTTTGAAAATAAAAGTTGATATAAAATTTGGCATGGCGTGGCGTGATCACGGTCAAGAAGTGTAATGTGAAGTATAATCACATTAGAGCCGAGCGATAAATATTGCTAAGTTAATTAAACTAGTGGAAATAACGAGATTACGTTATTTCAAGTTGTATTATGTCGTATGAGATAGGTAGATGATTAATAACCAAAAAGATATTACCACACTTTTCTGGTAACACTAACAATTGGTTAAATATGAGCAATGCTCAATTGATTATCGAGAGCAAATGCATAAGTTAAACTCGATAAATTATGTAAGAAAAGGTTTTGAGGACGAAACCTCTTTAAGGGGGGTATACTTGTAACACCCCGAAAACAGATTTAGTAATTAAACTACGTTAGTACTAAAAGACGGGTAAATTACCGTTAGGGGTAAAAGTAACCCGGTGAATATTAGGATTTTTAAATAAATAAGCCTAATATTAAATAAAAGCAGAACGAAAGCTTTTGAGAAAACAAAGTATGTGAAGAGGCCCGAGTTAACGGGACTTAAAATAAAACGGGTTATGACTATCTCGAACTCACTAAGCTAACTAGGAAAGTTTAACCTAGTTAATAAAACAAAATATTGTTGAAGACAAGTAGGTTGTAACCTACTTACTAATTAATGAAACATGAGGGGCTAATAATGTTAAGTGAGAAACTTGAGTTATTAAAAATCAAAAATAAAAACACAACACACAGTCTGTGTGCGTGATGGAGATCGACCAGGAGAACAAAAAAGGGGCTCAAACCCTAACTTCAGCAAAATCAACAAATTGAAGCTTGATTCAAGCCCCAAATCGATGCCTGAATACATAGAAACGATCACCTAGTCGTGAGGATTCGTAAGGTATGTCGAATTTTTGATATTTATGAAGTTGAGAATTCTTGATGTACATAAGAAATTCGAAATTGATGTTGCATGATTGTGGTATGGATGATATTGAAGTGAAATAGTGTTTAGGAGTAAACCCTAGACAAGAATATATTGAAATCATGCCTAGCTCAGGTAAATTTAGATTTTGTTGATGCTAAATTCATGTATGAGATGTTTTTTATTGCTAAAAATTAGTGTTATGATGTCAAAAACATGCTTAAATTGAAAGCTGAATTCAAACAGCTCCTGATCAGAATTTACAGCCGACTTGTATTGGCAGTAACCTGAACAAAACATAACAAAAACATGTGTTTCTTGGGGCTAATATGTAATTCCAGGAAATATCTTTAAAACCCCACTGGAATCGCATTTTTTTGACGAAAATTGAGCGTTTTATGAATTTTTCCGTATCAAAGGTTCAAGCTGCGTTTTCTGGTAGAATTTGCAGCCCATTACGAATGTCATAACTCAATTTAGGAATATAGTTATGAACTCAAATTTTTACTGTAGATCTTTTTAGGCGATTAAAAGAATCTCCAATTTGAATTTCGTCAATCGGATAAACGAGGAATTTTTAATGATTTTTTTCCGTAAGCTGCAGTCAGAAGTGACGAATCTGATTGCAGCTTAGTGAATGAATTTTTACGAATTTTTGGTAAAGAGTTAGATCTTGAAATTTTAACACAAGGCCTAAACATCCGAGACGTACGCCACATAAAAAATCATAATTTTTGAAGACTTGTAAACAGGTTAAACAAGTCGCCAAAAACAACCCATTTTCAGTGATATGAAATGCCTAAATGAAATCGCGGCCTACTAGTTAGCATGTAAAATTTGATTTCGTTAAGAGTTCGGATGAAATATGCCTAAGTGAGTTCATTGAACCAAATGTGCATTTGAATATGATGATAAGTCAACTCACTTTTAAAAAGTCAAACCGACCAATGATTATACCGAATGATAATTTTGATATGGGCGAATGATAAATTCGACATAAAACCCGTAGGATGGAATAGTCGTAAATGATTATGACTAATCTTAACCGTCTTACGAATTGTGATGATGATAGTTTGACTCTAGACAAGCTAGATGAAGACTTGGGAAAGAAGCGGGTCAAACGGATCGAGTACGCGGAAAAAGAGCATAACCGAATGCAAGGTAAGTGAAACTTACACTTTTTGTAGAATATGCGTTTGTTCTAAAAGTTTCATATACGATTAAGATGATATTCTAGATATGGCTCCGACACGAAACGATACGGGTCGGAGCATATCTAATGATGAAAAACTATGTTTTATGAAAAAGAGGCAAAATGGTCATGAAGTGACATGAATAAAAATGGGTTTTCGAACGGCTACTTTATAAGTGAGCCTAAACGAGTAAAAAGGGGAAACGGCGATTTAGTCACGAACAAATAGGTAAAAGTTGAAATATAGAACAATACTAAGTGACATAAGTCATGTCGGGCTAAATGCGTAAGGAAAAAGGGTTTAAGAGACATAGCTAAAGAGGTGAGAAATCTGAATTTAGTTATTTAATGAAATGGTAAATAGATACCATTCCAATATAAGCGCAAAGTGTTTAAATCGTTTAGACTAAACGGGTCAAATGGTAATGTAGATACCATTTGACAAATAATGACTAATAAGTGCTTGTCGAGTCTTATGCGCACAGGATAAAATGGTTATGATTTAGCGGTGCTATGAATTAGCATATTATGGACGCAAGGTATTAAACAGGTCAATATGTCGATCCGAGCCAGGTACGCATATTTTGTATTGTAGTTAGAAGCGATATCGCGGCCAATTATTGGCGAAAGCCCTTCGTCACAAAATGAAGGATTAAAATTGACCAAAAAGTCATTGAGGGGTAAATAGGGAAAAACAACCTTTAAGAGTTGTTTAGAAATAAGCGTTTTGTTTAATTGAGTCCTTGGGATATGTCTTAAATAGAGATAGGGTGTAAGCTAAAAGAAGCGTGATTTAAGCTTAAACGTGTTAAATACCCCGTAACGGGTCAAAATGAGTAGATATGCAAAACGGGTTAAGATTTGCATAAGAACCTGTCATTTGAACCTTGAATATTAGTAAACTGATATAATGTGATTTGCATGACATTTTGAAGGTAATTAACAAGTTTGTTTGATTAAATCGTAAACGGGTCAAAAGTGTTGAAAAGGGATTTCAAGCCGAGAGCTTTAAATCTGAATTTTTGAAGTAGTTTAATATCAGGTATTGACTCCATGAGATGGAGAATTAAATTACGAATGCGTAAGAAAAAGAATCATGCAAAACGGACTTGTATAGCAAAAGTTATGCAGGTTTTAAGTTGTTAAATGTTAATTTTCGTAGCTGGGCAAGTGCAGCAACAATGAAAAAAACCTGCTGTGAAAAATAGGCCGTCGCGCTACGCGACGGCTTATCAACATTACGGTCGCGTGACGCGACCATTGTCGCGGGCCGCGAAGGATGACTAGAGAACGGTCGCGGGGCGCGACCGCCTATTATTTCAGAAATTTTGTTTCTTTTCTATTGTTGGCCCTTAGAACTTGATTATACGTGATTATACATGTCAAAACTAATAGTTTGTGTGGATTTGGCAATAGGTGAATGCTCCCAAAATGTCCGGATGAAGATCAAGCGAATTACAATAACCGAACACATCAGAATGAAGCTTCCGCACGGCGTTTTGATGTCGTTGTAAATCACGAACTTATATTTATAAATTATGTTGTAAACTTTTAATTTGTAAAAGTTTTAAATTACTCGAATTTCTAAGAATACTTAATCGTAATTACATGTTAAATTTTCGTTTTATATACGAAAACCTTTAAAATATCGGATTTACAAGATGAGTGTTACATTGCCCCCCGCGTGCGCTTCCGCTGCGAGTCGGGGAGTGACAAAAGATGGTATCAGAGCCATTGGTTATAGAGAATTAGGTATCCCTAGTGAACCTAGACTATAATCATAAGCTCATCTTCCTACAAATCAAAACATGTAGCGACGGAAACATCGTGGCTATTATCAGGATGGTCTTGTTAGGCAAGTAAGTTATTATGGTCCGGAACATAATAACATATTTGCTTGTACTTGGGCTTTCTGAGAATGTCAATAAGAGAGGACAAGAAATGAACATATACACTAACAAACCTAAAAGTGGATACATATAATTAACATTTAGTGTCAACGTGTACATACGTCTATATATTCTGTGTACATTGTATCCACACTATTCGGTAATTAGCATTTGTCGTTATAAATTGCTTCCTTACAAGTAGGATGTCGAGCTACCATAGTGAGAGTTTTAAGGAGGACCCATCGATGGATCTGGACGCGGATCCAGAGGAGGTAGAATCAGAGGAAGAGGAGGAAGAAGAGGATGAAGTAATTGGCTTCGAGCTACCCAGTGATGAACCTGACTTGTCAGGTTACAGGTGTGATAGCTACCCTCCTCAATCTCATACGGGACGTAGGACCGAGGCCACCAGCACATACCATTCCCCCCCCCGACATCCTCAACCAGTTACAGCCGCGCACAGTCACACTTCTGACCTATACTACCACCCGGGTATGGACCGACGGAGTCCTACTCCCTCTACCACTCCACAACCCCCTACCCCGTATACCCCAGTCCCTTGTAGTCCACCAAACCCTCCAGTAGTGAGTTTTCGGCAGACAGGTATGAGAGGGGGGAGCCGTTACGACCAGCAGGCACATCTTCTCCACCTGTGTGGGGTCTACCCGCACAGCAGGGGGAACCATCATTTTCTTCCCTAGTTACTAGCTGGATAGGGTATTTATCTGATCAGATCGTAGCACTCACCTCTGCTCGGGCGGAGGACGAGCACCATCGGAGTTTCATGTACGAGTGTATTATAGGTATCCAGCAGACCCTTTTGACTTCCCCGCAGGCCATGGCATATGCAGGTTATCGACAGGGACGTAAGGAGACACTACTATATCTATGTGCAGTAGGGTTGGTGTTGTTGATGATGTGTTTTGTTTGGCTGATGTACTAGATATGCGGACGCTAAATCATGTGCATACTTGTAGATAGTAGTGACGCATATGAATATATGTCATTTGACATCACATCAAGCACTAGGCACTAGATGCCTATGTCGAGGTGTTGATGTGTTACTCTTTTTGCTTCAGTATTAGATGTTTTATCTTGCTTGTATGTCACGGTAGTGACACGTTTTGACTAGCATGTTATAAGCACTGATTCCTAGTGGATTAAGTCTACGTGCCAATTTTGACATTGTACAGCGGCACTTATATATATGCATATGTTGTTAAATTTTATTTATATGTGTTTATGAATGCAATGCAATGACTGAAATATGTGATGTTATGAATTATATACTCGATCTGTGTGACAACCTATGTGTATTCTATGCTAACAGAAATGGCACCAAAACGTGCAAACAACTTGACTGAGGCTGATATCGCACAATTGATAACCCAACAATTACAGGCGGTGATCCCAACTATTGTAGCCTAAGTTACCGCCAGTGTGACTGCAAACTTACCTAATCGCCAACCTGGTCCTAATGTTATTCCGGTCGCCCCGAATAACGTACGGCAGGGATGCAGTTACAAACAGTTCATGGAGGATAAACCTATGGAATTTAGTGGCATCGAAGGACCGACTGGAATTGTACGTTGGATAGAGAAAGCACAAGTTGTCATCAATATTAGTAATTGTCTGGCGGACTCTATTGTCAAGTATGCGACATCCACCTTCGTGGATGAAGCTTTAAACTGGTGGAATATAATAGTCCAAACACGTGGGCAGGAAGCAATTGATCACCTGACGTGGGACGAACTTAAGACGATGCTTATGGACCACTACTGCCCGAAGAACGAAATCCAGAAGTTGGAACACGAATTCTGGAATTTACAAATGCAAGGGGCAGACCACGTTGGTTACACCAACAATTTCAACACTCTTGCTCGATTACTACCTGATAGGGTCCGACCTGTGTCAAAACGTATTGAGCGATACATATGGGGTTTAGCCCCAGAGGTCCGTAATATTATAAACTCCGTGGAACATCTCACAATGGAAAGTGTTGTGTCCAGGTCTGGCACAATCACATTTGACATGGTTAGAAGGAACATCCTGAAAATGCCTGGAGAAACATCTGGTACGAAGAGAACCGAATATGATTGTAAACCCCAAGGAACCCAACAAAATAAACGCACCCGAGTGACACCTCAAGCCTATGCCATGACTACTAAAGATGTAAGAGCAGATAATTATAAAGGGACATTACCAAAGTGCAAGAAATGTGGATTTCACCATTCGGGTGAATGCCGAACCGTGGTCTGTAATAAATGTCAGAAGACGGGGCATTACGCAAGAAGCTGTAGAGCCTTTACTGATACCTCAACTCGTTCTTACCAACCCACCCGTTTTCAACCACCAAGATCTCAACCAACCCAACAAAAACAATTACAACAACCCCAGAAACCGCAGTTGACCTACCCCCGTACTTGTTTCGAATGTGGTAGTACGGAACACTTTAAAATAAATTGTCCTAAACTCAACCAAGGTCAGACGGGAAAAATGAACCAGGGACAAGCTTCTACTTCAAACCAAGCCAGAGGACGCGTTTTTATGATCGGATACGGTGATGCACGCCAGGATCTGAATGTGGTGACATGTACCTTTCTCATTTCCGATCAGTATGCTTCAGTACTATTTGATACGGGCGCAGATAGGAGCTACGTTTCCATTAATTTCTTACCCCTATTAAATATGCCGGCTATTGAATTAACAAGTCCCTACTCCATAGAACTTGCTAACGGTAAACCTATAACTAGTCACCAAATCATTCGTGATTGTCCTTTAATTCTTAACGACCACCAATTCCTTATTGACCTACTACCGGTAGAGCTCGGAAGTTTCGATATAGTAGTGGGAATGGACTGGTTCTCCAAGTATAAGGCGGAGATTATATGTGAGCAAAAGATTGTTAGGATCCCTTTTCTTAATGATGAAGTTATTATGGTACAAGGAGAGAAGTCTGGTACCATATTAAATGTTGGATCATTCCGTGACCCTAAATAGTCAGTAAAGGTAGTTCATCTACGTTTAAAAAGGCGGAATCAGAGTAAACAAAGTCACAACAGCTTGTTCCTTTCAATTTCTCTCTATTACTGATTTCCTGAGTCTTTTACAATGATTCTGATGAAATTTTGGCAGCACCTCGACTTACACACACATACATGTCCTTTTTAAATGAGCTAACACACAACCTATATATAGTAATGACCCTTCCGTTTGAAAGTGACACATCCATGTTCAAACGGAACATGCTTCAAACTGACATCCTCAAACGAACAGGCCATCCTCAAACGGACTGACCATCCTCAAACGGACAGACTTCTTAAAACATGACTAAACCCTAACTCAATCGATGTTGTTCACTCATTTAACCTATCTAGACATAAGACTCGATAAGACGTAGTCAGCAGACATTCAGTGCACCAACAGACTCCCCCTTGGATGTTGACGAAGTCTTCGGCGTCGAGTCTTCAGTCTTAGTCTTTCTCCAAATAAATCTTTTCTTGTAAAAACTCTTTCTTCACAGGTCCAGGAACTCAACCTAGCTCCATCTTCAAACTCCCCTTTGATTGTTGATCTAGATTCCTGACTCCCCTTTTCGCAGACTCCCCCTCTCGATAAGCTAGGGCTTTAATTCTAGTTCAAAATTTAACATTTTCATTGCCATGGGGATTCTTGTTACCTGCATATCCTCTACCACAACATAAGTTTTACAAATTTATAACACTTAGATTTAAGAAACTTACTGGTAGAAATCATTCATTCATCAATCTGTATAGTTACATCAAGTTCAAGTAAATGACCTTGATTAACTAATCACACAATCTTTCAAAACATTTGTATATAACATTCAAAGTTTTCAACATATTCTCCCAACCCAATGTAGTTCATCGTGTTTAGCACTAGGAATTTTGAAAATCCGCTTTCCAACATCAGTTGTCAAAAAACCTTTTGTATTTTTCAAAAATTTATGCTAAAACACACTAAAATCTTTTTGGATTTTTGTTTTAAGAGAAATGCAGTAAAGAAATATATACAAACAATATTTTTGGTGAGCGCGTTAGGGAATCATATCAGCTATTCGACAAGTCACAAGTACCGTTAAGCTTTAATTTCATACACAAAATTAAACAATTCGCGTAGATTGTCGATATACTGATCCACTTAAATTCTTACACACACTTCAATCTGTCCAGGATACAGATTTATTGTTTTAGAGACTTAAACATATATGTGTGTCCCACCTCTTGAATATACTCCCGCATCCAGATCCCAATATTCAGTCTTACAGGTGAGTATACCACCAATGATATCTGTAAGGGGTTAATAAATTATGAAGAATCATGAGAGCTCAGGTCAGAACTACCGTTCAGCAGAGAGATCATGACTCAACTTTTTGGTGTGTCCCCTTTAGATGATCTTTTTTACAACAGCATTGCTAAGCAATTTTATTGTCTTATCATTTATGCTGAGGGGGATGCTATGTTTCAAGCATTGCGGAAAGTATTATTCGAGGACTAGGTCAGAACTTCCATTCAGCAGAAGTCCTGGAATAATACCCCAGATATCACTAAGTACAAAGACCTAGTATATCAGAAAAAGGAATCTTTCAAATAAGATTTCAGGGGTTACCTATATATCCAAGTAGTGTTCCCCACGAAATAAGCAAGTAAGATTTAAGTTTATATCCTGAACAAACCTACTAAATGTGTAAAAACCTATCGGCACATCATCCGCGAGACTGTTTAACGTATTTAAACATTCCATTTCTTTAGCATACCGTGACTGTCAAGCCGATGTACTATCATTTTCCCTTTTTACACAAGCTCATTTTTGCTTTTTCGATGTTTTTGGTATTTTCAAATTTTCTAATTTTTAAAAATTTTTCTCCCCCTAAAATCAAAATATGTCTCAATTTTGATTTTCTGGGAAAATTTGAAAACAAACTATACAGATAAAGTAACAACGTGATATCGAATCGCTTCAATTCGCCATCCACTTGGAATAAACAATCAGAACTCCCCCTTACAACAAACTATTTTCCCATTATGATTTCAAAACACTTAAGTTTGTTTTAATCAAAAATGGTTTTTCCGGAAAATTAGTTTTGTTTGTCTTTTCACAAACTCGGGGTTTCATCACCTTGTTCTTTTTCAACCATTTTGAAGAATTTAACATTTAATACCCTTGTCAACAACAAACACTAGTAGAAAATCAAGTACAACTTAATGTCCCTGATTTACCACTTGTAAATCGAAATATCACCAAAGTGAATTTCTCAAGAAAGATGCCGATTCCTACTCCACACTTACCAACCTGGGAGTTCCGGCAAGTCAGGTTTTTCATTTAAACAAATTCACCCAAGCCTGACCAGCCTTGGGTTTGACAGTTTTTACCTCAAAACTTAGCTCCTCTGACTTTGTCGAGTCAGTTTCATTGCCTGATTGTGACTCCTCTGACTTTGACACGTCAGAGTCATTACCTGAATGTGGCTTTTTTGACTTTGACAAGTCAAATTCATCGCCAACATGTTGCTCCTTTGTTTCTGAAGAAACAAATTCATGGCTAACAACTTTCTTTTTCTTCTCTTTTGTCCTCAGATTTGCATCTGATGAATTCGTTTTGTTTGACTTATCGTTCTTGGGAGAGCAAAACGATTTATCAGAACTTTTTCTCGGATTACCAGTTGTATCCGAGGACAAAATTTTCTCCAAGTATTCTCTTGCCTTCTTTCTCTTCTTCCTCAGTCTGTCTTTCTGCCCCTGTGAAAGCTTCACTTTCGGTTCATGAACTTTCTGTTCTTGAACTTTAAGTTCTTGAACTTTCTGTTCTTTGGGCTTGACATTGACTGGTTTCTTTGCTAATTTCTGAGAATCAGCCCTCGATTGTCCCTTTGATCTCATTGGGCAATCTCTGGCAATGTGTCCTCTGATGTGGCATTCATAGCACCTTCTTGTTTCGAATCTCTGACTTTGGCAGTTAACAGCAATGTGTCCTTGATAGTCACAAGTGTAACACACTCTGTTATCATACCTCTCACTACTTTCATACCACACACCGTCTTCATACCACACACTTAGATCAAAGCATTGATTTGCCTTGTGGTACTCATGTCTCCTCTTGTATCCTTGATTTGGCATTTGAGCACTATGGTCAAACCTGCACCACTGATTACCAACTTTTTGTAAATTTTGTTTTTTTAAATTTTTGTGGTTTTTCACAATGATTGGATGACTGAACTGATGAGCTTTTATTTTCATTTTGAAAATTTTTCAAATTTTTAACTTTTTGTTTCTGTTCTACAATCTTCTTAACAAGTTTTTGCTTTGAGCATTCACCCATTTCAGTAGACTGCAAAACAGTATTTTGAAATTTTTCTTGTAATTCTAAAAATATTTTTCTTTTCTTTTCTTTTTCTTTTTCATCATCAGCTTTGTCATCGCAATCTTCAATTTTGACTTTGTCAAAATTTGTGACATTGTCACTTATTGGAACAGAATTGATCGGTTTTGGACAAACATGTGATGTAGAATTCGCAAAACCTTTCAATTTAATCTCAAGCTCATTAATTTTATTCAGAGCAATTTCAGCTTCATTTTCAAGCCGAATGATTTTCTGAAGATGAGAATTTATCTCAATATGTTTTTCAAGATTATTTTTAAAAATAACAGATTTTTTCATCTTCTAAAACCTTCATTTGACTTTGAAAATCTTTTTATAATTTTAAAAAATTTTTGTTTTCTAATGACAAACTCTCAATATTCGTAAAAAAATTGTCATTTTCAGATTTTAGTTTTTCCCAGTTCAAGCGCAACTCCAAAATTTGTTCATCATCAGCTTTCTTCTCATCTTTCAAAGCTTTGTTTTCCAATGTCAAATTCTCCACATCTTTCAAGAGATTGACATTTTCTGCTTCGGATTTTTCACATTTTGAGCACACCACTTCATATTTTGAAGTTTCATTTTTCTTGGATTCTTCAATCTTTGAAATATCCTATGTCTTTGTCTTGTATGTACCTGCACAAAAAATTTTAACAATATCAAGAGGATTCATATATTCATCAATATAACAACCCCTCTTAATATCGTATTTCATAACATTTTTTGCAGCAAGACACACAGAGATTCTTTTTCTCATTTCAATGATTACATCAAAATTTATCTTTTTCTAAATCTTCTTTTATTTCATCCATTAACTTCCTTTTTCTTGATTCTTCATCACACTTGTGTGATTTAAGTCTATTGATGAAATCTCTTAAACCATAGTATGAAAAACTAGAATTCCGTTTCAGTTCATGCAAAAATTTATCCCATTCCAAAGGTAATGCATCAGCAAATCTTGAAATTTTTTCATCATTTGAAAATCTTATCCCATGTCTTTCTAACTTGTCAATTAACTCATTAAATCGTTTTTCCAACTTCTCCAATGATTCATTCTTCATACACAAAAATTTTTCGAATCTTTTAACATAAACATTCTTATCACTTCTCCTCTCATACTAAGATTCACTAGGCCAATAATTTAGATTTTCAAGATTCTTGTTTTCCTTTTCGTCAAACATTTTGACCACAACTTCTTTGTTAAGTGACTTAAAAAAATTATCTCAAAGTCTACAATATTTCAACTTCTCGGTATTTGCGCCTTGTAAATCACCTCGAATCACCTGCAAACAAACAAACAATCAGTTTAAACAAACTGAATACGTGAAAGTGTGTGTTGATAAAATCAATCTAAGACTCGTGTCAAAGATATGAATTCAAATGAGCCAATTAAACTTGATCTTGAACAAATTCTGATTGGGCCTATTAAAAAATTTCACAACTTATGGGCCGATAACCTTTGACTTTACTCAATTGCAAAATGGATCTTTAATGATGTTGAAACATGGACCGAGACTTGGGCTGATTAAATGATTCAATATCTCGATCACATGTACAACTGACTAAGTCTCGTGGCAACTTCTTGGGCCGATATAATTGCTTTATCACATGTATACCTTGAACGAAGCAATCATGTGACCGACTGACACATTAAAGCTGATAACAACACACACAATCTGACTTTAAAAATACAGTTTCCGACAACTTAAATATGATTTTGTGATTGGGCCGACAATCTGATTGGGCCGCAAATAAAGTCTGATCACATGCACTACTGACCACTTTCAAACAAAAATACAATATTGATCCACTCTCAAACGTGATCACCTAACCACTTTCAAACGATCACTTATACGTTTTTCAAACGGAAACCACTTTTAAACTTTTAGACACTTTCAAACGGAAACTAGTTTCAAACGGAAGCCAGTTTCAAATGGAAACCAGTTTCAAACAGAAGCCAGTTTCAAACGAATGTGACCAATTTCAAACGATAGTGATCAATTTCAAACGGAAAGCCAAGCTTCAAACGGATGACGTCAGCATTTAACGAACAGTTTCAAACGGATCAAGTGTTTTCGATCAGTTTTAAGTCGAATTTTAGTTCAAAACTTTCAAGGATTCGTTATTACTGTATTCCATTTGATATGTGAGAGTTTTAGACCATTTTAACCGTAAACACTTGTTCGAATCAGAAAAGAAAGCTAGAAGTGAGAGAATCCGAAGTAATCAAGCTGAATTTGGTATGAACTCCTCGTCCTGAGCTCTGATACCACTTGTTGGATCGTTCCGTGACCCTAAATAGTCAGTAAACGTAGTTCATCTTCATTTACAAAGGTGGAATCAGAGTAAACAAAGTCACAACAACTTGTTCCTTTCAATTTCTCTCAATTACTGATTTCCTGAGTCTTTTACAAAGATTCTGATGAAATTTTGGCAGCACCTCGACTTACACACACATACATGTCCTTTTCAAATGAGCTAACACACAACCTATATATAGTAATGACCCTTCCGTTTGAAAGTGACACATCCATGTTCAAACGGAACATGCTTCAAACTGACAGGCCATCTTCAAACGGACAGACCATCCTCAAACGGACAGGCCATCCTCAAACGGACTGACCATCCTCAAACGGACAGACTTCTTAAAACATGACTAAACCCTAACTCAATCACTGTTGTTCACTCATTTAACCGATCTAGACATAAGACTCGATAAGACGTAGTCAGCAGACATTCAGTGCACCAACATTAAACTTTATATCCCACCTTAAAGTGTTGAAATGTATACGTCAAGGATGTGATGTGTTATTAGCAAGTGTAATGACGACCAAACCAGAAGAACAACGTATTAAGGATATCCTAATAGTGTGTGATTACCCAGACGTGTTTCCCGATGAATTGCCCGGATTGCCACCCAATCGGCAAGTCGAATTTCGTATCGACTTAATACCGGGAGCAGCTCCAATTGCCAAAGCACCTTACCGTTTAGCACCTTCAGAGATGCAAGAACTATCATCTCAGTTACAAGAACTGCTAGACTGAGGTTTTATCCATCCTAGTTATTCACCTTGGGGAGCACCAGTGTTATTTGTTAAGAAAAAGGATGGAAGCTTTCGGATATGTATCGACTACCGGGAGCTGAACAAGGTTACCATAAAGAATCGATATCCTCTTCCGTGAATCGATGATTTATTTGATCAGTTGCAAGGAGCCTGTTACTTTTCCAAAATCGATCTTATATCTGGTTATCATCAAGTGAAAGTTCAAGAGGAAGATATCCCTAAAACAGCCTTTCAAACTCGGTACGGTCACTATGAGTTCCTGGTTATGCCCTTTGGGTTAACCAACGCACCCGCGGTATTTATGGACCTCATGAACCGAGTTTGTAAACCATATCTAGATAAATTCATCATTGTCTTTATTGACGATATTTTGATCTATTCCAAGAGTAAAAAGGAACACGAGCACCATCTACGAGCCATACTGGAGATATTGAGAAACGAGAAGTTGTACGCCAAGCTGTGAAAGTGCGACTTCTTGTTATAAGCAGTGCAATTTTTAGGACATGTGGTAGATCAACAAGGGATTCATGTTGACCCTAGTAAGATCGAAGCTATTAAGAATTGGCAAGCGCCTAAGTCTCCGAAAGAGATATTATTGAAAACTTTTCCTGCATTGCTCAATCCTTAACTGCCTTGACACAGAAGGATCGAAAGTACGAATGGGGTGAAGAACAAGAAACAGCTTTTCAGCTGTTAAAACAAAAGTTATATGAGGCGCCAATTTTGACTTTGCCAGAGGGCAATGATGACTTTGTATTGTATTACGACACATCTTGACGTGGTCTAGGATGCGTATTGATGCAGAGAAACAAGGTTATTGCATATGCTTCCAGACAATTGAAAGTACATGAAAAGAACCATCCAACACATGATTTAGAGCTGGGCGCAGTGATTTTTGCACTTAAGATCTGGAGGCATTACTTGTACGGTATGAAATGTACAATTTATACAGATCACAAGAGCCTCCAACATATATTCGATCAAAAGGAGCTGAATATGAGACAACGCAGATGGGTGGATCTATTGAACGATTACGACTGTGAAATAAAATACCATCCAGGTAAGGCTAACGTAGTAACCGATGCCTTGAGTAGAAAAGACCGAGTAAAGCCACTCAGAGTGAGAGCTCTTGGGATGATTGTTCAAACTACTCTTAAAGAGTAGATTCGTAATGCTCAAATGGAAGCTTTGGAGGAAGGCCAACTAAATAGCGAAAACTTACACGGAAATGAAGGGAATTTTGTGAGGAAACCGGATGAAGTGTTGTATTTCAAAAATAGGGTATGGATTCCTACTCTCCATGACCTACGTCAACTGGTTATGGATGAGGCTCATAAATCTAAGTACTCTATTCACCCCGGTACAGACAAGATGTACCACGACCTTAAGAAATTTTATTGGTGGCCATGTATGAAAAAGGACGTAGAAGAGTACGTGAGCAAATGCTTGACTTGTGCCCGGGTAAAGGCAGAATACCAGAAACCCTCAGGAATGTTACAGCAACCCGAAATACCTCAATGGAAATGGGAGCAAATCACGATGGATTTCGTGACCCACCTTCCAAAAACACCCCGAGGTCATGATGCGATTTGGGTAGTAGTAGATAGACTAACCAAATCGGCGCACTTTATTCTGATTCGTACTACCTACAACTCCGAGAAATTAGCCGAGATCTACACGAATGAAATTGTGGCTAGACACGGGGTACCGGTTACAATCATTTCAGACCGTGATAGTCATTTCACTTCACACAATTGGCAACAGTTACAAGAATCTTTGGGGTCTAGAATAGACCTGAGTACGGCTTACCATCCCCAAACCGACGTCCAATCAGAACGAACTATCCAGACATTAGAGGATCTGCTTCGTGCTTGCACCCTAGACTTTGGAGGAAGTTGGGATAAGCACCTTCCCCTCATTGAATTCTCTTACAATAACAGCTATCATAGTAGCATACAAGCTGCACCGTACGAAGCACTATATGGTCGGAAGTGCAGATCGCCACTTTATTGGGTTGAAGTGGGCGATACTCAACTTACGGGGTCTGAACTAATTCAAGAGACGACAGACAAGGTGCATAAGATCCAAAGTAGACTGAAAGCGACACAAGATCGGCAGAAAAGTTACGTCGATGTTCGCAGGAAACCGTTGTCGTTTGAAGTAGGTGACAGAGTACTGTTAAAAGTGTCACCGTGGAAAGGAGTGATCAGGTTTGGCAAGGCAGGAAAGTTGGCTCCGAGATACATTGGGCTGTATGAAATTATTTCCAAGGTTGGATCTGTAGCGTACCGACTGAAATTACCAGATGAACTGAGCACAATCCACGATGTCTTCCACGTATCCAACTTAAAGAAATGTCTCACGGATGAAGCAGTTATTATACCATTAGAAGATGTGCACATTGATGACAAACTCCACTTTGTGGAGGAACCGGTAGAAATAGTAGACAGGAAGACCAAACAACAACGTTATTAATTCAATAAAACATAACTTCAATTACCATGTGTTGTGAAACAATTTATCCTGTGACGTGACTCCCCGACGTTTCCGCCGTGGTTTATTGTTTTACGCGGTCGGGGTGTTACGGTGACCCAAGACAGGGTGAAGGATCTTGAGGGTCAATGGATTGGTACGGCGAGCTTCAGGATTTAGACGACAGTGCTCTGGATCGGATGCATTGGAGAATAGTGGAGCTCGAGGAGTTAGTGAGGAAGTTAGTGGAGTTTTTTTATTTTAAGTGATAGACGTTTGTGTTGTTTGTTTTGTCTCGTTTTATGACTTTATTCTGGCTTGCATGCCAATTTGAGATTTCGATGAAAAGTTGATGAACTTTTTAAATGGTGTTGAATTTATTTACACATGTCTTTGCTGGTACATTAGACTAGAAATGGGAGACATAATTTCCATAATTAAATATCAAACTTATAATCCGTGGCTAAAATTTTTCAAATTATTGTGTGGTTGTGATTATAAACATGTTAATTAATCCATTCACATTTAATGATTCAATTATTTAAATATTGTCTTACGTTGTTGTTATTATTGTTTCAATAATCGAAGCGACAATATGCCACCAAAAGCGAGGCAGGGTCCCTCAACTGGCGATGCCGGACTCCCTACCACACCAGAGGAACTAGCTCAATTAATCGCCCAACACGTTGGCACTGCTATGGATCAGCGCTGTCACACCCCGAAATATCAGATCTTGGCGTGACTGGACCAGTATCTTCATTGCACAGCGGAAGCAAATAAGCTAAGACTTCTAGAGAACGAACGCCCACTAAGTACTGGTCTCCACATGGTTCTCCTATTCCAACCGCACCATGATTTGAAAAAGTAACCTGAGAAAGAAACATGCGAAAAAAATCAACATAAAGTTGAGCGAGTTCATAGTTTGTTTTGAAAAAGATTTTTAAATAAATCTTTTTGTTCACCGATTTAAAAGTTGTTGAGAAAACATAATAAAATCATTTTTCTCGGCATGTTATATGAAAATTGTGAGCTCTAAATAAACTTGTAAACATTTGAGAGATTCTTTTGATAACAGGTATGTAAAGCGTCTATGAACAGATCAATTAATGTTTTGCAAGGACATTAATATATATGATGACATAGGGAGTACTCAACCCGAGTTGACGATTTCTGGTGTCGAATCACCTCGACTGTGTCGAATCACCTCGACTGTGTCAAATCACCTTGGCTGTATCAAATCACCTTGACTGTGTCAAATCACCTTGACTGTGTTAAATCACCTTGACCGTTGTCGAATCACCTCGACTGGGACACAACAGCACTCTTAGTGGTCACACAAGGACAATGAGTGGGGCTCGGCTGTGACACCCATGACGAAACCAGGTACACCCTAAACGGTCCAAAACTGTAAAGTACACTTAACACTTTAATTGCACGAAAACCCTAAAAACATGTGTGACTTATATGCTTGATTAAATGATATCTGTTATGTCTCGGAGGCATTCGAGAACACGTTATGACTGACATGACACTAATAAGGGCCAACAGTGCGAAGTTGGTGTCCGTATCCTTGAAACACGTGTTAAACGGGAGTGTTCCATTTAACAGCGCTTTAAACCTTTGACATTGATTATTAGGTTATCGGTAGCATTATTTAAGATTTCGAGTTCCAGGAACAACTTAGTTTTGTGCCTTAGACTGTGACATAAGGTTTGAAGCCAATCAGAGATCGGGCATGCAAAACGAAGCAGCTTCCCGGTTAGGGAAACGCTTTCGTTTCAGGAATAACATAAGGCAATCAAAAGTGCAAAGAACGATCAATCAAGCTTAAAAACACTTAAACCACCCTAATACGAGTCTTTTATGATTAAAACATAACTGGGTTCGGATTTCAAGACGGTTATGCATGATTTTTAAAACTGAGTCTTTTGACACTAAGTACGCTCAAAACGGAGTCCTTCACGCAAATCAAGAACGCGCCTGGAACCCGTAAACGAATCTAAACACTCAACGGAAGATAAACATCATCTTTTAGCGCACTATACGAAGCACGAGGTGGCCCTAGGGGGGCCCACCCAAACCGCCACCACCCCCCATATATATATATATATATATAGGGAGGAGCTCATGCGAGAACCACCTTTATTGTGAGAACCGCGAGAACCAATGTGAACACAACCTAAAATAGCTAAAAAACCTAACCCCCACCCCCCCTCCAAAAAAAAACCTAAACCCCCCCACCCCCCCTAAAACAACCTAACCCCCCCCCCCCCAAAAAAAAAAAAACCTAAACCCCCCTCCCCCACCCCCCAAAAACCTAAACCCCCCCCCCCCCACCCCCCTCCCCAAGCTAAAATGCTAAAAACTAAACCCCCAAAAAACCTAAAAAAATCTAAAAACAAATCTTAAAAAATCTAAAAAAAATCTAAAAATTTTTTTTTTTGATTTTTTTAATATTTTTAGGTTAAAATCGCTACTTTTCGAAGCCAAAATTTTTTTTATTCGAAAAGTAGCGATTTTAACCTAAAAATATTTAAAAAATCAAAAAAAAAATTTTGTGTCATTTTTAGCTATTTTTAGGCATTTTTGGTTGTGTTCACATTGGTTCTCGCGGTTCTCGCAATAAGAGGTGGTTCTCGCATGACCTTCTCCATATATATATATATATATATATATAGGGAGGAGCTCATGCGAGAACCACCCTTATTGTGAGAACCGCGAGAACCAATGTGAACACAACCTAAAATAGCTAAAAAAAATCTAAAAAAACCTAACCCCCACCCCCCCCCCCCCAAAAAAAAACCTAACCCCCACCCCCCAAGCTAAAATGCTATAAACTAAACCCCAAAAAAACCTAAAAAAATAAAAAAAAAAAATCTAATTTTTTTTTTGATTTTTTTAATATTTTTAATGTTAAAATCGCTACTTTTCGAAGCAAAAATTTTTTTTTTTTTTAAATTTAAATAAATTTTTTTTTCCTTCGAAAAGTACCGATTTTAACATAAAAAATATTAAAAAAAAATCAAAAAAAAAATTTTGTGTGATTTTTAGCTATTTTTAGGCATTTTTGGTTGTGTTCACATTGGTTCTCGCAGTTCTCGCAATAAGAGGTGGTTCTCGCATGATCTTCTCCCTATATATATATATATATATATATATATATATATGTTTTTCATTTTTTCCTTTAATTTTCACACAAAAATCCTCCAAAATTCTGATTTTTTCTCCTAAAACTCAGCTGATCTAACAAGAACAAGCCTCAAATTAAAGGTATCAACCTTAATTTTGATGGTTTTAAACTTGGTTTCTTGATTAAACATGATTTAGGCCATGAAAACCTTTTTTAATCCATGATTTTTGGAAGGTTAAACATGTTTATGGGCTGAATATGAACACCATATGGATTCCCTGGTGTTATATGGCAGCCATGGTTACAAATCTTTGGGGTTTGATACCCTAATCAACACCTATTCGACAGAAACCGCTTAACTAGTCAATTAATCGAAAAACAATGAAATAAGGCTTGATTGACCTAAGTTCTAGCATATTTGGATTGTACTTGATATGTAGGTACTGAATATAGCCCAAACATACTTCTGGACTCACAAGGAACGTTTGGAATCGAAGTTTGCGCTAGGTATAACATCCGAAAACCGTATCTAGGATAGGCAGAATTTTGTTTTGGCTATAACTTGGTCCGTGATACTTGGATTGAGCTGAAATTTGGTGTGGTGATGAAGGGTAGTGCCAGGAAGGTCCACGTAAAAGTTTAGAATTTTTGGATTTTTTACGATATTTGGTAAAATTTTGACTGTTTTAGAAAAAAGAATTCTGGAACAAATACCAAACGGATTCCATAAATCACCAAATTTTATAGAGACACTAAGGGACATATGAAGAATGTTCTGGGAATATTCGGAGTCCATTGGTTAAGTTTTGATTTGGGTTAAAAATCTGTGTTTTTTGCGAATTTTCGGTCGTCGAAAGCACACCGAAAAGAAATCAGAAAAATCATAAAAATTTTGGAGATGTTTCTAGAAACATAAGGATGTTTAGGAAACTTTTGGATCACTGATGGTAATTAATGTTAATTATGTGGTTGAATATGGTTTTATAAATAATATATTTAGAAGAGTAAAATGCCAAAATAAATTCCCAGAAAATTTTCCCATAATCTACTGATTTTTACTGAGTTATATAAAAAATTACAGATTTTTATTCGAATTCTAGGTTAAATGGGAATTTTTGGGGATTAAAAATGGGTTATTTTAAATCAATTTCGGCAGTTTTCCGTATAACGAACCGGCCGGAACTGGGAATTGACCCAACCCGACAAATACTATAATTGAAACACGGGGAGTATTCCCGAAGATTCTAGTGCGGATTGGACACTCGGGGTGTGTCCAATACCAGTTCGGGAAATCCCCGACGTTGGAAACGGAAACTCAAAATTGGACAATCTGGACTCCCCAAACACCCAAACTCCCTCAATGAAAAGTTAATCATTCTTAAAAAGCAACATGTTGGCACTATTGGTATTCCCGTACCATTGTCCGAACATGTTAAACTACTGACATTGACTGGCACGCGAATCGGTGCCCGGAAGCCAAACTGAAACTAATACTACCCTGACATCCATCACCATACCAGTATCGTATAGGCTCAATCTGGAGTGAAAACTCCTGACAGAATCCAAGTTATACCTGTTACCGACTTACATACTGACGTGAGCCCATATTTGCATACGTGATTCTGGAAGTTGACTCAGTTGCTTGTTTACATCCTGTGTGAAAGTACGACATACACTGTCAGTCTTACTACCCCGTTTTTAAACTGTTTTCCTGTTTTACATGGGGTGAAATGCATGTTACATAGGTTCATACGTGCACATATATACATGATATAATGTGAATTATCTGAGTAAACACGGGTACATGAAAACTCCCCACAGACCCAAGTGATTAACCATAGGCCGGTGAATGTGTAAATAGTACTATTGGTCCGACAAACCCAATTGCGATGGCCAGGAACGCCATGAGATACATATGCAATTGTACATGTTCGAGCATAGGCTATGGGGTACTAGCCATAGCTACACAGGGGCAGTGCCGTGGTGGTTGACCACGGGGTTGAGTTGGCAGTCAAGGCTTCACTTGTGGGCTCAGTATATATGCTATCAGATGTGCCAAACTTGAACTATAATTACATCTATTTAATACAAACTAAAACAGTGAAACTCACCAACTATGTTTAGCTGACTTTTTCCAAATTGTAACATGTTTTTCAGGCAAAACAAAGGAGGGAAGCTTGTAGGAGTTCCAAGTTTTGAGTATGGATAATACGTGAATAGAGGCATAGCTACTAGTACAAGACTACTTGTGGGAAAACTTAGTTGTCACTTACGTGTCGTTGTGTTAATAAATAATGTAAACGAAACACGTTGGTAATGTATAATATAACATCTTTATGAGCAATGTGTCTGTTCCATGTGTCTGTTGCCCCCCGCGTGCGCTTTCGCTGCGAGTCGGGGTGTGACATCGGCCGTACCCGTTAGATCTAACCTTGTCCCGTGGTTCTTAAAAGAATTAATGGCATTTAGTGCAGCCTATGGTCACATGATCTAATAGTTCATTACTTAGCTAAATCATACCTAAGTTGACATGTATTTCACCCCCGATAGTTATAAATCCAAAAACAGTTATGAGAAAAGGGGGACATGAACCCATTGGGTTGTCTCGTTTTTTGTACGCAGATCAACCCAGTCCTGTTGTTGTGAATAGGACATTCCTGTCTCTAGTCATGAAAATCATGCACGTTTCATAAATACGCATTTGTTTTGTAAAACCGGTATATTCAGTATAAATCGTTCGTAAACCATTTGAGTTCCTTGAAATCCATTCGTAACATGGTTTTGAAATAAGTTTTCGTTTATCGAGAAATTGTTTACTTTTGCAAAACTTGCATGTCTTTCCACCCCCGAAAACATTTATAAAAATATAAAACCGTAAAATGTGGGGGTTATGAACTCACCTTGATATCCTTGTGCAAAGCTAGCTAATTATGACTTCGTGATGTCGTTTCCAAGTCGTGACATGCTAGCGTGCATTCTATAATATTCCTAACATGGAATATCTTATAAGTTTCTAAATAAATGTGGTAACTAAACTACGTGTCACCGAGCTCTACCGAATTGTTAACCGAACGATTCGAGGGTTAGTTGTTAACTTAATGGAAACGATTAAGTTATACACATTAAGTCTCGTTTAATATCGTTAATAGTTACTAAGTTTTGGAAATACTTAGTTCTCGAGAGATTTAAAATATATAAATATTTATATAAAAATATATAAATATGTCGGTATAATCGCGTTAGTCGTCCCGAGAAATCGTACGTGTATAAAAGAATATTTTTATGAAAATAACATATAACAGACTCGTATTATGTATCGCGACTCGTATGATATTTGTCGAAATATATGTGTACACCGTTTAGGCGTTTGAAATAAATATGAAAGATTATATTTACTTTATAAAAGAATCGTCGAGTTGTCGTGTTTGAAAATAAATATATGACTATATTTATTTTTAAGAGAATTCTATTTGTTTGTGTCGGAAATAAATATATAGCTATATTTATTCATAAGTAATTTGTTTTGTTGGTTATCAAAAATAAATATATATCTATATTTATTTATAAAAGATTCATTTTGTACTATACTGGAAATAAACATATAAACTATATTTATTTCTTTTATAAACGAATTCCTGTTGCTTGATAATTAGAATAAACATATAAACTATGGGAAAAAGGTTCCTGTAAAAAAGACCAAAAGTGTGAGAAGGGTGAGAAAGAATCTCAGCCATTTGATCTTTTGATCTAATGGTTTAGATCAAAAGGGACCAAATTGTAAAATGTTTTTATTAGTTTGGACTGATTTGAAATTTATATGGGTAATTTTGTCTTTTACATCAACATGAAAATAGGAAACTGTAAATCAATTCCCTAAATTTTTGAAATCTCATTCTTCTTCATTCGAATCATCCTCCTCCTTCTTCTAGAATTCGAACAGCGCCCCTCCTTCTTCCAGAATTCGAACAGCACCCCATTCTCGTTTTTCGATGATTGCGGTGACGGCGGATGTGTCGTTCCGACGGTGGTTTGGGTGTCCGAAGGTGCAGGGGTTCCGGCAAGGTGGTTTCTGGTGGTTTCGTACGAGCGGCGGCAGCGGACCGGCAGCGGGTGGTTGGCCACCTCTATACGATAGCGGCGGCGGACCGGTAGTGGTGGTGCCGGAAGTGGAGAAGATGATACAGAGATGTAATGATTATTGAATGGTGTTATATATGTGCTGAATGGTGTTATATACTTTATTGAATGGTGTTATATATGTGCTGAATGGTGTTATTTACTTTATTGTATGGTGTTATATACTTTATTGAATGGTGTTATATATGTGCTGAATGGTGTTATATACTTGCTGAATGGTGTTATATACTTGCTGAATGGTGTTATATACTTCCTGAATGGTGTTATATACTTGCTGAATGGTGTTATATACTTACTGAATGATGTTATATACTTGTTGAATGGTGTTTATAGAGATCTTTTAAAAAAATCCAGTTCCTATAATTAAGGTGGCGGTTATGGGAAGTTTTTAATTAATTGAATTAATGATAAATTTACTTGTTTACCATTTTGAATTAATTTAGATTTAGGACACATGTCATCCCCACAATATTTCTCACCTTTCTCACACTTTTAACCTTTTTTACAATAACCTTACCCTAAACTATGGTTATTTTATAAAACGAAATCATGTCGTTTGATATTTGAAATAAATATATAAACTATATTTATTTTATAAAAGAATTCCTATTGTTTGATACTTGAAAGAATTGTCGAAAATAATATAAGAATTGAAATATTATATCAAGTTTTATTTTATAAAAGAATTGTCGAAAGTGATATCCGAATCGTCGTTTTCGTGATGTTGTAAATTGTCGTCGAAAGTAATTGTATCTTTGTATTTGTTTTTTCTAAAAGATTACTTGAATTCTGATGGTTTGTTTTATAAATAAACACACTTTATTTTACGGAATTTCTCGAAAAACGGGCAGAGTTTCCTCTGTTTTTTTGGACGCCCCCGACAACACAAGTTGTCGTTATTTTATCAAAATTCAACAATTTATAAAACACTATAACCATATTTATATAGGATTTTGTCGGATAATTTGAAATATAAACTATAATTGTATTAGATCGGTTCGAGCTTGTTTTTCACGTAATATCTAAAACTATGAAGTAACGAAATAAAACGCGCCGTAAATCTTTACCATCTTCTCGTGTCGAAACGCTAACTGGGATGACCTAGTCAACTGGGTTGACCGAGTTGACTAGCTGAGTTGACCAGGTTTGACCGAGTTGACTCGGTTTGACCGAGTCGACCCGAACAGTTGACTACTGTTGACTTTGACCGTTGACTCAAGCCGTTGACCAGCTGACTAACCTTGACCATTGACCCGAAACCAAACCCGCTTCCGTATCCGAACCATCTGACCCGGTGTGACTGAGCTGTTGACCCGTTGACCGAAACCGAGACCTGTTATTGACCGCACCGAAACCACGTCTGACCGGGTTGACCGTGGTTAACCCGACCCGAACCCACCAAAACATAACCCTCTGAGCGAAAATAACTCCACTCGCAACCAAAAGTCAGCAATAATAACAGATCCATCTAACCTGAACTCAAAGCCACCAAGTTCCACCGTTGCTTGACACGATCGGGGTCTTTAACCCGAACCAAATCCGGCTCCCGAAACTGAAATAAAGCTGAGCAACCCGGATCTAAACTGAACATCATCAGCATCCGAAAAACCATCATCATCTTCACACCACCAACTCGTTGAAAGAAACAAAGCAGCACCGTCGCCGTCACGGCGGCGCTTTCGTCGCTGGCATGCCGCCGGCCCCCTTCTCCCCCTGAGTAGTCTCTCTCTCTCTCTCTCTCTCTCTTTGAGGTCCTCTCTTCTCCATCTCTCTCTCCATTCTCGTCATCACACCACCACCAAACGGTGGTGGTGTTGGTCGACCGATTACATAGATCAAAGGAAGTGTGGGGCGTTCGTAGGTGGTTTACCGGTCATCGGTGCTGTCACATCCCGACCGCGTAAAACAACAAAACTGAGGCGGAAACGTCGGGGGGTGTTGTAACAGAATTATTGTTTCACAACCATGGTATTTAAAGTTATGTTTTATTTATAAACATTGGCTACATTGTCTTAAAACAAACAAGGAAACAAGAGTACATAACATTATTTAACTAGTCTAGCTTCATTTTATGTCACTAAGTCAATGGTCCGCCTAAGTGTATCTTGATCATATCTACGCATCAGCTCCTGAAAACATATGTGAAAATAGGTACGTTAGCATAAAAATTCCTGTGAGATACATAGGTTTTGTTAAAATAGGATTCATGACTTACGTTTAAAGAAATGTTTAATAAAAGTTAGTCATGAAT
Organism: Helianthus tuberosus; assembly: GCA_030545235.1. Lineage (NCBI taxonomy): Eukaryota > Viridiplantae > Streptophyta > Magnoliopsida > Asterales > Asteraceae > Helianthus > Helianthus tuberosus. Next base: position 130,773,972 of record CM060397.1, on the reverse strand, counting down.
CTTGTTAAGGGTTTTCTTTTATAAATCATACGAAATGTGATAAGAAATCAGATTATATAAAAGAAAGGTGTATGGTTAATTAAATAACAAAGTAAAATGAGTTGTATAAAATAAACTGTTTGTAAAACAATGTCTTGTGAAAGTAGGTTATTTGTAAGAAATGTAATATGTCTAAATTGAAATGGTTTAAATAACGCTACGATATATAATATCATAAAAGCACTTATATATAGGAAGTACCAGCGGCGTATCTACCATGCTTTTATCATATTACACACGCCTTGTTACTTAAATCACTTACCCAAACAAACCATCAAAATGTCTTGTTTAAACCGATTTATCAAAATGTTTATGTGTAAACCATGTCTATTGTCAAATGTAAATCATGTAATGTGTAAACCAATGTCAAAATGTTCACGTGTAAATAATGTCTATTGTCAAATGTAAATCATGTAATGTGTAAACAAATGTCATGTATGGTAACTAAAAGAAATGACTACTTAAACCATAGGCAAAATGCACAAAACAAGGTATTGAAATAAATCAAAGTTACGTTTTGTAAAATAACTGCATGCTCTACTGATACAAACATCTATGCGGTGTTGTTAAATGCATACATTCAAGCCTTGCGACTGTGGCGACAAACCCTTAAGAAAATTAAAGGTTTATCTGAATTATGTATATTGGATTCAGTCATTCCTTCCACCCAAACAAACCTAGGATTTCAGGAACGGGAGTTGTCAATTCCTATGGTACCATTACTTACTACCAAGCGGCGTAGCTAATGTTAATGAATGTATTTTTGTCCCATTTAAACAAACCAAATGTCATACCAAAATGTAAGCATGTTATGTAAAACAATGTACTAAGTATGCAACAAATGAACATACATAGCATGTGATGTAAAACAATGTACTAAGTATGCAATAAATGAACATACATTGCATGTGATGTAAAACAATGTACCAAGTATGCAACAAATGAACATACATAGCATGTGATGTAAAACAATGTACTAAGTATGCAACAAATGAACATACATAGTATGTGATGTGATAAAATCATGTACTATACGTGTACTAATGAACATAGCAAGTATGATATAAAAACATGGAAAGCACGAAAGTAACAAGTAGGCACATGTATTTCACCCCAAAATGTTTGGAAAATAGTAAAAGAGGGGACTATGTACTCACTTGAGATTGCTCAATAGTCTTTGGATAACAACCAAGCAAAGCAAGAAAGATCACGGAATCAAACGACACCTAATATAGGTAACTACGTTAATAAACGTATCTAAATCGGAGGATCGGATAAAATGAGGTTTCGTAAGCCAAATGAGTATAGGAACTCATGTAATATGGTTTAACAAAGCCTACATTTTAAAATGGAACCTATTCTAAGTGCTTACGACCCATTACGACCCGTTTAGGTAGCTTATGCTACTTTAATGTGTCGTTCGCGTAAAATGTGTTCGGACCGCCTAACTAGTCCTATGACAAGTAATATATGCCTTAACATGTCTAATAATGTTTCCTAATCAGTTTAGATGTCAAAATTTATGTTACATATGCTTAAAATGAATTTATGCGTGAAAAGGGCATTTTGGTAATTTTCCTAAGGCAGATAAACTACCTATCATACAACTAACTAAACATAGTGACCATAAGGTATAACCTCGGAAGGTTATTCCCTATACAACTATGGTCACAAAATGTGTTTGGTCGGATCCTAATGATTGACCAAACGGGTCGGGTTCAAAAGTCTAAGCAGTTGCTTAGACCGCTTACATTACGACCCTATATAAGCATTAAACCTAAAGTGACGAGCTAAACATCTTAAAACATGTTTAACAAGGTTACAAAAACAAGTTTGACATAAAAACAAAGGGTCTTGATACCCAAGAATAGTTTGGTTGCAAAATACGCAAGAATACGTATTTTGACCGAAACTACGACTCGTCACTACGCCAAAATAACGTGGTAATCAGTATGTATAGTCACAAAGGACTATGACCATCGTGATTACGCTCACGTTGCGAAGTGCAAACGAACTTCGTGTTGACCATAAACTGGTCAAAGCTGAAAGTCAAACATTGTTTGACTTTCACACTTAAAAACGCATAAAAGAATGAAAGAAGCTTACAAGACGTCCAAGTTATGAAGGTTTGATCTAATAATTCTCAGGTATGAAGTGTTAGAACTCCAACTTAGAGAATGAAATCAGATCAAGTGTGGATTGCAAATGAAAAGCTTGGGGTATTTATAGATTTCGGGTAACCGTTATGATCGTTCCTCGATAAACAAGCTTTAATCCGGGCCTTACATGTGTACCCCCTGATTTGTAATACCATGTGCACCCCTAAATGAGCCTATAGTATGTTCAAAACCATTTGCAAGTCATGGAAACAGCTGGAACAAGCTGGAAAAATATTTTTGCAGATATGGGCTGCTTACACTGGCCGCGTAAGAGGAGGCTCTGGGCTTACGCGCCCCTCCTGAGCTGGGAAACTCAGCAACAGTTTCAAAATGTGCAGTTTTGGTCCATGTATGTGTTTAAGCCCATTTTTGACATGTTTAAAGCCCGTTAAGCCATTTTCAAGGCCCTACAATGATGCCTAAACATAAGGGACATGAAAAATGCTCAAAAATACGTCGGATGTCGGTTCGTTTGATCGTACGATCATGTTATTCGGTTAATTACGACGAAACACGAACGGACGCGAAAAACGATCCAATTTACGCGACGAATGGAATTTTATCATGCATATCACTAAAATAAAATATTTTAATGATTACATAAATTTTTGGATGTCCAGATGTATTCAGAACGTAAGATATGCGCCAAAATGCAAACTTATGCACTTTTTGACGCTTTTAGTCCCTGAATGACCAAAAAGTTTATTTTAGCACACAGAACCCCTCAAAGCCTATTTCTAAGCTATGTAAAGGATATTTAAGGTATTTTTACCTTATAATCAAGTTCCATAATGTTCGTTATAGTACGAATCGGCATAATTTTGCAGTTTGTCGAAAATAGTCCCTGTAAGCGAATAAACTTGATTTTGCCATACCAAAGCCTTCAAAACTTATTTCTAAGTTATGTAAAGGTTATTTAATGTATGTTAAGCATAAATTGATGTTCCAGAGTGTTTTTTGCATTAAACTGATTATGTTTATGCATCGGTTTGCGTATAACTTTCCAGAGAGCGATATAGAGTTTGAAATTTAACAAAAATCAAAACACGCAAAATGTTAAACATAAACAAACAAATATTTGGATCAAATAATATTGTTTCATTAATAACTGAACTGTTTACAATGATTACAAGCACAGGTGTCACAATCTCCCCTACTTGAGGAAATTTCGTCGCGAAATTTATTTAGAGGAAACTTGTGAGAAAAGATGTGGATATTTCGCCTTCATTTGATCTTCACGTTCCCAAGTAAATTCTGGTCCATGTTTAGATTCCCAGCGAACTTTAACAAGTGGAATGCGCTTGCGTTTAAGCCATTTGACTTCAGGATCCATGATTTCTACAAGTTTCTCAACAAAATGCATCGTGTTATCAACACAAATTTCATCAAGTGGTATGTGGAGGTTCTCATCAGCTAAACACTTCTTGAGATTGAACACATGAAAGGTTGGATGAACATTTCCAAGTTTAGGAGGCAACTCAAGTCTGTAGGCTACCTTACCGATTCTTTCGACGATCTTGAATGGTCAAACATATCTAGGTGCAAGTTTTCCTGTCTTTCCAAATCTGATCACACCTTTCTAAGGTGAGACCTCAAGTAATACGCGATCACCGACTTGAAATTCCAAGGGCTTGCGTCGTCGGTCCGCATAACTCTTTTGACGGCTTCTTGCTGTCTGAAGGTTATCGCGAACTTTCTTAACCTTATCTGTTGTCTCTAGAATGAGGTCAGGTCCAGTAAGCTGAGCCTCACCGATCTCATTCCAGCAGACTTGTGAATGACATTTTCGACCACAGAAAGCCTCGAAAGGAGCCATGTTGATGCTGGAGTGATAACTATTGTTGTAGGAGAATTCAATCAATGGAAGATACGAATCCCAACTACCACCAAAATCTATCACACAAGCTCTAAGCATATCCTCCAAAGTCTGGATTGTTCTTTCAGATTAGCCATCTGATTGTGGATGATAAGTTATGCTCAAATTAAGTTGGGTTCCCATAGCAGATTGCATGGTTCTCCAAAAATGAGACGAGAATCGAGCATCTCTGTCAGAAATAATGTTCAAAGGAACACCATGTCGAGATACAATTTCATCCACATAGATTTTAGCAAGCTTGTCAGCAGATAGATCCTCACGGATCGGCAAGAAATGCGCTGACTTTGTAAGACGATCAACTACCCAGATGGCATCATGACCTCTCTTAGTGCGAGGAAGTTTGGTAATAAGATCCATAGCCATGTTTTCCCATTTCCAAACTGGAATCTCTGGTTGCTCCAAAAAACCAGAAGGATGTTAATGTTCAGCCTTAACCTTAAGACAAGTAAGGCATTTGGATACGTACTAGGCGATGTCTTTCTTCATACCAGGCCACCAATACTGAGTATGAAGATCCTTATACATTTTATCTGTACCTGGATGAATAGAATAACGAGACTTATGAGCTTCATCCATAAGCAAGGTGCGAAGATTGTCTTGACTTGGGACCCACAAACGATCCATGAAATAGTACAATCCATGAATAGACTTACCTTTGCCTTTATCTGCTACGACATGTGCCAGGAAGGCCTCATAATTCTTTCACAGATATTTCCGAGCTTGAGTACAAGACATGAGCTTGAGACTACTAGTAGGTTTCTCACCACAAACCTCTAAGATCTCACCTGTCGAGAGCGGAACACGAACAATCTTCTCAAAACAAACTACCTCTGTGTGATGCTTGGCTAACCAATCCATACCCACTATAATTTCGAAACTCCCAAGTTGCATTGGTGTGAGGTCGATAGGAAAAAGATGGTTATTAAGGTTCAACTGGTAATTACGAATAACAGAATTGAGAACAACGGGTTCACCACTAGAAAACTTCTACTATCAAGGGCTTTCCTAGTTTCGTTCTAGACATGCGAATCAATGGCTCAAAAGACAATGACACAAAACTCTTATCGGCACCAGAATAAAAAAGAACAGAAATAGACTGATTGTTAACAAAGAATGTACCGTTCACCACCTCGTTGTCTGCTCGTGCCTCATTAGCATTCATGTTGAAAACTCGACCTCGAGCCTGAGCCTGACTCTGATTTGCGTTGGCTAGCCTTGGACACGGGTTTCTCTAATAAGTCAGGTCCCCACAATTGTAGCATGAACCAGGAGGAAAGTGAGGTCGTGCAACTTGTGCTTGCTGTTGAGCAGGCGGTTGAGCAGCCTGCTGAGCTGGGTTACGTGCAACTTGATTGGGAGCAAAGCGACAAATATCAGCAAGATGACCCGACTTCCCACAGTTAGTACAGAAACAACACTGAACTTGCAGTTGATGGTGACTATTGCACCTGTTGCACAATGGTGCATTCCCCGCATACCGTTTGTTTGCTGGTGGTGGTGCAGGCTGATTGGGAGCTGCCTGATTGACTTGGGCAGTGACAGCGAACTTCTGGGAAGCCTTGTGCTTCCTAGATCCTTTCGAAGAACCAGTTTCCTTGCCCTTCTTGCTCTTACCCTTCTTGCTTTCACCCTTATCAGATGACTGTTTCTTACCCTTGTCACCCTTCCTGTGTAGCTTCCCCTTTCGGACTTGCGACTCAGTCAAAGTCGCAGCTAACTCGATTGCCTGACGAACTGTGGTAGGGTTACTACCAGTGACGATGTCTTGTACGGAGTCAGGTAAGCCATCAATATACCTCTCGATAGCTTTCTCGAGTGGGGTAACCATGGTAGGGCATAGCAAACTCAACTCTTCATACCTATCAGTGTAAGCCTGGTGCTCACCACTATCATGCTTCAAGTCATCAAACTCCCTTTCTAAAGCCCTTAGTTCATGATGAGGACATAATTCCCTCATCATAAGAGCCCTAAGCTCAGCCCAGGTTTGTGCTAAAGCAACCTCAGCACCACGGTCTCTCATAACCCCGTTCCACCATGTAAGAGCCCTCTTCTGAAACACACTGGAAGCAAACTCGACTTTGCGATTATCAGGACACTGAACATGAGGAAACGTACTCTCGATGCTCTCAAACCACTGTAGGAGCCCCGTTGCTCCCTCAGAACCACTGAACTTGAGTGGTTTAGCCGAATTAAAACTCTTGAAGTTGCATGGAGCATTTTGGTTATTGTTGGCTTGATTAAGTTGAGCAATAATGTCTGGGAGTACAACAGCCATATGTTGCGCCATGATAGATGCCATTTCGGCATTAGGTAGCGGATTTTCTCGTCGAGGAGGCATTCTAAAAGAGGAAACATGAAAGAAAACGAGTGAGATGATAAGATGAAAAGAATGAGATGATACAAAAATCGACAAAAGCAAAGATGGTGGTCATTCGTTCGTATCACAAAGCAAACAAACGACACACAATGACTAATCAAAGTAAATGGGTCAAAAATAATGTATCACGAAGACATGCTCGCCAATAAGTGAACACTCACCCCAAGAGTTCCCAGGTAAGAGTGACTGGTCCGATTATGTGGATTTGTACGAACACTCTAGTCTTAGACAAAAAACTCGAGGTACAGGCATCCACTCTTCCAGCTTGCACGTGTTCACATTATTTAGGCCCAAAACTTTGACGAGATTTTGAAAATTCGGAAGGCACAAGGCCAAAAGAATCATCCGAAAGGGTGGGTGATTATTTTCAAAATCATTTTGGAAAATTGGAGGGTTCAAAACCTTATAACAAATCATTTAAAAACAGATGATTGATTTTCAAAAAAAAAAAATCATTTTGGAAAATTGTGTTCTTGTTTTGGTAATCACCTAAGGATAGGTGAAGTGCATGTTTTTAAGATCTAAACACAAGATAACTTGTGTTAGGGTCCTAGAAAAGTTATAGTCTAGGTCAAAGCATTACTAATAACCTAATTCCCTATAACCATAGGCTCTGATACCAACTCTTCTGTCACACCTCGATCGCGTAAAACAACGAAACCGCAGCGGAAACGTCGGGGAGTGTTGTAACAGAATTATTGTTTCACAACCATGGTATTTAAAGTTATGTTTTATCTATAAACATTGGCTACATTGTCTTAAAACAAACAAGGAAACAAGAGTACATAACATTATTTAACTAGTCAAGCTTCATTTTATGTCACTAAGGCACAGGTCCGCCTAAGTGTATCTTGATCATATCTACGCATCAGCTCCTGAAAACACATGTGAAAATAGGTACGTCAGCATAAAAATGCCTGCGAGATACATAGGTTTTGTTAAAATAGGATTCATGACTTAAGTGTAAAGAAATGTTTAATAAAAGTTAGTCATGAATCTTGTTAAGGGTTTTCTTTTATAAATCATACGAAATGTGATAAGAAATCAGATTATATAAAAGAAAGGTGTATGGTTAATTAAATAACCAAGTAAAATGAGTTGTATAAAATAAACTATTTGTAAAACAATGTCTTGTGAAAGTATGTTATTTGTATAAAATGTAATATGTCTAAATCGAAATGGTTTAAATAACGCTACGATATATAATATCATAAAAGCACTTATATATAGGAAGTATCAGTGGCGTATCCACCAGGCTTTTATCATATTACACACGCGTCGTTACTTAAATCACTTACCCAAACAAACCATCAAAATGTCTTGTTTAAACCGATTTGTCAAAATGTTTATGTGTAAACCATGTCTATTGTCAAATGTAAATCATGTAATGTGTAAACCAATGTCAAAATGTTCATGTGTAAATAATCTCTATTGTCAAATGTAAATCATGTAAGGTGTAAACAAATGTCATGTATGGTAAGTAAAAGAAATGACTACTTAAACCACAGGCAAAATGCACAAAACAAGGTATTGAAATAAATCAAAGTTATGTTTTGTAAAATAACTGCATGCTCTACCGATACAAACATCTATGCGGTGTTCTTAAATGCATATATTCAAGCCTTGCGACTGTGGTGACAAACCCTTAAACAAATTAAAGGTTTATCTAAATTATGTATATTGGATTCAGTCATTCCTTCCACCCAAACAAACCTAAGATTTCAGGAACGGGAGTTGTCAATTCCTTTGGTACCATTACTTACTACCAAGCAGCGTAGCTAATGTTAATGAATGTATTTTTGTCCCATTTAAACAAACCAAATGTCATACCAAAATGTAAGCATGTTATGTAAAACAATGTACTAAGTATGCAACAAATGAACATACATAGCATGTGATGTAAAACAATGTACTAAGTATGCAACAAATGAACATACATAGCATGTGATGTAAAACAATGTACCAAGTATGCAACAAATGAACATACATAGCATGTAATGTAAAACAATGTACCAAGTATGCAACAAATGAACATACATAGCATGTGATGTGATAAAATCATGTACTATACGTGTACTAATGAACATAGCAAGTATGATATAAAAACATGGAAAGCACGAAAGTAACAAGTAGGCACATGTGTTTCACCCCAAAATTTTGAAAAATAGTAAAATAGGGGACTATGTACTCACTTGAGATTGCTCAATAGTCTTTGGATAACAACCAAGCAAAGCAAGAAAGATCACGGAATCAAACGACACGTAATATAGGTAACTACGTTAATAAACTGATCTAAATCGGAGGATCGGATAAAATGAGGTTTCGTAAGCCAAATGAGTATAGGAACTCATGTAATATGGTTTAACAAAGCCTACATTTTAAAACGGAACCAATCCTAAGTGCTTACGACCCATTACGACCCGTTTAGGTAGCTTATGCTACTTTAACGTGTCGTTCGCGTAAAATGCGTTCGGGCCGCCTAACTAGTCCTATGACAAGTAATATATGCCTTAACATGTCTAATAATGTTTCCTAATTAGTTTAGATGTCCAAATTTATGTTACATATGCTTAAAATGAATTTATGCGTGAAAAGGGCATTTTGGTAATTTTCCTAAGGCAGATAAACTACCTATCATACAACTAACTAAACATAGTGACCGTAAGGTATAACCTCAGAAGGTTATTCCCTATACAACTATGGTCACAAAATGTGTTTGGTCGGATCCTAATGATCGACCAAACGGGTCGGGTTCAAAAGTCTAAGCGGTTATTTAGACCGCTTACCTTACGACCCTATATAAGCACTAAACCTAAAATGACGAGCTAAACATCTTAAAACGTGTTTAACAAGGTTAGAAAACAAGTTTGATATCAAAACAAAGGGTCTTGATACCCAAGAATATTTTGATTGCAAAATACGCAAGAATACGTATTTTGACCGAAACTACGACTCGTCACTACGCCTAAATAACGTGGTAATCAGTAGGTATAGTCACAAAGGACTATGACCATCGTGATTACGCTCACGTTGCGAAGTTCAAATGAACTTCGTGTTGAACATAAACTGGTCAAAGCTAAAAGTCAAACATTGTTTGACTTTCACGCTTAAAAACGCATAAAAGAACGAAAGAAGCTTAAAAGAGGTCCAAGTTATGAAGGTTTGATCTAATAATTCTCAGGTATGAAGTGTTAGAACTCCAACTTAGAGAATGAATTCAGATCAAGTGTGGATTGCAAATGAAAATCTTGGGGTATTTATAGATTTCGGGTATCCGTTAAGATCGTTCCTCGATAAACGAGCTTTAATCCGGGCCTTACATGTGTACCCCCTGATTTGTAATACCATGTGCACCCCTAAATGAGCCCATAGTATGTTCAAAACCATTTGCAAGTCATGGATACAGCTGAAACAAGCTGGAAAAAGATTTTTGCAGATCTGGGCTGCTTACACGGGCCGCGTAAGAGGAGGCTCTGGGCTTACGCGCCCCGCCTGAGCTGGGAAACTCAGCAACAGTTTCTAAATGTGCAGTTTTGGTCCCTATATGTTTTTAAGCCCATTTTTGACATGTTTAAAGCCCGTTAAGCCATTTTCAAGGCTCTAAAATGATGCCTAAACATAAGGGACATGAAAAATGCTCAAAATATGTCGGATGTCGGTTCGTTTGGTCGTACGATCACGTTATTCGGTTAATTACGACGAAACATGAACGGACGCGAAAAACGATCCAAGTTACGCGACGAATGGAATTTTATCATGAATATCACTAAAATAAAATATTTTAATGGTTACATAAATTTTTGGATGTCCGGATGTATTCAGAACGTAAGATATGCGCGAAAATGCAAACTTATGCACCTTTTGACGCTTTTAGTCCCTGAATGACCAAAATGTTTATTTTAGCACACCGAACCCCTCAAAGCCTATTTCTAAGCTATGTAAAGGATATTTAAGGTATGTTTAACTTATGATCAAGTTCCGGAATGTTCGTTACAGTACGAATCAGCATACTTTCGCAGTTTGTCGAAAATAGTCCCTGTAAGCGAATAAACTTGATTTTGCCATACCAAAGCCTTCAAAACTTATTTCTAAGTTATGTAAAGGTTATTTAAGGTATGTTAAGAATAAATTGATGTTCCATAGTGTTTGTCGCATTAAACTGATTATGTTTACGCATCGGTTTGCGTATAACTTTCCAGAAAGCGATATAGAGTTTGAAATTGAACAAAAATCAAACTTGCAAAATGTTAAACATAAACAAGCAAATATTGGGATAAAATAACATTGTTTCATTAATAAATGAACTGTTTACAATGATTACAAGCACAGGTGTGACAGGTGCCTGCCCAGTTTGAGTTACCGAGAAACCGAGAAGGAGATGTTGTGGTGTTTGGGGGTGAGCTGCCGGAGGTAAGGGTTCCGGAAGTCGTCACCGGCCCTGCTGGTCGCCGGTCAGTCCATCGAGGGGGAGGGAGTGGAGCCGAGTGGTGTGTGTTTGCTGTTTAGATCGAGAAAGAGGGAGAGGTAAGGGGGTATATGGCTGTGTGCATCTTAGAGGTGATGAAACTTGGTCTCCATTTGTATGTGTAGGGTTTTCAAAGAAGGGGGAAGAAGAAAGAGCAGAGGGAATATTGACTGGGGGGCGTGTTTGGTTATCTGTGTTTGAACTTTACTAAAATGAGATTTTAGTTTGGAAGATTGTCCCTTTATTTCTTTGGATGCCATTCTCATTAAAAGAAAACATAGAGAAAAAAAAGTAGCTTGAAAAGTGAAGATTTGATTCACTTGTAGGTTCAAGGACAGCCATATATTTAAAATAATATAAACTTTGTGTGTTTGAATGGAGAATATAGTTGTCAATGTTTAACTAGGTTTAAAGCTGGAAGAATTTTCCAACAAAATAGTAGGATAATTAGGATGTTATCAAGTGGTATTTTAGATACCCGTATAAATTGGTTTTGATGGGTTTCTATGGACCGCTTGTTGAGTCTTGTGATGGAAAATTTGATATTAGTTAGCGATTTTAAGATTACAAAAATCACAGATCAAGCCTAAATTTAAAACCCGTGATGTATTAAAATAGATTTAAGTAAAATTAAATCTTGTACATAGATGTATCATGTATATATACCATTATATATGTGTTCCGTTTCGTGATTTAGAATCTATAAATAAAAGTGTAGACACATGTAAACATGATAGATTATATAAAGTCACGAAATGATACACCAAGCATAAAATTGACTTGGAAATACTTTTTATCATCATGATTATTAAATTACCAAGGTTTGCGTCTTAAACACTATTTATTATCGTTTTAAACATCTGTTAATCGCGTAATTAAAGGCGTAAACTACCGGTTGTCACAAGCGCGAGGCTAACCAAAATACAGGATAAGGATGTGGTCGTGGTACGAATACGCACGGTTTCGGTGGAGTGCCGATCGGAAATCCTCAAGGTAGAATAATGATCAGAAATGTTTTCGTGGTTTCATATGTTATGATATAATCTAAGAGTAATCTTGATTTTTCATTAACCTTGTTTAACAGTGCACAACTGTACATACAAAACATTCCAGGGTTGTAACCCAAGATCATTTACTGGTGCTGAAGGTCCCCTTGATATCGTCAGATGGATTGAAAAGATGGAGTCGGTTATAGCAATCAGCGGTTGCGCAGCTGACCAGAGAGTTAGGTATGTATCATGTTCCTTTCTCGACGAAGCTTTATCCTGGTGGAATGCCCAAGTTCAAATTTTGGGAGAAGACGCTGCCTATGGTCTTACCTAGAATGAAATAAAAGAAATGCTTCTTAAGGAATATTGCCCGTGTAGTGAGATATAGAAGATTGAGAGCTTTCTGGAATTTAACCATAAAGTCACAATTGTCATTGATGATATAATTATGGCTCGTAGGCAAATTAATTGACATCACATAGGATGTTTAAAATAGATTGATGTGTGTAAAATGCAACATATAAATTACATCAAATGAGGCATAAAACTAACCCTTTTTAGTACTAATGTTGGAAAAAGTGTGCTTTTATCTTTCCTTTGTTTCATGACTAAATGAGCGTAATTGAACGAAAGGAACAAATATGCAGCAAAATCAAACATAAATACAAGAAAAGGAATAAACGTAGCATGCCCGACCCCTCGAAAGCATCTTCCCAAGCAAAAACAAAGAAACAGAAGGCTGACCACGGCCCCGTGTCCAGCGGACACGGGGGCGTGGCAAGGAGCCTGCAGAAAAGACAAATCTATAGAAGCTTCTATTCCCAGCACGGGGGTGTGCCCAGCTCGACACGGGCCGTGGTCAACGCTAAGATTCGTAGAATCTTGCAAATCTTGAAAGTACAGATACGCTTCTGCACACGGGGCCGTGCCCAGCGAACACGGGGGCGTGTGGAGCCATATACAGACAATTGCAATTAATGAAGAAAGAGAAAAAGGATGGACACGAGGCCGTGTCCAATGAACATGGGGTCGTGTCCGGGCTTCTGTGCAGGCTATAAATAGGGGTGCTTGGTTCACTTCAAAGGCATCCCTTGGCAAACCACCTCTCTCCCACTTCACCACCACTCCACCACCAGTACAACCCACATCCACCACCATCATCCATCATCCATCTTAGAGTGTGTGTAGTAGTCTCGGGATCCAAGATTGATAGTAAGAGTTCTTGACAATCAAAGGCCATGTTTGCCTAAGTCACTTACATCACTTGGTGAAGACAAGAATTTAATGTAACACTTTTGATTTTTAATCTTTTCGCACTTTTTATTTGGTTTTGTATTAATGACTTTAATAACTAGTTTCTTATGTTGAAGGTGAAACTTCCTTATCATTTGTCCGTGGTGTCTTGGTGTTATTTTATTGTCTATATAAAATAAAAGATTTTCACCATTCATATCTCTACGGTCTATATAGAGATATGTTGGCTACTTGGTCGGGGGTTAAGGGATTGGTTTGGTAAGGTTCTTGCCTTGTTTAGTGTATAGATCCTGCAAGGACCTGGGTCAAGCTTACTATGACCTCCTTCAATACCCACTGGTACTGGATGGCGGGGGTGCGAATGTCTTGATCCCCTCATATGTAAACTATTATTAATACATTAACCCGGCTACTTGGGATTGTATCCCTGCTGACTCAAACCACTTAGCTGAGGGTAACGTCACCTTCAAAAGAGGGGCCTACCACATTACGCATTAATAACTTAATTAATTATCTTTCAATATTCCGACCCTTTGTGATTGTATCCTTGATGACTCAAACCACTGGGTTGAGGGTAACGTCACCTTCAAAAGAGGGGCCTACTACTATAACTAAGATAATCTCTTAAAAAGTGCAAAAGTGCGGAAATCATCAAAGGTTACATTAAAGGTGAGTCGGATCCAAGTGATTCATCTTGTCTATCTGTTCTTATTTTATTTTATTTTTCATCATTTTTAGTTTTTATTTTCGTATTTAAAACCTTTTCTAAACTTTTGATTTGATTAGATGTTGAGGATAAACCGGTACTAAAAGCTCTTGTGTCCTTGGACGACCTCGGTATCTTACCAACGCTATACTACACTCACGATGGGTGTACTTGCCCATTTGTGTGTTTAGTGTTAGTACAATATCGTGTTTTATAAATTTAAAACTTTACTAAGGTGTTAAAAAGGGCTTAAAATATTAATAAAAATATATCACGCTACACACACATCAAGTTTTTGGCGACGTTGCCCGAGACACAAGGATTTTAAGAAAGTTTAAAATCGACGGCCTAATCAGTTTTCAAAAACTTTTTAAAATGCGCGCACATTTTTTTTTCATTTTTAGCTACTTTTTGCATTTACAGTAGACTGAACACGGGGTCGTGCTCGCTGAACATGCCCCCGTGCTACACATTTTTTTCAAAACTCCCAGATACAGAATCTGAACACGGGGCCGTGTTCGCTGAACACGCCCCTGTGCTGCACAAAACCAGTCACATTTATTAAAACGCCCAGATACAGAACCTGAACATGGGACTGTGCTCACTGAACACGGGGTCGTGCTCAGCCTTTGTTTCCATTTTTATTTTTGTTTTCTGGTCCCGAGACTCTGTTGTGATCTGCTGAGTGATTCTTATGGATCAATACTCAGGAGGTTACAACTACCACTATGAGGAGGATGATTATAGGGAAGACTATTGCACCATATTGTGGTAACCCTCATTCGGTACAATACTTTGACCTCTTTGAACCATCCACTTCATACACCTACTATGAGGAGCCCAGGTACGAGCCAACCACTTCATACACAACCTATGAAGATCCAAAATATGAACCTCCTCCCTCACACTCATATTTTGATGAACCAAGGTATGAACCTTCATACTCATACTTTGAGGAACCAAGATATGAGCCTCCACCTTCATATGCTTACTATGAGGAACCATGGCGTGAACAACCCACCTCATATGAGTATTATGAAGAAACAAGTTACGACCCTTATCCATCATCTACTTACAATGAGGAACAATGGTGTGAACCATCTACCTCATATGAGTATTATGAGGAACCAAGAATCAAACTTCCGAATTCAAGCTTTGAGGATCCTTATTCTATCTCACCCATAGCCGATAAGATAATAGAACACCTTAAAACTATCGAGCGCTATATAAAAGAAGCCCGCGCAAGGGAAGAGGAATCCCGCGCAAGGGAAGAATTAACATGTAATAAAGAAGAGATAGTTGAAGAGGTAAAAATGGAAGAACAAGTAAGTGAAAAACCAACACATGAGTTAAACAACGAAAAAGGTGAGTCCGATAACGATAAAATTCAAGAAGAGTCTAATTGTCAAGAATTTAATCTCTTGCCACCTTCTTTCGAAAATCATTGTTTAGTACCCACTCATGCTAAGTTTTTAAAAGAGTTAAACAATAACACTAAAATTGATGAAACGGTAAGCATTAAGTTAACAAATGATCAAACTACGCTAATAAAAGATGATCCATTTGAAATTAACATTACACCGGTTCCATGTTTCTTTAAAAATTCCTTTATTAGTAATATTACAATTGATAAAGATCTTTGTGTTAATATAATGCCAAACTACATTTTCAAAAAATTAAGTATTGGTGATTTTTCTCCACTTCAAATACCCATTTTTCTACCTAATCGGAAAACAATAAAATCAATAGGGATAGTTGAAGATGTGTTAGTCCGAGCCAATCAAATGGTAATCCCAACCGAATTTGTCATCCTTGATGATGCTCCACTAGTGTTGGGACGACCTTTTGTAAAGACCCACAAAGTTTTGATTAATCGGAAGAAAAACAACTTACCCATTCAATTAGGGGCCTTCAAAAGATGTGTCGATCTTGAATGATCAATGAAATATCCAATCGGCAATGAAGACCCCCTAATTGAAGATGAGCCAGAACCACCCGATAAGGTGGGTCTACCCAAGGACCCTTATAAACGTGGCGTACCACGGAGGCATTCCGTGGAACTATCCTTAGGTTTAGATTAGTTTAACTTTTATGTTTTCTAGTTTAGTCTTACTTTTCAGTAATAAATCACACTCGAAAAGGTGAATATTGGCAAAAGGGACGTTAAAACCGCACCCCATGCCTGAAAACAGAGCCTTCCATTAACTTTTCCATCATTTCAGCATGTCCAGCATGGGGACGTGGCCACCCAACACGCCCCCATGCCCAGGCTCTTCAGAAAAAGTCCCAGTTCAGGTAACTGGCCACGGGGCCGTGCTCGCTGAACACGCCCCGTGGTCAGCCTTCTGTTTAAATTTGATACTGGCAGTCTGACCACGGGGCCGTGCTCAACCCACCACACCCCATGTTCAGCTACCCAGTAACATAAAATCTTGTTTTAAACACCTTTTTACACATTTAATCAACCTAAAAACTTATTTTTGGGGACACATTGAGGACAATGTGTAATTTAAGTGTGGGGGGATGCTAAACCTTGAATTTTGCAAGTCCTAATAACAAGCCTTACACAAAACTCTATTAGAACCGCTAATCACCCCAAATTTTTTTCAAATTTTTTTCATTTTTTTACTTGTCATGGTTTAATTTGGGAATAACAAGTTCTAAAAAGGTTATATTTTTACAAATTTACAACCGATAGCGTCGTGATAAAAAGAACCAACATAAGAAAATTATGAAAAGGCATAACAAATCTAGTTAAAATTTGAATATATATACTTGATCACATTATAAACCCATTCCCACAAAAAGTGAGTTTTGAGCCTTTATTGAGCATACAAGCATACATCTTTAAACTAAATGCTCATTTTTCGTTTCTTGTGTGAATAGCCGCTTGGTTTCTTACGACTCTAGAACTTGCCATGACGATACATTCCCGGTCCTTACCAACTTAAATCCAAGTAAGTAAATGATGGAAGCATTAGGACTAACCCATTTTCTTTTCAACACCATTATTTTTTTTCTTTTAACCTACCCAAAATCCCCCTAGTTAACCCCTTTGATCCTAAAACCTTTTCGTTTCTAAACCCACAAAACAAACACCAATTATCCACCAAACCCTTTTTCTTTTAAACCCTTTATTTTAGTAAAAAGCTCGGTTTTCTTGAGACAATTCCTTACCAAAAAAAAATATGAGGTCTAGCAATAAACAAACAAATTCCACAAAGAAACTTTGTTTGAAAGCATTTAGTTTGAATAAAAGTCACAAAAACAAAAATTTTTATGACGACCGATGCTTTTTACGTTTTTAGCCCTTTTTACTAACCACTAACCCAAAACCACCTACATTTAACCCAAGCCTAACCCTTCCCCAAGTCCTCTTGATATTTACAAAGGTTTATAGTTAAAAAGGAGGAGGATTGATTGCTTGGCAAGCATATGGTAGAAATAAGTTCCATGCCGGTCTCGAGTGTTTCACAAAAATACATCTTCGGCCGAGTGTTGAGTGATCTCCCGTGAGGTATGTGAACTTGTATATAAATGGAATTTTAAAAAGGCATGTTATGCCCAAATAAGTAATTTCTCTTATGAAACGTTCCAAATAAATCATAACGAATAGGATAGTAAATAGCATAAAAATAAAACCCAATAAAGATCTTGGACTCCCAACACTCAAGACAAACCCAAAACTTCTCTTCTACCCATTCCATTTGGGCGTGTAAGCCACATTATAAAGAGTTTTGCTTGAGGACAAGCAAAGATTCAAGTGTGGGGGTATTTGATGTGTGTAAAATGCAACATATAAATTACATCAAATGAGGCATAAAACTAACCCTTTTTTAGTAGTAATGTTGAAAAAAGTGTGCTTTTGTCTTCCTTTTGTATTTTCAGAACTAAATGAGCGTAATTGAACAAAAGGAACAAATATCCAGCAAAATCTAACATAAATACAAGAAAAGGAATAAACGTGGCATGCCCGACCCTCGACAACATCTTCCCAAGCAAAAACAAAGAAACAGAAGGCTTACCACGGCCCCATGCCGAGCGGACACGGGGGCGTGGCAAGGAGCCTGCAGAAAAGACAAATCTATAGAAGCTTCTATTCCTAGCACGGGGGCGTGCCCAGCTCGACACGGGCCGTGGTCAACGCTAAGATTCGCAGAATCTTGTAAATCTTGATAGTACAGATACGCTTCTACACACGGGGCCATGCCCAGCGAATACGGGGGCGTGTGGAGCCATATACAGACAATTGCAATTATTGAAGAAAGAGAAAGAGGATGGACATGGGGCCGTGTCCAATGAACACGGGGCCGTGTCCGGGCTTTTGTGTAGGCTATAAATAGGGGTGCTTGGTTCACTTCAAAGGCATCCCTTGGCAAACCACCTCTCTCCCACTTCACCACCACTACAACCCACATCCACCACCATCATCCATCTTAGAGTGTGTGTAGTAGTCTCGGGATCCAAGATTGATAGTAAGAGTTCTTGACAATCAAAGGCCATGTTTGCCTAAGTCTTTTAGATCACTTGGTGAAGACAAGCATTTAATGTAACACTTTTGATTTTTAATCTTTTAGCACTTTTTATTTAGTTTTGTATTAATGACTTTAATAACTAGTTTCTTATGTTGAAGGTGAAACTTCCTTATCATTTGTCCGTGGTGTCTTGGCGTTATTTTACTGTCTATATAAAATAAAATATTTTCACCATTCATATCTCTACGGTCTATATAGAGATATGTTGGCTACCTGGTCGGGGGTTAAGGGAATGGTTTGGTAAGGTTCTTGCCTTGTTCAGTGTATAGATCCTGCAAGGACCTGGGTCAAGCTTACTAGGATCTCCTTCAATACCCACTGGTATTGGATGTCGGGGGTGCGAATGGCTTGATCCCCTCATATGTAAACTACTATTAATACATTAACCCGGCTACTTGGGATCGTATCCCTACTGACTCAAACCACTTAGCCGAGGGTAACGTCACCTTCAAAAGAGGGGCCTACCACATTACGCATTAATAACTTAATTAATTATCTTCCAATATTCCGACCCTTTGGGATTGTATCCTTGCTGACTCAAACCACTAGGTTGAGGGTAACATCACCTTCAAAAGAGGGGCCTACTACTATAACTAAGATAATCTCTTAAAAAGTGCAAAAGTGCGGAAATCATCAAAGGTTACATTAAAGGCGAGTCGGATCCAAGTGATTCATCTTGTCTATCTGTTTTTATTTTATTTTATTTTTCAGCATTTTTAGTTTTTATTTTCGTATTTAAAACCTTTTCTAAACATTTGATTTAATTAGACGTTGAGGATAAACCGGTACTAAAAGCTCTTGTGTCCTTGGACGACCTCTGTATCTTACCAACGCTATACTACGCTCACGATGGGTGCACTTGCCCATATGTGTGTTTAGTGTTAGTACAATATCGTGTTTTATAAATTTAAAACTTGACTAAAGTGTTAAAAGGGCTTAAAATATTAATAAAAATATATCACACTACACACGCATCATAGATATTCATCGCACTGGTGATATTAGTCATGATCTCATTTGATCATATAGACTAGAGGCTTGGGCATAGCCCTCCACCTTGGACAGAGAACCATAAGGTCACAACTGTCATTTATCTTAATTGACAATAAAATATAGCCCATAGTTAAATCATCATTAAGGATGTTAAATTATATGATCATCACATTGATGATATTAGCCATGATCTAATTTGATCATATAGGCTATGAGGCTTCGACGTAGTCCACCACTTAGACGGCTAGTGTGGTTCCTCGGGTCACACTACCAGGAGGATTAACATTATTTTAATGTTAACACATAATAATTGTCTTAATGGTTTAACAATAAATATATGTAGCCATGGTCGTATTTGACGATAAGGCTTATGAGGCTTGAACATAGTTCACCACCTCTGGATAGAAGGGCTGGTCATCCTTAACTATCATTTATAATTGCCAAATAATATAGACTTTTCCAATTGGCTGGTCAAAAACCATTAAGAAGATCTTTTGGAATCATGGAGCAGATCGATAAAGTTTGAATTAAAATCGAGACGATCGCTTGAAAAGGATGTAATGAATACATATAATATATATAATTCCAAAATTTTCATTAAAAGATAAAATATTACAATACTTTGCCTTAAACAGGACTTTTGAAATAAACTGAAATATTGTCCACGTAGGGACTAAAAGGAAATACATGTCTACGCAGGGACTAAAAGAAAAGACATGTCCATGCAGGGAATTTTGGAAATATAAATAACAATACATAATAAATAAAAGAAAGCCCTTACTCGTCTTTCTTTCCCCTGACTAGCTTGGAGAGTTTCTTGAAGAACTTGTTTGTCTTCCTCTCGGCCTTCTCAGCCTGACGCTGAATTTGTTCCGATCTTTCTAAGGCCTGATTACTGGCCTCTATCTGTGGAGGTGGTTGTGGCTGTGGTTGAGGCATAGCAGGATACTGGTACCCATAATTTGGATATCCAGTACCTGGGTAGGCAGGCGGGAAGGGGGACGGATATAAAGCATTATGTACGACCGCTTGCATATAAGGGTCATATGATGGCGGCTGACAGTTATAATCTATCAGCGTAGATAGATTAAAAGGATTGTATTTGGATACATAGGGATTGGGTTATCAAAACCCGATGGCGGTAGTGGTTGAACAAACTTTACAGGAGTCAGATCAACCACTAGTACAGTGTTTGAGGGTCCACCCATTTGTGGGTCCTTAGGAATAGGTGGATATCTTTGGGTAAAGGTGGTTGCGAACCCGACCGTTGTCTCATGCGCACTGACATGCGTGCTCCACATTTTCTCTTTGGTGGTTCTGGTGGTGGCTGCAGTTGTTCCACTGGTTCCATTTGCACGTCTTCTGGTGGAGGCGGCGGAGGCGATGTCAGAGAATGAGAAGGAGTGTATTCTCGAATGTGAATTGGTTCCAATATTGGTCTCATTCGTTAGGACCTTGGTAAGGTAATCCTACGTAAGATGCTGTACCACTAGAAATCTCAATGGGGTGCATATATGACCCCGATGGTGGCGTCTCCGTATCTGAGTCTTCGTCCAGTTCATTGGGTTGGTCCAACTGGTTTTGGGTAGCTGGAGGTGTGTTGATATACTAGTTCGGGTCAAATGACCCATGAAATGAATGGGAATGTGAGAGATGGGATTGGTGTGAATGATGTGATTGATGGGAATGACAATGGTAGGAATGATGGTAAGATGGTGATGAGTCATGTGAGACAGAATGTCTCGCTGGTTTTGACGAATAAGAGTTTCCGAATCTTGTTAAGGATCCGAGCTGTGAGAACGAGAGGGTATATGTCCTGATGGTCCTCCCCTCATCGGACCTTTTCGACGTCCCATTCCTCGAACTCTTGGCGGCATTTTATATTCCCTCCCAAAAATCAAAAAACAATGTGTATATAACTTATTAAGGATAAGTGTTAATCCTAGGTCATTGCCTAGACTCAGAAAGTCTAAGGATTATACTTTGTGTTGTTTGAGATTAAACACAAAAGGCTAGTGTTTAATTCTGTCAAACGTTGGCTCTGATACCAACCTGTCACACCCCGATATTTCAACATCGCCCGGTGGGCCCGATTGGGGAGTACGTGACGAGATTGATATCAAGATACACAAACACAGATAGCACAGCGGAAGTCTTGGATTTAAAATGTTATTACAAACATAAAGGTCCGAGTGTTCAAAATAATAATACAGACTGCTTGTAATAAAAGTTCCACAGGCGGATAAAAAAAGTACAGAAATGAGATAACAGACTATAGGCTTATGCAAAGGAGTTACAAATTCCTCTTATAGCATTACCAAGCAGCTTCCAGCCTCTTACGTAACCTTGCAACCTGTCACTTAGTCTTTTGAAGATACGTCATTTTACACTGGTAAATACAAATAACCGACTCATTTTGAAAATATTTCAAAAACGTTTAAGTGCATAAGGCACATGTATTTTCATAAATAGGTTGGGACAATTCAAAATGATCTTGTATACAGTTTTACAAGCATGTCAATACATATGGGGTTCCGTGCAGAAACCGAATAAGATGATTAACCGACACGCCACTTAAACCCACAAAGGGGTATCCCCAATATGGGTAAGAAAAACATTTTATAATAGCATTAGTATTTGTCAGGTGTATGCCTACACTCCGTGCTTAGTTGTGGCCATTAGTAACTTAAATGGGCCTAGTATATCCAGGACACGATCGCGTTAACCCTCAATGTTTAAGTTATCAGACAAAATAGATTAAAATGGGTTATGAAGATTTTGTAGTCACAATCCGACACATGATCCCATACCCGACCAAGCGGTAATAATTTACCGTATCCCAAGCCCGTATAGGGAAATAGGTTAAGAGTATTTACCTAGCTTAATTAGGTCTTACAATGCAAGATAATAAAGTAAGCACAACCGTAATCAAATAACTAAGGTTGGTTGCAATCTACCGGAAGGCCTTAGTCTGGAATGAATGGTATAATAACTAATTAGAATGTTAACGGGTCCTATTCAAGTCGTAGACTTGGACCGGTTAACTTAAATTAACGAAAACAGTACGATATGCTTGATTAAGCGATGACCGGAATAGAATATAGTTTAAACCCAACAAGTACTAAGACTTGTATAATATGGGTAAACAATATACATTCTATAATTTGAAAGGATTTGACCCATTTCGGTAAACTAACGTAAACTAGTTACATAAGTTCAACCGTACGCATATAAGCGATATCGGGTAACCAGATGAGTCATAAAGAAGTTCTATATGCCAAGATAATTTAAACATGTTACCAAGTCAGTAGGTAACCAAGGTTTTATAAACATTATGGTTTAAAACCAAAATATGCACCATAAGGGCATTTTTGTCATTATATTAAATAATTTGAGAACTTGCATAAAAATCTGAGTTATGAAAAAGTACATTTTGTAAAAAGACTTTAATTATTTTATAATATCAGAAAGTAATAAGTTTTGTATGATAGTTATGGTTTAGAACCATACTATGCGCCAAAGGGCGTTTTGATCATATTATAACATAATTTACGAACTTGTAACAAAACTCAGGTTATGAACAGGTTTATA
This sequence comes from Helianthus tuberosus, assembly GCA_030545235.1. Taxonomy (NCBI): domain Eukaryota; kingdom Viridiplantae; phylum Streptophyta; class Magnoliopsida; order Asterales; family Asteraceae; genus Helianthus; species Helianthus tuberosus. Next base: position 130,750,988 of record CM060397.1, on the reverse strand, counting down.
ATACCAAAATATGTTAATTATAATAACATATCAATAGGTAATTCGTTTTGCAGGTTCATCATTGGTTAAAACCAAGTTTTATACAAAAAGGCAATTTGGTCATAATTAGGCATAATTTAAGAACTTGTGTAAAAACTCAGAATCTAATTATGATCAAGTAGTATAACCTCAGAGGGTTATCTTACATTATAATGTGATCATAATACAACTTAAATTCAGTAGCAAACTATGCTAAATCGGGTCAGAATCGAAAGTCAAAGTAGAAGTCAAACTGCTCGACTTTCGGTTGCAAACCAACACTAAAACTAGAAATGACGGGCTGAACATGTTCATACATGTTCTAATATTAATTACCAATAGATTAAGTGTTAAAAACATGGGTTATAACATTCATAAGATCAATTTATAAAGTTTACGAAGATCTACCATTTGACTTTTTAATTAAGATAACTTTGACCCGTCATTTGACCAAGTTAACGTGATTTCTAGGATGTGCCCTTTTAAGGGATTAACACCTACCTAATTACGATCACGTTTCCATGTTCGATTCGAACAATGGCTGGACCATAATGGTCTAAATCGAAAGTCAAAGCAAAAGTCAATTTGCTTGACTTTCGGCTTAATAAAAGCCTATAAACTGAAAGAACAAGGATGAAGCACTTACAAGTGGTCCAAGAGATTACAACTCAGAGGGAAGCTCCTATATGATCAAGAACTTCCAGAGGAGAGTAGAGAAGTGTTTGAAGATATGGTACAAGTGAAAATGAAAGATCATGAACCTATTTATACTTGTGGAGCTTGAAAGGGATCATTACATGTGTTGGCACTCAGTTAGGATCATTACAAGTGTATAGGGAAGCGTCAAGACCTACTAGAATGCTCAGAGTTTTGAATAGGTGGCATATATGCAAAAATACTTGGTCCAAACAAAACATTCTGCCAGCAAGGTCCTTACGGACCGTATACGCTCATAGCTTACGGTCCGTAAGCTGGTGACGCGCACATTATTTTGAACCTCTTGCGGACCGTATGGTATACAGTCTTACGGTCCGTATACAATAGCCAATCATAAAAAAATAAGGCTCTTGCGGACCATAAGCACTTAAGTTTGCAGTCCGTAAAGGGTCAATCAGAGGCAAAGTTTTAGCATGTTGACACCTTTAGTCCCTCCACATTTAAACTTTCATATACTGTCGAAATTAGTCCCTCTTGTCCAACATTAGGCACAAATGAGAGTTTGAACTCGTGTCAGTACACGATTGGACACGAATTTACGAGGTGTTACAATTGTGATGCCTCAAATTTAGACATTGGCTATGTTCTCATACAAAGAGACAAAGTCATAGCCTATGCATCAAGACAATTGAAAATCCATGAAAAGAACTACACAACTCATGATCTTGGGTTAGGTGCTATTGTTTTCGCTCTCAAGATTTGGAGACACTAACTTTAGGGTACAAAATGTGTGGTTTTCACATACCACAAAAGTCTCCAACATATATCCAACCAAAGGGAACTAAACATGAGGCAACAACGTTAGGTCGAACTTCTGAACGACTACGACTGCAAGATTCGCTACCATCCTGGTAAGGCGAATGTAATAGCTGATGCTCTTAGTCGTAAAGAACGTGTCAAGCAACACGTATTTTCGAAGTACAATGTACTTGTGTAACCCAAGACAAGATGTGTAATGAATTACCACATAGTCTCGAGCTTCATATTGAAACTAAAGATAATAGGCTACTCTATTTCATGAGCCGTTTGTGGGTTCCAAACCAAGACAATCTCCGAACCTTGTTAATAAACGAAGCCCATAAGACTTATTACTCTATCAATCCTGGTACAGACAAAATGTACATGGATTTTCGTATCCAGTATTGATGGCCAGGTAATGAAGAAGGATATAACATTGTACGTGTCCAAATGCCTTACTAATCAATACAAAAAAAGCCTAATCAATACGAACTTAGATGTATAATAAAAATATTCAAAAGCCCAAGTAGAACACATAATAACCAAGTGTATAGGTGAAAATACATAGACATACGTACATAGTCATTTAAGCCTACCATTATATCCTTCTTGAACCGTTTCACAATTATATAGAGTTGTAATCCTCCTCGGTTCATCATATATATCATCTATGTCTTTGATAATCACATGACGAATCGTCATGTGATAAAAAGTTATTTATCAAAGTAAAATGTTGAGCTACATAAAAAGGGTAACACTTAACGTAGTTTCACATTGACTTTACCTTTCGATGACACTACACATTAAAAGTGGATGCATGAAGGTATTTAACGTATCCTTTATAGACTAAAGCGTGAATATTGATTACGATACACAAAGATAAAACAACATTTTTAAAGCCACTGTTGGACTAGACCAGTGGCGAAGCTTGCCGGAGAAAACGGAGGGGGCTAAAACATATATACCCAAAAATTTCTATAGAATCGGGGGGGTAAAAACGTATATATCCAAAAATTTCTATATGAAAACTACATATATAACACTACTGAGCGAAAAATCCCGGGGGTCGGGCGACCCCCCCCCCCCCCGCCCCCAAGAAGCTTCGCCCCTGGACTAGACTAGCCTAGATGGTAGATTTGCAAGCCTTTTAGGTTAGAGATCGAGATCTCAAGTTCAATCTCAAACAAAGACAAAGACTAAATTATAATTGATTTGGTCTAATTTAGAGTTACTAGAGTTAGAGTTAGGTTAGTGCCCCGTTTGTGGTGTGCACATATAATGTATATATGTGTCGGCGCTCGGGGGGCAAAAGTGAAATGTTACTAACTTTAACGTTATTTTACTAATTTCGTGAAAATAACGTTAAAAGCGGCGGATGGTTAATCAAGCATCATGTGGTGACGTTGATAGCTGAAAGACACGGGGGTACATGCACCAATAAATCTCGTCCTGATTGTTTAAGTGTTATGTGTATTAGGTCCAAGACTTGATATAAAACTACAATCGAGCCGGGGGTCTCACTGGAAGCAGTCTCTCTATTCCTACAGGATAGAAGTAAGTCTGTCTATATCTACCATTCTCAGACACTATCTTAGTTTTGCTATTGGTGAGATTTAGTGAGTATGATGATGAGAGCTAGAGTAAGGTTGCTAAAAAAAACACTTTTTAAATATTTTCCCTTATAATATTAATTATTAAAAGAGTGGGCACACATATCGCTATTTGGAGTAGATATACAATCAAATTCTCATGTGTACTACCACTAGTCATGTAAATTATAAGCTACCAAAAATTACTCAATACAGTCACTCTTCTTTCTTCCCTATATAAACCCTGCAACCCTTTCTTCTTTCACTGCACCTTCACAAACACACGCTCTAAAATGTCTTCATCTGCATATCTCTGCATTCCAACTGATTCTTCTACCGTTTTCAGTCTCCCCCTCTTCCTCTCTATCGTCCTTTTCGCAGTTTTCGCCTTCCTCTTCCCTCCAGGCGGTCTCGCATGGGCTCTTTCTAAAACCACCATTCCCGGCCCATCTGGTCTCCCAATTCTAGGCCATGTGTTCACTTTCACATCTTCTTTAACTCACAGAACCCTAGCAAAACTCTCCACAACCTTCAATGCCACACCTCTTATGGCGTTCTCTGTCGGGGTGACTCGCTTTATCATCTCGAGTCACCCTGACACCGCCAAGGAGATCCTCAACAGCTCTGCGTTCGCCGACCGGCCTGAGAAGGAGTCGGCATACGAGCTGTTGTTTCACCGTGCGATGGGATTCGCACCGTACGGTGAATACTGGCGTATCCTTAGAAGAATATCATCTATTCATCTATTTTGCCCGAAAAGAATATCAACTTTTGGTGAGTTTCGGTTGAAACTAGGGTTAAAGATGGTGAACCAAGTTTCATCTTCCATGAACCGTAACGGGTTCGTGGAGGTGAAGAAACTGCTTCATTTCGCGTCGTTAAACAATGTCATGATGTCGGTTTTTGGTAAATCGTATGACGATTTCGATAAGGATGGCTTTGAGCTCGAGGAGTTGGTTCGGGAAGGGTATGAGTTGCTCGGTATCTTTAATTGGAGTGATCATTTTCCGATCGTAGGCTGGTTTGATATTCAGGGAGTGAGGAGGAGATGCAGAGAGTTGGTGTGTAGAGTTAATGTTTTCGTTGCGGAAATCATTAAGGAACACCGGGAAGGAAGGTCTGATGGCGGAGCTACGGTGGGTTATGAGGGTGATTTTGTTGATGTTTTGCTTGATTTGGAAAGTGAAAACAAGTTTACTGAATCTGACATGATCGCTGTTCTTTGGGTACGTTGCTATTTTTAATAGGGTTTAAATTTGTCATCTACTTTGTTTAAACTAGCTCGAGTCAAAAAATAAGTCCGTTTAATAAACTAATATGTATATGAGCTTTATTTATCGAGCTGGAGTAAGCTTATGAGTCTAAACGAGCACATATTCATATAATTTGAGTTAAGTACCATTTTAGTAACTGTGGTTTGGGTCATTTTGGCAGTTTAGTTCAAATGTTTCATTTTTCGTCTGTGGGTTCAAAAATGTTTCATCGTTGCATTTTACTCTACTGTGTTAACTTTATCCATTTTTTCTGTTAATGAGAAGGGTAATTCGGCCATTTTATATAGCCGAATTGTCCTTCTAGTTAACAGAATTACATATAAAATGATTTAATTGCCCTTCTCATTAATAGAAAAAATTGATGAAGTTAATCAGTGGACTAAAATGGCAACGGTGAAACTTTTTTGGATCCAGAGGCGAAAAATGAAACCTTTGTACTAAACTGACAAAATAACCCAAACCACAGGGACTAAAATGGCATTTAACTCTATAATTTTCATAAAATTATCTAAAATATTTTTAAATATCTATTTACATAATAATTATTATTGTATATATACTATATCACACACGGGGATTGTTCAAATGAAAACCACTTTTATTGTGAAAACTCGAAAACTAACTAAAAAAACACCAAATTTTTTTTTATTTTTTTATAAAAATCGCAGATTTTTATATATAAAAAAACTTTATTTAAAAAAAAAATTTGTAGTACACATGTGTAGTATTACACATGTGCATTACAATTTTTTTTTTTGAATTTTTTTTTATATAAAAAAACCTTCGAAAATTGGTATGCAAAAAAATAAAAATTTGCATGTTTTTTGGCTTTTTTAATTAGTTTTCGAGTTTTCACAATAATAGTGGTTTTCATTTGAACTTCCCCTATCACACTATACATTATGTGTAAATTAATAAACAATATTGGTAATAAAAAAAAGAAACGAGTCGGGCCGAGATTGAAAAGCTAATAAGGAAACCAATAGGGTTTTAGAAATAGAGCTCCCGAATTCACGCTCTAGGTTAAGTTAGCCCTGCACAAACTGTATGAAATTACACCCTAAAATTTCACACAGTTGTTTGATTTGGTTTAAATATCTCAATAATTAGTAATCATAACATTATGATTTTGCAGGAAATGATCTTCAGGGGAACAGATACGGTGGCGATCCTGTTGGAATGGATTTTGGCGAGGATGATATTACACCCGGACATTCAAGAAAGAGCACAATCCGAAATCGATAGTGTTGTGGGGTCGGGTCGACCCGTATCTGATGAGGATCTTCCAAACATGCCTTACCTACATGCAATTGTAAAAGAAACTCTACGTATCCACCCACCGGGCCCACTTCTATCGTGGGCTCGGCTTGCAATTTACGATACCCAAGTGGGTCCACACATGATACCAGCTGGGACAACGGCCATGGTCAACATGTGGGCCATAACCCATAATGATCAAATCTGGGCTGACCCGGAAAGGTTCAATCCAGATAGGTTTATAGGTCAGGAGGTTTCGATAATGGGTTCGGATCTTCGGTTGGCTCCGTTTGGCGCGGGTCGGAGGGTTTGCCCGGGAAAGGCAATGGGTTTGGCTACTGTTCAACTTTGGTTGGCCCAGTTGCTTCAGAATTTCAAATGGGTCGACTCCGGATCCGGGTCGGATTCAGTTGATTTATCAGAGTGTTTGAAAATGTCAATGGAAATGAAGAAGCCATTGGTGTGCAAGGCTGTGGCTAGGGTGTGATGATGTGGCAAGATAATTTAATAACTATAGTCATATAAGAAGGATAATTTAGGAATTTCAGAAAGTTGGGTTGTAGGGGTGGATTTGAGATATGCATTTTGTAAGTTGTAACACAACTTCTTGTTTGGTACATATTAGATATGTGTGCTCTTATGTATGTGTATGTCATGCCCTTTCTAGTTATGTAATGACAATGCTATTGTTATGGGATTCTCTATTAAGTTAAATTCTATTATTTTGGTTGTTGATTGTCATTTCTAACCATAAATAGTAATTATCCATGTTCCTGTCCAACTTTCCAGGTCTTTTCATCAGGCATTTGCTCGTACAAATGTCACACTCAAGAACGACATCGATTAGTGGTTTAGAATATGATAGTACATATGTGGGCTACTATATTGTTGTCGTCTTTTGGCGTTTGTTTGTTTGTAGTTATATAGCAACTAACGTACCATAAGAAGATCATCTTGATTTGTAAACCCGTTTTAAAATTCAAAAATCAAAATGAAATTTAGAAGTGAAAAGTAGGTATCATTAACATTTTGTTTGTTATTAACTCAAATACCTAACATTTCATTCATCTTTATTCTTTCATGCTTTGTGCTTTATGACATTTGCATATTGAAAGGTTGTGGCTCTTTTGGCATTGTGGTATTTACTTTGTACATTAGCGATTTGAATATCTATAGATTCTTTCTTCACACCACACCTATTCGGCTATTCTGATTCTATATCAATTTCATATGTAAATTCTTCAATACCTCCATAAAGTAGTTACACGACAATTTAGCGATGCTTATCAACACATTGTTGCAATATGTGATTCTTGTCGTTTTACGTCTTCGTTTTGTTTGATATTGATGATCCTTACTTTTTCTTATGGCATAATATGTCGTCTTTAGGAGTGTGACGACTTTATATCTTTTTTTTTTTAAATGAGATACCAATTCAATCTTTTAATGCATAAGGGAATTCTTCTTGTAGTGCACAGAGATGGTGGTTGTTATCGGAACATATTCTATTGACCAGATCACTTGGTGATCAAAATATCGTCTTTTAAAGAGTCTTACATTCAGCGTTGTAAACAACTAGTCATTACATATATATTTTATACTAATATCTTTATCAAGCATAATATAGAGTTAATTGTCATTTATGGTTTTATCACTTATGTCATTTCAGGTCAATTTTCAAAATTGTACGAGTTTCCTCTCTGACGTTCTCGAAACGTGTCATTTCAGTCCAAAAAACTAACTCTAGTTAAAAAACTCATTTATCTCAGGGATAATGTCACACTCTCAAAATCCACATGCGGAGCATTACCGCGAGGCGTATGACTGACCAGGATCACGCCACCAATCATATTGAACATCAAATAAAGTAAAGTAAAAACCACCACAATCAATACGATTAGTGTTACGAAAACAAATGAGCAAAACCGTGTTCAAGCGTCAGCGGAAGCATAAAGTTAAAAACCCAATAATTAGTTTAAATTTATAAAGTTTAATAGGAATCCAATAGATGGTTCCCCGCCACAATGACCATTCCTCCGTGCAAGCTCCAGCATAGTACCCAACGTCCTGCAAAGCATGTAGTAACGTATCAACAAAAATGTTGGCGAGTTCACAGTTGTTTAGTGTTGTTCTGAAAACGTAGTTTTATTAAATTACTCTGTTCTTTAGAAAACATGTCATGGGGAGCTACCCCATTGTTTTAAACTACTAGATGTACCATATCGACTACTGATTGTAGTTATGTTTAGTGCCCCGAGTCAATGTCTATCATTATTGACTAAGTGCCCAAGTAGATTAGTCCACGCCCGTCCTCTGCGGCACGATGTGAGGCTTGTCAAACCTAATGTCGCTATTTAACTAATAAACCCGTTCGCCACTGGCCCGACGATTAATCGGTATAAAATGTGTGGGGACTTTCAGATAGAGTTCCGTCTACTCCGCATAAGACATGTTAAATAAATAGTAAATTAACGGTTTTTGTCCCTCGCAAGGGGACGAGGTTACCCGTATTCTACCAAAGGAGAATACGTAGGTTGCATCCCACCCAAGGGGGATGGTTGTTATTTGCTCCATTCCCAAACCACCGGGAATTACATGCTTTTTATAAAAGTGTGAACTCACCTTAGATTAGCTCGGCATATTAAATTAAGTGTATGAAATCTAAAGCGACTGATCACGCCCTATAATAGTTACCATGGTATATTAGACTTTGTTTAGACATTGCACGAAAGTCCTACACTGTCACACCCCCAAAATACCACATGCGGGAACCCCGCGAGGTTTGTGATGTACCAAGATCTAGCCACTAATCACATTGGACCAATAACAAGATATTATGTAAAAGTTCCCATTTATTAAGATATTGTAATTTCAAAACATAAATTAAAACCCAACATGTTCAGCGGAAGCATAATGTAAATCATTGTTCAAGTGTTTCAAAATCTAAATGTATGAAAACCAGTAGACTTGTCTCGTGTTTCCAAGTGACTCGACCCATGACCACTCCAACAATCCAGATAGCAAGTTTCATATCCAAATCTAACGACCTGCAAGCATGCAGACAAGTGTATCTGCACAAAGCTGGCGAGTTCACAGTTTTGTAAAAACGTTTAGTTGCCAAGTGTTTAATTTAAAAAGATGTTGATAATAACTCGAGTAGCGCAAGATGGCGTCAGTTTGTTTGCCCATCCCCAATGCCCTATCAAACATTGGTCATTTGGTTAAGGTCATTAGTTCACGCCCGTCCTCTCAGGTACGATGTGAGGTTGCCAAGCCTAATAGGGTTATCAACTAATACCTTGTTACTTCTCAGGTAACTAGTTCGGTAGTAAGATGAGACTTAAGGTGATAGGAGTGAGTGTATTATCCAACATCCCAGTTTAACCCAGAAAAGACGTATTCCTCTCAGGAATACCTATTTGTTTATGCCACCCACCGGGACGCATGCTCAGGGAGTAGTGAACTTACTTTAGATTTGCTCGGTAATTTTAGTTACGTATTCCAAGTTGGTCAACCAAGCCCTAACGTGGTTACCAATGACAGTCAGTTTCTTAAACACTTAATGCAAGGGGAATCACATATCACACAAGTAACGTACACGTATCATCATACAAGTTGTAATAGTTGATCATGAAATCCAACAATCCGTGACATATATCATAACATTACGTGGCAGGTGTCTGGACCTCATACCAGCTTGTTCACATGTCCACATCTAACAATCATAAATCATATAAGTGTGCGATCTACATGGTTTGAGGCCCAGTCCTAGTGTACAACAAGTAGTGTGAGGTTCTAGTTTTGTTTACGACCCAACGCTAGGGTACGACCCAAATAAAACAACAATGTTCAATTGAGTGTGCGGCCCGGTAACATTCAAAGCCCAATCAATTGCAAGTTCACATAGAGTGTGCAATTAAGTTTAACTTGTGCGACTCGTATTTTGTTCGTGAGCCAGTGTGCGATTGTCGCAACCCCCGGCCCCTAATCACTTGGAAACGGGCGGCGGCGAACCAGTATCAGTGGTATCGGTGTTTACCAATTTGGCAGTGGAATTTACTTCAGGACCGTAGTTAGGAAATATTTTATCAGAGTAAAATACCACATTTTATAATATTAAATACATAGGAAATCCCCAAGTTTCCATTATAACATCTTTTTAGGGTTAAACCCTAATTTATTGAATAAAAACATCTTCTTTATTTTGGTAACTTTTATAGCTACTTTTCCAAGCCTTCAGTGCTGTCCAGTTGGCTTCTAATTAGCTTTCACATTTTGTTACCTGAAACGCGTTTAAAAACATTTTATCAGCAATAAATACTGGCGAGTGAATCCCAATTTAATCAAGCAAAGTTTTATCATTTTACAGCATTGAGGGCAATCCATCAATACATTTGTTTACAACTACTTTAATTACCACACACGGTATTGTCAACCCGACTTGTGGTCATGTTACTACTCACAGTGCAGTAACAAATTTTGTATACAAAACCCCAACATACCGAAGATAATTGTAGAATTACAAATACTCAATCACTGTTATTTATAATGTAAAACAATTGAGGTTTTGTAAAAACAGTTTACAAAAAGAAGGATTACTCACATTGCTAGTTTAGGTATTTCCTTTGTGACTTCCTGGTTATAATCTATTAATTAAACAATGCACACACGTTAGTATAATAACCCAATTTACATTAGTTATGCCCTCCCCGAGACAGAACTCCAATGACTACGTCGGGCAGAGCCTCGACAGTCGTTACGGAGCACTAGATCAATCGGGCAGCGTATCTAATACGTAACTGGGGGTTATGATACTTACATCGAGGCAGAGCTTCGCTAATTAGGGGGTATAATACCCGGGAATTACTTATACTATCAGAGATTAAGAGAGAGAAAGAGAATTGTGAGCTGTCTGGACTAAATGCCGATGGCATCCATTTATAGGGTCTGATCGACCTTTTGTCACGCCCCGTGAAAGAGAACAAACGGGCTTTCGCGGCCCGCGAGCTAGGGGAAATAGGGCATAGCTTGGACCAGTCACAAGTGTAGGTGCGACGAGTGGCAGGACACGTGGCAGCATAGGGTTTCGTCTAGTGGCACTAGGTCGCGCCCCGCGACAGCCTTCATTGGCTCTGTCGCGCCCCGCCAGAGACCATTGAATTTTGTTTTTATTTAACTTTTATAAAAATAAAGTATTTAGGGTCCATTTTTCATATACGGGTGTATTTTAGGACGTTTGGGAGTGTTCTAAATATTTTTGGAAGGGTTGTTATATCCTCTCCACCTTGTTTTAGAACTCGTCCTCGAGGTCTACTGGAACAGGTGTGGATATTTCCTCTGTATCTCTGATTCAATCTCCCAAGTGTACTCTGGTCCTCTCTTAGAATCCCATTTTACTTTAACTAGAACCAATCTCTTGTGTTTGAGATTCTTGACTTTTCTGTCTTCAATCTGTAGAGGTCTCTCTACAAACTTAAGTTTCTCATTTACCTCTATTCCTTAAGAGGTACCACTAAGGATTCATCGGCTAAGCACTTTTTGAGATTACATACATGAAATACATCATGTATTCCTGCCATTTCCTCTGGCAGTTGTAGCTGATAAGCTACTAGTCCTTTTCTTCTAATAATCTCAAAGGGTCCAACATACCTAGGGCTTAGCTTTCCTCTTTTAATGAATCTTACAACTTGTCACACCCCCAAAATCCACACGCGGAGTATCACCGCTTGGAGGCGTGACTGACCAGGATCAAGCCACCAATCATATTGAACAAGCATGCAAATAATAATAAAATCCAACACAATACAATTGGTGTGTGAACAAAACATAGTTTAAGTTATCAGCCGAAGCAAATAGTTCAAAACCCAAATAGTAAATCCAAAGTAGTAAAGTTATCATGAACACTCAATGTCCATGCTCCACAACGACTCTTCCCCATGCAAGCTCCTGCTAAACCTAGTGACCTGCAAAGCATGTAGTAACGAGTCAACAACAATGTCGAGTGAGTTCACAGTTGGTTGTCCAGTTTAGAGTTGTTCCAAAAACACATTTTGTTCTTAACCAGCTATCCAGCCGTGGGGGTTACCCCATAGTTCGAAAAATGTTTATTAGTTACCCATTCTTACGTTGGCTATTCCAGCCCAGCTCTCTGGCCGTGGGGGCTACTCCATGTTTAATTCACCAGACTCGTTACGATATCGACTACTAACGTTCGTCATGTTTAAGTGCCCTAACGTCTGTGTCTATCATCACTGACGTGACATAGTCCATTAGTCCACGCCCGTCCTCTGCGGCACGGTGTGAGGTTTGTTAAACCTAATAGCGCTATTTAACTAATGACCCGTTCGCCATTGGCCTCGGTGATTAAGTCGACACAAAAGGAGGGACTTCGTTGATAGAGTTCTAGTCTAGTATGATTAAATCCGTCTCAACAGGATGAGGAATCTATGTTCCTGAATACGTCTCAACAGGACGAGGAATCCTTATTCCTTAACCCATTCCCAACCCCTGGGAATCCCATGCTTTGTAGAGAAGTGTGAACTCACCTCGGTTTTCTCGGTATGCTTAATTACTTGACCACAATTAGTTCAATCAAAGCCGAGAGACTCGATCGACAGAGATGATGTTGCCTCTAGGGGGTTTGTGTCCACTGCCGTCGCACATAGGGAAGAACTCTAGGGTTTTTCTATAAGTATTCTAATGAAACCGATTTCACAAGTTATATCGTTGACAACAATGGGTCAGCCGAACACCCTTGGGCCGAAGCCCCGTCATGACAAAAACACTGATTTCGTCGAAAAGAGGAGTGTTTTCTTCGAGTGGATGTTTTCGGGTGTGAGTGTTTTCGGCCAAGGTTCCACCTTTTTGTTTTTAAATGTACAACCCTAATATTAATACAAGATACATTGTTAACTTATACACGTATAGTGCACACCATATATCTACAACAACAAATATATTACACATCAAGTAGTTATAAAAACACACTTGCAAATAAGTAACAAGTTAATTCGAATAGAGACCGTGAAACTTGGGTTGTCACATTATCCCCAACTTGAAAGAAATTTCGTCCCGAAATTTAGCACGTGGTTACTGAGGAAGCTAGTCGTGTTGTGTAGTTTACTGGTTTTCCTGGGGTGTCACATCATCCCCCCGTTGTTTTGGAATTTCGTCCCGAAATTCTGTAGTAGCTTCAGCCTCAGTAGTGGTTGCACTGTCTTTGAATAACTGGGGATACTTGAGTTTCATTTGATCTTCTCGTTCCCAGGTGAACTCTGGGCCACGACGGGAGTTCCAACGAACTCGAACAAGAGGTATTCTGGTGTGTTTGAGGACCTTAACATCCCGGTCCGTGATTTCAACTGGTTCCTCGATGAATCGGAACTGATCGTCGATAGTGAGCTCCTTCAAAGGAACTATGAGGGTCTCATCTGACAGAAACTTCTTCAGATTCGACACGTGAAAAACGTTGTGAACTGCACTGAGTTCTGCTAGTAGGTTTAGTTTGTAGGCCACCCTGCCTATTTTCTCTATGATTTCGAACGGTCCGACATAACGTGGATTGAGTTTGTCTCGTTTGCCAAAACGAACCACACCTTTCCAAGGTGAAACTTGAGTAGCACTCGATCCCCAACCTGGAACTCGAGTGGTTTCCGGCGCTTGTTTGCGTAGGCTTTCTGACGGTCGCGAGCTGCCGCCATGCGTTGTCGTATCTGAGCAATTCTTTCTTTTGCATCTACTACAAGTTCTGGACCAGTGATCTGACTATCCCCCACCTCTGCCCAATCAAAGAGGTGACCGGCATTTACGCCCGTACAATGCCTAAAACGGGGCAGCTTTAATGCTGGTGTAGTAGTTGTTATTGTATGAAAATTCCATCAGTGGCAGATGCTTTTCCCAGCCATTTCCAAAGTCGATTACGCACGCTCGAAGCATGTCTTCTAAAGTTTGAATAGTGCGCTCAGACTGCCCATCCGTCTGAGGGTGATAAGCTGTGCTCATATCTAAACGTGAGCCAAAAGATTTGTGCATCGCTTGCCAAAGTTCTGAAGTAAAACGTGCATCACGATCCGAGATAATAGAGGTGGGCACCCTGTGCCTCGAGACAACTTCCTTAAGATATACGTCTGCTAAAGTGGAGAACTTATCCATTTCCTTGATAGCCAAGAAGTGTGCAGACTTTGTGAGTCGATCCACGATCACCCAAATAGTATCGTTACCACATTAAGATCTAGGCAGGCCAGTAACAAAATCCATGGAAATTTGTTCCCATTTCCATTGTGGTATCTCAGGTTGTTGGAGTAGGCCTGAAGGTTTCTGGTATTCTACTTTGACTCTCGCACAAGTCAAACACTTGCTGACGTAAGTTGCTATGTGGGCCTTCATGCAAGGCCACCAGTACGTAGTTTTCAAGTCGTGGTACATCTTATCCGAACCAGGATGTACTGAGTAGCGAGACTTGTGTGCCTCATCCATCACAAGCTCTCGTAGGTTGCCATAAAGTGGGACCCAAATGCGTCCTGTTATGTAGTAAGCCCCATCTTCCTTTTGTTCTAATCGTTGTCTTGAGCCGCGTAGGGCTTCAGCCCTGACGTTTTCTGGTTTCAATGCTTCCACCTGAGCATCTCGTATCTGGGAAGGAAGACTAGACTGGATAGTGAGTTGTAAAGCTCGTACGCGCTTAGGCGTAGTGTCCTTTCGACTGAGGGCGTCAGCCACAACATTGGCTTTGCCTGTGTGATACCTGATCGAGCATTCGTAGTCATTCAGTAGCTCGACCCATCGTTGTTGTCGCGTATTCAGTTCCTTCTGTTTGGTGATATGCTCGAGGCTCCTGTGATCGGTGTAGATGGCGCACTTGGTACCGTACAGGTAGTGTCTCCAGATCTTAAGTGCAAAAAGAACATCTCCCAGCTCTAAAGCGTGTGTAGTGTAGTTCCTTTCATGAACTTTAAGTTGGCGTGAGGCGTAGGCTATAAATTTATCCCGTTGCATCAATACACAACCAAGACCCTGAATTGATGCGTCGCAGTAAACCACAAAGTCGTCTGTGCCCTCTGGCAATGAAAGGATAGGTGCACTGCAAAGTCTATCCTTTAAGTGCTGAAATGCTAATTCCTATGCATTTCCCCATTGATAAACAACGCCTTTCTGCGTTAATGAGGTGAGAGGCTGTGCAATCTTGGAAAAATCCTTTATGAACCTCCTGTAGTAACCTGCCAAGCCTAAGAATTGGCGAATTTCCGTTGGTGTATGAGGTGCAGGCCAGTTCTTAATCGAGTCTACCTTGGATGGATCAACATGGATCCCATCCTTGTTTACCACATGGCCTAAGAAATGGACTTCACGAAGCCGGAAGTCGCATTTTGAAAACTTGGCGTACAACTGTTCTGCTCGAAGGAATTCCAAAATGAGTCGTAAATGCTACTCGTGTTCTTCCTGACTCTTAGAGTAGATCAGGATGTCGTCGATGAAAACTATAACGAACTTGTCCAGGTAGGGCTTGCACACTCGATTCATCAAGTCCATGAAGACCGCAGGTGTGTTTGTCAGCCCAAAAGGCATGACCAAAAACTCGTAGTGTCCATAACGAGTTCTATAGGCTGTTTTGGAGACGTCCTCTTCTCAGACTCTCAGCTGGTGATATCCTGATCTCAAATCAATCTTCGAGTAAAAGCTCGACCCTTGCAGCTGGTCGAATAAGTTGTCGATGCGTGGAAGAGGATAGCGATTCTTCACCGTCACCTTGTTGAGTTCTCGATAGTCGATACACATACGGAAGGTACCGTCCTTCTTCTTCACAAACAAGACTGGAACTCCCCAGAGCGAAGAGCTAGGACGAATAAAACCCTTATCCAAGAGTTCTTGTAGTTGCGTGGACAGTTCTTCCAGTTCTGATGGGGCTAGGCGATAAGGTGCTCAAGCTATGGGCGCTGCTCCTGGAGCTAGCTCGGTTTGAAACTCAATTTGACGATGTGGCAGAAGACCAGGTAATCCTCAGGGAATACCTCAGGAAAGTCACGTACAACGGGAATGTATTCTATTCTATTCTCTTCTCCTTCGTTGGTGCATTCGTCACGAGGGCTAAGATAGTTGTGTGGCCCTTACGTAACACTTCCGGGCCTTAAGGAAAGAAATGATGCCCACAACAGCACCCCCCCTTGTCACCATGAATTACCAATGGTTCCTCACCAGCACGAGGAATGCGAACGATCTTCTCTTTGCAAAGAATCTCTGCTCGATGTTGAGGTAGCCAATCCATACCAATAACGATGTCGAAACCATCACAACGTTGGGGTCATTCCTAGCATCACCCTGACCAATCACGAACACTCGACCCCTGGCACCATTGCCGTCGTTATTACCCCCGTTGTTGCCTCCATTTTTGTTCCCGTTTCCTTGGTTGTGGTTCTGATTCTGGTTCTGGTTCTACTGTGGGCAGTGTCTTTTGAAGTGACCTTCAGCACCACACTGATAACATCCCTTGTTACCCTGCTGTTGCGGCTGATTCTGTGGAGCTTGTGGCTGCTGTTGTCGGTTCTGGTTTACAGGACGTGAGCTTCTACAATCTTTGGCTTTATGACCAAGCTTGTTGCATCTCTGACAACGATCTTGGTTGCACGGCCCACTGTGGTGCAAATTACATCGATTCCATCTTGCCCTTGACTACCAGAAGGTTGCTGACCAGGACTCCGGTAGTCATCGATCTTTCGCTGTTGTACCTGGGACTGAACCGTAGTCGAACCCTTGCTGGAGGTTCCATCTCACTTCCGTTTGTTGTCACAGGAAGTAGCAGAAGTAGTAGTAGTAGTAGTAGTAGTAGTAGTAGTAGTAGTAGTAGTAGTAGTAGTAGTAGTAGTAGTAGTAGTAGTAGTAGTAGTAGTAGTAGTAGTAGTAGTAGTAGTAGTAGTAGTAGTAGTAGTAGTAGCACCGATAGGTTTAGGCAGCTTGTTCTGTTCCACTGCTTGGTCTGTGAGACGATGAGCAAGACGAGTAACATCCTGGATAGTAGCAAGGTTAGTAGAAGTCACATGACTTTGAATCTCTGGTACTAAGCCTTTGAGGTACAGCTCAATGCGCTTGATAGGAGGATCCACCATAGTTGGACATAACACTGCCAGTTCGTTGGATCGTTTCGTGTACGCTTCTATCTCTGACCCCGTCATCATCAGGTTAAAGAACTCCACTTCCAGCTTGTGGATGTCATCACGACTACAGTATTCATGTTTGATCAGTTCCTCAAAATCCTTCCATGGGGTGATATTAGCAGCCGCCAGCCCCAGCATCTGAACGTGCGCGTTCCACCAAGTTAGCGCAGTGCCTTCGAGAGTACAAGTGGCGTACTTCACCCTATGAGCCTCAGGGCATTCACACATCTCTAAGACAGACTCGAGCTTTTCAAACTAATGGAGGAGTCCAACGGCCGCTTCAGTGCCACTGAGAGTACTAGGACGACAGTCCATGAACATCTTGAATGTGCATACAGGTGGCTGAGCGTTCTGACCTTGTTGCGCAAGGAAGAAAAGACTGGGTTAAGCGCGAGAGTTGGGTCATGAGAGTAGGATCTAACATCCTAGGATAGGTTCGGAATAGCAGGTTATACCTCCTACCTGAGCGGCTGCGAGTGCTGCCGTAACTTGTTCGTTGATAAGAGTCGTTAACTGGGCGTGAGTTAGGTTCACACGTACACTCATGATCTTCACATCGAAGGGAATATGAGTGAGAAAGGTTCGCGAAAGTGCGATGACAGAAGAGAGTAAGCACACATGTGTTTTCAATCAATAGTTGTTACGTTTATCTAAGCATACCATGAGAAAAGTTCTATGTAACTAACAAGTAGGCAATAAAACATAAACCATATCACCTAGAATGTCGAGTCTTGCACGTGGAGCGAAGCGTCGTTGTGGATCGTTGAGCTCTGTTCAGGTTATAGTCTGGTTTTAACAAAAGCTTTTTCCTTTATTAAAACCAAGTACACTATAACCAATGGCTCTGATACCAATCTGTCACACCCCCAAAATCCACACGCGGAGTATCACCGCTTGGAGGCGTGACTGACCAGGATCAAGCCACCAATCATATTGAACAAGCATGCAAATAATAAAAGAATCCAACACAATACAATTGGTGTGCGAACAAAACATAGTTTAAGTTATCAGCGGAAGCAAATAGTTCAAAACCCAAATAGTAAATCCAAAGTAGAAAAGTTATCATGAACACTCAATGTCCATGCTCCACAACGACTCTTCCCCATGCAAGCTCCTGCTAAACCTAGTGACCTGCAAAGCATGTAGTAACGAGTCAACAACAATGTTGAGTGAGTTCACAGTTGGTTGTCCAGTTTAGAGTTGTTCCAAAAACACATTTTGTTCTTAACCAGCTATCCAGCCGTGGGGGTTACCCCATAGTTCGAAAAACGTTTATTAGTTACCCATTCTTACGTTGGCTATTCCAGCCCGGCTCTCTGGCCGTGGGGGCTACCCCATGTTTAATTCACCAGACTCGTTACCATATCGACTACTAACGTTCGTCATGTTTAAGTGCCCTAACGTCTGTGTCTATCATCACAGACGTGCCATAGTCCATTAGTCCACACCCGTCCTCTGCGGCACGGTGTGAGGTTTGTTAAACCTAATAGCGCTATTTAACTAATGACCCGTTCGCCATTGGCCTCGGCGATTAAGTCGATACAAAAGGAGGGACTTCGTTGATAGAGTTCTAGTCTAGTATGATTAAATTCGTCTCAACAGGATGAGGAATCTATGTTCCTGAATACGTCTCAACAGGACGAGGAATCCCTATTCCTTAACCCATTCCCAACCCCTGGGAATCCCATGCTTTGTAGAGAAGTGTGAACTCACCTCGGTTTGCTCGGTATGCTTAATTACTTGACCACAATTAGTTCAATCAAAGCCGAGAGACTCGATCGACAGAGATGATGTTGCCTCTAGGGGGTTTGTGTCCACTACCGTCGCACACAGGGAAGAACTCTAGGGTTTTTCTATAAGTATTCTAATGAAACCGATTTCACAAGTTATATCGTTGACAACAATGGGTCAGCCGAACACCCTTGGGCCGAAGCCCAATCATGACAAAAACACTGATTTCGTCGAAAAGAGGAGTGTTTTCGTCGAGTGGATGTTTTCGGGTGTCAGTGTTTTCGGCCAAGGTTCCACCTTTTTGTTTTTAAATGTACAACCCTAATATTAATACAAGATACATTGTTAACTTATACACGTATAGTGCACACCATATATCTACAACAACAAATATATTACACATCAAGTAGTTATAAAAACAATCAAATAAGTAACAAGTTAATTCGAATAGAGACCTTGAAACTCGGGTTGTCACACAACTCCTTTCCAAGGAGAAACTTTTAATAATACTTTATCTCGTACTGGAAATTCCAATGGCTTTGCCTGTTATCAGCATAACTCTTTTGTCGATCGCGTGCTGATTTTAGTCTTTCCTTGACTTGAAGTTTTGCAACCCCCGATCCCTTATCTGTCCCGGGAACGGGCGGACGCGAGCTCAGAGTTTTCGGTGGTATTAGGTTTGTTTAATTTGGCAGCGGAAGTTACATCAGGACCGTAGTTAGGAAATGTTTATCAGAGTAAAACCACCATATTTGATATTAATAATCACATGGGTAAAACACAAGTTTCTAATTACAATACGTTTATAGGGATCAACCCTATTTTATTGAATTTAAAACAACGCCTTCTAGGTAACTTTTATAGCCACATTTTTCCCAAGCCTTCAGTGCTCTCCAGCTGGCTTTTTACTAATTGGCTGTCACATTTTGTTACCTGAAACGCGTTTTAAAAAAATTTGTCAGTGGGAAATACTGGTGAGTGAATCCCAGTTTAATCAAAAAACATTTTATCAATTAAACCAGTATTGAGAGTGATCACATTGTTTATTTCTACACAATTACTGATTCAGTACTGTCAATCCTGACTTGTGGGTCATATTACACATTGGCTAACTCGTCGTCCAATGGTAACGTACTGTCATCCCCGACTTACTACTCACAGTGTAGTAAATTTTGTATACAAAACCCCAACATACCGGCAGTAATTGAAGAACTAAAAAGAATCAATCACCGCTTAATCACATTGTAAAACATTTAAGGTTTTGTAAACAGTTACAAAAAGGTTAACAAAAAGAGGATAAACTCACATTGCTATCTTAGACTTCGCGTAAGGGTTTCCTGGGAATAATCTATAATTTACACAAATGTACTTAGGTTAGTATCATAACCCTTTGAAAATATTAATGATACCCTCCCCGAGACGGTATTCCAACAACTACGTCGGGCAGAACCACGACAGTTGTTACGGAACACTAAATCAATCGGGCAACATATCTACTATGAAACCGGGGTTATAATACTTACAATGGAGCAGAATATCGCTAATTAGGGGGTATTATACTTGAATATAAAGCCTATATCTTCAGAAATTCGAGACTGAGAAAAGAAATGAACGATTGAAAGTGAAATCCCGAGGCCTTCTTATATAGTGCTGAAATCTGAGTCTCACGCGTCCCGCGTAACATATGGGCTGGGCTTACGTGGCTCGCGTCAAAGTAGGGTCAACGCGTAGCTCGTCCGGATCACCACTAGGCTTGACACGATGCTGACACGTGTCACCACCAGGTTGCGCCACTATCTTGATCTTTACGTGGCCCGCGTAAACGTAAGCTAAAGCTGACGCGGCCGCCTGAACTAAAGAAATCAAGCGGAATCAGGTTCTAGCCCTTATACCGCCCGCGTAAAGGTTCGGGGTGGGTCCACGCGGCCCGCCTCAGCTATATAATTTTTAGATTTTTAATTATTTTAATTACTATAATGAAATTCGGGCTCGGTTTTCATATACGGGGTGTACTTAATGACATATTGAGACATTTTAACATATACTAGGGTGTCGAAAATATTCGAGAGTGTCAGTTTTACTGAGGGTTATTACATCCTCCCCACCTTGTTTTAAAGCTCGTCCTCGAGATCTATTAGAACAAGTGCGGATATTTCTTTTGCATCTCTGATTCAAGCTCCCATGTGTCCTCAGGTCCTCTTTTGGAGTCCCACTTCACTTTGACCAGAACTAATCTCTTGTGCTTGAGGTTCTTGACTTTCCTATCTTCAATTTGTAGAGGCTTTTCTACAAACTTGAGTTGTTCATTTACCTCTATATCCTTAAGAGGTATTATCAGTGATTCATCAGCTAAACACTTTTTGAGATTAGATACATGAAACACATCATGTATTCCTGCCATTTCCTCTGGCAGTTGTAGCTGATAGGCTACAGGTCCTATTCTTCTAATAATCTCAAAAGGTCCAATATACCTGGGATTTAGCTTTCCCCTTTTTATGAATCTTACTACTCCTTTCTAGGGAGAGACTTTCAACAATACTTTATCTCCTACTTTAAATTCAAATGGTTTGCGTCGGTTATTAGCATAACTCTTCTGTTGATCACGTGCTGCTTTCAGTCGTTCCTTGACTTGAATGATCTTGTCGGTGGTTTCTTGCACTATTTCTGGTCCAGATAGTTGCTTTTCCCCAATTTCTGCCCAACAGACTGGGGTTCGGCACTTACGTCCATAAAGTGCTTCGAATGGTGCAGCATTGATACTTGTGTGATAACTATTATTATAAGAAAATTCTATTAAAGGTAAGTGATCGTCCCAATTACCTCCGAAATCAATTACACAAGCTCTAAGCATATCTTCCATTGTCTGAATTGTTCTTTCGCTTTGTTCGTCGGTTTGAGGATGATAAGCCGTGCTTATATTTAACTTGGTTCCCATTGCCTTTTGGAAACTTGACCAAAAATGAGAGGTAAATCGACTGTCCCTATCAGAAACAATTGATAAAGGAACTCCATGTAAAGAAACAATTTCATTTACATATAATTTAGCTAGTTGTTCCATACTGAAAGTTTCCTTCATTAGTTGGAAATGAGGTGACTTGGTTAGCCTATCTACAATCACCCAGATTATATCATTTCCTTTCTTTGTTTTGGGTAACTTAGTAACAAAATCCATTGTTATTAATTCCCATTTCCACACTGGCATTTCTAATTGTTGTAGAACTCCTGAGGGTTTATGGTGTTCGGCTTTAACTTGTGAACAGGTTAAACATTTAGAAACATAGGCTGCTATGTCCTTTTTCATTCCTATCCACCAGAAATTCTTTCTTAATTCTTAATACATCTTATCATTTCCTGGAAGCATCGTATATTTAGACTTATGGGCTTCTTCTAATATACGATGACGTAGGTTTCATAATTTAGGTATCCACATTCTCTATTTATGGAATCTCCAAATTCCATCTGTTCCTTGTTCTAACTCTTTTAGCATACCTTTTAATTTTTCAGCATCATCCTTGATTACTAATTCTTGTGCTTCTCTTATTTGATCATTTAAATCTACTTGTAGATTTAATTTAAGAGAACGTACCCTTTTTGGCTTTTCATGATATTTTCGACTTAAAGCATCTGCCACTACATTTGCTTTTCCTTCATGATACTGGATCACAATCATAGTCACTAAGCATCTCCATCCAGCGTCTTTGTCTCATATTCAACTCCTTTTGCTTGAAAATATACCTTAAACTCTTATGATCAGTGAATATGGTAAACTTACTACCATAAAGGTAATGTCTCCAAATCTTAAGAGCAAAAATTATAGCTCCTAATTCTAAATCATGGGTTGAATAATTCTCTTCATGATTCTTAAGTTGTCTAGATGCGTAAGCTATAACTTTTTGACGTTGCATCAATACACATCCATAACCTAATTTAGAAGCATCACAATAAACTACAAAATCTTCAGTTCCTTCTGGTAACGCTAATATGGGTCCATGGGTTAATTTATGCTTAAGAATTCTAAATGCTTCTTCTTGTTTTAATCCCCATTCAAACTTAACAGATTTACAAGTTAGCTTAGGTAAAGGAATGGCTATTCTAGAAAAATCTCGAATAAATCTTCTATAATAACCGGCTAATCCTAAGAAACTTCTAACCTCGGTTGGTGATTCAGGGGTTTTCCATTTAGTAATT
Organism: Helianthus tuberosus; assembly: GCA_030545235.1. NCBI lineage: Eukaryota > Viridiplantae > Streptophyta > Magnoliopsida > Asterales > Asteraceae > Helianthus > Helianthus tuberosus. The sequence goes on along the minus strand of CM060397.1, from coordinate 130,728,329 downwards.
GCCTCGATCTTTGTTGGATCTACATGAATTCCTTCATGATTGACTAGGTGTCCAAGAAACTGTACCTGTTCTAACCAAAACTCGCACTTGGAAAATTTAGCATAAAGCTTTTCCTTTCTTAATAAACTTAAAAGTGTGTGCAAATGCTTTGCGTGATCCTCGTTACTCTTAGAGTAAATTAGAATATCATCTATGAAAACGATTATGAATTTATCCAAATATGGCTTACATATTCGGTTCATCATGTCCATAAATGCAGCTGGGGCATTGGTTAAACCAAATGGCATGACAGTAAATTCATAATGTCCATACCTTGTTCTAAATGCGGTTTTAGGAATGTCCTCTTCCTGTACCTTTAATTGATGATATCCTGACCTTAAATCGATTTTAGAGAAAAATCGGGCTCCTTGTAGTTGATCGAACAGATCATCGATTCTCGGTAATGGATACCGATTCTTAATCGTGACTTTGTTCAATTCACGGTAGTCAATACACATACGCATTGATCCGTCTTTCTTTTTAACGAACAATATCGGCGCTCCCCATGGCGACGAACTTGGCTGTATAAATCCTTTTTTCTAACAATTCGTCTAATTGTTTCTTCAGTTCTTGCATTTTGGCGGGTGCCAAACGATAAGGTGCTTTGGCAATTGGTGCTGTTCCTGGTATTAAATGGATTCCGAATTCAACTTCTCTATCTGGAGGTTGCCCTGGCAATTCTTTTGGAAATGCATCTGAAAACTGAGATACTACTCGAATATCTTTCAAATCCTTTCCTTTAGTGTTAGTGATTATAGAAATCAAATACACTATAGAACCTTTTCTTATGTAACTAGCAGTTTTCATCACAGAGATGAATTTCGTAGATCTAAATGGTTTATCTCCTTTAATTGTGATCGTTTTACCTTTTGGTGAATTTACTTGAATTGACTTTTGATCACATAAAATACTGGCTTTATTGGCTATTAACCAATCCATTCCTAAGACAACATCAAATCCTGCCAGATTCATGGGATAAAGGTTTGCAATAAATTTCTGATTTAAAATTTCTATTCTTGCTCCCTGCTAGATTTGTGAAATCCTAACGGTTTCTCCATTAGATGTCTCTACTAGACATTCTTGTGGTAGTTTAGTTAATGATTGATTTAGAAATTTGCAAAATGATGTATTAATAAAACTTTGGTTCGCACCAGAGTCAAATAATACTTTAGCAAAAATATCATTAACTAAAAACGTACCAGCTATGACATCTGGAATCATCTTAGCTTCATCTGCAGTTTGAACAAATGCTCTAGCATTTTTAGTATTCTTGTTGTCTGTAGCTGGAGCTAATTTCGAACAATTAAGCTTGATATAACCTTGTTCTCCGCAGTTGTAACATATTCTGTTGTTAGCTTTCTTCCGGCAGTCATCTTCCTTGTGTCCCGAAATTTTGCAAAAGTTACAGTATATGGAGCATCTTCCTGAATGTTTTCTTTTGCATTTCTTACAGTAGGGTGCAGAGGTAGAACCTACATTTCTCCCACGGTTAGAATTTCCAGAACGAAATTCTTGAGTCAGCTTCTGGGTTAGGTTCCTCCTTTGATCCTCTTCTCGGGTACGGACTAATTTATTTGTCAAGGTATTTGCTAGTTCTACAGCTTCTTCTATGGTTTGAGGTCTAGCTGCCTTGACTACATGTCTAATCTCTCCAATTAATCCCCAGATATAACGGGAGATTAACACTGGTTCTGGTGAAGCAAGAGTTAGCACTATTCTAGCATATTCAAAGAATATTTTAGTGTATCTCTTACTATCCACACCAGTCATCCTAAGGTTTAGGAATTTGTTTGCTATCTGTTCCTTCTCATTGGGTGGGCAGAATTTGCTTTCTACCTTGTTCTTAAATTCTTCCCATTCCATATTGTAAGTTCTATCAGTTCCTCTTGATTGAATGATAGTGTTCCACCATTCTAGTGCTGAATTCTTAAACAGATTAGAAGCAAATAGTATCTTATCTTCTTCAGCACACTTGCTTATTCTTAAGACTGCCTCAGTTTTCTCTATCCAGCATAGGGTTGCAATGGCCCCTTCGTTGCCCGAGAATTCCATTGGTTTACAAGACCAGAATTCTTTATAAGAACAACCATAAGGCACGGTTCTTCTCCTTTTGGGAATGGGCACTTGAAGTACGGGTCCATTGTTCACGCTGTTTTCTGGTTCAATAGGTTGCTTACTGCTATGCTTACTTTTATTATTCGCTTCTTGAATAGTTTGAATAATAAATGGCATGGCATCTATGATTCCTTGTGCCACTATGTGTTGAACGGCACTATTATCAATTTGGTTTCCATTGTTATTGATGCTTGGATTCTCATTAACCACGTTAATGTTACTCTGGTTATCATTATTCAGATTTCCTTGATTTCCTTCGTCGGCCATCTGAATTTTAAACATTTACCCCGTTATTAATATCACAAAATAATATTAATATAGTTAATCACATGACACGCGTTTTTACCAAAAGCGTCGATCATTGCGACTTTACTCTATTCATATACTATTATGCATCTATTACACACCAGTACTGAAATAAAAATTACAATACTAACAGAAGTAGAATTACACTAATAGTAATAGGCATCCGTACACACATATTTTATTTTATTATTGTTATATTATTACTATCACCGTCTCCATTCTCACATTCACGGATATGGATTTATCCAAAAATCCATATTGCGCTCATCGTATTTCCATACGAGACGCTCTCCCACCTGTCGCATTCTCTCACTGCTTTCTAAAATTTCCTCACCAAACGTCCTAAGTTCTTGCACGTTTTCTGCACTCATTGGGGGTGTAGGTTCTAGGACTGGGTTCGGAATCTGGGGTACTGGTTCCTGATATGGGGGTGAAAGTGCCTGAAATCGATAAGGATCTTCTAAAATTTCCCTAATATAATCATCTTGGTAATAGGGATCTAAAGGGTCCATACCTGGGTAGGCTTCTATGTTTTGTATGGGTGCGTCTTCATGTATCGGGTAACATTGCACAAAATCCCTATTGTCGTCCCACCAGGGGTCGTAATTTGGGTCTAGGGGATTCGGTGCTGGTACCCTAGGGATTTCCTCTGGGTTGAAGTCATACATCTCCACTTGATTTTCAGAATTTTCTATCTCCATTGGTTGAGTGGGAATCAAAGGTAAGGGTTGTGGGGCTACTAGTTGTTCCAGACTTGGGTTAGCAGCAGTTGTGGCTAGGATATGGAAATTAGCTAGGCTTCTATTAAGCATATCCTGTGTATGGGCATCTGTCTCTCGCTTAGCGGCTGCTAGGGCTCTTTGCTGTTGCAACTTTCGCATTCTTTTCCTACGCGCAAACGCTTCCTTACTGAACCATCCTCTCTTTTTATGAGGGAATGGCTCCCCCGACTGAGCTCTAAAGGCAAACATCCCTTCTTCCTGATCAGCAGAATACCCAGAAAGGGCAGGCTATGAAGAGGTACCTTCACTCCTAGGTGAATCAGACAACTGACGACACATGTCTGAGGGTCCTTGATCACTCATACTATAAACTAACAAATAGTCTAATAACACATAACAAATAAATACAGTTATGCACGTATTTCCGTAATTTATTTCCTAACACAAAATTTAAATTTTAAGTGTCAGCAGAACACTTCTTTGGCTTAGACTAGTGGCTAGGCTCTGATACCACCTTCTGTCGCAACCCTCGATCCCTTATCTGTCCTGGGAACGGGCGGACGCGAGCTCAGAGTTTTCGGTGGTATCAGGTTTGTTTAATTTGGCAGTGGAAGTTACATCAGGACCGTAGTTAGGAAATGTTTATCAGAGTAAAACCACCATATTTGATATTAATAATCACATGGGTAAAACCCAAGTTTCTTATTACAATACGTTTATAGGGATCATCCCTATTTTATTGAATTTAAAACAACTTCTTTTAGGTAACTTTTATAGCCACATTTTTCCCAAGCCTTCAGTGCTCTCCAGCTGGCTTTTTACTAATTGGCTGTCACATTTTGTTACCTGAAACGCGTTTTAAAAACATTTGTCAGCGGGAAATACTGGTGAGTGAATCCCAGTTTAATCAAGAAACATTTTATCAATTAAAACAGTATTGAGAGCGATCACATTGTTTATTTCTACACAATTACTGATTCAGTAATGTCAATCCTGACTTGTGGGTCATATTACACATTGGCTAACTCGTCGTCCAATGGTAACGTACTCTCATCCCCGACTTACTACTCACAGTGTAGTAAATTTTGTATACAAAACCCCAACATACCGGCAGTAATTGAAGAACTACAAAGACTCAATCACCGCTTAATCACATTGTAAAACATTTAAGGTTTTGTAAACAGTTACAAAAAGGTTAACAAAAAGAGGATAAACTCACATTGCTATCTTAGACTTCGCGTAAGGGTTTCCTGGGAATAATCTATAATTTACACAAATGTACTTAGGTTAGTATCATAACCCTTTGAAAATATTAATGATACCCTCCCCGAGACGGTATTCCAACAACTACGTCGGGCAGAACCACGAAAGTTGTTACGGAACCCTAAATCAATCGGGCAGCGTATCTACTATGAAACCGGGGTTATAATACTTACAACGGAGCAGAATCTCGCTAATTAGGGGGTATTATACTTGAATATAAAGCCTATATCTTCGGAAATTCGAGACTGAGAAAAGAAATGAACGATTGAAAGTGAAATCCCGAGGCCTTCTTATATAGTGCTGAAATCTGAGTCTCACGCGGCCCGCATAACATATGGGCTGGGCTTACGCGGCCCGTGTCAAAGTAGGGTCAACACGTAGCTCGTCCGGATCACCACTAGGCTTGACACGATGCTGACATGTGTCACCACCAGGTTGCGCCACTATCTTGATATTTACGCGGCCCGCTTTAACGTAAGCTAAAGCTTACGCGGCCCGCCTGAACTAAAGAAATCAAGCGGAATCAGGTTCTAGCCCTTATACCGCCCGCGTAAAGGTTTGGGGTGGGTCCACGCGGCCTGCCTCAGCTTTATAATTTTTATATTTTTAATTATTTTAAGTACTATAATGAAATTCGGGCTCGGTTTTCACATACGGGGTGTACTTAAAGACATATTGAGACATTTTAACATATACTAGGGTGTCGTAAATATTCAAGAGTTTCGGTTTTACTGAGGGTTGTTACATGAACAATCTTGTCTGTTTTTTCTTGTACTATCTCTGGTCCAGACCGTTGTTTTTCTCCAATTTCTGCCCAACAGACTGGAGTTCGGCACTTTTGTCCGCAAAGTGCTTCAAATGGTGCAGCATTGATACTGGTATGATAGTTGTTATTGTAGGAAAACTCTATCAATGGTAGATCATCGTCCCAATTTCCTCCGAAGTCAATTACACAAGCTCTAAGCATATCTTCCATTGTCTGAATTGTCCTTTCGCTTTGTCGATCCGTTTGAGGATAATAAGCGGTGCTTCGATTTAACTTGGTTCCCATTGCTTTTTGGAAACTTGTCCAAAAATGAGAAGTAAAACGGCTATCTCAATCAGACACAATCGATAAAGTAATTCCATGTAATGAAACTATTTCATTTACATATAACTTGGCTAATTGTCCCATACTGAAAGTTTCCTTCATTGGTAGGAAATGAGTAGACTTTGGTTAGCCTATCTACAATTACCCAGATTGTATCATTACCTTTTCGTGTCTTGGGTAATTTGGTAACAAAATCCATTGTTATCAATTCCCATTTCCATATTGGCATTTCTAATTGCTGCAGTACACCTGAGGGTTTCTGATGTTCAGCTTTAACCTGTGAACAGGTTAGACACTTGGCAACATAAGCTGCTATATCCTTTTTCATTCCTATCCACCAGAAATATTTTCTTAAGTCTTGATACATCTTATCATTTCCAGGATGTATCGTATACTTAGACTTATGGGCTTCTTCTAATATTCGGTGGCGTAGGTTTCCTTGTTTGGGTATCCAAATCATTTTCTTATGGAATCTCCAAATTCCATCTGTTCCTTGTTCTAATTCCTTAATCACTCCTTTCAATTTTTCAGTATCATCCTTGATTACTGATTCTTATACTTCTCTAATTTGTTCATTTAAATCTATCTGCAGATTTAATTTAAGAGAACGTACTTTTTTTTGGCTTTTCATGATACTTTCGACTTAAAGCATCGGCTACTACATTAGCCTTTCCTGCATGATACCGGGTATTACAATGATAGTCACTAAGAATTTCCATCCAGCGTCTTTGTCTCATATTTAACTCTTATTGCCCAAAAACATATCTTAAACTCTTATGATCAGTGAAAATGGTAAACTTGCTACCGTAAAGATAATGTCTCCAAATTTTCAGGGCAAAAATTATGGCTCCTACCTCTAAATCATGGGTTGAATAGTTTTCTTCATGATTCTTAATTTGTCTAGACACATAGGCTATAACCTTTTGACGTTGCATCAATACACATCCATAACCTAACGTAGAAGCCTCACAATAGACTACAAAGTCTTCAGTTCCTTCTGTAACGCTAGTATGGGTGCGTTGGTTAATCTTTGCTTAAGAATTCTAAAGGCTTCTTCCTGTTTTGGTCCCCATTCAAACTTATCAGATTTACAGGTCAATTTTGTTAAGGGAATAGCTATTCTAGAAAAATCTCGGATAAACCGTCTATAATAACCGGCCAGTCCTAGAAAACTTCTAACCTCCGTTGGTGATTCAGGGACTTTCCATTTAGTAATTGCCTTGATTTTTATGGGATCCACATGAATTCCTACATGATTAACTAAATGTCCAAGGAATTGTACTTCTTCTAACCAAAATTCGCATTTTGAAAATTTAGCGTAAAGCTTTTCTTTTCTCAGCAAATTTAGGAGTGCAAGCAGATGCGCTGCATGTTCCTCTTTACTCTTAGAGTAAATGAGAATATCATCTATAAAGACAATTATGAATTTATCCAGATATGGTTTACATATTCTGTTCATCATGTCCATAAATGCGGCTGGGGCATTAGTTAGACCAAATGGCATCACTGTAAATTCATAATGGCCTACCTTGTCCTAAAAGCGGTCTTAGGAATGTCCTCTTCCTGTACCTTTAATTGATGATATCCTGAGCGTAAATCGATCTTAGAAAAGAATCGAGCTCCTTGTAGTTGGTCGAAGAGATCATCGATTCTCGGTAATGGGTGCCGATTTTTAATCATGACATTGTTGAACTCTCGGTAATCAATGCACATACGCATTGACCCGTCTTTCTTTTTGAAAAATAAGATCGGTGCTCCCCATGGCGATGAACTGGGCTATATGAATCCTTTCTCCAAAAGTTCGTCCAGATGTTTCTTTGATTCTTGCATCTCTGCTAGTGCCAAGTGGTAAGGTGCCTTGGCAATTGGTGTTGTCTCTAGTAGCAAATGAATTTTGAATTCAACTTCCCTGTCCGGCGGTAGTCCTGGTAGCTCTTCTGGAAATACATCTGAGAACTGAGATGCGACACCAGTGTAACTTCAACCATCAAACAGATACCAAACCAATGAAATATTATATTTCATAATTGGTATTTGTATAAATATGTGCATCGTTTGCACATATCAATTCTTGTTCGATTTCGAGCTTTAAATCGCTTTCTGGAAGGTTATACGCGAACTGATGCGTAAATATAACCAGTTTAATGCAAAAAACACTCTGGAATAGTGAAATAGGTTTAACATACCTTAAATAACCTTTACATAACTTAGAAATAAGTTTTGGATGGTTTGGTGTGGTGTGTTGAAATCAAGTTTATTCGATCGTATGGACTATTTGTGTCAAACTGCAAAAGTATACCGATTTGCATAGTAGCGAACATTCTGGAACTTGATCATAAGTAAACATACCCTAAATATCCTTTGCATAGCTTAGAAATAGGCTTTGAGGGGTACGGTATGCTAAAATAAGCTTTATTGATCAATAGAGACTAAAAAGCGTCAAAAAGTGCATAAGTTTGCATTTTCGCGCATATCTTACGTTCTGAATATATCCGCACATCCAAAAATTTATGTAATCATTAAAATATTTTATTTTAGTGATTGGCATGTTAAAATTCCATTCGTCGCGTAATTTGGATCGTTTTTGCGTTCGTTACGTTTTTCATCTTAATTAACCGAACAACGCAACCGTACGACCAAACGAACCGACATCTGAGATATTTTTGAGCACATTTCAAGTTCCCTGTACTTTAACTTCATTTTAGAGCCTTGAAATGGGGTTAACGGGGCTTAAAAGTGCCAAAAAATCAAGTTTTACAAGTGCAGGGACCATTTTTGAAATTTCTGGCAGATACATTGAACTTGGTCCATTTTTGAGGTTTTAATGGTTTTATCCCAAGGTTTTGCACTCTATGGGCTGGAATTTGATGGTTTTAAGTATTCCCATGGTTTTAAAAACCATGTGCCCAAGTGGAGGGCCAAGATCGAAGCACGAAATGTGAGAAACGATCCTAACGGTTCTCCGAAATCTATATATACCCAAGTTCTCATTCCATTTTCCTCAGATCTTGATTCATTTTGCTCTAAGTTGAGGTTTAAACACTTCATACCTAAGCAAACTTGGATCAAACTTCCTAGCTTGGACCCTTTGTAAGCATTCTTTCGTTATTTTATGCTTTTTAAGCACGAAAGTCAAACAGTGTTTGACTTTCTGCTTTAACCAGGTTATGGTCAACACAAAGTTTGTTTGAAATTTGCAACGTGAGCATAATCACGATGGTTATAGTCCCATGTGACTATACCTACTGATTACCACGTTAACTAGGCGTAGTGACGAGTCGTAGTTTCGGCCAAAATGCGTATTCATGCGTATTTTGTAACCAAACTACTCTTGGGTATCAAAACACTTTGTTTTGATATCAATACCTGTTTTCTAACTTAACTAAACATGTTTTAACATGTTATCACGTCACTTTTTAGTCCCGTGCTTGTTTAGAGTCGTAAGTCAAGCGGTCTAAACAACCGCTTAGACTTTCGAACACGACCCGTTTGGTCGATCATTAGGATCCGACCAAGTATGTTTAGTGACCATAGTTATATAGGGAATTACCTTCCGAGGTTATACCTTATGGTCACTTAATTTAAGTAGTTGTATGATAGGTAGTTTTATATGCCTTAGGTAAATGACCAAAATGCCCTTTTAACGCATAAATTCATTTTAAGCATATGTAACCTAAATTTTTTCATCTAAACTGATTAGGCAACATTATTAGGCATGTTAAGGTATATAATACTTTTCATAGGACTAGTTAAATGGTCCGAACGTGTTTTACGCGAACGACGCGTTAAAGTAGCATAAGCTACCAAAACGGGTCGTAATGGGTCGTAAGCACTTAGGTTAGGTTTCGATTTAGTATGTAGGCTTTGCTAAACCATATTACATGAGTCCCTATACTCATTTGGTTTACGAAACCTCATTCTATCCAATCTTCCGATTTAGGTCCGGTTTATTTACTTAGTTACCTATATTAGGTGCCGTTTGATTCCGTGATCCCTCTAGCTTTGCTTGATTGTTATTCAAGACTTCTAAGCATCCTCAAGTGAGTACATAGTCCCCTCTTATACTGTTTTCAATGTTTTGGTGTGAAGCATGTGTACCTATTTGTTATGTTCATGATTTCAAAGTATAATTGATTATACATATTAGTACTTATCTTTTGACAAACTGAATGATTATTTATGGTTTAAACACTAATTTTTCAAAGATTATAAAATTAATTGTTGGATTGTACTTGTTTTACATGTTCACCAGACCGATTGGTAGTATGATATAGCGCTATAGGATTAGACACCCCATTCCTGTTGTTATGGAATGTCATAAACCAATATTTTATCCAAATAGGGATTGCCTTTGTGGTATTTCTATAGTCTCAAAGGTGTATTTTGATACACTCAGGTCTGAATGAATTCTTAAATCACACTTTTATTGTATATTTTGTTATACTCCCAAAAGTATAGTTTGATATGCTCTCATATGTGATATAGTACAAAACAATATATATTTTGTTAATTACTAAAACATAGTTTAATATGTTATTTACAAAACCAAAGCATAGTTTAATATGTTATTAATAAAACCAAAGTATACTTTTGATATACTACTGAAAACTGTTATTTTGACGACTAAAGTATATTTAATATACTATCTGTTTAACGATTTTGGAACTGAAATATATTTTAATATATTACTTATTCGTCTTTCTTAAAACCAAAGTATATTTTTGTATATACTACAAACCTTTTTATCAAAACATTGTTTTACAAACAACATATTTTGTACAAACTCATTTTACTTAATTAGTTATGCATTATTCTTTTATATCATCAAATTTCTTGTAAAATTTCGCATGATTTATAAAGAAAACATTTTTTGAGTTCATGACTAACATTCTTTTAAATTTACAAAGTTATGAACCCTGCATTAATAAAACATATGTATCTCACAGACATTTTTATGCTGACGTACCTATTTTTACACATGTTTCAGGTTTTGCTATGTGATGATTGTTGATACATGACATACATAGGATGGACTTGTGCCTTAGTGACTTTAAAATTTGAAAGACAATATTTGTATTCGTTTAATTTGTAATAAAACAATGAGTTCAGTAATTCAATAAAACGAAATTATTTAAATCCATGGTTGTGAAACAATGATTCTGTTACAACACTCCCCGACGTTTCCGCCACGTTTTGTTGTTTTACGTGGTCGGGGTGTGACAGAAAAGTTGGTATCAGAGCCAATGGTTATTGGGAATTAGGTTATTAGTAATGCTTTGACCTAGACTATAACCTTCCTAGGACCCTAACACAAGTTATCTTGTGTTTAGTTTTAAAACAATACCGTCACTTATTCTTAGGTGACAACCAGAATAAGAACACAAATTTCGAATCCGCTTTGAAAACCAATCATCTGTTCTAGGATGATTTATGATAAGGTTTTGAACCTTCAAAGTTTTAAAAATCCCGTCAACGTTTGGTTTAAATAATGTGAACACGTGCAAACTGGAAGGGTGGGTGCCTGTACCCTGAGTTTTCTGTCTAAGGCTAGAGTGTTCGTTCAAATCCGCAGTATCGGACCAATCACTCTTACCTGGGAACTCTTGGGGTGAATGTCCACTTATAGGTGAGCATGTCTTCGCGATACATTATGAGGACCTATTTACTTCGATTCAGCTTTGGTGTGTCGTTTGTTTGTTCGAGGTAACGAACGAATGATCGCCTTCCTTGTTTTTTGTCGATGTTTTCAATACCTCTTTTGTTTTTCCAATCATCGACCTCACTCATTTCTCATGTTCCCTTGTTCCTTTTAGACAATGCCTCCTCGACGAGATGCATAACCCGTAACTAATGAAGAAGTCGCAGCCCTTGTCGCTCAGCAAATGGCTGCTGTGCTTCCGGGCATAGTAACTGAGATCCATCAGATATACAACAACAATAACAACAACAATGCTCAGTGTAATTTCAAGACCTTCAACTCTGCTAAACCTTTGAAGTTTTCTGGGTCTCAAGGAGCAACCGCGCTCCTGCAATGGTTCGAAAGTTTGGAGAGCACATTCAGGCATGTGCGATGTCCGAATGAGTGTAAGGTTGAGTTTACATCCAGTGTGTTCGAGAAGCGTGCTCTTACATGGTGGAACGGGGTGATGCGTGATAGGGGTGCTGATGTGGCACTAGCTCAAACTTGGGAAGAGCGTCGAGCTCTAATGATGAAGGAGTTCTGTCCTCGTCATGAGCTTAGGGCGTTGGAAAGGGAATTCAACGATTTAAAGAAAGACAGTGGTGAACATCGAGCCTATACTGACCGTTATAGAGAACTGAGCCTGTTATGTCCTGCTATGGTTACGCCAGTGGAGAAGGCAATTGAAAAGTACATTGATGGTCTTCCTGACTTAGTTTAGGATATTGTTACTGGCAGCAACCCTACTACTGTCAGACAGGCCATTGAATTGTCTGCCACCCCGACTGAATCCCATATCAGGAAGGGTAAGCTTTTTCGAAAGGGCGACCCAAGACCATCTGAAAAAACTGCACAAGTTGAACCAATGGAAAAACAGGCCGAGACATCCAAGAAGAAGAAGCGCAAGGCTTCTCAAAACTGTGCCATAACTGCTCAGAACAATCAGGTTGCACCAAACCAGCTAGCACAACCTCGTGCAAGGAAAAATTATGTTGGTACCGGACCTTTGTGCAACAAATGCAACCGTCATCATCTAGAGCAAGTGTAGTGTCACAAATGTACCCACTGTGGGCGATTGGGACATTTGATCAATACCTGCCGTTATGCCAACCAAAACCAAGCTGCTGCAAATCCTGCTGCTGTTCAAGCACGGTTTCTACCTGAGTCGTGTTATAACTGTGGTGACCTTACTCACTACCGGAACAATTGCCCAAGACTTGTTAACGCAAATCCAGCGCGTGGACGAGTGTTTAACATAAATGAGGCAAACGCGAACAACGATGCAGTAGTGAACAATTAGTCTTTTGAAAATCTTGGTTGTTATCTTTCGATGTTTGAATCGACTTAGTTGATATATAAATAAAATTTGTTGTTTCAATTTTTATTTTGCGAAACTGATACGATTGTGTGAATGTTTGATACAACCCTTCGATGCCGACACCAAGAAAAACTACTCGTGTGGTTCTGTCATTTTATGATCACTTGTGATCTCCCCAAACATCTTAAATACTCATTTCTTTTTAAGAAACAAAGACGAATTCCTATTAAGATCTTCCTATTTGGATTCTCGAAAATGTTTAAAGTGCCAAACGGAATTCATGGAATGGATTCCTGGTATGCTTTGAATACACATGTGCTCTATTAACAAGAAAATTAACAAAATGAAGATCAAGTTAATTAATTATGTGATTATGTGCTTATGTGATTATTTTTATGTGTTGTGTTTTTGTAATCCGAATATTCATTATCCAAATCCTTATAGAATCTCCATATTTCAATATGAAGAATTCATAATAAGATACCCAAAGGTACTATCTTAAATCCTTAATGGGCTTCTACGTAATAGTTAAGTCCCTTGGATTATGAAGTACTATTCTTTAATTTAGACCCCTTGAGCAGTCTAGTCAAACAGATTGATTCAAAAATCTGATTAGGAATATCATGTGACGATATAGCTGAAAAGATCCCTTAAGTGGTCTATTTAAGGAGATCGTACGACGGTCTAGTTAAAGATATCATGTGTTGATCTAGTTAAAAAGATCATTCGTTGATCTAGTTGAAAAGATCCTTTGGTGGTCTAGTCAAGTCACTTTATGTTTATTCGATTAATTTTTCCCCTACGCATTATGAAATAAACTGTGCGGACTATGCAAGGAATTACGTAATTATAGATGCATACATAATTATGGAATTCAGTGCACAGAAACCACAACAAATTTTGTCATGTGTTAAGACTTATAGTGATGAGAATAACGATACGGGCACAATGTAAAAAGGAGCATGGTGGATACCCCTCTGGTACTTCCTATATATAAGTGTTCCTTATTACATTGCGAACATAGCGTTATTTAAGCTACTAGAGTCCTGGACCTTGACCAATGTCATTTTATCTTACACTCTCTGACTCTGATTTCAAGCACACACAAGTTTCCTATGTAGTCTTCATAATAAACATTCCTATGTCCGTAGTTCGAAACTCCATGTTTTGTTACTACAAGGACTTCACTTTGACAGTTGACAATTTCGCTAAGAATCCAAACATGACCCAGAGTTTACTTAGGGTTCAAGGGATTCATTCGAAAGCGAAACAATCACAGTTGTCTTCACAAGTTTCCTCTAAAATTAAATTTCGGGATGAAATTTCCTAAAGTAGGGGAGACTGTGACACCTGTGTCACTTCAACCATCAAACAGATACCAAACCAATGAAATATTGTATTTCATACTTGGGATTTGTATAAATATGTGCATCGTTTGCACATATCAATTCTTGTTTGATTTCGAGCTTTAAATCGCTTTCTGAAAGGTTATACGCGAACTGATGCGTAAATATAACCAATTTAATGCAACAAACACTCCAGAACAGTGACATAGGCTTAACATACCTTAAATAACCTTTACATAACTTAGAAATAAGTTTTGGATGGTTTGGTGTGTTGAAATCAAGTTTATTCGATCGAAGGGACTATTTGTGTCAATCTGTGAAAGTATGCCGATTTGCATAGTAGCGAACATTCCAAAACTTGATCATAAGTTAAACATACCCTAAATATCCTTTGCATAGCTTAGAAATAGGCTTTGAGGGGTACGGTATGCTAAAATAAACTTTATTGATCAATAGGGACTAAAAAGCGTCAAAAAGTGCATAAGTTTGCATTTTCGCGCATATCTTACGTTCTGGATATATCCGGACATCCAAAAATTTATGTAATCATTAAAATATTTTATTTTAGTGATTGGCATGATAAAATTCCATTCTTCGCGTAATTTGGATCGTTTTTGCGTTCGTTATGATTCCCGTCGTAATTAACCGAACAACGCAACCGTACGACCAAACGAACCGACATCCGAGATATTTTTTAGCACATTTCAAGTTCCCTATACTTTAACTTCATTTTAGAGCCTTGAAATGGGGTTAACGGGGCTTAAAAGTGCCAAAACAATCAAGTTTTACAAGTGCAGGGACCATTTTTGAAATTTCTGGTAGATACATTGAACTTGGTCCATTTGTGAGGTTTTAATGGTTTTAACCCAAGGTTTTGCACTCTATGGGCTGGAATTTGATGGTTTTAAGTATTCGCATGGTTTTGAAAACCATGTGCCCAAGTGGAGGGCCAAGATCGAAGCACGAAATGCGAGAAACAATCCTAACGGTTCTCCGAAATCTATATATACCCAAGCTCTCATTTAATTTTCCTCACACCTTGATTCATTTTGCTCTAAGTTGAGGTTTAAACACTTCATACCTGAGCAAACTTGGATCAAACTTCCTAGCTTGGACCCTTTGTAAGCATTCTTTCGTTCTTTTATGCGTTTTAAGCACGAAAGTCAAACAATGTTTGACTTTCTGCTTTTACATCTAAACTGATTAGGCAACATTATTAGGCATGTTAAGGCATATAATTCTTGTCATAGGACTAGTTAGACGGTCCGAACGCGTTTTACGTGAACGACGCATTAAAGTAGCATAAGCTACCTAAACGGGCCGTAATGGGTCGTAAGCACTTAGGTTAGGTTTCGATTTAGTATGTAGGCTTTGTTAAACCATATTACATGAGTCCCTATACTCATTTGGTTTACGAAACCTCATTCTATCCGATCTTCCGATTTAAGTCCGATTTATTTAATTAGTTACCTATATTAGGTGCCGTTTGATTCTGTGATCCCTCTAGCTTTGCTTGATTGTTATTCAAGACTTCTAAGCATCCTCAAGTGAGTACATTGTCCCCTCTTTTACTGTTTTCAATGTTTTGGGGTGAAGCATGTGTACCTATTTGTTATGTTCATGATTTCAAAGTATAATTGATTATACATATTAGTACTTATCTTTTGACAAACTGAATGATTATTTATGGTTTAAACACTAATTTTTCAAAGATTATAAAATTAATTGTTGGATTGTACTTATTTTATATGTTCACCAGACCGATTGATAGTATGATATAGCGCTATAGGATTAGACACTCCATTCCTGTTGTTATGGAATGTCAGAAACCAATATTTTATCCAAATAGGGATTGCCTTTGTTGTATTTCTATAGTCTCAAAGGTGTATTTTGATACACTCAGGTCTGAATGAATTCTTAAATCACACTTTTATTGTATATTTTGTTATACTCACAAAAGTATAGTTTTATATGCTCTCATGTGTGATATAGTACAAAACAATATTTATTTTGTTAATTACTAAAACATAGTTTAATATGTTATTTACAAAACCAAAGCATAGTTTAATATGTTATTAATAAAACCAAAGTATAGTTTTGATATACTACTGAAAACTGTTATTTTGACAACTAAAGTATATTTAATATACTATCTGTTTAACGATTTTGGAACTGAAATATATTTTAATATATTACTTATTCGACTTTCTTAAAACCAAAGTATATTTTTATATATACTACAAAACTTTTTATCAAAACATTGTTTTACAAACAACATATTTTGTACAAACTCATTTTACTTAATTATTTATGCATTATTCTTTTATATCATCAAATTTCTTGTAAAATTTCGCATGATTTATAAAGAAAACATTTTTTAAGTTCATGACTACTTTTGTTAAAACATTCTTTTAAACTTACAAAGTTATGAACGCTGCATTAATAAAACCTATGTATCTCTCAGGCATTTTTATGCTGACGTACCTATTTTTACACATGTTTCAGGTTTTGCTATGTGATGATTGTTGATGCATGACATACATAGGATGAACTCGTGCCTTAGTGACTTTAAAATTTGAAAGACAATATTTGTATTCATTTAATTTGTAATAAAACAATGAGTTCAATAATTCAATAAAATGAAATTATTTAAATCTATGGTTGTGAAACAATGATTCTGTTACAACACTCCCCGACATTTCCGCCACGTTTTGTTGTTTTACATGGTCGGGGTGTGACATGAGATACTACAGGAATATCTTTCAATTCTTTTCCTTTAGTGTTAATTATTATGGAAATCATATACACTAGGGATTCTTTTCTTGCATTACTGGTTGTTTTCATCACAGAGATGAATTTCGTGGATCTAGATGGCTTATCTCCTTTAATTGTGATCTTTTCACCCTTTGGTGAATTTACTTGGATTGACTTTTGATCACATAAGATACTGGATTTATTGGATACCAACCAATCCATTCCTAATACAATATGAAATCCAGCCAGATTCATTGGGTAAAGATTAGCAATAAACTTTTGGTTTAAAATTTCTATTCTTGCTCCCTGCAAGATTTCAGTAATTTTAATGGTCTCTCCATTTGTTGTCTCTAGTAGACATTCTTGTTGAAGTTTAGTTAATGGTTGATTGAGAAGTTTGCAAAATGAAGTATTAATAAAACTTTGGTTCGCACTAGAGTCAAATAATACTTTAGCAAAAACATCATTAACTAAAAACGTACCGGCAATTACATCCGGAATCATCTTTGCTTCTTCGGCTGTCAGAACAAATGCTCTAGCATACTTAGTAGTCTTGTTGTTCATGGCTAGAGCTAGTTTTGGACAGTTCGGCTTGATATGTTCTTTTTCTCCACAGTTGAAGCACACTCCATTACTGGGTTTCTTCATACATTCTTTTTCCTTGTGTCCTGGTATTTTGCAGAAGTTGCAGTAGGTGGAGCATTTTCCTGAGTGCTTCCTTTTGCAGGCCTTACAATAACGTGTAGAGGTAGAACCTACATTCTTCCCATGGTTGGAATTACCATAGCGAAATTCCTGGGTAAGTTTCTAGACTAGGTTCTTCCTCTGGTTTTCTTCTTGGGTACGTACTAGTTCATCTGTCAAGGTATTTGCTAGTTCTACAGCTTCTTCTATGGTTTGTGGTCTAGCTGCCTTGACTACGTGTCTAATTTCACTGATTAATCCCCAGATGTAACAGGAGATTAATACTGGTTCTGGTGAGGCTAGGGTTGGCACAATTCTAGCATATTCGAAGAATACGGTAGTGTAACCCTTACAGTCTACTCCAGTCATTCTATGGTTCAAGAACTTATTAGCTATCTGTTCTTTTTCATTGGGAGGACAAAATTTCCTTTCAACCATATTCTTAAATTCAGTCCATTCCATATTATAGACTCTATCACTTCCCCTAGACTGGAGAATAGTGTTCCACCATTCTAGAGTTACATTCTTAAACAGATTGGAAGCAAACATAATTTTGTCTTCCTCTGCACACTTGCTTATTTTTAAGACTGCCTCAGTTTTTCTATCCAGCGTAGGGCTGCAATGGCTCCTTCATTGCCCGAGAATTCTATTGGTTTACAAGACTAGAATTCTTTGTAAGAACAACCATAAGACATGGTTCTTCTCCTTTTTGGAATAGGCACTTGAAGTATTGGTCCATTATTTATGCTATGACTAGGTTCGGTAGGTGGTCGTTTACTTCCACTATTACTTTTATTATTTTCCGCTTCCTTAACCATTTTGATAATATATGGCATAGCGTTCATAATCCCTTGTGCCACTATGTGTTGGATGGCACTGTTATCTACTTGATTGTCGTTATTCGGGTTTTCCTGATTCACTTCGTTGTCCATCTGGATTATAAACATTTACCAAGTATTAATATCGCAACACAATATTTAATGCAAACAATCTCACAAACACAAACAGGTTGATCAAAATCGTCGTGCATTGCGACATTTACTCTATTTTATATATATATATATATATGTATATATATGCATCTATTACAAATCGCGACTGGAATTTAAAATATAATACTAGTTATGCATCAGTAGCTATTGGATGATATATATATATATATATTAGTGTTAGTGATAGGGGTTCATCCAATATTGCATATTACGCTCGTCGTACTTCCAAACGGGCATCTATCCTATTTGCCTTATCTTTTCACTTTCATCTAATAACTCCTAACCAAAAGTGCGGAGTTCCTGCACGTTCTCGGTACTCATGGGTGGTGCGGGTGCTGGTATCAGGTCAGGGTACTGGGGCATCGGTTCTTCGTATGGGTATGAGTTCTCTAAGATTTCCCGAATATACTAATCATTATCCCAGTATGGATCTAGAGGGTCAAGGTTAGGATAGGGTGCTACAGGGTTTGGTATGTGCTCCTCTAGTGGGTATAGTTCTCGATAATCCCTATGGTCGTCAAACCATGGGTCATAATCTGGAGGATGGGGTGCTGGGACTCTAGGGATTTCGGTTGGGTCGAAGGCGGGTGCGGGAATCTTGTTTCCTGGGTTAGGTTCTATTTCCATGGGTTGAGTTGGGAACAAGGGTAGTGGCTGTGGTGCAATGATTTGTTCTAAGTTCGGGTCTGCGACTGTGGTAGCTAGTATATGGAAATTGGCCAATCTTCTATTAATTATATACTGAGTCTGGGCATTCATTTCCCTATTTGAAGCTGCTAAAGCTCTCTGCTGCTGTAACTTCCTCATCCTTTTCCTACGCTCATGAGCTCCCCGACTGAACCATCATCTCTTTTTGGTAGGGAATGGCTCTTCGGATTGCGCTTTGAATATGAAAAACCCCTCTTCTGTGTCAGCTGAATACCTCGAGGGGGTAGGCTGGGAAGAAGTTCCTTCATCTCTAGGTGAACTAGATAGTTGACGATAAGCGCCTGACAGACCTTGATCACTCATGCTGTAAACTAACAAATTGTCAAATAACACAAAACAATAATATACGGATATGCACGTAATCACGTAGATTATTTCCTAACATATTGGAAAAAATTTTGGTGTCAGCAGAACACTTCTGTGGCTGAAATCAGTGGCGGTAGCTCTGATACCACTCTCTGTCGCAACCCCCAGCCCCTAATCACTTGGGAACGGGTGGCTGTGAACCAGTATCAGTGGTATCGGTGTTTATCAATTTGGTAGCGGAATTTACATCAGGACCGTAGTTAGGAAATATTTTATCAGAGTAAAATACCACATTTTATAATATTAAATACATAGTAAATCCTCAAGTTTCCATTTTTTTAGGGTTAAACCCTAATTTATTGAATAAAAACATCTTCTTTATTTTGGTAACTTTTATAGCCACTTTTACAAGCGTTCAGTCATGTCCAATTGGCTTCTAATTGGCTTTCACATTTTGTTACCTGAAACGCGTTTAAAAATATTTTATCAGCAAGAAATACTGGCGAGTGAATCCCAATTTAATCAAGAAAAGTTTTATCATTTTACAGCATTGAGGGCAATCCAGCAATTACATTTTTTTACAACTACTTTAATTACCACCCACGGTATTGTCAACCCGACTTGTGGTTATGTTACTACTCACAGTGTAGTAACAAATTTTGTATACCCCCAACATACCAATGATAATTGTAGAATTACAAATACTCAATCATTGTTAATTATAGTGTAAAATAATTGAGGTTTTGTAAAAACAATTTACAAAAGGAAGGATTACTCACATTGCTGGTTTAGGTATTTCCTTTGTGACTTTCTGACTATAATCTATTAATTAAAAAATGCACACGCGTAAGTATAATAACCCAATTTACATTAGTTACACCCTCCCCGAGACAGAACTCCAACGACTACGTCGGGCAGAGCCTCGACAGGCGTAACGGAGCACTAGATCAATCGGGCAGCGTATCTATTATGTAACCGTGGGTTATGATACTTATATCGAGGCAGAGCTTTGCTAATTAGGGGATATAATACCCGGGAATTACTTGTACTATCAGATATTGAGAGAGAGAAAGAGAATTGTGAGCGGTTTGGACTGAATGCCGATGGCATCCATTTATAGGGTCTGATCGACCTTTTGTCGCGCCCCGCGAAAGAGAACAATCGGGCTTTCGCGGCCCGCGAGCTAGGGGAAATAGGGCATAGCTTGGACCAGTCACAAGTGTAGGTGCGACGAGTGGCAGCATGGGGTTTTGTCTGGTGGCACTAGGCCGCGTTCCGCAACAGCCTTCATTGGCTCTGTCGCTCCCCGCCAGAGGCCATTGAATTTTGTTTTTATTTAATTTTTATAAAAATAAAGTATGTAGGGTCTATTTTTCGTATATGGGGTGTATTTTAGGACGTATGGGAGTGTTCTAAATATTTTAGGAAGGGTTGTTATAGCGAGCCTGGGCTAATGTGCGACTACCATGCAAGTGTGCAAGTCCACAATGCACGGCAAGCATAATATAGAGTTAATTGTCATTTCTGTCCATGTGGTTTGATTAATTATGTCATTTCAGGTCAATTTTCAAAATTGCACCAGTTTCCTCCCTACGTTCTCGAAACGTGCCATTTCAGTCCAAAAAACTAACTCTAGTTAAAAAAACTCATTTATCTCAGGGATAATGTCACACCCTCAAAATCCACATGCGGAGTATTACCGCGAGGCGTATGACTGACCAGGATCATGCCACCGATCATATTGAACAACAAATAAAGTAAAGTAAAAACCACCACAATCAATACGATTAGTGTTACGAAAACAAATGAGCAAAACCGTGTTCAACTGTCAGCGGAAGCATAAAGTTAAAAACCCAATAATTAGTTTAAGTTTATAAAGTTTAAAAGGAATCCAATAGATGATTCCCCGCCACAATGACCATTCCTCCGTGCAAACTCCAGCATAGTACCTAATGTCCTGTAAAGCATGTAGTAACGTATCATAAAAAATGTTCCGAAATTTGAAAGGGAATTTCGTCCCAAAATTCACCAGTTGTATCAGGATTAGATTCCGCAATTTTGAACAATTGAGGATACTTGAGCTTCATCTGATCTTCGTGTTCCCGTGTGAACTCCGGTCCACGCCTTGAGTTCCAACGAACTCTCACGATCAGAATTCGTCTATGTTTACGGACCTTAACTTCCTGGGCCATAATTTCAATAGGTTCTTCCACAAACTGTAACTTATCGTCTATCTTCAGCTCTTGAAACGGTACCACAAGTGTTTCATCAGACAAATACTTCTTTAGGTTTGAGACATGAAAGACATCATGAACGTTACCCAATTCATTAGGTAACTCAAGTTTGTAGGCCACTTTACCGATTATTTCCAAAATTTTGAATGGCCCAACGTAATGTGGATTAAGCTTGCCGCGCTTCCCAAAGCGCACCACACCCTTCCAGGGTGAAACTTTTAGCATGACACGATCGCCTACAGTGAATTCCAAGGGTTTCCTATGCTTATCAGCGTTGCTTTTCTGGCCGTCACGCGTTGCCGTCATACGATTTCTGGTCTGAACAATCTTCTCAGAGGTTTCAAGTACAAGTTCTGGACCTGTGATCTGACTGTCACCCACCTCAGTCCAACAAAGAGGAGATCGACATTTCCGTCTGTACAATGCCTCAAACGGAGCTGCCTGTATACTGTAATGGTAACTGTTGTTGTAAGAGAACTCTACCAAAGGTAAGTTCCTTTCCCAAACTTTTCCAAATTCGATTACACATGCTCGCAGCATATCTTCAAGTGTCTGGATGGTACGTTCGCTTTGACCATCCATTTGAGGGTGTTAAGAAGTGCTCATGTCAAGACGTGAGCCAAAAGATTTGTGCATCGCCTGCCACAAATTGGATATGAAACATGGATCACGATCAGAGATGATAGAGGTTGGCATCCCATGCTTAGAAACCACCTATTTCAAATATATTCCAGCAAGTTGTGAGAACTTGTCAGTTTCCTTGATCGCAAGGAAGTGCGCAAATTTCGTGAGACGATCAACGATCACCCAAATGGTATCATTTTCGTTTTGAGTTCTAGGTAGGCCAGTGACAAAATCCATGGCAATCTGTTCCCATTTCCACATCAGTATTTCTGGTTGCTGAAGCAATCCAGACGGTTTCTGGTATTCCACCTTGACCTTCTCACAAGTCAAGCATTTACTCACATACGTCGCTCTGTGGTCTTTCATCTTCGGCCACTAGTATAAGACTTTTAGATCCTGATACATCTTATCAGAACCCGGATGAACAGAGTATCGAGACTTGTGTGCTTCGTCCATCACAAGCTCTCTAAGGTTTCCATAAACAGGGACCCATATTCGCTCCATAAAATAACAAATACCGTCAGATCTTTCTACAAGTTGTCTCTCCAGACCCCGCATGGCTTCAGCTCTAAGGTTTTCGGCCTTCAACGCTTCAGCTTGGGCAGAACGAATCTGGTCAGGTAGGTTAGAGTGGATGGTGAGCTGCAAAGCTTGAACACGTTTAGGTTTTGTCTCCTTGCGACTAAGGGCATCAGCTACAACGTTAGCCTTGTCTGGATGGTATTTGATTGCACAATCATAATCGTTTAAGAGTTCCATCCAGCGACGCTATCGCATGTTCAACTCTTTCTGGTCAAAGATATGCTGAAGGCTCTTATGGTCAGTATAAATAATGCCTCCAGATTTTTAGCGCAAAAACCACAGCTCCCAACTCCAAGTCGTGAGTCGTGTAATTCTTCTCATGAACCTTCAACTGTTGAGAAGCATAAGCTATCACCTTCTCGCATTGCATCAGCACGCAACCGAGACCCTGAATAGAAGCATCACAGCACATCACAAAATCATCAGTACCCTCGGGTAAGGACAAGATTGGTGCTATTAGTGCACGGAATGTCTGTTGACTACGTTTATATTGAGTCTTAGGTCTAGACAGATTGTACGGAGTTGAAAATCAGAAAATATGATTTTAGAGTGTTAATTTCGCTCATGATGACATATGTGTCATCATAGGCGAAATCAGTTAGATAGGTATTTCGCTCCAGTGAACATGTTAGTGGGGATTTCGCTCTAAGGTCATTAGGGTAGGTTTCGCTTTTGTGTCACATGGGATTTCGCTCATTAGGCAGCCATATGAGCGAAATCAGGCACTCTATATAAACCCTGATGTGTGATCTCATTTGTAACTGGGAGCGAAATCTGGTCATGCTTGTGGTAACGAAAATCTATCAAAATTCATTCAGAAAGCACTAATAGAGAAGGAATTAAAGAGGAAAAGCTGTTGTTACTTTGCGTACATTGATTCCGCCTTTATACGCAAAGATGAACTACCTTAACTGACTTTTCAGGGTCGCAAACCGGTCCAACAAGTGGTATCAGAGCTGGAACTGAAGAAGACACACAAAGTCAATCACTCATCCTACCAGCAGAATTTAGATTTGTATTATCCAAAAAGCATGATGCCAAAAGCAACTTCTCCCAAGACTGCGTTTTCTGCTGAGAATGTGTCCACAACTAGGAAAGAAAGTCAAAGCAATCAAAGCAGTGGAAATCACAGTGGTTATCACAGTGGATCTTCATCATCTACAAGTCATTTTGATGCAAAGAATATTTTTTAATGCAACATCGCAATAGACTTAAAGAATACTCAGAATTTTGATGAGGAGTCGGCTAAACAGCAGATGATCTTTCTAGCATCTGTGTTGGAATCGTATGAAAGGTTAGTAGCAGGGAAGATAGGCAACACCAACCTAACGAAAGAGGACTATGATCAAATAGATCCTGAAGAAATGGAATTCATCGACATTCGTTGGTGCATGGCCAGTGCGGTTCGTCGAGCACAGCGTTTCATGGAAATAACTGGCAGGAAGACAATTGGTGGTCCATCTACCAAGCTAGGATTTGATAAGTCCAAGGTGATGTGCTTCAAGTGTAAGCAGAAAGGTCACTTCAAACGAGAATGCAGAAACGCATATGCTGATGAGTCAGAGAACCCTTTCAGAGAGGATTACTACAAGAAGGCAATATATCATCAGAATAAATCCGAGCCGCCTAGATTGAAGCAGGTTGAAGACAACAAAGAGAAATCTAGAGCTCTTGCGGTGATTTATGATGATGAGGGTTACGACTGGAGTGAAGAGGTTCTACCGGAGGAAGATGCGGTTGGTTACGCTTTCATGGCAAAGAACGAACCTGTTCCGTGGAAAGACAACAGAACTGAAGAGCAGAAGTATAAATACAAAAAAATGTTGGCTGAAAACAGAATAATTAGAATATCTGGTATCTATCTGGAAGCGAAGAGAGCGAGAAGATGGGATCCGGATAGGGAGTGTTATCTTGATCAAAATGGAAATATTGCGATCGATGACAAAACTCTTGATCTGGAAGCCATAATCAAGGAGTTCAAAGATGAGGATGATTATTGGCAGAATAAATGGTGGGGAACTGGAGACGAGAAAGAGAAAGAAGAGAAAGAGAAGAAGGAGAAAGAAGAGAACGAGAAGTCAAAGAAAATTGATACTGGGGTTATTGACACAACGCAGGAGTTAACTGCTGAAAACCTCAGAAAAATGGCTGACAAAGTGCTGGCTGCTAAGGCACTTGAGGTAGACTCTAACTCCGTGTCTGAGTAAAAAAGCCAGGTCAGTTCAAACTTGTCAACAAATGTGTCAGGTAAGAAAATTGATGGAAATGTTGATTGCAAAAATTGCATCAAAGAGTGCAAATTTTGTAATACAGTCACGTATCTCAACAGTAAGAAAGTTGAAGATCTGACAGCAAAAGTCAGAAGTGTTGAGAATCAAATTCTTGATCGTGACAAAAGAGTTAAAGCTTCAACTGAACGGATAAAAGAATTAACTAACCAAATTGAAAATAATAAAATTGATCATGAAAGAGTTAAAATGGAAAATGAAAAGTTAATTCTTGAAAACCGTCAGATTTCTGAGAAGTTTGAAAAACTCAAAAGCACAATGAAAGATAATGATGATCGAAATGGTAAAACTTATAAAGAAAATGTTCAACTAAAAGCAGTGCTTAGAGTAAAAGAAGAATCAATCAACCAACAACTGGATGAAATCGCTAAACTGAAACTTAAATTTCAAGAGGCTGAAATTGAAAACGAGCGAATCCAGTTGAAGCTTAACAGTTACAGCTCCGCAAGTTTTGTTTTGCAACACATTGTTCCCAAACCCATCGGGAAAAACAAAGCTGGCGAAGATGTTTATTCTGATGGAACCGGGGTGGGTTTTCATAGAGTTCCACCGCCGATTTTGGATAATTACACAAAAAAGCAATCAGGGTTGGTTGAAATTGAAGAAGAAAGTGAAATGAATCTTCCGGATTCAATTGATGTCACGTTTACATCTTCCAATGACGATAGTGTCCAAAATGATATTGTAAAAGATGTTGTTGAAAATGTGCTAAAAACGGATAGTGACACTACTGAGGAAGATGGGTGTTTCTTGGACAACTACATTCCGAAACAAAAGTCCAAGAACAACTTAAATGAAGAATCAAATCTTGTCATGTACAAGATGTTGGGTTCAGATAAGTTGTTTTCGGATTCTGGGTTTCTGATTGAGAATGTTAATATGAACAAATTGACAAATGTTTTCAAGTTGGTCGAAGTTGAGTTGTCAGAAGTGAACAATCTGAGTCAAACAATGAGAAAAATGAGTTTTGAGAAAGATAAATCATACTACAAGAAATCAGTTAATCCATCACGTTTTTATAATAACAATCGAAATAACTGGCCGGGTGGTTATCAGGGTGGTAGGAATTATCAGAAAAGAAATGTTCCAAACAAGAGGTTTGCTGAAAAGAAAAAGTTTGTGAACAGTTCGAGTTCACTTGCTGATGAAGAGAAAGAGATTTTTTCAAAATCAAATGAAGAGTTCTTTGAGAAAAGAGCTTCACAGTCTCAGTCTGAAGGCACAAGTCAAGTTGTTGATACTCAAACATGTTTCAGATGTAATCAAGTTGGTCACATTGCACGAAAGTGTACCAATGTGAAGCCTAAGACTGAAACTGTGAAGATTCAAAAGAAGAAAGTTGACGAAAAGGGTAAAGCACCAATGGTTGTTGAGAAAAAGAGTGTGAAAAATGACAACACCAAAGTGAAAAATGAACCCGTAAAGAAAGTGGTAACTAAAAATGACAAATTTTACAAGCAGGTTGCATTATCTCAACAAGTTTGGAAACCAAAAAGTGAGAAAAAGATTTCACCTTCTGAGGATTCAATTCCAATTGATTATGATGCAAATTTTCCACCTTTGAAGGCTGAAAACTTCAAAATTCAAATTGCGAGAGTCAAGGTTACACCCAAGGCTGATGAGGCCTGGGTGGACTCCATGTTCGACTAAACAGTTTGAATTACCGGAGCTTCCTTGATCGCGAAGCATGAATCGGAATATTTATTAAACTTTAAGTCAAAGTTTGTTATGTGCAGGAACTTCCAAAACTTGTATCCAGATGGATCATGGATAGTGGAGCTTCAAGACATATGACAGGGAAGACTGCGTTGCTGTATGATGTGAGAAATATCAATGGTGGTTACGTAGGTTTTGCGGGTAATCAAGGAGGAAAGATTATAGGTGAAGGAACGTTATCCAACGGGATTGTGACGTTTGAAAGAGTTAATTACATTGCTGAGCTAGAGAATAATCTGGTGAGTATCTCCCAGATCTGTGACAGGATGTATACTACTCACTTCACTGATAAAGAATGTTTGATCTTGAAATCGGGATTTGTAATACCTGAGGAATGGATTATCATGAGGGCACCGAGAGTTAATGATCTGTACGTGTTGGACATGAGCGTAGCTACTACAACCACGGGTCAGGCTCATTGTTTTGTGTCCAGAGAACCTGAGAAAGAATCGAGATTGTGGCCCCGCAAGATGTGGCATATTCACCTAAGGAAGATGAATCACTTGGTGCACAACGATTTGGTTACAGGAGTTCATGTCAAAGGTTTTCATCTGGAAGGGGAGTGCATTAGCTGTGTCAAAGGCAAGCAGAAGAAAAAGTTACACCCTACAAAGCAAGTCAATTCAGTTTCGAGACCTCTGGAAACACTTCACATGGATTTGTTTGGTCCTGTGAATGTCAAAAGTATTACAGGAGATTACTACTGTTTGGTCGTTACTGATGATTATTCCAGATTTTCGTGGGTTTCTTTCTTGAAGATGAAAGACGAAACATTTGACAGTTTGATGGCGTTCTTCAAGAAAATTGAGAATCTGTACCAAAGGCGTATCAAAAGAATTCGTAGTGACAATGGTACTGAATTCAAGAACAGCAAGATGGAAGAATTTTGTGATGAAAGAGGTATATTGCATGAGTTTAGTGCTCCGTATACTCCGCATCAGAATGGAGTCACAGAACGCAAAAATCGGACACTAATCGAGACGGCTAGAACTATGCTCGCAGATTCAAAGTTACCGATAAATTTTTGGGCTGAAGCTGTTTTCGCCGCATGCTATACTCTCAACATGGTTCTCACTGTCAAGAAGTTCAACAAAACATGTTTTGAGTTAATCAATAACCGCAATCCGAATTTGAAGTATCTAGAACCGTTCGGGTCACCCTTTACTGTTATAGAGCCTCATGGAAAGTTTGGTCCGAAGTGCATTGAGGGAATATTTGTTGGTTATGCAAATCCGATGCGACGTGTCTTCGTTCCAAGTGAGAAGCGGATTATTGAAGCTGGAAATGTTGAATGTCAAGGTTATACTATGCCGCCACAAAATCCAGGAGATTCATGGAGATATCATTATGACAAGTTGTGGGATTCGTTTGATATGAGAGAAGAAGAAGAAGAAGAAGATTTCTTTGATGAGTTGGATATTTTGCGTGAGTACGAGTCACAGCAAAGGTTCCCAGCTGAGTATTCGAGGCGACCACGGGAAACTTCAAATGACGATGAAGCAGGTCCGAGTAATGCTGGTGAACACGATGATGTCCAACAGAATGAAGTTGCACATGATAATCAGTCGGTTGAGAATGATAATCAAGAAGCTGAAAGCATGCCGATCTTTGATCATGGAGATTCAGATTCTGAGGGGGAGCAGATTCAGGATTTAAGTCAAATAAACCAAATTGGTGAACAAGGTGCAAATCAAAATGTTACTAATCTGGAAGGCGATGTGGATGTTCCAAGCGAAGTAATGCCGCGAACTTTTTCATATCATCCAGAGGAGTTGATCATAGGAGAATTGCAAGCAGGCGTTCGCATGAGACGTCAAATTGACCAGGGCCTTACATGTTTTTATTCTACAGTAGCACCTTTACAAACTGAATTTTCACTAAGTTGTTTCATTTCGCAGATCGAACCGCGAACTTACAAAGAGGCGCTTACTGAAGACTCTTGGGTCATTGCGATGCAAGAAGAGTTGAGTTAGTTTGAAAAGTTGGGAGTGTGGAAGCTAGTGGATTTGCCGGATGGTCATAGGAAAATCAATACAAAATGGGTATTTAAGTGTAAGAGAGACGACAGAGGAGTTGTTGTAAGGAACAAAGCTCGACTCATTGTTCAGGGCTTTAGTCAACAGGAGGGGATTGATTTTACAGAAGTCTATGCTCCTGTAGCACGACTAGAGGCAATCAGAATTTTCCTTGCATTTGCGTCTTGGAAGAACTTCAAAGTATATCAGTTAGATGTAAAATCGGCGTTTCTTTATGGGAAGGTTAAAGAGGAGGTTTATGTCGGTCAGCCGGCGGGATTCACTGACCCAATCCACAAAAAAAAGGTCTACTTATTGGACAAAGCGCTGTATGGTTTACACCAGGCCCCGAGAGCTTGGTACGAGACTTTGTCTCAACACCTACTAGCCAACAGTTTCATACGTGGAAAAGTGGATGCCACTCTCTTCACTAAAGAGGTCGACGGACATCTTCTGATAGTTCAGATTTATGTGGACGATATAATCTTTGGGTCGACAAATGAGAATCTATGCAAAGACTTTGAATCAGTGATGAAGCAAAAGTTCGAAATGTCATCAATGGGGGAGATGAAATTCTTTTTGGGCCTACAAGTTGAACAACTTCCTGAGGGAATTTTCATTCACCAGACGAAGTACGTTCGTGATATTCTAGAGAAATTTGGGATGTCAAGTTCTACTCTAGCTGCTACCCCACTTGCAACAAATCATGGGATTCACCCAGATCTCACCGGAGACAGGGCTGATGAAACGTTTTATCGATCCATGATAGGTTCTTTGATGTACCTAACTGCTTCACGTCCTGATATCATGTACCCAACGTGCCTCGCATCAAGATATCAATCTAACCCGAGAGCTTCGCATATGATCATTGTGAAGAGGATATTGCGCTACCTGAAAGGAACTCCTTCATTGGGGTTGTGGTATCCTAGGAAAGGCGACTTTACGCTCGAAGGGTATTCCGATTCGGATTTCGGATGCTGCAAAGTCAATTCAAAATCAACAACTACAGGATGCCAGTTCTTTGGACCTAGGTTAGTCACCTGGCAGTGTAAGAAACAAATGTCTGTGGCGCTATCTACATGTGAAGTGGAGTATGTTTCTGCTAGCAGTTGTTGCTCTCAGATCCTGTGGATACAGCAACAGATGCGCGACTACGGTTTACAGTTTCTTAACACACCTCTTTTTGTTGATAATGAGGCAGCTATAAATATAACAAAGAATCCAGTACATCACGCTAAAACTAAACACATAGAAATTCGTCATCACTTTATTCGCGATTGTTTCGAGAAAAAGTTGATACGAATTGAGAAAATCCACACTGACGAACAGAAAGCTGATTTACATACCAAAGCTTTTGATAAAAATCGGTTTAAATATTTGTTAAAACTGAATGGTATGAAGCTTCTTTCGGTGTCAGATGGAATTATCGGCATTGATGAGAGTACTGTTGCGGATGAAGACGAAAAACAATCTGCAATGGTTTGTCGATTTTTTACTTGTTTTGGTATTTAGGGGGAGTAGATAGATGTATATAGATATATTTGCAGAAAATACAAAAACAGTAAGAAATGCAAAAATACAAAAACAATATAAAATCTGAAAAAGAGCTTGTGTATATAGGGAAAATGATAGTACATCGGCTAGACAATTACAGTATGCTAAAGATCTGTAAAGTTTAAATGAGTTAAACAGTCTCACTAATGATGTGTCGATAGGTTTTCGCACATTTAGTAGATTTATTCGGGATATAAACCTAAAATTTCAAACTTGTGAAATTTGTGGGGAACACTACTTGGATATATAGGTAACCCCTGAAATCTCGTTTGAAAGGTCTCGTATTCTGATATACTAGGTTTTTATACTCAATGATGTCTGGAGTATTATTCCGAGACTTCTGCTGAATGGAAGTTCTGACCTAGTCCTTGGATAATACTTTCCACAAATGCTTGAAACATAGCATAAACCCTCAGCATGCTGATGAAACAATAAAATTGATAGTCGCTGCTGTTGTAGCTAAAAGATCCTCTAAAGGGGACATACTGTAAAGTCGAAGCTGATATCTCTCTACGCATACGGAAGTATCGACCTGAGATCCCTCGGCCCTCATATTACCTAATTTATGTACAGATATCATTGTAGTATACTCACCTGTAAGAGAGAATATTGGGATTCTGGATACGTGAGTATATTCAAGAGGTGGGACACATGAATGAGCTAAGTTCATAAAACATCTAAATCGTATCCTGAGTAATTTGAAATGTGTGTGAGAATTTAAGATGGATCAGTATATCGACAATCGAGGTGAATTGTTTAAGTCTAAGTATGAAATGAAGCTTAACGGTACTTGTAATTTGTCTGATAGCTGATATGATTCCCTGACACACTCGCCAAAAATTAAGTTTGTAATTAGTTTACTTTGTTTACTTTCTGCAATTTAAGTTTTCTGTATTTCATTTCTTAGTTTAGAACTTTTTAAAAATTCAAAGAGATTTTTTATTTCTGCTTTACTTTTGACAAACCAAAGTAGAGAGTTGATTGTTGGATTCTCCGATGATTGAAGCAGATGCAGGAGATTCTTGACTGAAGAATGAGGAGAGCTTATCTTGATGAAGTTTGTGTTTTTGAAAAGTCAAAAACAAGTTCATTAACTTGATACTTGTTATTTTCAGAAAATGTGTAAATTGTTGTTTTTAAAATCAGTTTGATTCGTCAAATGATCAACCAAGGTCATTAAATTGAACTTGGTAGATTAATCGAGTGATCAGGGTCATTAACTTGGACCTGAATACTTGAGTGGATTTCTAAAACTGATTGAGTTTGTATGTTTTTGAGAATGGATAAGTTTGTAATGTTTGATGTTTGAGACACAGGTTTTGAACTTCATCATTCCCATGGAAGCTAAATGTCAAAGCTTGAACCAGATCAAGACCTCAGATTCTAGCATATTGAGAGGGGGAGTCTGTGAAAGGGGGAGTCTGGATCAACGGTCAAAGGGAAGTCTGAAGATGAAGCCAGGACAAGATTCTGAACCTGTGAAGATAGAGTTGTTTACGATGAAAAGGCAGAGTTGGAGAAAAGACCGAGACTGAAGACTCAGAGCTGAAGACTTCGTCAATATCCAAGGAGGAGTCTGTTGGTGCACGGAATGTCTGTTGACTACGTTTATATTGAGTCTTAGGTCTAGACAGATTGTACGGAGTTGAAAATCAGAAAATAGGATTTTAGAGTGTTAATTTCGCTCATGATGACATATGTGTCATCATAAGCGAAATCAGTTAGATAGGTATTTCGCTCCAATGAACATGTTAGTGGGGATTTCGCTCTAAGGTCATTAGGGTAGGTTTCGCTTTTGTGTCACATGGGATTTCGCTCATTAGGCAGCCATATGAGCGAAATCAGGCACTCTATATAAACCCTGATGTGTGATCTCATTTGTAACTGGGAGCGAAATCTGGTCATGCTTGTGGTAACGAAAATCTGTCAAAATTCATTCAGAAAGCACTAATAGAGAATGAATTAAAGAGGAAAAGCTGTTGTTACTTTGTGTACATTGATTCCGCCTTTATACGCAAAGATGAACTACCTTAACTGACTTTTCAGGGTCGCAAACCGGTCCAACAGGTGCACTGCAGAGTTTTTGTTTCAAAAGCTAAAAAGCATCTTCTTGTTTCATTCCCCAGGAATACACCACCCCTTTCGATGTTAACGCGGTAAGAGGTTGAGCAATCCTCGAGAAATCTTTAATAAATCTACGATAGTATCTAGCAAGACCAAGGAAGTGTCGCACCTCTGAAGGGTTCTTTGGTGCCGCCTAGTTTCTGATAGAATCGATTTTTGCTGGGTCTACGTGTATTCCAAACTCGTTGATGATATGACCAAGGAAGTGTACTTATCGAATCTAGAAGTCACACTTAGAAAACTTCACGTAGAGTTGCTCCTTCCTCAGGAGCTACAAGATAATACGCAAGTGCCGCTCGTGGTCCTCCTTGCTCTTAGAATAGATCAGTATGTCATCGATAAACACGATGACGAAATCGTCAAGATATGGTTTGCACACACGGTTCATAAGATCCATGAAAACCGCTGTGGTGCGTTAGTCAACCCAAATGGCATGACCAAAACTCATAATGGCCATACCGCGTTCGAAAAACTATTTTAGGAACATCCTCCTCTCAGACTCTCATCTGATGATAGCCCGATCTTAAGTCGATTTTCAAATAGAAACTTGACCCTTGCAACTGGTCAAACAGATCATCGATGCGTGGCAGAGGATAACGGTTCTTGACCGTTACCTTGTTGAGTTCCCGGTAGTCGATGCACATATGGAAGGAACCGTCTTTCTTCTTCACGAATAGGACTGGGGCTC
This sequence comes from Helianthus tuberosus, assembly GCA_030545235.1. Classification (NCBI taxonomy): domain Eukaryota; kingdom Viridiplantae; phylum Streptophyta; class Magnoliopsida; order Asterales; family Asteraceae; genus Helianthus; species Helianthus tuberosus. The sequence continues at coordinate 130,695,181 of CM060397.1, read as the reverse complement.
CCTAAAGCGAAGAACTAGGTCGGATAAAGCCTCTATCCAACAGTTCCAGAAGTTGATTAAACAGTTCTTGTAGCTCTCCAGGTGCAAGACGTTAAGGCGCACGAGCAATCGCGGCTGCTCCTGGCGTAAGGTCAATCTGAAATTCCACCTTACGGTGTGGAGGTAAACTTGGATGTTCTTGGGAAATACATCTGGGAAGTCACGAACAACTGGTAGATCCTCAATCCTCTTTTCTTCAGATTGAGTATTAGTAACGAGTGCTAAAATAGCAGGATAACCCTTCCGTAGACACATCCGGGCTTTCATAGCTGAAATGATGCCAACCATTGCACCACTTTGATGACCTTGGACCGACAAAGATTCTCCATGGGGAGAGGAATATGTACAATTTTCTCTTTACAGAGAATTTCCACTTGGTGCTTAGACAACCAATCCATACCAACGACTACATCGAAGCTTCCAAAAGTAACGGGAACTAGGTCAATGTCGAACACTTGACCCATAAGATCGAGTTTACACCCAAAATGAATGTGCGAGGCTTCAATTGACTTGCCATCAGCTAATTCTACAACGTGTTTGTTTACGAGAGGGGTTGGAGTCAACCCTAACTGACGACTGAACTCTAAGGACATATAACTCCAATTGGCATCAGAGTCGAATAAAACAGAAGCAAAAAGGTTGTTCACAGAAAATGTACCGGTCACAACATTGCCATCGTTACTGGCTTCACCAGTGCCGATAGTAAACACTCTCCTACGAGCACCATTCCCACCATTATTTCCGTTGTTGTTGTTCCCAGCGTTGTTGTTGTTATTCCCAGCATTCTGATATAGTTGAGGGCAATCTCTCCTGAAGTAACCCTCATCTCCACACTGGAAACATCCCTTTCGGTTACCTTGGTTTTGCTGAGGTTGCTGCCTTTCTTGTCGCTGCGGCTGCTAATGCTGCTGTTTTGGGAACGGGGCCCTGCAATCCTTTGCCAAATGACTCACTTTGTTGCACCTGTGACAGATTCGGGTACACGGTCTACGGTGATGATAGCTGTACTTGCTACACTTTGGCTGTTTCCCCACGTAGGAACCCTAGTTTAAGTTCTTGCTCTGGTTCTGATTAACAAAGGACGACTGGCTAAAACTACGATTGTTGCTGTTGTCTAGCTTCTTCTGTGACTGGTTCGACTTGGACACCTTGTCCGTATCATTCCACTTGCGTTTGTTATCAGTAGTGGGAGTAGTTTCTATAGCAGTAGCGGTAGTAGTAGAAACACGTGGTGGTAGCGAGCCACGCTCCACCTCCTGGTCGGTGATCATGTGAGCTAAGCGGATTATTCGAGGCAAATAGTCAACATTCCCTGCAGTGACCAAGCCCTTGACTTGCGGAGCTAAACCGTTGATGTACAGCTCGATTCTCTGATGTGATGGTCGTGATAAGTTAGGAAACATGTTTGCAAGTTCATGAGATCGTTTCGTGTATGCCTCGATCTCAGATCCCGCCATCTTCAGATTGTAATACTCATTCTCTAGCTTCTGCACTTCATCACGAGGATAGTACTCCTCTCTCATCAGTTCCTTAAAATCATCCCAAGTAGTTGCGTTCGCCATTTCAATGCCTAGCATCTGGACTTGGGCATTCCACCAAGTCAAGGCACCATCCTCAAGAGTGCCCGAAGCATACTTCACCCTTTCCCCAGCAGGACAGTAACACATAGCAAAAACTGACTCGGCTTTCTCGAACCAACAGAGTAGTCCCACTGTTCCTTCAGTCCCACTGAACGCCTGTCGTTTACAATCCATGAACGTCTTGAACGTACAAGCAGGCGTATTGTAGGATTGTTTTGACGATCAAATGAGTCAATCAGAGGCAATACACAACTGTTTGAGAGGCGGAATCAAACAAACAACTTAGAATCAGCAAGAATTGAGTAAAAAAGAGAGTATATCACTTTCAAGCGGAATAATAACTTCTGATTTCGCTTGAAATGCCCAAGTGTCATTTCAAGCGGAATTACATCAAAATACATAAATTTACACTTTAACCCTTGTAAACCCTATACAAACATGACCTAGACTTAAGACGTAGGCCATAGACATCGTGCACCAACAAACTCCCCCTTGGATATTGCCGGAGTCTTCAGTCTGGTCTTCAGCACTTGTTCACTGCGACTTGAACTTCTCTTCTCTCTGCTTAGGCTTTCGCAACAACATCTTCCTAAGCTTCTCGTTCTCATCAACTCTTTTCTTTTCCTCAGCAGCCATTCTTTGAATAACTGTATGTCTTAGCATATTATATTTGTCTTCACGAGCCTTTCGTTCTTTCTCAGCTTTCAACTTTTCTTCTTCTTCAATCTTTCGCCACTTAGAATTCCATTTGTTGTCAGCATTGATACCCTTTTGAAAGCATATAGAAACAACTTTCAGGAACTGCATCGCTTGATCCCTATCTTCAGCTTTAAACCATATCTTGTTCATAAACAAACATTCTATGTCTTTCGCAGAACAATTTACCAGCCATAGAGGATCATACACAAAGATTTCTCTAATTCCATTCTCTGCTCTGTACGTAATCACAGCTTCAGTCGACAAACAGCTGTAAACCCAACATATAAAACCTTTATAGAACTCTTGTTCCATTTTTGGCACAGGGATATTCTTGATCACTTTAGGCTTCTTCACATGCAAGATTGTTTCTTCAGTACCAGTCACTGGATTCACCCTCTTCACTTTCTTCGGGTAATGAGGCTTCCAGTGCTTGAAGTTTTTCAACGATTCATACTTTATTAAACCCCACATAGGCACATCATTCTTTCTGATTAGATAGTTCAATGTTCTAACCTTTGACAATTCTTCTACATCCCACCAGGGTAGGGATATAATATCATAGAGACGTTCAAAGTATTGCACACCATATTCTCTTCTAATTGCATAAGCATTCACCTGTGGTAGGAATCCCCAACTGATGATATCACCAAGCGAAACAGCTCTATCTCTCTTGTAAAACTTCAAAGGATGTTTGAACTTTCTTTCATTACTTTTCCTGAACCACTTCTTTCTCTTTTCGCGTTGTGGATCTTTCGTAGTACTGTCAAAGTTCTTATCTTTCAAAATTTCTTCTATTTTCCTTCTTAGCTCATCTCTATTCTCTTGAGTGAAAATTCGACAAGTGTAGGAAAATCAGACGTATCTACATTCACATCCTCTTCGTCACTGCAATCTTCAACTTCGACTCTATCATACAGATCAGCATCTTCAACATACTTATACTGGTACTCAGGTTGTTGGTTGATATCGAACTCATTCAACTCTTCTTGAAAACCAAATTTAAAATCAGGATCATCAATTTTCGTCAACTTAATAATCACAGCCATTGTATACGTGTGCCTGATTTCACCTTCCTCTACTTCAGGCTCTAGACGCAAGATTAAATTTTCAGCTTTATCAACATTTTGATCATCCACGTGCTCCCCCTCACCTTCAGCACTCTCATGTTCTTCATTCTCATCATCATGCATATAATCATCGACATTTTGTTCATTTGGCTTCAGTGACTTTAATACCAGAAGCACCTTGTTCGTCATCATCATTTCCATCATCACTATCACTACTACTTGTAGAGAATACATTATCTGCATCATCTTCGTTATCTTCATCATTATCCTCTTCATCATCATCCTCTTCATCATCACCATGAATATCATCAATGTCAACATCAACATCGAATATACCAGAAACTGACGAAATAGGAAGAGGATTTGGAATAGGTGATACAGAAACAATAGCTGGAACAATTGCCCTCTCCTCAGAAACACCTTCAATACCCTTTCCTTTGTTCTTCATTTTAGCATCAACCTCTGCTTGTCTTTGAGCTCTAACTTCTTCAATCTTGATTTCATCAAATTGTTGCTCAATAGACTTACCAAGCATCTTTTCTAACACTTTGTTTATCATATAAATCTCATGCTCTTTCACTGCTTTGGCTGCCTCTAATTCTTTGTTCTTCAATTCAAAATACTTATTCTGCTCGTCTCTTCGAGCCTTTTCTTCTAGCAATTCTACAATCTGAACTTTCATAACATCAATTTCAGATTCATTAGCTTCAATCTTTTTCAACAAAGAAGAGTTTTCAGCTTCCACAGACTTAACACGTTTTTCCAATTTCTTTTCACGATCAACCAACTTCTTGTTCTCAGCTATAACTTCTTCAACTTTCTTTTCCAAAAACTTAACTTGCTCATCAGTCGCAAAATTGAAATCACCAATATCAAGATTAAGACCTTCTGGAACAGTTGGAAAGGTTTTGTAACTAGAAGAACCAGGTGTAGTTTGGACAGGTGGTTGTGTGAGTGGTGGTGTTTGAAAGATTTGTTGTGAAGTTAGAATAGGTTGTTCTTGGATTGGTGTTTGGTGTAGTGATGATAAATGTGGTGGTGTTTGATGTAATGGTGATGGTTGTCTAGGAGGTGATTGGATTGGTGATTTTGGTGGTGATGGTTCAGGTGGTGGTGATGGTGGTGGTGTAGGATGTTTTGTTTTTGGTGTACGTTTTGGCAGCCTCAAAATCAACTTTTTTCTTGCACCAGCTTTCTTTTTACCACCTGATGATGGAGGTGTTTGAACATCTTCAATATTTTCTTGAGAAGGAATGTATACATCATCATCATCTTTACCACTCCTTTTTCTCTTTTTCTGTTTTTCTTTATCTACAGCAGACATGACTTTCTTATAACGTTTAGTTTCATCAACTTCATCTTCAAAAGAACTTGTTGTACTTTTGTTAACATCATCACTTTCTTCATTTCCAGCTGCTTCTTTCTTTTTAGAATTAAAATCAGTAAGAGATTTCAATAACTTTGTAGACGCAGGAGACAAACGAACATCTCCTTCAACATTAATTTCAGTTTCAGCTTCAACTTCAGCTTCAGCTTCCTCCTCTGATTCATCAACAAGCAATGTTTTAGCAGCTTTCTTTTGACGATTTTTGGGTTGAGAAGACGAACCCTCTTCTACTTGTACTTTAGGAGTAGCTTTCCTGCCCCTCTTCTTCTTATCTTTCAAGAACCACTCATTTCTAGTTTCTCTGAAATCTTTAAGAACTTTCAATTCATCTGCATAGCTTTTCTCTTTCATTTCTTCCTCATTTCTCCAGTTCTGATGATTAACATGATCTGGATCTACATAATTCTTATCCTTGATGAAGCCAAAAAATTCAGCTTTAGTCTTTGGCTCTGGATGATTTGGATGATATCTAACCAATTGTTTCAAAGAATCATTACTCATGTGAGATAGCACCAACAGATCATTGTTTTCATCTCGTTCAAGGTCAGGATATGCATGATCTAGCATCATTTGAACAAATCTTGGATACACCCAAGTCTTACTCTTTGACACAATGTTCTCAAGCATATAATGAAACACGATCTTTGAAAAGTTATACTTCTTGTTCAATATGAGAGCTGTCACCATGTTCATTTGATAGTCTCTCATAGCATCATAACCTCCCTTACAATGACTTAGAGCCTGCAGCACCGAGTGAATAAGAAACTTGTATGGCTTTGTAAACTTTGACTTTAAGTAATTAGCATTGTTCAGTGCACCACTATAACCCATCCGCAGCATACAGCCTTTAACCATCCTCTCTGGGAATTTTGTCAGAGAGTTAACATCATCAGGAAAATCCAGAACTTCACGTATAAGCGCCTCTGAAATGATAATCGGCTTTTCTTCATCATTAAGCTCAACAATTGAATTGATCACTTTGCCCTCTTCATCATAAGTTGCATTCTCCCAAAAACGTTTGATATGAGATCTAAACACAAGATGTTGATTCGTCAAGGCGTTTTGTATAGGCAACCTTCTCTTAAATTCCAGAATACTCCTGAATTCAGACAACTTTGGAATCTTATTCTCATCAAAATCACAACAACTGTTGTGCAATGGATCAAAAATCACATTTGAACCCTGAAAATCAACACAATACAAATAAATCAAACATTTTGAAAATTTTTCTCATCAAACATCATTCAAGCGAAATCACTTAAAAATACACTTCAAGCGGAAATACAATTCATGCAGAATCATACATTGAAGCGGAATCACAGAATGGTTTCAAGTGGAATAACATTTGAAGCGAAATCACCATTTGAAACGGAATCACATTCAAATTAAATCACATGTTTTCAAGCGGAATCACTTCAAACAGAATCAGTTATTTCATTTGAATGTCACATTTTCAAAAGATTCTCTTTCAAGCAGAATTAAACATGTTATTTCGCTTGAAACTGTCAAAATCAATTCAAAAATTTTCATGGTCTGATGATGAAATCAAACAACTGGGTTTGTTCTGTAAACGACTCCGAGCATGTGAGTACGTTTTTTATCCACTTTGTCCAATAAACACAACCTAGATCTAAGTTTGAAAAGTCTGTTCTTCGTCATTCAAATGGAATCATAAAATCTGTTTCAATCACAACTCTAAATCTGATCTACGATGTATTCCGAACACACAGAGATGTAAATCGTTCATTTTAGTTGATATATAAGTCCTAGATCTACGTTTTCTACCCTGTTCATCGCCGACACACAAAATCAGTTAAGATCTGGTTCAAATCGGCCACCAATCTTACCTTCACCATGTTTATAGTTATGCAAACCAACTAAAAACACAAAATCTAACAGCAAATGGGCAAAATTTCGACTGTAAATCGAGGTTTTTAAGATTTCGCTTGAAATCGCCTTGAGTGGTTTTGAAACGGAATCAGAATAATGGTATGTTCAAGCGGAACCACTCCCCTATTTATAGACCACCTAATTCCGCTTGAAAATGGCACATGTAAGTTCAAGCGGAATCACCACTCAAGCGGAATTACATGTTGAAGTGAAATTAGTGTTTTTCAAGCGAATTAACTTTTCAAAATTTCAAATTTTAACTTTTTCCAATTTTACCGACACACCGAGTTAACCAAGTCCAAATTAATGACCCTGGTCAACTGTTCAGTCTACCAAGTCCAAGTTAATGACCTTGGCTGACCAAATTATGAAGTTGCTGACTTTTTGAAAATGATTTAAGTTCAAATTAATGAACTTTTGAACTTTCAAGCAATTACCAATCACTTTTTCACAATCTTCTGCTTACCCAACCCTCATGATCCAGACATGTTCAGCACACAAGACTTTGATCATCTGATCCCCAACGTTTGTTGTCGAAAATAAGATGAAAAACAAATCTTATTGGATTTTTGAATATGGTAAGCAATAAACTGTACACACAATATTTTTGTGAGTGTGTTAGGGGATCATATCAGCTGCCGACAAGATACAAGTACCGTTAAGCTTAGATTACATTTTCAGTATTAAACAGTTTGCATTGATTGCCGATATACTGATCCTCTTAAATTTTCACACAAAGTTCAATCTGTTCAGGATACGGATTAAGTGTTTTAAGGCTTAACTTTTATATGTGTACCACCTCAGAATATACTCCCGTATCCAGATCCCAATATTCAGTCTTACAGGTGAGTATACCTAATGATATCTGTAAGGGGTTAAATTGCAAGACCGTGAGAGCTCAGGTCAGAACTTCCGTTCAGCAGAGAGATGACGGTTCGACTTTTGGTGGGTCCCCTTTAGAGGATCTTTTTTACAACAGCACATGATAACATTTTTCAATGTTTCATCATTTTTATGCTGAGGGGGGGGGGGGGCTTTTATTTCAAGCAGCGTAAAGTATTCTCCGGGGACTAGGCCATTGCTTCCGCAAAATCAGAAGTCCCGGGATAATACCCCAGATATCACTAAGCATAAAGACCTAGTATCTCAGAAAGAGGGACCTTTCAAACAAGATTTCGGGGGTTACCCATATATCCGAGAGATGTTCCCCACATAAAAGCAAGAAATTTTATGTTTATATCCCGAACAAACCTACTAAATGTGTAAAAACCTATCGGCATATCATCTGCAAGACTGCTTAACACATTTTTACTTTACATTTCTTTAGCGTACTGCACTGTCTAGCTGATGTGTTATCATTTCCCCTTTTTACACAAACTCATTTTTACTTTCTCAAATGTTTTTGGATTTAGAAATTTTATCATGTTTTTGTATTTTTCTGCAAACTTTCTCCCCCTAAAAACAAAAACATTGTCACACCCCGACCACGTAGAACATACAAAACGTGGCGGAAACATCGGGGAGTGTTGTAACAGAATTAATTGTTTCAAATCCATGGCAGTTGAAGTTTTGTTTTATTGATTAAAAGTGTTATAATGTCTTAACAAACAAGAAATACAACATAATTAACTAGTCTTGTATCTTTTATTGTCACTAAAGCCCAAGTCTGTCTATGTGTATCTTGATCATCTTATGTAACAGCTCCTGAAAAACACATGTGAAAATAGGTACGTCAGCATAAAAATGCCTGTGAGATACATAGGTTTTGTGAAAATAGGTTTCATGACTTATGTTTGAGAAAATGTTTAGTCATGAACCTTGTTATTTGCTTTGTTTTGTAAATCATTTGAAAATCGATAAGATCAGCTGATAAGTATAAATAAATGTAAGGTTAAATGAATAACCAAGTAAAATATGTTTGCATAAGATAAGATGTTTATAAATCAATGTCTTGTGAAAAGTATGTTATTTGTATAAAATGTTCTATGTCTCAAACTGAAATGATTCAAATAACACTACGATATGTAATACCATACAAACACTTATATATAGGAAGTACCAGCGGCGTATCCACCATGCTTGTATCATATTACACACGCATCGTTACTTAATCATTTAATCAAACCAAACCAACCAATGTAAGAAGTCTATGTTTAAATCAATTGTCAAATGTATTGGGTAATATGTCAAAGTGTTCATGTCAAGATGTAAATCATATCAAAATGTCTATGTCAAATATCCATGTCAAATGTCTATGTCAAATATCCATGTCAAATGTCTATGTCAAATATCCATGTCAAATGTCTATGTCAAATATCCATGTATGGCAAGTGAAATGTCTCAACTAAACCATATGCACAAAAACAAAGTATTGAAGTAAAACTTGGTTTAAATCAAAGTTATGTTTTGTGGGAAATACATGATCAATGTCAATCATGTTAAAATGTCTATATCGAAATGTCTATGTCAAATGTCTATGTCAAAATGTCATGTAAAACGATGTACTAAGTAATGCACACAATGGCAATACATAGCATGAAATGTAATGAAATCATGTACTATAATGTACTAACGAACATAGCAGTATATGATGTGAAAACAGGAAAGCATGAAAGTAACAAGTAGGCACATGTGTTTCACCCCAAAACAGTTTGGAAAACAGTAAAAGAGGGGTCTATGTACTCACTTGAGATTGCTCAGTTGTCTAAAGATAACCACCAAGCAGTGCTAGAGATCTCGGAATCAAACGGCACCTAATATAGGTAACTACATTTATAAACCGGACCTAAATCGGAAGACTGGGTAGCATGAGGGTTTGTAAACCAAATGAGTGTAGGAACTCATGTGATATGGTTAATCAAAGCCTACATACTAAATGAAACCTAACATAACTGCCTACGACCCATTACGACCCGTTTAGGTAGCTTATGCTACTTTAACGCGTCGTTCGCGTGAAACGCGTTCGGATCGCCTAACTAGTCCTATGACAAGTGTTATATGCCTAAACATGTTACAAAATCAGTTATGTGACAAAAGTTTAGGTTACGTATGCTTAATTACCAATTATACATGAAAAGGGTATTCTGGTAATTTACCTAAGGCATATAAACTACCTATCATACAACTACTTAAACGATGTGACCATATGGTATAACCTCGGAAGGTTATGCCCTATACTAGGGTCACCTAATGTATTTGGTCGGATCCTAATGATCGACCAAACTGGGTCAGGTTCGAAGGTATAAGCGATTTATCAGATCGCTTACCCTACGACCCTAGACAACGTGGTAATCAGTAGGCATAGTCCCAAGGGACTATAACCAACGTGATTACACTCACGTTGCGAAGTTCAAACGAACTTCGCATTGACCATTACTGGTCAACGCTGAAAGTCAAACAAAGTTTGACTTTCGGACTCGAAAAGCAATAAAATAAGGAAAAGAACGAAAGAATACTTACGAAGGGTCCCCGAATGCTAATCCCGATTCAAGAATCTCAGGTATGAAACAATGGTTTCAACTTAGAGGTTCTCAATTCAGAATTCTAGTGCAAAATGAGGTTGTGTGGGTTGGGTATTTATAGGAATACCCGAACCGTTAGGATCGTTCCATGGAAAACGTGCCATGAATCCAACCCGTACACTTGTCGGAACCTTATGGTGGCTGGAAATCCATCCTTATCAGATGACTAGATAATTAGGAATGTGTGGTTGTGGTTAATCCAGCTGAAAACAGGCTGTTAAGTACATTGCATCTGGTCTGCAGACCCCTAGCGCACCGCTACGCTAAAAGTGTAGCGCACCGCTAGGCTTAAGTTTGGCAGATTTACACTTTTGGTCCCTGTCATGCATTCAGCCCATTTTCGACACGTTTAAGGCCCGTTAACCCCATTTCAAAGCTCTAAAATGAAGTTAAAGTATAGGGAACTTAAAATGTGTTCAAAAATATCTCGGATGTCGGTTCGTTTGGCCGTACGAACGCGATGTTCGCTTAATTACGACGGAATGCGCACAAGCGCGAAAAACGATCCAAATGACGCGACGAATGGATTTTTCTTAAGGCGAACCATAAAATATAATGTAGTCATGCTTACATAAATTTTTGGATGTCCGGATGTATTCAGAACGTAAGTTATGTGCGAAAATGCAAACTTGTGCACTTTTTGACGCTTTTAGTCCCTGAATGACACAAAAGTTTATTTTAGCATACCGAACACCTCAAAGCCTATTTCTAAGCTATGTAAAGGATATTTATGGTATGTTTAACTTATGGTCATGTTCCGGAAGGTCTGTTACAGTTCAAATTGGCATACTTTCGCAGTTTGTCAACTTTAGTCCCTGTAAGCGATTAAACTTTGATTTCACCACACCAAAGCTTTCAAAACTTATATCTAAGTTATGTAAAGGTTATTTAAGGTATGTTAAGCCTATTTCACTATTCCGGAGTGTTCGTTGGATTAAACTGGTTATATCTACTCATCAGAGCGCGTATAACCCTCCAGAAAGCGATTTAAATCTTGAAATCGAACAAGAATTGATATGTGTAAACGATACACATATTTTTACAAATCCCAAGTATGAAATACTATATTTCATTGGTTTGGCATTTGTTTGATGGTTGGAGTGGCACAGGTGTTACAGTCTCCCCTACTTTAGGAAATTTCGTCCCGAAATTAATTCGTAGGAGTCTATCTGTGACTTTGTGTGAAGTAACCATCAAAGATAAGCAAGGCATAATCCTGTTATTTCTCTTTAACGGACATTTTTCAGAATTGAAAAATGAACGGAGTTATTTTCAACAGGCATTCTTCAGAAACGAAATTGAACGAAAGGAGTCATTTTTCACCATTTCTTCAGAAACAAAAATGAACGAAAGGAGTCATTTTTCACCATTTCTTCAGAAACCAAAAATGAACGACAAGAGTCATTTTTCACCATTCCTTCAGAAACCAAAAATGAACGACAAGAGTCTTTTTTCACCATTCCTTCAGAAACCAAAAATGAACGACAAGAGTCATTTTTCACCATTCCTTCAGAAACCAAAAATGAACGACAAGAGTCATTTTTCACCATTTCTTCAGAAACCAAAAATGAACGACAAGAGTCATTTTTCACCATTCCTTCAGAAACCAAAAATGAACGACAAGAGTCATTTTTCACCATTCCTTCAGAAACCAAAAATGAACGACAAGAGTCATTTTTCACCATTTCTTCAGAAACCAAAAATGAACGACAAGAGTCATTTTTCACCATTCCTTCAGAAACCAAAAATGAACGACAAGAGTCATTTTTCACCATTTCTTCATAAACCAAAAATGAACGAAAAGAGTCATTCTTCAGACACATGACCAAACTAGCTGTGGTTTCCGTGCACTGAATTCCATAATTATGTATGCATCCATAATTACGCAATTCCTTGCATAGTCCGCACAATTTGCTTGTAATGTGGAGGGGAGGAAAATCAAACCTGTGATGAGCGTGACTAGACTACCATAGGGTCCTTTTAATTAGATCTACAAACGATCCTTTTAATTAGGCCACCAAGGAGTCCTTTCAGCTATATCATCACATGATATCCCTAACCAGATTTTTTTTGGATCCATCTGATTACCTAGACCACTCAGGGGTCTAATTATGGAATAGTACAATATAATCCAAGGATCTTTACTATCACGTAAAAGCCCATTGAGGATTTAATATAGTACCTTTGGATATCCTACTACGAATTCCTTATACAAAGATATGGAAGATTCTTCGAGGATTTGGATAACAAAAACTTGGATTACACAAAAACATAAAAGGAAACACATAAGCACATAATCACATAGTTGTTTAACTTGTTTATTAATTTGTTATCTTTGGACACGGATACTTAAAGCACACCAGGAATCCATTTCGTGGATTTCATTTGGCACTTTAATCATTTCAAGAACCCATCCATGAAGATAGGATGATCTACCAAAAATTCGATTTTCGTTTTCAGGAAAACGCAATATTCGAATTAAGGTACACAATAATTTAGGACATACGAAAATACCCTTGGGTACCCTATTAAAAATTTATAGTGGTACTTGGGGTATTCGTACGGAATTATAACTTGCACCTTGTACTTCGTTTCTTTGAAAGAGACGGGTACTTAGGATTCTTGTGGAAAACGCAAGAGATTGTAAAATGGAAGAATTTTGGGGGTAGTTTGCTTTTCAAGGAATATGATTCCTTGATTGTCGGTATTGTAGGGGATATGTTGTTTATGCATACAACCACATAAATACATTGCAATATAAATAAAAAGATTTATTTATTAACAATGATAACCACTGTTTCATGGACCTTGACAACAAAAGAAATTAATACATAAGATGTGATTATTTCTAAAGAGTGTTGTCTTCTAGTCGGTCAGATGCTCATCTCTGTGCTGGATTAGCATTAGCACGCTTTGGGCAATTTCTTCGGAAATGTCCCATCTCGCCACACTTGTAGCAAGAACCTGGTGGAAAGCGAGCTCGAGCAGTTTTAATGTTAGCTTGATTTGGTGCAACTGCTGCTACGCAAACTTTTGCTGTATGACCTTTACGTCCACAAATTTGGCATTCGCGGCACTTCACATTAACATGATGATAAAGGTTACATTGGTTGCACAAAGGTGAAGTTCCATTGTATGGTTTCCTAGCATGGGGTTTAGCTGGTTGGTTGGGGGCGGCTTGATCATTGTGAGCGACCATGGCGAAGTTCTGAGAAGCCTTTTGCTTCTTTGACCGCTCAAGGGATCCAGTCTGTTCATCCATGGTCTTTGATTCCTCGATCGGTTTCTTGTCACCCTTTCGGAAAAGCTTACGTTTCCTGATCTGAGATTCAGTCAGGGTTGCAGATAACTCAATGGCCTGCCTAACCGTAGTGGGGTTACTACCAGTAACAATGTCTTGAACTGAGTCAGGGAGACCATCAATGTATTTTTCGATTGCCTTATCCAAAGGCGTGACCATGGTAGGACACAACAGGCTCAGCTCCTCATATCGATCAGTGTATGCTCGATGTTCGCCGCTGTCTTGCTTAAGGTCGTCGAATTCCCTTTCCAATGCCCTGATCTCGTGACGAGGACAGAATTCCTTCATCATCAGTGCTCGAAGTTCTTCCCATGTTTGCGCCAGTGCCTCTTCGGCACCCCTATCTCTCACCACACCGTTCCACCATGTCAAAGCTCGTTTCTCAAAGACACTAGATGCGAAATCTACCTTTCGCTCATTTGGACATTGTACATGCCTGAAGGTGCTCTCTAGACTCTCGAACCATTGCAGAAGTGCTGTCGCTCCTTGAGACCCAGAAAACTTCTGTCACACCCCGACCGCGTATAACAACGGACCGCGGCGGAAACGCCGGGGAGTGAATCGCGACATAATTAATTGTTTCATAACCATGGCATACAAAGTTGTATTTTATTTATTAAACAAGGGTGTTACATTGTTTCAAACAGGAAATTTAAAGAGTTCAGAACACAATTAAACATAGTCTATCTTCTTTTAAAGTCTCTAAGGCACAGGTCCGCCCTAGTATCATGATCAACATCCTATGGAAAAGCACCTGAAAACACATGTGAAAATAGGTACGTCAGCATAAAAATGCCTGTGAGATACATAGGTTTGTGAAAATAAGATTCATGACTTGTATTTGAGAAAATGTTTAGTCATGAACCTTGTAATTTGCTTTGTCTTGTAAATCATTTGAAAAACGATAAGATCAGTTGATATGTATAAGTAAATGTAAGGTTAAATGAATAACCATGTAAAATGAGTTTGTATAGGATAAGTTGGTTGTAAAACAATGTCTTATGAAAAGTATGTTATTTGTATAAAATGTTATATGTATCAAACTGAAATGATTCAAATAACGTTATGCTATGTAATATTATACAAACACTTATATATAGGAAGTACCAGCGGCGTATCCACCATGTTTGTATCATATTACACATGCATCGTTACTTAATCACTTAATCAAACCAAACCATCAAGATGTAAAATGTTCATGTACAAACCAATTGTCAAGTGTTATTGTGTAAACCATGTCAAAATGTCTATGTCCAATGTAAACCACCAAATGTGTATATCAATGTCAAAATGTTTATGTTCAATGTAGATCATGTAATGTGAAATCAAAATGTCATGTATGGTAAGTGAAATGTATCAACTAAACCATATGTAAAATGCACAACAACAAAGTATTGAAGTAAAACACAGTTTAAATCAAAGACATATTATGTGTAACAAATGCATGCTATACTGATACAAACATTTATGCGGTATTGTTAAAATGCATACATCCAAGCCTTGAGACTGAGGCGATAAACCCTTAAACAAATTAAAGATTTATCTAAATTATGTATATCGAATTCGGTCATTCCTTTCTGTCCCCTTTCCCTGGGATGTCCGGAATGGGAGTTGTCAATTCCTATGGTACCACTACCTACTAACGAATGGCATGATCAATGTTAATGAATGTATTGTCCCATGTTAAACAAACCAAATGTTATACCAAAAATGGAAGCATGTGATGCACTAAGTATGTAATCAAATGAACATACATAGCGTGAAAATGTAATGTAAAACGATGTACTAAGTAATGCACACAATGGGCACACCTAGCATGAAATGTAATGTAAAACAATGTACCAAGTAATGCACACAATGGGCACACCTAGCATGAAATGTAATGTAAAACAATGTACTAAGTAATGCACACAATGGGCACACCTAGCATGAAATGTAATGTAAAACAATGTACTAAGTAATGCACACAATGGGCACACCTAGCATGAAATGTCATGTAAAAACGATGTACTAAGTAATGCACACAATGGGCACACCTAGCATAAAATGTAATGTAAAACAATGTACTAAGTAATGCACACAATGGGCACACCTAGCATGAAATGTCATGTAAAACGATGTACTAAGTAATGCACACAATGGGCACACCTAGCATAAAATGTATTGAAATCATGTACTATAATGTACTAACGAACATAGCATGTATATGATGTGAAAACGGAAAGCATTAAAGTAACAAGTAGGCACATGTGTTCCACCCCAAAACAGTTTGGAAAGAAGTAAAAGAGGGGTCTATGTACTCACTTGAGATTGCTCAGTTGTCTAAAGATGCCACCGAGTAATGCTATAGATCACGGAATCAAACGGCACCTAATATAGGTAACTATGTTAATAAACCGGACCTAAATCGGAAGACTGGGTAGCATTAGGGTTTGTAAACCAAATGAGTGTAGGAACTCATGTGATATGGTTTAACAAAGCCTACATACTAAATGAAACTTGACCTAAGTCTTATCGACCCATTACGATCCGTTTAGGTAGCTTATGCTACTTTAACGCGTCGTGCGCGTAAAACGCGTTCGGAACGCCTAACCAGCCCTATGACAAGTGTTATATGCCTAAACATGTTACATAATCAGTTATGTGACAAAGGTTTAGGTTACATATGCTTAATTACCAATTATACATGAAAAGGGTATTCTGGTAATTTACCTAAGGCATATAAACTACCTATCATACAACTACTTAAACGATGTGACCATAGGGTATAACCTCGGAAGGTTATTCCCTACCTACTATGGTCACCTAATGTGTTTGGTCGGATCCTAATGATCGACCAAACTGGGTCGGGTTCGAAGGTATAGGCGATTTATTAGATCGCCTACCCTACGACCCTAGACAACGTGGTAATCAGTGGGCATAGTCCCAAGGGACTATGACCAACGTGATTACACTCACGTTGCGAAGTTCAAACGAACTTCGCATTGACCATTACTGGTCAACGCTGAAAGTCAAACAAAGTTTGACTTTCTGACTCGAAAAGCAGTAAAATAAGGAAAAGAACGAAAGAATACTTACGAAGGGTCCCCGAATGCTAAACTCGATTCGAAAATCTCAGGTATGAAACAAATGTTTCAACTTAGAGTTTCTCAATTCAAGTTTCTAGTGATTTTGAACAAAGGGGTGTTGGGGTATTTATAGTATTTGGGTAACCGCTAGGATCGTTTCATGGAAAACGTGCCATGATCCAACCCGTACACTTGTCACAATGTTGTGGAAGCTAAATATGATCCTTATCTAGTGACTAAGCAAGTTTAGAACATGTGGTGGAGGATCAAATGGCTGCAACTTGTGCTAAAATGCATTTAATCTGGTCTGATAGTGGGAAGCGGCCCGCTTCAGGATCAGGCAAACACAATGCGGGCCGCCTGACCCTTCTGATCCGCAAATATGTTTGAAAAATGACAGTTTCAGTCCCTGCACGTGTTTAAGGCCTTTTCCGACACTTCTAAGGCCCGTAAAGCCAACTTTAAGGCCCTAAAATGTTGCCTAAACATTGTGGACATGAAACATGCTAAAAATTATGCCGGGTGATGGTTCGTTTGGTCGTACGAACGCGATGTTCGCTTAATTACGACGAAATGCGCATAAGCGCGAAAAACGATCCAAATGACACGACGAATGGATTTTTCTTAAGGCTAACACTAAAATATAATGTAGTCATGCTTACATAAATTTTTGGATGTCCATATGTATTCAGAACGTAAGTTATGCGCGAAAATGCAAACTTGTGCACTTTTTGACACTTTTAGTCCCTGAATGACCCAAAAGTTTATTTTAGCACACCGAACCCCTCAAAGCCTATTTCTAAGCTATGTAAAGGATATTTAAGGTGTGTTTAACTTATGGTTATGTTCCGGAATGTTCGTTACAGTTCAAATTGACATACTTTCGCAGTTTGTCATATTTAGTCCCTGTAAGCGAATTAACTTGTTTTTGCCATACCAAAGCCTTCAAAACTTATTTCTAAGTTATGTCAAGGTTATTTAAGGTATGTTGAGTATATGTTGATGTTCCAGAGTATTTCTCGCATTAAACTGAGTACGTTTACGCACCAGTTTGCGTATAACTCTCCAGAAAGTGATATAGAGTTTGGAATTGGATAAAAGTCAAAACATGAAAAATGTAAAACATAACAAAACAAACATTGTGATCAAATAACATTGTTTTATTGATAATAGAACTGTTCATAGTGATTACAAGCACAGTTGTTACAGTCTCCCCTACTTGTGGAAATTTCGTCCCGAAATTTATTTAGAGGAAACTCGAGGAAAAAGATGTGGATATTTCGCCTTCATTTGATCTTCGCGTTCCCAAGTAAACTTAGGTCCACATTTAGCTTCCCAGCGAACTTTGACCAAAGGAATGCGCTTGCGTTTAAGCCACTTGACTTCACGTTCCATGATTTCCACTGGTTTCTCAACAAATTTCAGTGTTTTGCCAACACGAATTTCGTCAAGCGGTATGGAGAAGTTTTCATCAGCTGAACACTTCTTGAGATTGGACACGTGAAAAGTTGGATGAACATTTCCAAGTTCAGGAGGTAACTCAAGTCTGTAGGCTACCTTTCCGATTCTTTCGACGATCTTGAATGGTCCAACGTATCTAGGTGCAAGTTTTCCTTTCTTTCCAAATCTGATCACACCTTTCAAAGGTGAGACCTTAAGTAATACACGATCACCGACTTGAAATTCCAAGGGTTTGCGTTTTGGATCCGCGTAAATCTTCTGACGGCTCTGAGCTGCCTGAAGGTTATCGCGAACTTTCTTGACCTTATCTGTTGTCTCTAAAATGAGGGCAGGTCCAGTAATTTGAGCCTCACCAATCTCATTCCAGCAGACTGGTGAACGACATTTTCGACCATAGAGAGCCTCGAAAGGAGCCATTTTGATGCTAGTGTGATAACTGTTGTTGTAGGAGAATTCAATCAATTTAAGATGTGAATCCCAGCTACCACCAAAATCGATCACACAAGCTCTTAGCATATCCTCCAGGGTCTGGATTGTTCTCTCAGATTGACCATCCGTTTGCGGATAATAAGCTGTGCTCAGATTAAGTTGGGTCCCCATAGCAGATTGCATGGTTCTCCAAAAATGAAAAGTGAAATGAGCATCTCTGTCAGAAATGATGTTCAAAGGAACACCATGTCTAGCCACAATTTCATCCACATAGATTTGAGCAAGTCTGTCAGCAGGAAAATCCTCACGGATTGGCAAGAAATGTGCTGACTTTGTAAGACGATCAACGACTACCCAGATGGCATCATGACCTTTCTTTGTGCGTGGAAGTTTGGTAACAAGATCCATAGTAATGTTTTCCCATTTCCAAACTGGGATCTCTGGTTGCTCCAATAAACTAGATGGACGCTGATGTTCAGCCTTAACCTTAAGACAAGTAAGGCATTTGGATACATATAAGGCAATGTCTTTCTTCATACCAGGCCACCAATAGTGAATACGAAGATCCTTATACATTTTATCTGAGCCCGGATGAATAGAATAGCGAGACTTATGGGCTTCATCCATAAGCAAGGTACGAAGATCATCCTGGCTTGGGACCCACAAACGGTCCATGAAGTAATATGATCCATTGTCCTTCAGTTCCAGAGCAGGTGTTATGTGATAGGGAAATTCCTTATCCATTAATCCTTGTGAAACACAAGATTGTTGAGCTTGAGAAATGCGTGCTTGAATATCAGATCGAGCTTGAATAACAGATTGAACACGTACACAATGAAGCTTAGTACGTTCCTTACGACTCAATGCATCAGCTACGACATTCGCCTTACCAGGATGGTAGCGAATTTCGCAGTCATAGTCGTTTAATAGCTCAACCCAACGTCGCTGTCTCATGTTGAGTTCCTTCTGGTTGAAGATATGCTGAAGACTTTTGTGATCAGTGAAAACCACACATTTTGTACCGTACAAATAATGTCTCCAGATCTTGAGAGCAAAGACAACTGCACCCAACTCAAGATCATGAGTGGTGTAGTTCTTCTCATGAATCTTCAACTGCCTCGATGCATAAGCTATGACTTTGTTCCTTTGCATTAGAACACAGCCAAGACCCAATTTCGATGCATCACAAAACACGACAAAATCATCATCACCCTCAGGCAATGATAGAACAGGCGCATCGCAAAGCTTCTGCTTCAAATGTTGAAAAGCTTCCTCTTGTTTGATTCCCCAATAAAAGGGCATTTTCTTCTGAGTTAGAGCAGTTAGAGGAACTGCAATCTTTGAGAAGTTTTCTATGAAGCGGCGATAATAACCCGCTAGACCAAGAAAAGAACGAACTTCAGTAGGAGTAGAAGGTGTATCCCAATCCTTAATCGCACTGATCTTGGAGGGATCTACATGAATACCCTGTTCGTTGATAACATGCCCCAAAAATTGAACTTCTTTAAGCCAAAATTCGCACTTGGAGAATTTGGCGAAAAGTTGCTCTTTCTTTAGGAGTTCAAGGGTAAGACGAAGATGTTGCTCGTGCTCAGCTTGCGTCTTAGAGTATATCAAGATGTCATCAATAAAAACAATGACGAACTGATCCAAATAAGGTTTGCAGACCCTATTCATTAAGTCCATGAAAACAGCAGGAGCATTAGTCAAACCGAATGGCATGACTGTGAATTCTTAATGCCCATAACGAGTACGGAACGCTGTCTTCGAAATGTCTTCTTCTTGCACCCGAAGTTGATGATACCCTGAACGTAGATCAATCTTCGAAAAATAAGAAGCGCCTTGTAACTGATCAAAGAGATCATCGATGCGAGGTAGGGGATATCGATTCTTGATGGTAAGCTTGTTAAGCTCACGATAATCGATACACATCCTAAAGGATCCATCCTTCTTCTTGACAAAAAGAACGGGAGCACCCCAAGGTGAAAAACTGGGATGGATAAAGCCTTTGTCAGAGAGCTCCTGAAGCTGTTTAGACAACTCTTGCATCTCAGATGGTGCAAGACGATATGGAGCTCTGGCAATGGGATTTGCACCAGGTACGAGATCAATGCGGAACTCGACTTGGCGTGCTGGAGGTAGACCAGGTAAATCTTCAGGGAACACTTCAGAATAATCCCGAACGACAGGAATATCTGAAATAGACTTACCCTTGCCTTTATCTTCTGTAACATGTGCTAAGAAAGCCACATAGTTCTTCTGCAGATACTTCCGAGCTTTAAAACAAGACATGAGTTTGAGACCAACGGTAGGCTTCTCACCTTGAACCTGCAGGATCTCGCCTGTCGAAAGCGGCACACGAACAATCTTCTTAGAACAAACTATCTCTGCGTGATGCTTGGATAACCAATCCATTCCCACAATAACGTCGAAGCTTCCAAGTTGCATAGGCGCGAGGTCAATAGGAAAAAGATGGTCGTTAAGATTTAACTGGCAGTTGCGAAGAACAGAATCCAGAACAATGGGTTCACCACTAGCAACTTCTACTGTCAAAGGTTTTCCTAGTTTCGTTCTAGACACGCGAAGCATTTGCTCAAAAGATAATGACACGAAACTCTTATCGGCACCAGAATCGAAAAGAACAGATGCAGGCTGATTATTAATAAAGAACGTACCGTTCACCACATTATCATCCGCCTGCGCCTCTTGGGCATTCATGTTAAAGACTCGGCCTCGAGCCGGAGCCTGATTCTGGTTCTGGTTCTGGTTCTGGTTCTGATTGGCCAGTCTTGGGCACCGATTTCTATAGTGGGTCAGATCCCCACAATTGTAACAAGCACCTGGTGGGTATTGTGGTCGTGCAGCTTGACCCTGTTGCTGAGCAGGAGGCTGTGCAACTTGTTGAGCCGGGTTCTGAACTGCGCGATTCTGAGCAAACCGACAAACCTCGGCAAGATGACCTGACTTCCCACAGCTAGTACAGAAACGGCACTGATGTTGCGGCTGATGGTGACTGTTGCATCTATTGCACAAAGGTGCATTCCCTGTATAGGGTTTCTTTGCTGGAAGCTGTGCGGGTTGGTTGGGAGCTGCCTGGTTAGCTTGGGCAGTGATAGCAAAATTTTGGGAAGCCTTACGCTTCCTTGACCTCTTCGAAGAACCAGAGTTCTTTCCATTCAAGTTTTGACCTTTCTTGCTATCCCCCTTGTCAGCCGACTGTTTCTTGCCCTTGTCACCCTTCCTGTGTAACTTGTTCTTCCTGATCTGCGACTCAGTCAGCGTCGCTGATAACTCGATTGCCTAACGGAGTGTGGCAGGGTTACTACCAGTAAGAATGTCTTGTACCGAGTCAGGTAGGCCGTCGATGTATCTCTCGATAGCCTTGTCGAGTGGGGTAACCATAGTCGGGCAAAGCAGACTCAACTCTTCAAACCGATCAGTATAAGCCCTGTGCTCACCACTATCTTGCTTCAAATCATCAAATTCCTTCTCCAAAGCTCGCTGCTCATGACGAGGACAGAATTCCCTCATCATAAGGGCTCTAAGCTCAGCCCATGTCTGTGCAAGAGCAACTTCTGCACCCCTGTCTCTCATAATCCCGTTCCACCATGTCAAAGCCCTCTTCTGAAATACGCTCGAAGCAAACTCGACCTTGCGATTATCCGGACATTGCACGTGGCGGAAAGTATTCTCACTGCTCTCGAACCACTGAAGAAGCCCAGTCGCTCCTTCAGAACCACTAAACTTGAGTGGTTTAGCCTGATTAAAATCCTTGTATTTGCATGGAACATTGTTGTTGTTGTTGGCTTGGTTCCATTGAGCAAAGAGATTTGGAAATTGAGCAGCCATCTGCTGCGCAATAATTTCCGCCAGCTCGGCATTTGCTATCAGATTGTCGCGTCGAGGAGGCATTCTAAAAGAGGAAAACATGAAAGGAAACGAGTGAGATGATTGGATGAAAAGAATGAGATGAAACAAAATCAACAAAAGCAAAGATGGTGGTCATTCGTCCGTATCACAAAGCAAACCAACGACACACAGTGACTAATCAAAGT
Organism: Helianthus tuberosus; assembly: GCA_030545235.1. Lineage (NCBI taxonomy): Eukaryota > Viridiplantae > Streptophyta > Magnoliopsida > Asterales > Asteraceae > Helianthus > Helianthus tuberosus. The sequence goes on along the minus strand of CM060397.1, from coordinate 130,672,684 downwards.
AAATGGATTAAAAATAATGTATAATGAAGACATGCTCGCCTATAAGTGAACACTCATCCCAGGAATTCCCAGGTAAGCACAACTGGTCTCGCGTCTGATGAGATGTATACGAAGTGCTTGCCTAGACAGAAATCCCAGAATACAGGCATTCACCCTTCCAGTTTGCACATGTTCACATTATTTAAAACCCAAAACGTTTGACGGGATTTTGAAAATTTGAAGGCACAAGGCCAAAAACCAAACTGAAAAGGGTTCAAAACCATATAACAGAGGGTTCAAAACCTTACAATTGAGGGTTCAAAACCTTGTAATAAATTATTCAAAAACAGATGATTGTTTTTCAAAAATCGTTTCGGAAAATTTTTTGGCTTTTGTTCTGATAATCACCTAAGGATAGGTGATGTGTATGTTTTAAGATCTAAACACAAATAATTTATGTTAGGGTCCTAGAAAAGTTATAGTCAAGGTCAAAGCATTACTAATAACCTAATTCCCTATAACCATTGGCTCTGATACCAACTCTTCTGTCACACCCCGACCGCGTATAACAACGGACCGCGGCGGAAACGCCGGGGAGTGAATCGCGACAGAATTAATTGTTTCATAACCATGGCATACAAAGTTGTATTTTATTTATTAAACAAGGGTGTTACATTGTTTCAAACAGGAAATTTAAAGAGTTCAGAACATAATTAAACATAGTCTATCTTCTTTTAAAGTCTCTAAGGCACAGGTCCGCCCTAGTATCATGATCAACATCCTATGGAAAAGCACCTGAAAACACATGTGAAAATAGGTACGTCAGCATAAAAATGCCTGTGAGATACATAGGTTTGTGAAAATAAGATTCATGACTTGTATTTGAGAAAATGTTTAGTCATGAACCTTGTAATTTGCTTTGTCTTGTAAATCATTTGAAAAACGATAAGATCAGTTGATATGTATAAGTAAATGTAAGGTTAAATGAATAACCATGTAAAATGAGTTTGTATAGGATAAGTTGGTTGTAAAACAATGTCTTATGAAAAGTATGTTATTTGTATAAAATGTTATATGTATCAAACTGAAATGATTCAAATAACGTTACGCTATGTAATATTATACAAACACTTATATATAGGAAGTACCAGCGGCGTATCCACCATGTTTGTATCATATTACACACGCATCGTTACTTAATCACTTAATCAAACCAAACCATCAAGATGTAAAATGTTCATGTACAAACCAATTGTCAAGTGTTATTGTGTAAACCATGTCAAAATGTCTATGTCCAATGTAAACCACCAAATGTGTATATCAATGTCAAAATGTTTATGTTCAATGTAGATCATGTAATGTGAAATCAAAATGTCATGTATGGTAAGTGAAATGTATCAACTAAACCATATGTAAAATGCACTACAACAAGGTATTGAAGTAAAACACAGTTTAAATCAAAGTCATATTGTGTGTAACAAATGCATGCTATACTGATACAAACATTTATGCGGTATTGTTAAAATGCATACATCCAAGCCTTGAGACTGAGGCGATAAACCCTTAAACAAATTAAATATTTATCTAAATTATGTATATCGAATTCGGTCATTCCTTTCTGTCCCCTTTCCCTGGGATGTCCGGAATGGGAGTTGTCAATTCCTATGGTACCACTACCTACTAACGAATGGCATGATCAATGTTAATGAATGTATTGTCCCATGTTAAACAAACCAAATGTTATACCAAAAATGGAAGCATGTGATGCACTAAGTATGTAATCAAATGAACATACATAGCGTGAAAATGTAATGTAAAACGATGTACTAAGTAATGCACACAATGGGCACACCTAGCATGAAATGTAATGTAAAACAATGTACCAAGTAATGCACACAATGGGCACACCTAGCATGAAATGTAATGTAAAACAATGTACTAAGTAATGCACACAATGGGCACACCTAGCATGAAATGTAATGTAAAACAATGTACTAAGTAATGCACACAATGGGCACACCTAGCATGAAATGTCATGTAAAAACGATGTACTAAGTAATGCACACAATGGGCACACCTAGCATAAAATGTAATGTAAAACAATGTACTAAGTAATGCACACAATGGGCACACCTAGCATGAAATGTCATGTAAAACGATGTACTAAGTAATGCACACAATGGGCACACCTAGCATAAAATGTATTGAAATCATGTACTATAGTGTACTAACGAACATAGCATGTATATGATGTGAAAACGGAAAGCATTAAAGTAACAAGTAGGCACATGTGTTCCACCCCAAAACAGTTTGGAAAGCAGTAAAAGAGGGGTCTATGTACTCACTTGAGATTGCTCAGTTGTCTAAAGATGACCACCGAGTAATGCTATAGATCACGGAATCAAACGGCACCTAATATAGGTAACTATGTTAATAAACCGGACCTAAATCGGAAGACTGGGTAGCATTAGGGTTTGTAAACCAAATGAGTGTAGGAACTCATGTGATATGGTTTAACAAAGCCTACATACTAAATGAAACTTGACCTAAGTCTTATCGACCCATTACGATCCGTTTAGGTTGCTTATGCTACTTTAACGCGTCGTGCGCGTAAAACGCGTTCGGAATGCCTAACCAGCCCTATGACAAGTGTTATATGGCTAAACATGTTACATAATCAGTTATGTGACAAAGGTTTAGGTTACATATGCTTAATTACCAATTATACATGAAAAGGGTATTCTGGTAATTTACCTAAGGCATATAAACTACCTATCATACAACTACTTAAACGATGTGACCATAGGGTATAACCTCGGAAGGTTATTCCCTACCTACTATGGTCACCTAATGTGTTTGGTCGGATCCTAATGATCGACCAAACTGGGTCGGGTTCGAAGGTATAGGCGATTTATTAGATCGCCTACCCTACGACCCTAGACAACGTGGTAATAAGTGGGCATAGTCCCAAGGGACTATGACCAACGTGATTACACTCACGTTGCGAAGTTCAAACGAACTTCGCATTGACCATTACTGGTCAACGCTGAAAGTCAAACAAAGTTTGACTTTCTGACTCGAAAAGCAGTAAAATAAGGAAAAGAACGAAAGAATACTTACGAAGGGTCCCCGAATGCTAAACTCGATTCGAAAATCTCAGGTATGAAACAAATGTTTCAACTTAGAGTTTCTCAATTCAAGTTTCTAGTGATTTTGAACAAAGGGGTGTTGGGGTATTTATAGTATTCGGGTAACCGCTAGGATCGTTTCATGGAAAACGTGCCATGATCCAACCCGTACACTTGTCACAATGTTGTGGAAGCTAAATATGATCCTTATCTAGTGACTAAGCAAGTTTAGAACATGTGGTGGAGGATCAAATGGCTGCAACTTGTGCTAAAATGCATTTAATCTGGTCTGATAGTGGGAAGCGGCCCGCTTCAGGATCAGGCAAACACAATGCGGGCCGCCTGACCCTTCTGATCCGCAAATATGTTTGAAAAATGACAGTTTCAGTCCCTGCACGTGTTTAAGGCCTTTTCCGACACTTCTAAGGCCCGTAAAGCCAACTTTAAGGCCCTAAAATGTTGCCTAAACATTGTGGACATGAAACATGCTAAAAATTATGCCGGGTGATGGTTCGTTTGGTCGTACGAACGCGATGTTCGCTTAATTACGACGAAATGCGCATAAGCGCGAAAAACGATCCAAATGACACGACGAATGGATTTTTCTTAAGGCTAACACTAAAATATAATGTAGTCATGCTTACATAAATTTTTGGATGTCCAGATGTATTCAGAACGTAAGTTATGCGCGAAAATGCAAACTTGTGCACTTTTTGACACTTTTAGTCCCTGAATGACCCAAAAGTTTATTTTAGCACACCGAACCCCTCAAAGCCTATTTCTAAGCTATGTAAAGGATATTTAAGGTGTGTTTAACTTATGGTTATGTTCCGGAATGTTCGTTACAGTTCAAATTGACATACTTTCGCAGTTTGTCATATTTAGTCCCTGTAAGCGAATTAACTTGTTTTTGCCATACCAAAGCCTTCAAAACTTATTTCTAAGTTATGTCAAGGTTATTTAAGGTATGTTGAGTATATGTTGATGTTCCAGAGTATTTCTCGCATTAAACTGAGTACGTTTACGCACCAGTTTGCGTATAACTCTCCAGAAAGTGATATAGAGTTTGGAATTGGATAAAAGTCAAAACATGAAAAATGTAAAACATAACAAAGCAAACATTGTGATCAAATAACATTGTTTTATTGATAATAGAACTGTTCATAGTGATTACAAGCACAGTTGTTACAACTTCGATGGCTTGGCCGAGTTGAACGTCTTGAAGTTGCAGATGGCATTATTGTTGTTGATAGCTTGGTAACATTGAACAACGACGTTCGGGATTGCAGCAGTCATTTGCTGTGTAATGACAGCTGCCAGCTCGTCAACAGATACTGGATTTTCACGTCGTGGAGGCATTCTAAAAGAGAAGAACATGAAAGGAAACGAGTGAGAGAATTAGACGAAATGAATGAGATGAAACAAGTCTGATGAAAGCAAGGATTGTGGTCATTTGTTTGTTACTACAAAGCAACAAACGACCTCGGTGATTAATCAAAGTAATTAGGTCAAAAATAATGTATCGCGAAGACATGCTCGCCTATAAGTGAACACTCATCCCAAGAATTCCCAGGTAAGCACAACTGGTCTCGCGTCTGATGAGATGTATACGAAGTGCTTGCCTAGACAGAAAACCCAGAATACAGGCATTCACCCTTCCAGTTTGCACGTGTTCACATTATTTAAAACCCAAAACCTTGACGAGATTTTGAAAATTCAAAGGGGTTCAAAACCATATAACAGAGGGTTCAAAACCTTACAATAAATCATCCTAGAACAGATGATTATTTTTCAAAACGGTTTCGAAAAATTATGTTCTTGTTGTGGTAGTCGCCTAAGGATAGGTGACGGTATTGTTTTATGACTAAACGCAAGTAACTCGCGTTAGGGTCCTAAGAAAGTTATAGACTAGGTCAAAGCAATACTAATAACCTAATTCCCTATAACCATTGGCTCTGATACCATCTTTTCTGTCACACCCCGACCACGTAGAACATACAAAACGTGGCGGAAACATCGGGGAGTGTTGTAACAGAATTAATTGTTTCAAATCCATGGCAGTTGAAGTTTTGTTTTATTGATTAAAAGTGTTATAATGTCTTAACAAACAAGAAATACAACATAATTAACTAGTCTTGTATCTTTTATTGTCACTAAAGCCCAAGTCTGTCTATGTGTATCTTGATCATCTTATGTAACAGCTCCTGAAAAACACATGTGAAAATAGGTACGTCAGCATAAAAATGCCTGTGAGATACATAGGTTTTGTGAAAATAGGTTTCATGACTTATGTTTGAGAAAATGTTTAGTCATGAACCTTGTTATTTGCTTTGTTTTGTAAATCATTTGAAAATCGATAAGATCAGATGATAAGTATAAATAAATGTAAGGTTAAATGAATAACCAAGTAAAATATGTTTGCATAAGATAAGATGTTTATAAATCAATGTCTTGTGAAAAGTATGTTATTTGTATAAAATGTTCTATGTCTCAAACTGAAATGATTCAAATAACACTACGATATGTAATACCATACAAACACTTATATATAGGAAGTACCAGCGGCGTATCCACCATGCTTGTATCATATTACACACGCATCGTTACTTAATCATTTAATCAAACCAAACCAACCAATGTAAGAAGTCTATGTTTAAATCAATTGTCAAATGTATTGGGTAATATGTCAAAGTGTTCATGTCAAGATGTAAATCATATCAAAATGTCTATGTCAAATATCCATGTCAAATGTCTATGTCAAATATCCATGTCAAATGTCTATGTCAAATATCCATGTCAAATGTCTATGTCAAATATCCATGTATGGCAAGTGAAATGTCTCAACTAAACCATATGCACAAAAACAAAGTATTGAAGTAAAACTTGGTTTAAATCAAAGTTATGTTTTGTGGGAAATACATGATCAATGTCAATCATGTTAAAATGTCTATATCGAAATGTCTATGTCAAATGTCTATGTCAAAATGTCATGTAAAACGATGTACTAAGTAATGCACACAATGGCAATACATAGCATGAAATGTAATGAAATCATGTACTATAATGTACTAACGAACATAGCAGTATATGATGTGAAAACAGGAAAGCATGAAAGTAACAAGTAGGCACATGTGTTTCACCCCAAAACAGTTTGGAAAACAGTAAAAGAGGGGTCTATGTACTCACTTGAGATTGCTCAGTTGTCTAAAGATAACCACCAAGCAGTGCTAGAGATCTCGGAATCAAACGGCACCTAATATAGGTAACTACATTTATAAACCGGACCTAAATCGGAAGACTGGGTAGCATGAGGGTTTGTAAACCAAATGAGTGTAGGAACTCATGTGATATGGTTAATCAAAGCCTACATACTAAATGAAACCTAACATAACTGCCTACGACCCATTACGACCCGTTTAGGTAGCTTATGCTACTTTAACGCGTCGTTCGCGTGAAACGCGTTCGGATCGCCTAACTAGTCCTATGACAAGTGTTATATGCCTAAACATGTTACAAAATCAGTTATGTGACAAAAGTTTAGGTTACATATGCTTAATTACCAATTATACATGAAAAGGGTATTCTGGTAATTTACCTAAGGCATATAAACTACCTATCATACAACTACTTAAACGATGTGACCATATGGTATAACCTCGGAAGGTTATGCCCTATACTAGGGTCACCTAATGTATTCGGTCGGATCCTAATGATCGACCAAACTGGGTCAGGTTCGAAGGTATAAGCGATTTATCAGATCGCTTACCCTACGACCCTAGACAACGTGGTAATCAGTAGGCATAGTCCCAAGGGACTATAACCAACGTGATTACACTCACGTTGCGAAGTTCAAACGAACTTCGCATTGACCATTACTGGTCAACGCTGAAAGTCAAACAAAGTTTGACTTTCGGACTCGAAAAGCAATAAAATAAGGAAAAGAACGAAAGAATACTTACGAAGGGTCCCCGAATGCTAATCCCGATTCAAGAATCTCAGGTATGAAACAATGGTTTCAACTTAGAGGTTCTCAATTCAGAATTCTAGTGCAAAATGAGGTTGTGTGGGTTGGGTATTTATAGGAATACCCGAACCGTTAGGATCGTTCCATGGAAAACGTGCCATGAATCCAACCCGTACACTTGTCGGAACCTTATGGTGGCTGGAAATCCATCCTTATCAGATGACTAGATAATTAGGAATGTGTGGTTGTGGTTAATCCAGCTGAAAACAAGCTGTTAAGTACATTGCATCTGGTCTGCAGACCCCTAGCGCACCGCTACGCTAAAAGTGTAGCGCACCGCTAGGCTTAAGTTTGGCAGATTTACACTTTTGGTCCATGTCATGCATTCAGCCCATTTTCAACACGTTTAAGGCCCGTTAACCCCATTTCAAAGCTCTAAAATGAAGTTAAAGTATAGGGAACTTAAAATGTGTTCAAAAATATCTCGGATGTCGGTTCGTTTGGCCGTACGAACGCGATGTTCGCTTAATTACGACGGAATGCGCACAAGCGCGAAAAACGATCCAAATGACGCGACGAATGGATTTTTCTTAAGGCGAACCATAAAATATAATGTAGTCATGCTTACATAAATTTTTGGATGTCCGGATGTATTCAGAACGTAAGTTATGTGCGAAAATGCAAACTTGTGCACTTTTTGACGCTTTTAGTCCCTGAATGACACAAAAGTTTATTTTAGCATACCGAACACCTCAAAGCCTATTTCTAAGCTATGTAAAGGATATTTATGGTATGTTTAACTTATGGTCATGTTCCGGAAGGTCTGTTACAGTTCAAATTGGCATACTTTCGCAGTTTGTCAACTTTAGTCCCTGTAAGCGATTAAACTTTGATTTCACCACACCAAAGCTTTCAAAACTTATATCTAAGTTATGTAAAGGTTATTTAAGGTATGTTAAGCCTATTTCACTATTCCGGAGTGTTCGTTGGATTAAACTGGTTATATCTACTCATCAGAGCGCGTATAACCCTCCAGAAAGCGATTTAAATCTTGAAATCGAACAAGAATTGATATGTGTAAACGATACACATATTTTTACAAATCCCAAGTATGAAATACTATATTTCATTGGTTTGGCATTTGTTTGATGGTTAGAGTGGCACAGGTGTTACAAACATATTTTTGTGTTTTTGGTTTTTATCAAAAGAAGAAATAAAATTGTACAAAAACTTGACAACATAACGTGGATCACATCAGATCACCGTCCTCCTCGGCTTCACACTCTATTACCCTCCCAGAAAACAAATTTTTCATCTCGTTCAATTTCAAAAGATAGTTAAATCTCTTTCTATCAAAAGGTTTTGTATAAAAATCAGCCTTCTGTTCATCGGTGTCTATATGTTCTATTCAGATCAACTTCTTCTCGTAACAATCGCGGATGAAGTGATGCCGAATTTCAATATGTTTAGTTTTCGAGTGGTGAACTGGGTTTTTGTTATGTTAATAGCCGCTTCATTGTCCACAAAAATCGGTGTGTTCAAGAACTGCAAACCAAAGTCTCGCATCTGCTGTTGGATCCAAAGGACCTGAGAGCAACAGCTGGAGGCCGAAACGTATTCAGCCTCGCAAGTAGAGAGCGCTACTGAGGTTTGTTTCTTGCACTGCCAGGTGACCAGTCGAGTTCCAAAGAACTGACACCCAGCAGTGGTGGACTTTGCATTTTGCTTGCAACTACCAAAATCAGAATCAACAAAACCTGTGAGAGAAAAGTCATCAGTCTTAGGATACCACAAGTCGGTGCTTGGGCAGCCTTTCAAATACCGTAAGATTCGTTTCATGATCGTCAGGTGAGACTGTCGTGGGCTGGACTGATATCGTGCACATAAGCAAGTCGGATACATGATATCCGGGCGGGAAGCAGTCAGATACATCAAGGATCCAATCATTGACCGATACAGTGTCTCGTCCACTTTCTCTCCACTTTCATCAGGAGAGATCCCGTGATTCTGAGCTAGGGGGTTGATGCTGGACTGGATTGAGCCATGTTGAACTTCTCCAGAACATCGTTCATGTACTTTGTTTGATGAATGAAGATTCCTTCGGCCATTTGCTCCACCTGTAACCCTAGAAAGAACTTCATCTCCCCATCGAGCTCATCTCGAACTTCTTTTTCATGACATTTTCAAAATCCTTACACAGATCATCATTTGTTGATCCAAAGATGATATCATCGACGTAAATCTGGACGATCAATAGATGCCCTACAACCTCTTTGATAAACAACGTACTATCAACTGTCCCTCTGCTGAACCCGTTGGCCAGCAAATGTTGGGAAAGCGTCTCATACCAGGCTCTCGGGGCCTGGTGTAATCCGTAGAGCGCTTTGTCAAGAAGATAGACTTTGTTTTTGTGTACTGGATCGGTGAACCCTGGTGGTTGACCAACGTACACTTCTTCTTTGATTTTTCCGTATAGGAATGTAGACTTGACATCTAGCTGATAGACTTTGAATCCTTTCCATGACGCGAATGCCAGGAAGATTCTTATCACCTCGAGCCTAGCTACAGGGACATACACTTCAGTAAAATCGATCCCCTCCTGCTGGCTGAAACCATGTACTACCAGTCGTGCTTTATTCCTCATAATCACACCTCTATCATCCCTTTTGCACTTAAAGACCCACTTTGTCTTTATCAGCTTCTGGTTTTCAGGAGGATCTACTAATCTCCAAACACCCAGTTTCTCGAACTGCTGCAGCTCTTCCTGCATAGCATTCACCCAGCTGTCTTCAGTCAAAGCTTCCTTATATGTTATGGGTTCAATCTGCGAGATAAAACAATTAAGTGAGAATACTTCCTGTAACGGAGCGACAAAAGTATAAAAGCATGTAAGAGATTTGTTGATCTGGTCGCGTGTTTTCACTCCACTGTAAAGATCTCCAATACTTTCCTCCGAAGGATGATTAGAGAGAGTTCTTGGCATGACTTCGTCAGGCACGCTCACTTCCGATGGCAAATTCGTGATGTCTAGATCACCTGTGTGATCCTTGTTGGTGCATTGAATGTCTGTTAACTATGTCTTATCAAGTCTTTTGTCTAGATAGATTGAATGAGCACACAATAGATTAGAAATTAGGGTTTTATATGTTTATCTAGGGTGTTTCTCTTGAATGGGTTTCAAGGCAAGTTCAAGAGAAACCTAGTGATCAGCTTTCTCTTGAACTGATATTGTGCATATTCAAGAGAAACCTATTGATCAGCTTTCTATTGAACTGGTAGTGTGTCATTTTCAATAGAAACCTAGGGCCTATATATAGGAGAGTGTGTCATTTGAAGAGGAACCTGATGGTGTTTGTGTGTGAGTCAAGGTGCTGTCGAAATTTTGTTAGAAATTGATTGTAAAGACTCAGAATCGATTAATAGAAGAAGAATTGAAAGGAACAAAGCTGTTATGACTTTATATATGTTGATTCCGCCTTCATATTTGAAGATGAACTGCCTTAACTGACTTTTAGGGTCACGCAAACGGTCCAACAAGTGGTATCAGAGCTTAGGACGAGGAGTTCATACCATAGCAGCTTGATTCTACTAGATTTTCTTATTTCTACTCACTTCTTCTCATACTTTTCTGATTTGAACGTGTTCTAACGGTTGAAATGGCCTGATTTTTTCATATGTCGTGTAAAACATAGAATTAACAAATCCTACAAAGTATCAGATCAAAATTCAGATTAAAACTGATAAAAAATGGCTTAAAACTAGGTTTCGTTTGAACTGTTCTTCGAACTTTCTCTTGAAGGATACAGCTTTCTCTTGAAAAACTCAAGAGAAACCAGCTTTCTCTTGAAAAACTCAAGAGAAACCAGCTTTCTCTTGAAAGAAATCAGGGCTTTCTCTTGAACTTGGCTTTCTCTTGAACTGTTTCAAGAGGTTTCGTTTGAATTTGAGTTTTTCAAAATCAAGAAAATTCTAAGTGTTTGCTGATTTTTCAGGTACATTCAAGATGGTTGATTTCAATCCGTTCTATGATGTCTTTGCGTTTGCTGGAGATGGTGGAAATGATACATCTTCGAGTAACACCAATGAGAACCCACTGAATGTGAAGAAAAAGTTAACGGAAGCTTGGGAATCTGAAAGTGCCTTTGGAACCTTCAACAAACCTCCAAAGCTAATGGCTATCGAGGAATACAGTCGGTGGTCAAGAAAGTTTGAAGACTGGTTGATGGCATTTGCATTTCCTAGCTGGAAGAGTCTGAAAAACGGCTATGTCAATGGAAACAAAAATGGTGAAACTCTAACATCAGCTGAGGAGATCGAGTCGTTTGTAGCTGAACAAAAGTGTGTGGCTTTGTTGTTTCAGTCTGTCCGGGAGGACATAATCTCTTTGATCGATTATTCAAATGCAAAAGATCTTTGGAAAAAGCTAGAAACAAAATGTCTAGGCAGTGCTGATATTGTGAAAAGTAAAAAGAAACTTCTTAGGAAAGAATTTGATTTATTTGGATGTCTAAAGAATGAATCTGTGTCAAAGATGATCGAGAGGTTTGGGCATTTGAAATTAGAGCTAGCTAGACATGATATTACGTATTCCGAAGATGAGCTAGTAGACAAGTTGTTCGATTCATTGCCAGACGAAATGGATTGGAGGTATTATGCGCTGATGCTGAAGAATACAATCAAAGCGCCAGAAGTATTGATTGTGGATTTGCTGATTGAGAAACTCGAGAGTCACGAGTTGGAACTGAAGAAGACATACAAAGTCAATCACTCATCTTATCAGCAGAATTTGGATTTGTATTATCCAAAAAGCATGATGCCAAAAGCAACTTCTCCAAAGACTGCTTTTTCTGCTGAAAATGTGTCCACAGCAAGCAAAGAAAGTCAAAGTGGTCAAAGCAGTGGAAATCACAGTGGTTATCACGGTGGATCTTCATCACCTGGAAGTCATTCTGATACAAAGAATCGTTTTCAATGTAACATCGCAATAGACTTAAAGAATGCTCAGAATTTTGACGAGGAGTCAGCTAAACAACATATGATTTTCCTAGCATCTGTGTTGGAATCTTATGAAGGGTTAGTAGCTGGGAAGATAGGCAACACCAACCTGACAAAGGAAGATTATGATCAGATAGATCCGGAGGAAATGGAGCTAATCGACATTCGTTGGTGTATGGCCAGTGCTGTTCGTCGAGCACAGCGTTTCATGGAAATTACCGGCAGAAAAACAATAGGTGGTCCATCTACCAAGCCGGGGTTCGATAAGTCTAAGGTGACGTGCTTCAAGTGTAAGCAGAAAGGTCACTTCAAGCGAGAATGCAGAAACGCATATGCTGATGAGTCGGAGAATCCTTTCAGAGAAGATTACTACAAGAAGGCTATTTATCACCAGAATAAATCAGAGCCGCCTAGATTAAAGCAGGTTGAAGACAACAAAGAGAAATCTAGAGCTCTTGCGGTGATTTATGATGATGAAGGGTATGATTGGAGTCAAGATGTTCTACCTGAGGAAGATGCGGTTGGTTACGCGTTCATGGCGAAAAACGAACCTATTCCTTGGAAAGATAACCGCACTGAAGAGCAGAAGTATCAATACAGAAAAATGTTGGCTGAAAACAGAATAATTAGAATTTCCGGTATCTATTTGCAAGCTAGGAGAGCAAATAGATGGGATCCGGACAGAGAGTGTTATCTTGATGAATATGGAAATATTGCAGTCGATGACAAAACTCTTGATATGGAAGCCATAATCAAGGAGTTCAAAGATGAGGATGATTATTGGCAGAATAAATGGTGGGGAACTAGAGACGAGAAAGAGAAAGAAGAGAAAGAGAAAAGAGAGAAAGAAGAGAAAGAGAAGAAGGAGAAAGAAGAGATAGAGAAGTCAAAGAAAGTTGACACTGGGGTTATTGACACAACGCAGGAGTTGATTGCTGAGAACCTGGGAAAAATGGCTGACAAAGTGCTGGCTGCTAAGGCACTTGAGGTAGACTCTAACTCCGTGTCTGAGTCAAAAAGCCAGGTCAGTTCAAACTTGTCAACAAATGCGTCAGGTAAGAAAATTGATGGAAATGCTGATTGCAAAAATTGCAACAAAGAGTGCAAATTTTGTAACACAGTCACGTATCTCAACGGGAAGAAAGTTGATGATCTGACAACAAAAGTCAGAAGCGTTGAGAATCAAATTCTTGATCGTGACAAAAGAGTTAAAGCTTCAACTGAACGGATAAAAGAATTAACTAGCCAAATTGAAAATGATAAAATTGAGCATCTGTTGGTGCATTGAATGTCTGTTAACTATGTCTTATCAAGTCTTTTGTCTAGATAGAATGAATGAGCACACAATAGATTAGAAATTAGGGTTTTATATGTTTATCTAGGGTGTTTCTCTTGAAGGGGTTTCAAGGCAAGTTCAAGAGAAACCTAGTGATCAGCTTTCTCTTGAACTGATATTGTGCATATTTAAGAGAAACCTATTGATCAGCTTTCTATCGAACTGGTAGTGTGTCATTTTCAATAGAAACCTAGGGCCTATATATAGGAGAGTGTGTCATTTGAAGAGGAACCTGATGGTGTTTGTGTGTGAGTCAAGGTGCTGTCGAAATTTTGTTAGAAATTGATTGTAAAGACTCAGAATCGATTAATAGAAGAAGAATTGAAAGGAACAAAGCTGTTATGACTTTATATATGTTGATTCCGCCTTCATATTTGAAGATGAACTGCCTTAACTGACTTTTAGGGTCACGCAATCGGTCCAACAATCCTCAGCTTCTGTCGTAGCAACATTTGGTTCCTCGTCAAAAATCGGACCGTTTTCCGATTCTGAGTCGTCAGAATTATCAAACGTTAGAGCTGGTTCCTCTGGTGGTTCGTGATCTGTTCCACACGGACCGGCCTCGTGATCGTGTGTACCATTTGTGGGAATGTTTGTACCCACATCAGGCTGAGAAACTACCAACGGTCTTGGCACCTGTTCTTGTACCATAGATTGTTGCTGTTGGTATAAGTAAGCGAGTTCCTCTTCACTTGGCTCTGTCGGAAATTGGAAAGACTCCCAGAGTTTGTCGTAATCGAAAAGCAATCTGTGTCCGGGAAGTTGCGATGGAGCAGTATGCTTCTGACATTCTACATGTTGAACTTCAATTACCTTCCTTAGGCATGGAACGGACACTCTTTTCAGCGGACTCGCATATCCCACAAAGAAACCCTCATTGCTTTTTGCACCAAATTTGCTATCTGGATCTATAAAAGTACTCGGAGATCCAAACGGTTCTAAAAAATTCAGACTCGGTTTATAACGGTGCAAAAGTTCAAAACACGTTTTCTTGAATTTCTTTACTGTCAGAACGTGGTTCAATGTATAGCATGTTGTTGCCACTGCTTCACTCCAGAAAAATATTGGCAACTTGGAATCGGCGAGCATCGTTCGAGCTGTTTCAATTATGGTACGATTCTTTCGTTCAGCTACACCATTTTGCTGTGGAGTGTATGGTGCACTAAACTCATGAAGAATCCCTTTCTTGTTACAGAACTCGAGCATTGGATTATTCTTGAACTCCGTTCCATTATCGCTCCTAATTCTTCTGATCGACAGCTTATACAGCGTTTCCATCTTCTTGAACAAAATTATCAACGACTCAAAAGTTTGATCTTTCCTCTCCATACACACCACCCAAGAAAACCTTGTAAAGTCGTCGGTGACCACAAGACAGTATAGGTCTCCACTAATGCTTTCCACATTGACTGGTCCAAAAAGGTCCATGTGGAGCCTTTCGAGCGGTACCCTGATTGAATTCAACAGCTTATGTGGATGTGACTTCTTCGTCTGCTTTCCTTTCTTGCATTCTACACAATCATCATTTAAATGAAAATTTTTCAAATTCACACCTTCAACTAAATCATTGTGTACAAGAAAGTTCATTTTTCTGACATGAATGTGGCCCATCTTTCGATGCCACATTATTGACTCTTTTTCAGTTGCTTTAGATTTTGAGACAAAACATTGGTTTTGATGATCAGTTGTTGTTGCGACACTCATATCAAGAATATACAAGTCATTTTCTCGTGGAGCTCGCAACAACACCATGTCTTCAGGAATTTTAAAACCAGGTTTTAAGACAAGACATTCATTTTTAGTGAAATGTACTGTAAAAGACTTGTCACAAATTTGTGAGATACTCAGCAGATTGTTTTCAAGTTCGATTATATAGTTCACTTTTTCAAACGATATAATTCCATTAGTCAGAGTTCCTTGACCAGCTATCCTTCCACCCTGATTCCCAGCAAAGCCCACATATCCTCCGTTGAGAGATTTAACGTCATAGAGCAATGCCAGCATTCCGGTCATGTGCCTTGAAGCTCCGCTGTCCATGATCCATTTCGAGATAAACGACCTCGGCAGCCCCTACAACCATTAAAGCAATTTAATCAAACAATGACGCCCATAATTTCTTTACATTTGGAATACTTCCAAACACAAAATCACAATCTACTTCAACTTTCGGAATACTAAAAATGACATTTGGGACAACAGGTTCAGCTTTTGATTTTAAAATTTTCTCTTTAATTGGAGGAAATTCCTCAAGGAACTTGTCTACTTCAAATTCAAATTTCTGAGCATCACTAGCACCCACTTTTGATTCAGATTTTAACTCATTTTCCATTTTCTTCACCTCAACTGATTGTTTTGATTTAGCCACCCATGATTGAGTTTCAAAAACTTTTGTCTTTGGATAAATCTTTGAAGTCTTTTGGATTTTCGAAGATTCACCAATCTCAAAATTTGATTTTGGTTTTTCTTCGGACTTCAACGATTCTCCTCTTTTCAGAATTCGAACAGAAGAAACCATTGGTTTTTTACGTTTAACATCAGTTGAAGTTTTAGGTTTTGGTTTTTGCAAAACAGGTTTCTTGAAAATGGGTTTTTCAATCTTTTTGGTACATTGCTTTGCCGTATGACCAATCTCATTGCAGCGGTAACAAACTCTTTTGTCATACTCAACAAAAGTAGATTTGTAGGTCTCTTCTTTCAACTTTTTCGCTGCATTGAAATCATCAATAGCTTTTTGACTGAAAATATACTCCTTTTCATCAACAAAGTTCATTCCCGTAACAAAAACATAATTCATCTTTTCCTTTGGCTTAACCTCATGTTTAGCCATCTTTTTTTCAAACCCAATACCTTTGTTTTTTAAATTGTTTCCATTCTTCTTGTTAGACCCATTGTTACCCACCCAATCTTTCTTCCCAGGGTTGTTTTGTTTCACAAAAGACCTTTTAGGTTTTGAAAAGAACTCGTTGTTGTTTACCTCAGAAATGTCAATTTCAACCAATTTAAACACCTTTTCAACATTTTTCATGTTCGCGTTCTGGATTGGATACTCAAAATCAGAATAAAGTTTGTCAGTTCCAACCATTGTGTAAACTACCATGATCGGATTGTCATTCACAACCTTTTCTGATTTTGGTATAAACTTATCCAAAAAGTTACCATCATATTCACACTCAGAACTGGAATTTTCCAAATGAGTTTTCACAGTTTCAAAATTTGAGTTATCACTCTCTTCGTCTAACACTTGGTCAACAACAGTTTTGATTACCTGTGACTCATTGTCAGTGTCGGACGGAGAAAATGTAACATCAATGTTCTTAGGTAACTCATTCTCAATGGTTTTCAGTTTGAGGTTCAAAGTAGCTTCCACCCCATCTGGATACTTTTGAGTGTAATGATTCCACATTGGGGGTGGAACGCTGTTAAAGACAGGTGTTGCATTTGGTTGTTGCGGAACAATCTGTTCAATCACATATGAAGACGCAACATAACTCATTAATTTCCTATCAATTCTTTCATTCTCAATTTTTGTTAACTCCAATTCTTTTTCAATGAAGCAATCGTGTCCAAATGAAAGTTGATTTCTACTTGTTTATAAAAAACTGTTGATTTTAACAATTTTGTGGCTTTGTCGTTTTCAACACTCTCTTTTTGAATCATTTTGATAGATTTAGACAGCTTGTCATAAGCTTCTTTTACTTCACTTAGGTCAAATTTAACCTCATCAGTGTATTGTTTCAATTCCTGAAACCTTTTGTCTTTTTCAAGACATTCCATGCATGGTTTTGAACAGTTTTTGCATGAAGTTTCAGAGATTGAATCAATCTTTTCAACAATCTTTTCCTCTTGCTCAAAATCATCATCCTGTTTACCGACATTATCAGACTCTGACTCAGACACTCCTTCTGTTTTGATCTCCTCACTTTCGGATTTCTCGTCAGAATCCTTTTGACCTAACTCTGTTTTGACCGACTCGGTATCAACAGACTCTGGTTTTACAGATTTTGTGTCTACCTCTTTCAGCTTTGCCATTAAGGCTTTGTCAGCAATCTCTTTCAGTGTTTCTTCAGTCATTTCTTTGGAGACATCAATTATTTCTTCAACCGGAGCCTTCTCAACATCATACTATGGGCAAGATCCTGTTGTTGGCTTACTCAAATAACCTGCAAAAGAATTAAACACATTAGGAGGCATAATTGATTTTAAAGAACTAGCTAAAACATCCTGTTCGGACTGATAATAGTAGACTTCTGCAGCAATTTCTTCGAGATCAACCGAACTTTCTTCAGACACATCTTCACTAACAACCTCTGTTTCAACAACACTCTCAGACACCTCCACAATCTCAGCCATCATTGCTCTACCCTCACTGCCCGGGATATACTTGTCCCAACTGAACCCTTCAGCTACTTTCTCATCATCTTGGTTGACTATGAGAGCTTTTTCCGGCTTGTTCTCGATCTGAGGTCTTTGAACGACAGGTTGTTGATTTGTCTTGTGATAGATCGCTTGTCTGTAGTAATCATTGGTAAATGGATTTTGGTGATTGTTGACCTCTCTATTCGGACACTCTCATTTAAAATGTCCTTTCTCTTTGCATCTGAAACAAGTCACTTTGGACTTATTAAAACCAAGCTTTTGATCCGATCCTGACAAACTATTTCGACCTGTAATCTCCATAAACCTTTGGGCTCTTCTTACCAAACTTGCCATACCCCATTTGATGTCTATCAATTCGAGCTCCTTCAGATCTATTTGATCATAGTCTTCTTTCGTCATATCGGGGTTTCCTATTCTCCCAGCAACCAAACTCTCGTAAGATTCCAGCACTGATGCAAGTTGCTATGTGCTGTTTAGCAGAAGATTCTGTAAAATCTTGAGCGTTCTTAATGTTTACTGTAATGTTGCACAGTATCCCCAGACCTTGACTCTGATTGTTCGAGCCTGAAGAGCTTTGTGGAGTCACTTGTTCGGGAGCTTTGGAATTTGGCTCATAACTTGCAAACGGTGAAGACTTGTTGTTGCTTGATGTACTAGACGAAGCACCGGATGTTAAATCTGCACTAAACCCTGTTTGAATCTTCGGGCTTAGATTCGTTGTTGCCGGAGAACTGCCTTTGTAATATAGTGAAACATCCTGTTGAACATTTGCAGAATTCATCTTTCTGATCTTCACCAGTTCAAGCTCATGTGCCTCGATCTTCTCAATGAATGAACTAAGGTTGAGATTAACATAATCTGAATTGTTTTTCATCACCAGAAAATAAGTACCCCATTCATCGTATGGCAATGCATCTACCAATTTATCGATCCACTCCTCATTAGCCTTGGTTATCTCCAATCTCCCCATCTCCACAACTAGATGGCAGTATCTTTCAATCAATTGTTTTGTAGTTTCACCTTTCATGCCAGTGAAAATGTCAAACTCTTTCTTTATCAAAGCCTTTTTGCTTTTAATCATGGACACACTCCCTTGAAACTTTACTCTCAACGACTACCAAATGGATTGTGAATTATCCTCATGCCGCAACAATATCAAGATATCTTCTTTAATGGCCTGTTGGAGAATACTCATCATCTTCTTCTCTGCCTTAAAATCATCTTGTTCAGTTTGTGTTAAACTTCCAATCGACTTCACAAGACCCAAACCATCTTTAGGAGGAACATATTTCGATTCGATCTTCATCCAGCACTCGAAGTGGTTTGCTTGAACCCATGTCTTAAACCTTCCAGACCAACTCGAATACTCGTCAATATTCATCAACTTAGGAGGTTTCTGCATCGTCCCAAGTTCATTCTCCATATTCACGTTTTGTACAATACTGCCTGATGTTTGTGCTGCCGTCATTCCCCCACCGGCAAAGAAGTTATAAAAATCTTGATTGTCCATTTTACGAAATCAGTTTACGGAAAAATTTTCAAGTTTTGAAAACTGGTTATTTTTAAGTGTAAACACTTTCTACACTAAATGAACTTCAACCGAAATACCACGAACGAAATGGACTTTCACAACAAAAACATATTTTCAAGCTGAATTAGGTTACAAGCGAAATCAGTACTTTCAAGCGAAATCAAGTACTTTCAAGCGAAATCAAGTACTTTCAAGCGGAATAACCTTCTCAAGCGGAATCAGGTGTTTTCAAGCGAAATCACTTATTTCGCTTGAAATTACTTTCAACTAACTCAAGCGGAATCAGATATTTTCAAGCGGAATACCTTATTTCGCTTGAAATTACCACAATTTTTCAAGCGGAATCAGATGTTTCGTTCAAGCGAAATTAGGTTTTTAGTCATTTTTATCAGTTTTAGTCCGAATTATGATCTGATTCCCTCAAGGGTTTGTTAAAACAGTGTTTTACACAAAATATCAGAAAATCAGTCCATTTTATCCGTTAAAATGTCCAGAAGTCCAAGAAAGTGTAGAAAAAGACACTGATTCAAGTGTATTGGCTCATAACTGGCTCTGATACCAATTGTAGGATCGTTTTGACGATCAAATGAGTCAATCAGAGACAATACACAACTGTTTGAGAGGCGGAATCAAATAAACAGCTTAGAATCAGTAAGAATTGAGTAGAAAACAAAGTATATCACTTTAACACACGTTTCTCATTAATATTTCACTTGAAAATCCAGCAGCACTTCGTTACACAACTTCTGATTCCGTGCCAAATGAGAAACAAGACCAGCCTATATATAGGCATCAGATTTCGCTTGAAATGACCAAGTGTCATTTCAAGCGGAATTACATCAAAATACATAAATTTACACTTTAACCCTTGTAAACCCTATACAAACATGACCTAGACTTAAGACGTAGGCTATAGACATCGTGCACCAACACGGATTGTTCTGGTTCTGATTCGCATGTTGACCTAAAGATGAAAGAAAATACAACGCACGAGTGAGATTCGAATACACAACACAGGAATAAAGAGCGTTTGGTACATATCATACCAGCCTGCTGAGCTGCTAAAGCTTCAGCCATGTGAGTATTGATTAAATCGGTCAATTCCGCCTGAGACATAACAACGTTGCCACGTCCACCGCCGCGGCCACCACCACGTCCGCCACTGCGTTCGACATATCCGCTCATGATTCTATATATAAGAAGAGTGGAAAAGATTAAGAATCGGGATTGAGTAGGAGCCAAACATCGCTATGACTCCTATAGACTTCTGATTCCTACCATTATGTCAGATAACGGAGCAGAACCCCTTTGACACTTGTTAAGCCTTACTGGGATTCACATGCACCCCACATTATTATTATGTGTGCACCCATAATGACAATGCGATTTTCATGTTTATCTCAGCTCCTCTTAACTCGCGCTAAAAGGTTCCTCAGATTTGAGTAGCAAGACAAAAGATATCACAAAGCATAGACCACGAAAGTCTAGAGGAGATGTAACATTATCAATCACGTAACATAGGCAAGTAACACATGAATTCATATTGTACTACTAAGTGTGCAATCACATGCGATGTTATACGTAAATGTAAACTAGTTATGCTGTGCAATAAATAAACAAGAGACGAACCTTGCAATCTGAAGCTGTGTGCCATGGTCGATTTCAGAACTGTTCGGTTATAGTATGGTTTTATAAAAACGTATTAAAACCGAGTTCACTATAACCAGTGGCTCTGATACCAACATGTCACACCCCAAAATACCACATGTGGGAACCCCGCGAGGCGTGTGACGTACCAGGATCCAGCCACTACTCACATTGAACTAATAACAAGATATTATGTAAAAGTTCCCATTTATTAAGAAATTGTAATTTCAAAACATAACTTAAAACCCACCATGTTCAACGGAAGCATAATGTAAATAATTGTTCAAGTGTTTCAAAATCTAAATGTATGAAAACCAGTAGACTTGTCTCATGTTTCCAAGTGTCTCGACCCATGACCACTTCAGCAATCCAGATAGCAAGTTCCCTATCCAAATCTAACGACCTACAAGCATGCAGACAAGTGTATCAACACAAAGCTAGCGAGTTCACACTTTTGTAAAAGCGTTTAGTTGCCAAGTGTTTAGTTTAAAAACATGATAATAACTCGATTACCGCAAGATGGTGTCAGTTTGTGTGCCCGTCCCCAATGCCCTATCAAACATTGGTCATGTATTTATGGTCATTAGTTCATGCCCATCCTCTCAGGTACGGTGTGAGGTTGCCAAGCCTAATAGCGCTATCAACTAATACCCCGTTACCTCTCAGGTAACTAGTTCGGTAGTAAGATGGGACTTAAGGTGATAGGAGTGAGTGTATTATCCAACATCCCAGTTTAACCAAGAAAAGACGTATTCCTCTCAAGAATACCCGTTTGTTTTTCCCACCCACCGGGATGCATGCTCAAGGAGTAGTGAACTCACCTTAGATTTGCTCAGTAATTTTAGTTACGTATTCCAAGTTGGTCAACCAAGCCCTAACGAGGTTACCAATGACAGTCAGTTTCTTAAACACTTAATGCGAGGGGAATCACATATCACACAAGTAACGTACACGTATCATCATACAAGTTGTAATAGTTGATCATGAAATCCAACAATCTGTGACATACATCATAACATTACGTGGTAGGTGTCTGGACCTCATACCAGCTTGTTCACATGTCCATATCTAACAATCATAAATCATATAAGTGTGTGATCTACATGGTTTGAGGCCCAGTCCTAGTGTATAACAGGTAGTGTGAGGTTCTAGTTTTGTTTATGGCCCAACGCTAGGGTACGGCACAAATAAAACAACAATGTGTAATGGAGTTGCGGCCCGGTAACATTCAAAGCCTAATCAATTGCAAGTTCACATAGAGTGTGCGATTGAGTTTAACTTGTGTGACTCGTATTTTGTTTGTGAGCCAGTGTGCGATCCTGGGCTAATGTGTGACTACCATGCAAGTGAGCGAGTCCACAATGCACGGCCCAATGTTTCCGGCCCACATGCAAAAGTGTGCGAGCACATCTTGTGTGTGCGACCCGAAGGGTGTGCGATCAGTTATACATTGCCTTAAATCATGGTAATCGGTTACACTAATCCTTCCAAACATGTTTCCAGCAATTAATAACAGCAATCATGATTATTTGACATCCAAAATAGATCAAACAGTTTAATTCTTTGATTCATATAAACCCTAAATATTAACCAACTCATTTATCAGTAATTAACACCGTGATTAACGTTCACATCGGATCAAACCATCTAATCATGGCATCAAACACTAATCATCCATCTACTTGTTAAGAACAATAATTGATCCAATCACCATCATCAACAGATCATCAATACACTAGGATTCATATTTACTCTTGTCACACGATACGTACATATGTTCACAAACAACATTCAACCAACTTCGATTATGCTTCTATATCATGTCTAACAGTAGGTTATCATAAGGTGTTCATCACAATTTCTGCTATCATACAATCTTAACATAAATCATCATGCCAGAATACAATCAAGTAACACATCATGAAATCACACAACCAAGTATAGCAAGGAGCTAGATCGAACGATGGAATCATGTACTAACCGTAGACAAGATGGAATCGAAGGGAACTCGGGAGAAGGGGAGTCTGCCATCGGGTTCGAAGAAGAGGAAATGTGAGAGGAGATTAGGGTTTTATAATATTTGTGTGTTTGATAATTATGAGAGACACACACCTACCTGTGTTTGTATATGTGCCACAAGAGGGCCGAGCCCATTATTGAGTCTCGTTTGGGCTGAGAGTAGATTAACTAAACAAGAGTGTGCGGTCATAAACGGGGTGTTCGACTCGACACAAGTGTGCGACGAATACACTTCACTTAACGCTTACAAGTTAATTAAACTAAAGATGTTCAATTATAATAACACACCATACAGCACGTGAAACATAACGATATTAACTAAGAAGCTAACCTTAAAAGTTCGGGTTGTCACATACACAGGTTTAGCAACTAGCACACAAACAAGCAATCACATGGCACGTCCATCATATGGTTTCATAACCATGTTCACCACCTTTCTACGATATTAAATATGCGATCAATACAATTATCAAATAAGCATGGATACAAAAAGTAGCAAGTTTGGTCATTATGCGTTCATGCTTTACTGCATAGAAAAATCACTGAAAATAGGTTGTTTTGGGTGACCCGTTTAACCTATTTACATTTCTTCAAAAATTATGATTTTTTTATGTGACGTACTTCTCAGAGGGGTAGGCCTTGTGTTAAAATTTCAAGGTCTAACTACTTACCAATAATTCATAAATATTCATTTACTAAGCTGCAATCAGATTCATCACTTCTGACAGCAGCTTACAAAAAAATTCATTTAAAATTCCTCGTTTATCCGATTGACGAAATTCTAGTTGAAGATTGTTGGAATCACCAGGATGTACTTACAGTAAAATTTAAGATCATAACCCAATTCCTATATTAAGTCATGACATTCGTAATGGACTGCAAATTCTGACAGAAAACGCAGCCTAGACCTTTGTGTTGGTGCATATGTCTGTTGACTTCGCCTTGTATCGAGTCTTGTAACTAGAATGATAGATCAAGTCACGTAGTTTGAGGAAAATGAGAAACCAAGTTGAATAAGCCATTTCGCAAGAAATGGAAGAACCATTTCGTACGAAATGGACATTGTCCATTTCGCACAAAATGGGCATTCCCATTTCGCACGAAATGGCTGGCCTATATATAGAGGACTTGTTCAATTCATTTGTATCTTTCTGATTCCGGTGCCGAGGTGCTGCCGAAGTGTCTCAAGCTTGTAAAACGTTGTGTAATCAATATAAGAGACAGATTAATGTGAATCTAGTGCAATACAAGCTGAACGAAGACTAAATCACTGAATTCCGCTTCTAATTTAGTCCGAGAACTCTTCTGAATGACTCATTTGGTCGTACAAACGATCCTACATGTGGTATCAGAGCTCAGGAGGAAGAGTTCTTACCAATTCAGCTCGTTTTCACCAGAAATTCTGACTTCTACTCATTTTTCTTCATATTTTTCAAAATTAACAGAGATTTTACGGTTAAAATGGACTGATTTTCACATATTATAAGCGATACACTGTATTAATCAATTCTTGAAAGAATCAGACCTAAAATCGACCTAAAACGTGATAAATTGTTCCAAAATCATACCCGATCGTGTGACGTCATCATCATTTCGTACGAAATGGGCCATTTCGTGTGAAACATATACTCATTTTGCATCAAAGTGACATTTAGTGTGAAATATTGTTTCATTTCGTACGAATTGGATTTATTTGACTCATTTCGTTTGAAAGGTGCTCCATTTAGCACGAATTAACCCAAGGTGTTCCATTTCGCACGAATTGACTCCAAGGTGCTCCATTTCACACGAATTGAACCCAAACTGCTTCATTTCGCACGAATTGGACTGAATTGATCTCATTTCGCTTGGATTTGGATTTCCAGTTTGTTTGTAAGAAAGCTCAAATACCGAAACATGGATTCTGTAGAAGAATTGGCATGTTATTATTATGAATCTCAATAATACAGTCCTGAAAATGAAGAAGAAGAACCAGAAAAAGAACTAGTTTCAATAGAAAAGGCTTCAGAAGTTGTTTTAGAAAAAGTTGAAAAGGCTTCAGAAGTTGGTTCAGAAAAAGCTGAAAAGGATTCAGAAGTTGTTTTAGAAAAAGCTCCAATCTTTGATCACTCATCAGATGAAGAGAGTGACGTTGACAGTGAAGAAATTGAAAAACTTGAATATTATAAAAGAGAATTTTCACCAGATTTATATGATATGTTTTTTGCAGATAAACTGGAAAAGCTCAAAAATAAATAAGCTGAGAAAAGGAAGAATCATAAGGCAGAAATTGTTATAGAAAATGTCAAATCCGAGAAGAAACAGGTTGACAGTGCTCAACAAGAAGACTCTAAACAAGATGAATCAACTGAGTTGTCAAAGAACGGTGAAGTCAAAGAATCAAGTGCATCAACAAATGAAACTTCAAGTTCTGAACCAGTGTACTCAAAAGTCAAACCTGAAGAAAAAGTTCAAGTGGTAAAGAAACAGGTTAAAGAAATTCCAGCTTTCAAGATTGAGAAGGAAGCTGATGTTGAGGAGATGCCTGAGAAATGCTCAAAATGTGATAAATCCAGAACAGACAATGTCAAACTCCTGAAAGATGTGGAGAGTTTGACATTGGAAAACAAAAATTTAAAAGAAAATGAAAAAGAATTTCAAAATCAAATAAAGATTTTAGAAAATGAAAAATTTGTTTTCAGTGAAAATAATATTGATAAACAAAAGGCAATAAATTCTCATCTTGAGAAGATTATTCAACTTGAAAAAGAAGTTGAATGTGCTAAAAATAAAATTGTTGAGTTAGAAAAGAAATTGAAAAGTTTTGTGACCTTGTCAGTTATGCTAGATCATTTATGTCCAAAACCGGTCAATGAAATTCCAATAAGTGACAATGTCATAGATTGTGATGATAGATCTGATGATGAAGATGATAGAAAGAAAATATTTTTGAAATTAAAAGAAAAATTTCAAGAAACTGTTTTACATTCTACTGAAAGAGGTGAATGCTCAAAGCAAAAACCATTTAAGAAGAATGAAGAACAAAAACAAAATGTTAAAAATTCGAAAAATTTTCAAAACAACAATAAAAGATCATCAGTTCAATCATCCAATCATTATATAAAACCACAAAAAGTTGAAAATCAAAACTCACAAAAAGTTGGTAATAAGTGGTGCAGGTCTGACCACAGTGCTCAAAAGTCAAATCAAGCTTACAAAAGAAGATGGGATGAAGATTCCTCAAAGCCAAATCATTACAATGATAGAAAACAGAAAAATGATGAGTACTACAAATCAAATCAGTGTTATAATTTGAGTGTTTGGTTTGAAAGTGGAGAATGGTATGATAACAGAGTGTGTTACAAATGTGGTTTTGAAGGACACGTTGCTGTTAACTGCCAGAATCAGATATTTGAGACAAGAAGATGCTATGAATGTCAAATCAAAGGTCATATTGCCAGAGATTTCCCAATGAGATCAAAAAAAGATCGAGGGCTGAATCTCATGGAACGGTGAAGAAATTAGTCAAAATTGAAGAAAAGCCCAAAGAAAAGAAAGTGAAACTTTCACAAGGGCAGAAAGATAGATTGAGAAAGAAAAGAAAGAAAGCAAGGGAGTATCTTGAAAAGATTTTGTCCTCGGATACTATCATGGAATCAGATAATAGTTCTGGTGAATCGTCTTGCTCTCCAAAGAATGATCAGTCTAGTAAAATGAATTCATCAGATACAAATCTGAGGACAAAAGAGATGATAAAGAAAGAAAAATTGACTAATCAAACTGATAAAAAATCAAAGAAAGTTAATTTTTCAGATAAAATATGTATCAAAGTTTTTGAGAAAAGAAACCGTGAAAGGTCGTTCATGTCACAGGTTGATGAATTTGGAAAACCTAAATCCTGTGTGGATTGGGTTCCAATAAAGACTGGCAATGAATTTGTTTCTTTGGAAACAAAGGAGCCACTTTCTGGCGATGAATTTGTTTCTTCGGAAGCAAAGGAGCCATGTTTTGGCGATGAATCTGACTCGTCAAAGTCGGAGGAGCCACGTTCGGGCGATGAATCTGATTCATCAAAGTCAGAAGAGCCATTTGTTGAGGTAAAAAGTGATATTTCTGTTTCGACAATGGATGATGCAAATTTTCCATCATTGTCAATCGGAAATTTAAAGCAAAAAATTGGAAAACCCAAGAACCGTCAGGCTTGGGTGGATCTCTTTAAATAAAAAACCTGACTTGCCGGAACTCCCAGGTTGGTAATTGGGGAGTAGGAATCGGCATTTTTCTTGAGAAATGTTTAATCAAGGACATTAAGTTGTAGTTGATTTAACTTTCGTACAAGTGGATGGAAGAACAAGGTGATGAATGAACCTTGTGTGTGTGAATTCAACAAAACTTATTTTTCAGAAAAACCATTTGATTAAAACAAACTTAAGTGTTTTGAAATCACAATGGGAATATAGTCTGTTGTCAGGGGGAGTTCTGATTGTTTATGCCAAGTGGATGGCGAATTGAAGTAATTCACATCATGTTGTCATGTTTTTTTTTTGTACAGTTTATTGCTTTCATTTTCAAATTTTCCCAGAAAATCAAAATTGAAACATATTTTGATTTTAGGGGGAGTAGGAAAATTAAGAAATTTTGAAAAATTTAAAAATGCAAAAACATGATAAAATTTAAATGATCAAAAACATCGAAAAATCAAAAATGAGCTTTGTTATGAAAAAGAGGAAATGATAGTGCATCAGTTAGACTGTCACAGTACGCTAAAGAAATGGAAAGTTAAAATGTGATAAACGGTCTCACTAAAGATGTGACGATAGGCTCAGCTAGACTAGTAGATTTGCGATAACGATACACACTTAAATGAAAAAGCCTAGTTCTAGTAGGAAACGCGGTTGAAAGCATAGTACTTAGTTTTATCCTTCGTGACTGTGTACCTACTCAGTAATCGCTGAATGCTAAAAGAGCATAAAAAACCGGACAGTTTGTGAACTTTCACTACTTACTGAAAAAGTCACTGTGATTGTGCATTTCATTTTGGAAAGAATTAAACTTGTTTGATTTCTTTATTTTGTTTAAGCATTGGACATCCTCCGCGTATACGTGAGTATCGAACTGGATGTTAGTGCCTGAACGTCCTGCTTTATTTTTCTTGGTGTTTCGTTTAAATCTTGGATCACCTCTGCGTATATGTGAATATCGAACCGGTGGTTAAGATTTAAACATATTCAACTTGTTTTTATTTCTTATTTTGTTTAAACATTGGACTTTCTCTGTGTATCGAAAGATCGACCTGATTGTTAATGTTTAAACATTCTGCGTTGTTTTCGCACATATCACAGTTGATGAAAGTTTAAAGGCATTACTTGAGTCAGTGTATTGCATGATGAGGGGATATGCTGAGATCGTGGGGTCCATAAGAATTTAGTGCAAAATTAATATACCTTAACGTATCGGTAAGCATTTCGAAAGTTTTTAGATTGAGTTTAAGAGGACAACAATATCGTTAATCTATGTGAATCGTTTAGAACTTAAAGTGTTAAAGCTCAACGGTGCTAGTGATTTGTCATAAACTGATATGATCCTCTTACTCAAGCTCACAAAAATATTGTCTGTAAATATTTCTTTACTGCATTTCGTTATAAAACAAATTCCAAAAACATTTTAGTGTGTTTTAGCATAAAAGTTTTGAAAAATACAAAAAGATTTTCGACAACTGATGTTGAAAAGCTGATTTTCAAAATTTCAAGTGCTAAACATGATGAACAACAGGGTTGGGAGAGTTTATTTGAGATGTGTGTAGGACCGGGTTTCGTGACCGAAACCGTGATTCGTGTGATTATGTTCATACACGGGAAGATTAGAGATGATAAACAAACAACTTTGTATTAATCCGGTAGTAAAACATTACAAATCGGCCCGATTAACAAGCTAACCGAACTAATACCAAAGGAGTATACATCCGGGGAGAGACCAAGTGGTGATCTCTCCCGGTGAGGTCTCAAACCTCCTCCAACCTCCTTGTGTTGCAAATGGCAAGGGTTTTCTATTTATAGTCACACCCCTTGTCTTGCAAACACACACGGTCAACCGAATAACCCTCTCGTTTGACCACTTCAAACGAGCGGGTCTATACACGTTCGATAGACCGTTTCACTAACTATTACAAATTCAGCGTAAAATAAAACTAATCTATTCGACAAGCATCGGGCACAAAATCTGCATCAACAAATTCCCCCTTGTCCGTTGCTGTCGAATGCTGAAAATGCAACTGCAATCGATCTTCAGTCAAGTATTCATCTTCTCTGTGTTAACAAATTCCCCCTTGACCGATGATCCAGGTAAGTAGTATCTTGACGCTCCTTGTAAAATATTTCCCCCTTAAAGTACGCGTATCCGTGTTGGGTGTTGTGCAATTTCCTCAATTGACCGATCTTCCGCTGATCTTCCAATACTCCAACCGGCATTTGATAAGGGTTCCAATCTTTAAGAACTGCATCAAGTCTTGATCTTGTCATAAGAACTCTATTTCATACAAGCATACTACATTGGTAGAGGTTTCTGGTGAACTGTCTTCTGTAAACCGTCTTTGTGGAATCGACCAAGTAATGCACTTTAATCTTCAGCATCAACACTCAGGAAAGTCAGCTAGACCAAGTGTATCCCTTGCAAGCTCAACCAGCATGCTTAGTTGAACTACATCCAGATCTCATTGTCTCGCCTTTGTGAAGTTGACCACGTAATGCACTACGGATCTTCAGCATCAGTACTCAGGAAGTCAGCTAGACCAAGTACATCGTTTGCAAACTCAACGAATTGAGTTACCCCCAGATCCCTGTAAAATCCCAAAGAAACATCAAACCCAAAACCGAATCCTGCAGGTCTTCAGCCTTGAACTATCAGCTTTCATTAAGATTCCCCAGGTCTTCAGTGAACAGCGCTTTTGTAACTACTGTAGACTTTAGAAACCTGTATTTTTCCGTGCAAAACCCTTCACGCTGGCTGGAGAATTAATTAAAATCCTCAAATATGTGTATGTGCAAAACATTCCACGCCGAACCGATTGTATCACCAGAAAATCACAACTCTACCACCTGTGATTGCGTTTAGAAATTTACCGAAGAAATTCATCATACGTTTTATTCCCCCATTTCTTTGGTAAAATCTCTAAACCTTAACAGATTCTCTCCACTTCAAAGAAACTGTCGTCAAATGTTCACCAATTCCCTCCACTAAGCGGAACTGTCGTCAATCTTTATTGAATGTTCTCGGTTCCGAAAAATCACGAAAACGACTTTCTTCTTTGCATATTCTAGTTGAATAAGAACGTCCCCTAGTACCCCGTAGGATCCGACTTGTATCCCTCCAAAGACTTTGTGAACTCGTTAGGACCGATATTGACATTCTAGGTTCATTCATTCGTTACCAAATGCGAGAATATGACAATAAACAAAAAGATTTCTTCGTTGCATATTCTAGTTGATAAAGAAATTTCGCCTAGTACCCCGTAGGATCCGACTTGTATCCCTCCAAAGACTTTGTGAACTCGTTAGGACCGGTATTGACATTCTAGGTTCATACGTTCGTCTTCAAATGCGAGAATATGACAATAAACAAAATGCTTTCGAACATTTACGAATAACCGGTAACAATCATAAACATTGACGTGCGGAAGTGAACATACCATTCCGTTTTTGGCCCATAATAGTCGCGTCACCATTTTTGACATTTGCATCGGTAACCGTGACTACCCCACATTTTTCAAAAATCAAGTTTTCATCATCTCTTGTTTTCATCATGCCGCAACATCCCGAAAATTGCTGAAATCAAACATTCAGCCGACAACATCTTCTAATTTTCGAAATCCAGCAACAAACCTGCGATACCCAGCAACAATCGAGTCGAAAGATATCCTTCGAGGATCAGACTTTTCGAAAGATGGATCAGGTCGAAAGATATCCTTCGAGCTGATCAGGCTTTTCGAAAGATGGATCAGGTCGAAAGATATCCTTCGAGGATCATCTTTCGAAATTGTTGAGGGTTCCCACAAATATCTGGTATCTTTCGATCTTGTTGAGGGTTCCCACAAATATCTGGTATCTTTCGAAGATGGATCAGGTCGAAAGATATCCTTCGAGGATCATCTTTCGAAGTTGTTGAGGGTTCCCACAAATATCTGGTATCTTTCGATCCAGATCTGCATCCTTCGACCCAAGGTCTCATCTTTCGAGCACCTTTTTCATCTTTCGGGTCTTCAAGCAGCCACCAAGAACATCAAGAATACAGTGACTGTTCTTATGCAGATTTGACGAAAACACTTTGTATACAATTTTTGATGATGATAACTTGAATATTTAGGTGAAAAACATAAAACCGAACACTTGTTTCAGCACAGATCTGAATATTCGGGTCCAGATCTGAGTTTTTCTCATTTTCACCCAACTTTTCTTCTTGAACAAAAATCACGAAAATCACAGATCTAGAGCACATGTGATTTAGTAAACGGTTAGATTTACTAAATCGGGCACCATGGCTCTGATACCAATTGTAGGACCGAGTTTCGTGACCGAAACCGTGATTCTTGTGAGATCGGTTCAAGACGGGAGAGATTAGAGATGATAAACAAACAACTTTGTATTAATCCGGCAGTATAACATTACAAATCGGCCCGATTAAATGATAACCGAACTAATACCAAAGAAGTATACATCCGGGGAGAGACCAAGTGGTGATCTCTCCCGGTGAGGTCTCAAACCTCCTCCAACCTCCTTGTGTTGCAAATGGCAAGGGTTTTCTATTTATAGTCACACCCCTTGTCTTGCAAACACACACGGTCAACCGAATAACCCTCTCGTTTGACCACTTCAAACGAGCGGGTCTATACACGTTCGATAGACCGTTTCACTAACTATTACAAATTCAGCGTAAAATAAAACTAATCTATTCGACAAGCATCGGACACAAAATCTGCATCAACAACATGGTCCCTACACTGAGAAGAAAGCATGAGATTCGGAATGGTAAAGATTGCATGGCCAAAGCTTGAAAGTTTTCAAGTTTTTGTCTTCTGGTCATCGGATACGGACCGTATGGCCTTAGGCTTACGGTCCACAAGCGCTGCAACTGGGCGATATAATTAAAGGTCGGTTACGGACCGCAAATCCATGGGCTTATGGTCCATAAGAGGTGCTTACGGTCCGCAAGACTTCTCGCTTACGGTCCGTAAGACAGTCGCTGGCAACAGAAAATGGACAGATGCATGTTCAGCCAGTTACACCGCCTTATATGAGTGGTTTTCGAAAATCAGGGGTCTTGCAACTGGTTTTTGACATCATAGGGACACCTGGGAAGATCTCATGGCAATGGTAGAGTTATTTGGCACCATCCTAAGGATTTGAACTCACTATATAAGAGGAGCATTGTTACAACACTTTGTTCATTCATTTGCAAAGTTCACAAGACTCATTTCTGGAGCTCCTCTGATCAGCAACAAGTTTTCTTAAGATCCCTAGTCATTTTTAGGACTCTTGTAAGTGTCCTTAATCCTTCTTAATTCAGTTTAGCTTAGTTAATTAGCTTAAAGTCAAACCATCGTAATTAAGGTTTGACTTCGAGATTAATCAATAATTATCCAGTCAAATCTCGAATTAAAAATACCTATGAGTTGGTAATTATGTGGGTAATAAACTCTTAAAAGGGCACTCTCTGATTCCCACTCTAAGTAGGTAAATTATCGGGTCAAAGTTTATCTTAAAAAGTCAACAGAAAGCTTATTTTCAAATTAATACATAATTAGCAATGTAGGAGCCATGCAACCTGTTTTATCACTAACATAACTTGGTAATTAATGTAAGAACATGTCTAAACATGTTCAACCCGACAATTTTCAGTTTAGGCTCGGTTCGGAACCGAAAGTCGCATAAGTTGACTTTTTCTTTGACTTTCAGTTCTGACCCAATGTAGCATGTTTTAGAATTGCCTTAGAGCTTTATTTGGACCAGGTTTCATGTTAGTATAACCCTCTGTGATTATACAACTTGGTTCATTAGTTATCCGATTCATATGCATGTTTCCGTTAAATGCTTAAATGTTGACTATTATGCCGATATGACCTTAAAACATGATTTTTGAAAATGTAAAGGAATAGAAACCTTAGTTACTGATTATTAGACTTGTCCCTAAAATTTGACATCAATTTGAGGTCTAGGTTAAGAGTTATGCTCAATAGCGTAATTAGAAAGCTTTTATTTAAATAAAAGGCGTAACTAGCGTATAACCTATCTAAACCCGATTTTTAATACTAAACTTTTTACCTACTGATGTAATATAATATTTAGGAATTTTTGAAGATTTTTATTTAATTTTAGGCTGAGCATAACATAGAGTTCTAAGCTTGATTCGGTAATTGTCGATTTTGCCCTTTTGGGCAATAAAATGAGTTTTACAAATTATTTTGATACCAACCCTTTTTCTATTGATCTAATATGAAAAATAAAATATTTTAAGCCTTCTGGAATATTAAAAATATTAGCTTTACTTATAAAACCCGGAAATAGCTCAAAATCGCCTTTTTAAGCGTTTTTAACGTATAGTATGTATTAAAACTATTTTAAACATATAAGGTTTGATACCTACTGATATTTTCAGTAAATTTTTATATATTAACAGTAAGCAAAAGTTTTAAACTCAGACTTCCAGTTTTGACCTTTTAAGCCTAAGTGAAATTACCAAAATGCCCCTAAGGTGCATAGTTTGGTTTTAAATTATAAATTTCACATATATATAATACCCTACTGTTATAAATTATTAACTTAAGTATTTTTACTGATTATATCAGATCTATAACTCAGATTATTATTTAAACTCGTTTATAATCTTTTAAATGACCAAAATGCCCTTACGGGGCATAATTTGAGTTTAAATTCATTTGGGGCATAATAGAAGATATCTTATTGATGTCACAACATATTTAAGGCATATTGACTTAGTAAACCTGTATATGGCTCTTTTGGTTACCCGTTATGCATCTTCGGCGTTCGGTTCGGTATATGTAACTAGTTTGCATAAATTGACCGAAACGGGTCAAACCTCATCATTTTTGTCTCAAAATCCAGAATGTGTTTAGTTTACCCATATTACACAAGTCTCCAAACTTGTTGGGTCTAAATCACATTCTATTCCGGTCTTCGCTTAATCGCGCGTTTAAACCGTATCATCTTTTAAAACTAACCGGTCTAAGTTTAGGCTTAATCAAAGACCCGTTAGGAATTTAATAGGTTATTAAAAACCTTTGTTCCAGATTAGGAGACCCGGTAAAAGCTATTTGCACTAGCCGTTTGTGATTATTACTTGCAAAGGTAAATACTTTTAACTTATTTTCCCTTATACGGGCTTGGGGTACGGTATATAAAATACCGCTTGGTCGGGCATTCGACTTTAATCGTTTGGTGGTTAAATATTATCGAGATGACCCATTTAAAAATTTGGTTTTGTTTGCTTAACGCCTTTGGGGAGTTAATGACCATGTCCCGGATATCCTTGGCATCATTCATAGAATGGCCACGACCTTAGCACACGGGTATAACCGCCGGTTACGAGAATAACTCGCCGTAGGACTATACCATGTGGTGTGTCTATTAATCTTTAACACGGCACGAACCGGGCAACTGAACGCATAACAAACTTGTAATTCTTTTACAAATTTATATACAAATAATTATCCCAAGTTATAAAATGTTTTGTGCCTTGTGCGCTTAAATCAATTTTCTAAACCTTTTCAAAATGAGTCAGTTAATTGTATTTACTAGTGTAAACTGACGTATTTTCCCAAAAAGGTTAAGTGCAGGTACTACGCGTAATAGGTTGGCCTCTCCTTAGCAACATTAAGAGTCACGCAAGCTTGGATGCATTTTGAGTCTGTTGAACTATGTTTTCCGTTTATTTGATCCGCCTGTGGATCTGTTTCAGCTATGTTGTGATACTTAATATTACAATTTTATTCAGTTGAAATACATCTATCTTTTGCTTCCACTATGCATTTAAATTTGTGTTGTTTGACTATGATGATATCAACTACATCACGATACTCCCCACCGGGCCCACCGGTAATACGTGGAAATATCGGGGTGTGACAGGTTGGTATCAGAGCCAACACTGAGTGAATTAAACACTAGCCTTTTGTGTTTAATCTCAGTTACACAGTTGCACATTCCTCAATTTTCGAGTCTAGACAAAGAACTTAGGACAAAATCCTGAATTGTTTTATTTTTGTCATTTATATATTTGCTTGTTGTATCCTTTGTTTGTTTTGACAGGTTGAACAAAATGCCACCAATAATGAGAGGGAGAGGAAGAGGAAAGGGGCCACTCATTGCCCCGAATGATCATGAGGCCGGACCCTCGCACCGGCGAACGCCGTCTGATTCTCAAAACCGGAGTCCTCAAGAAGACTGGAGGACCTACATTGAACCCGCAAGGCGCTCAGTTTCCCTGAGCTCCTCCCCTTTGTTTCAAAACTCCTTTGGGCCTCATTCTGAAAATGAGCCCCAAATTTCCCACCATTCTTATATACCTCTTCAGGGCCACAATTCACCTTTCGATGACCCAACGCCCTATTTTCAGAGCCGGTTCAACCCGGCAAACTACATTCAAGAACCCGTGGGTTTTAACCCATTGGGACCAGAAGACTATTTCTCCGGCGATAACGCCATGGATGTGGACGAGGATACCGATCCCGCAGAGCCACCGTCCGGAACCCCTAACCACCCCATCGAAATTTCAGATGGGTCACCTTTCGTGGGATCACCTTACAATGGTCCCGATAGCTACAAGGAGAGGTTCAGACAGATTGACTGGGTGTTTACTCCCAGTTACCACAACTCTCCACACCAGCAGCAGCAGGATCCCTCTGAGGATTCTCGTTTTGTAGCGGTCACTCCTCCACCACCACCAGTGCAACAACAGCCTCCGGAGCCACCGAGGCACAGGAGAACAACCGCACGGATGTCCGTGCAAGGAGGAGTCCGCATCAGCACTCCTCAACCATCTAGTGGCAGCCATTATTCGCCACTATATGAAGACCCGCAGATGGGTGAATCTTCGAACACCGTCTCGGAAGTAAACTCTGCGCCTGTCGCGCCACCACCATTGGGCTTTGGCGACCCAATACCTACATACACAGGTACGGTGGCGTATAATCCCTTCGAGCAGCCGGCCCACACCAACTACAACTATGCTAATGTGGACCCGTACCAGGCCGCATGGGATTACAATGCTCTACATCCAGAAGGACCCTTTGGAGTCCAATACCAAGCTGGATACTCACAATATGGGTACCCACCTTACGGGTATCAGTAACCGCCACCTCCTCGACCTCCGCATTATCAGCAGCCCCCGCAGCCGCCAGTGATGTCGCCACCGCAACATCAGGAAATTCTTCAAAGGATTAATGAGGTGTGGCATGAAGTGCGGGTAGACCGAAGGCAAAACCGGGGAATGTTCAAAGGACTGGTGAACTTAATCAAGGGAAAAAGCAAAAAGGACCATTAAATCCTTTATTTGCTTGTTTGTTTTAGTGTTGTAATCATGTCCCTGCGTGGACATTTGTTTCTGTATTCTGCCCCTGCGCGGGCATGTCTTTTTGTATTCTACCCCTGCGTGGGTATGTTATTTCTGTTTAAGCCCCTGCGTGGGCGTGTTATTTCTTTAGATGTCCCGTTTAGGGCAACATTGTACTTGTTTAAATTTTAATGGAATGTTAGTTGAATTTTTCATTTTATTAATTATATGTATATAACACTAAATGTGAAAAATAAATAAAATAACATTCCTATTATAAGATCTACCGTTATAATAAGATGGCAAAATCTAAAAAGGACGAGACCTAGCCATGTGTCACCTCAACACGAGGCTAAGATTGTAGTTCCGCAATTAGATTCAGA
The DNA here is from genome assembly GCA_030545235.1 of Helianthus tuberosus. NCBI lineage: Eukaryota > Viridiplantae > Streptophyta > Magnoliopsida > Asterales > Asteraceae > Helianthus > Helianthus tuberosus. The sequence continues at coordinate 130,635,789 of CM060397.1, read as the reverse complement.
TCCATATAAACATCTCACATTAGGATTGTTCTGCGTTTAATTAATAAAAAGAATCTTAAAGGTAAAACCTAGTCTTTATGTCATTACAGACATGACCGAGATGGTAAAACCTATCCAAAAGATTCCCATCCTTGTTAACATCTGAAAACATGTTAGCATTCTTGACAAAATGTGATTCGATAAAATTGCATAAGTCATCCTTATTGGATTCTACCAAACCCTTTTAATTAATTAAAACATCCATTAGGGATATAATGCCTACGGGCTATACTCATTGTCATATAAGACAAAAGACAGTCGTGGTCTTCGACCCCCTGTTAAGAAGAGGTAATGAATTATACTTAAAACCTCAATACCTTGATCCTATAAGATCTTGATTAAAATTTAAAACTGTCCACGTGACTCGGCCTTTTATGCCAGTAATATATTATTATAACTAAGGATTATTATAATCAAAAATCCTGAACATATATGCTTAGCAAATTAATCAAAATGGCTTCTAAACACCATGATTAATAGATCATCTAGAATGATCAAACTGCTATAAACCTCTGAATAAATTAGAAATTATTATTTTATGTAGCAATCAAACTACATGGCAGGGTCAGACGAAGTCAACAGTCACCCCAGAGATAATCATGACACCTCCAGAGTCAACATAGCAGGAGCAGAATTACAAGCATTAATAGATAATGCTCTGACGTGAGCTTTGGAAAGGCCGTTCAATGAATCCAGTGGTACGCATGTCAGGACCCAATCTGTACCACACTCTAAACCTAAGAATCACTCTGAAGCTTATTGTAAGCCACCCTCTAAGAAAGACGAGCAAAAGAAAGATGATGATCGACATTTCTCAAACCAAAACAGTGTTCCATCCAAGAGGATAGTATTTGATGATAAACCACGTACCAAGTCATGTACTTATAAATACTTTGTCTCATGCAAACCCAGGGATTTTACTGGGGAGAAAGGAGCAGTTGACTGCATGTCATGGTTAGATAAGATGGACACTGTAGTAGATATCAGTGGTTGTGCTGATAAGGATGTGGTAAAGTTTGTATCTCAGTCATTCAAAGGCGAGGCACTAGTGTGGTGGAGGTCTTTGATTCAGGCAACTGGGAAGATCCCATTGTACAATCTGTCATGGGAACAGTTTGTGACATTGATTAAGGAGAATTATTGCTCTCAGCACGAGGTTGAAAAGATTGAAACTGATTTCTTATCATTGGTTATGAAAAACCTAGATTGTCAAGCCTACCTTACTAGCTTCAACACTATGTCAATACTGGTTCCGTACCTGGTAACTCCGGAACCCAAGAGGATAGCTCGTTTTATCAGGGGTTTGGCCCCATAAATTAAGGCCAGTGTGAAGGCCTCCAGACCAGCTACTTTTCGGTCTGCAGCTCATATATCATTGTCCCTTACTTTGGATGCGGTCAGGCAGAGATCGCTGAGAAGCACAGACGTTAAGAAGAGGAAGCGTGAGGATGACAACTCACGACGTTCAGAAAAGAAGCTTAAGGGAAACAATGACCACAAAAAGGGTTTTGGAACTAAAAAGGATGGTCATCAGTCGGGTGATAAGCCCAAGTGTAAAATATGTAAGAAACACCACTTCGGGAAGTGCAGGTTCGAGTCGAAATCTCAGTCGCAGCCAAGGCCTTGTGGGATTTGTAAGTCTTCTGAGCACAAGACCTTAGACTGTAAGAAAATCAAGGATGCTACGTGCTATAACTGCAATGAAAAAGGGAATATCAAGTCCAACTGCCCAAAGTTTGCTAAGAAGTCTGAGGATGGGAAAAAGACTAATGCCAGGGTCTTCCAGATGAATGCACAAGAGGCGATCCAGAATGATAATGTCATAACAGGTACCTTCCTTATTAATGATGTTTATGCAAGGGTGTTATTTGATTCTGGAGCAGATAAGTCGTTTGTTGATGGTAAGTTTTGTAAGTTGTTAAACCTACCTGTTAGAACCCTAAGCATAAAATATGAGGTTGAATTAGCCGATGGTACCATAGAAACCGCATCAACCGTGTTAGATGGATGTTTCATATCCATTAGGAACCACTCTTTTCCATTGTCCCTACTTCCTTTGAAGTTAGCCAGTTTTGATATAGTTATAGGCATGGACTGGTTATCCCATAACCAAGCCCAGATGCAATAAGAAGCAAGTGGTGATCAAGACTTCGTCTGGTGAGCCACTTACCATTCAGGGAGATACCCAGTATGGACTGCCTGAGCAAGTGTCCATGCTCAAGGCATCTAGATGTTTGAAGAAGGGTTGTGTCATTTATATGGCACAGGTAACTATTGACGAGCAGAAGCCTAAGATTGAAGATATTCCAGTTATTTCTGAGTACCCTGAAGTTTTTCCTGAAGAACTACCTAGTTTACCACCAGATAGGCAAGTAGAATTCAGAATTGACATCATTCCCGGAGCAGCACCTGTTGCGAGAGCGCCTTGTAGGTTGGCACCAACAGAGATGAAGGAATTGAGGATGCAACTAGATGAATTGCTAGCCAAGGGTTTCATTAGACCTAGTTCGTCTCCTTAGGGAGCGCCAATCCTGTTTGTGAAGAAGAAGGATGGATCGATGCGCCTATGCATCGACTATCGCGAGCTTAACAAGGTCACTATCAAGAATAGATATCCATTGCCCAGGATCGACGATCTGTTCGATCAACTTCAAGGGGCAAGTTATTTCTCCAAGATCGATTTGAGGTCAGGCTACCATCAGTTGAAGGTTAGAGATGAAGATGTGCACAAAACTGTATTTAGGACTCGTTATGGTCATTACGAGTTCCTAGTGATGCCTTTTGGGCTCACTAATGCACCAGCAGCATTCATGGATCTCATGAATCGCGTTTGCAAGCCCTACTTGGATAAATTTGTTATCGTTTTCATTGATGAGATTTTGATTTATTCAAAGAACCAAGTTGACCATGAGAAACATCTTCGTTGTATTCTCAAACTCCTACATCGTGAGAAGCTCTATGCCAAATTTTCGAAGTGTGAATTCTGGCTTCGTGAAGTTCAATTCCTTGGACATGTTGTTAGTGAGCGTGGTATCCAAGTAGATCCCGCTAAAGTTGAAGCTGTCATGAATTGGCAAGAGCCAAAGACGCCTACAGAGATTCGTAGCTTTCTAGGTTTGGCAGGATATTATAGGCGATTTATTGAAAACTTCTCAAGGATTGCTGCACCCCTGACTTCGCTGACGCCGAAGAATATTAAGTTTGACTGGGGTCCTAAGCAGCAGGAATCCTTTGATGTTCTCAAAAAGAAAATGAGCAATGCGCCAGTGTTGACGTTGCCTGAGGGAATAGATGAATTTGTAGTATATTGTGATGCATCACACATAGGTATGGGATGTGTGCTTATGCAGAAAGGCAAGGTCATTGCCTATGCTTCTCGACAGTTAAAGGTGCACGAGAAGAACTACACCACCCATAACTTGGAGTTGGGTGCCGTTGTGTTTGCACTGAAACTGTGGAGGCATTACTTGTATGGTACAAAATGTGTGATCTATTCAGATCATAAGAGCCTTCAACATTTGTTCAATCAGAAGGATTTAAACATGAGGCAGCGACGATGGATGGAAACTTTAAATGATTATGATTATGAGATAAGATACCATCCCGGCAAGGCGAATGTGGTTGCCGATGCCTTAAGTAGAAAGGAAAGAGTGAAGCCTATAAGAATCAATGCCAAGAGCATTGAATTAAAGAATAGCTTAAATGAAAGGTTGTTAGCTACACAGAAGGAAGCTGTATTGGAAGCTAACTATCCTAATGAAAAGCTAGGAGTAACTGAATAACAATTATCTCAGGGCAAGGACGGAATCCTGAGATTAAACGGACGAATATGGGTTCCAATTTATGGAGGACTTCGGGATGTTATCCTCCAGGAAGCCCACAGTTCCAAGTACTCCGTTCATCCTGGAGCTGATAAGATGTACCAGGATCTGAAGGTAAATTATTGGTGGATAGGCTTGAAAAAGTCTATAGCTGCCTATGTAGCTAAATGTTTGACGTGTGCGCAAGTCAAAGCTGAACATCAGAAGCCGTCAGGTTTGCTACAACAACCTGAACTTCCCACATGGAAGTGGGAGATGGTGACAATGGATTTCATCACCAAGTTGCCAAGGACAAAGAAAGGAAATGATACCATATGGGTGATAGTAGATAGACTGACTAAGTCAGAACATTTCCTACCCATTAACGAGACTTATAGCTCCGACATGTTGGCCCAATTATACGTAGATAAGATTGTATCTCTTGACGGCGTACCAGTATCTATTATCTCTGATAGAGATAATAGATACACATCACATTTTTGGAAAAGTTTCCAACAGTCTTTGGGGACGCACTTAAATTTTAGTACGGCTTACCATCCTCAGACGGACGGACAGAGTGAGCGTACAATCCAAACTTTGGAAGACATGCTTCGTGCATGTGTGATTGACTTAGGTGGTAGTTGGGATAACCACCTACCGTTAGTCGAGTTCTCCTATAACAATAGCTATCATACAAGCATTAAGGTTGCGCCTTTTGAGGCATTGTATGGTAGGAAATGCAGAACGCCTATTTGTTGGGCAAAAGTAGGAGAAGCTCAGTTATCAGGATCAGATATAGTCCTTGAAACAACGGACAAGATTGTCCAGATTCATGACCGCCTGAAAGCTGCCAGGGATAGGCAGAAAAGTTATGCTGATAAAAGGCGAAAACCTCTAAAGTTTGAGGTTGGTGATAAAGTTTTGCTTAAAGTATCACCCTGGAAGGGGATGATGCGATTTGGAAAGAAAGGTAAGTTAAGCCCAAGGTATATAGGACCATTCGAGATCATCGAGTGTGTAGGAGCAGTGGCTTATAAGTTAAACTTACCTGAAGAGCTCAGTGGTATTCACAATGTATTCCACATCTGCAATCTAAAGAAATGCCTAGCTGATGAATCGCTAGTCATACCACATACAGATGTGCACATAGATGAGAGCTTGAAATTTGTCGAAAAACCTTTGTTGATTGAGGATCGACAGGTTAAGAAGCTTCGAAGGAAGCATGTGCCAATTGTGAAAGTCAAATGGGATGCCCGCAGAGGTCCCGAGTATACGTGGGAAGTAGAGTCCACAATGAAAGAAAAATACCCTCATTTGTTTCAGTAAATCTCGAGGTCGAGATTTCTTTTAAGGGAGTGAGGATGTAACACCTCGTAAAAATCATGCCCAATAAAAAAAAAGACACGTGTCATGTAAGATAAACGTGTCAGAAACCCGGATCACGTAAAAGATGTATGGTAGGATTTAAAAGGTCGACATGTTAATAAATACCTCTGAGCGACCAAATTATAAATCCCAAGACTGTAACACCCCAAAAATATAAAACTTTATATTAGAATTATAAAGTATAAAATAAACTAGAATAAACTGACTAGGACTAGATAACCCAGTTAGATACAACATTGTGAAACCAAATAAATGGATGGGAACTCCTAAATTAATAAACGAAACAATAATTGAGGGACCTAAGTTACAAGGTTGGAAACTTGGGTGATTATAACTAAAATAACACACACACCAAACACACACTTAGGTGTGTTTGTTCGAACAAGAACACAGGGGGCGACACAGGCTCCCCACCAAACCCTAGTGCATGTCAAACTTGATCAAATTGAGAGTTCAAATCAGCTCCAAATCGATTTTCAAGCACGAATTAGTGATCACCTTGTTGAGGGGATCATAAGGTATGCAAAATTTTGATGTTTTGATCCATCTTAAATTATAGGTTAATTGTGAAAAACTGAAATTAAGCTTGATTATGTCTTGCATGGATGAAATTAGAAGTAATATGGCATCTAGGGATAAACCCTAGATGATTTCTTGTTAAAATCTAGCATTATACTTGTGGGGTTTATAATCACCATTGTAGGTGATTAGTGAGTTTGTAGAAACTAAATAAACACTAGAATTATGGTTCTTATTCTCGTGAAATCTGAATTCATGTGGTGAATCTGAAATTATTGATGTTAAAATTTAGTATAGATTTGTTAATTGAAGTGAATGTAGATGAAAATAACATGTCAAGAACCTGGTAATGGTTATGTAAAAATCTGACCCGCTAGGTGTTTGTTAAAACGCCTAAGTGAGGAGTAAAACGTTAAAGATCGGACAAAAACGCAGATTTGAATATCATAATGAATTGTTCGATTTTTGGTTATAAAAGAGTTCTAAATTTGGTTGTGAATGGAACTCTATAGGTAAAGAATCCGGGTCGTTAAGTGGACAAGCCGGAGGTGATACACGCTTGAAAGGTGTGCTTAAAAGGTACGTAACTACGATTTCGTTAAGTTATGTTCAATTATGTGATTTCGTTAGTAGATTTTAATATTTGCATAATACATGAAGTTGATATTAGTCGAGGTGACGAAGATCACTAGATTAAATAAACGGGTCAAATATCGGTTAAATTGTAGTGTTGAAGTGACTAAAACGTCACTCATTAAAAATTGAGTTATAAAAGCGTAAACCACAGAACGGACGTGATACGCTGAGGTTAACAAGCTTGGGAATGGGTAATTATGGTTCGAGACCAATGTTGATGATTTATGCAAGTATGTAACTTGATTCGTTACATTGAGTAATTTTGACAATTAGTATATGTATAGCTGTGTCGTAGAATAAAGGTTGTGTTGATTGAAGCGACAATGTTCGTCATTTGAAATAATAGGTTAAGAATTGTTTAGAAGTCGTTTGGTAGTCATCATAATGGAGGATTCCGCAGATGAGCCAAACGGGTTGAATAATGGTGTAGTAGTAGCGTTAGAGTTATTAAATAGTTAGCATAGGTGGTTACAATCATACGAGCATGAAGCCATAAGATTGGTAATGAAGTGCCGGTGATAATAAGCCCCGGAAGTTGGGTAACAAGCGTCTTACGTTTACTATTAAAAAGGTAGTAAAAATTAGTGTGATTTGAATGGGTCGAATAAATGCTTAGTGATTTTAGTCATTCGATACATAAACAAAATCTTCGGTATGATAATCATTATAAACGTGTCGGTAATAAATTTACAGACGTATAGGAAAAAGAATCACCTAAAACGGACCTACGAGTCAAAAGTTATAGTCAATTGAAGTTAAAATTCAGAATTTCCGGAGCTGGCAGCAAATGCAGGTCACAAACCTGTATCTGCTGGAAAATCGTTTCCCCCGCGCCACACGGCAAGATCACCTGGATCCGCCGCGACACGCGAGAGCCGCCGCGGCACGCGACGGAATGAGTGGAACCTGCCGCGACACCCGGCAGGACAAATTTTGAAATTTTGTTTTGTTTCTCATGTCTTGATGCTAGAACTTGTTTATATGCATTATACTAACGTCAAAACTAATACTTTAAGTGGTTTTGACCATTAGGTGACATTGGGGATTTTCCGGGTGGCGATCAAGCATGTTTGAAGAACCGAACACGCACTTTTGAAGCTTCCGCTTTAGATTAACTTTGTTTTAGACAATGTTTATAATGTAAACAATTTATGAATCATGTTTGAATGTTGGAACTAGTTATTAGTAAACTAGTATGTCATCATTTTATAACTTTTTATTTTCACTTTTATAAAAGTGAAGTGCTTTTATAATAAAACTATGCATATTTTAGTTAAATTCAAATAGAAAAATGACGGGTGTTATAAAGACCTTAGTTTATATTGTAAACATCTGATATATATATATTTTTGATCCGGTTAAAATTTTAATAATACATAATACAAGTTGCAAGGAAAGGAAGTTATATGTAATTTACGACAATTCCTTCAAAAGCATTCATCAATAAGTCCAAAGACCCACATGTGCATGGAAACACATGCAAGGGCATGCAAACACCTGAATACATGGTCCCTACACTGAGAAGAAAGCATAAGATTCGGAATGATAAAGATTGCATGGCCAAAGCTTGAAATTTTTCAAGTTTTTGTCTTCTGGTCATCGGATACGGACCGTATGGCCTTAGGCTTACGGTCCGCAAGCGCTGCAACTGGGCGATATAATTCAAGTTCGGGTACGGTCCGTAAGACTTCTCGCTTACGGTCCGTAAGACAGGCGCTGGCAGCAGAAAATGGACAGATGCCTATCCAGCCAGTTACACCGCCTTATATGAGTGGTTTTCAAAAATCAGGGGTCTTGCAACTGGTTTTTGGCATCATAGGGACACCTGGGAAGATCTCATGGCAATGGTAGAGTTATTTGGCACCATCCTAAGGATTTGAACTCACTATATAAGAGGAGCATTGTTGCAACACTTTGTTCATTCATTTGCAAAGTTCACAAGACTCATTTCTGGAGCTCCTCTGATTAGCAACAAGTTTTCTTAAGATCCCTAGTCATTCTTAGGACTCTTGTAAGTGTCCTTAATCCTTCTTAATTCAGTTTAGCTTAGTTAATTAGCTTAAAGTCAAACCATCGTAATTAAGGTTTGACTTCGAGATTAATCAATAATTATCCAGTCAAATCTCGAATTAAAAATACCTATGAGTTGGTAATTATGTGGGTAATAAACCCTTAAAAGGGCACTCTCTGATTCCCACTCTAAGTAGGTAAATTGACGGGTCAAAGTTTATCTTAAAAAGTCAACAGAAAGCTTATTTTCAAATTAATACATAATTAGCAATGTAGTAGCCATGCAACCTGTTTTATCACTAATATAACTTGGTAATTAATGTTAGAACACGTCTAAACATGTTCAACCCGACAATTTTCAGTTTAGGCTCGGTTCGGAACGGAAAGTCGCATAAGTTGACTTTTGCTTTGACTTTCAGTTCTGACCCAATGTAGCATGTTTTAGAATTGACTTAGAGCTTTATTTGGACCAGGGTTCATGTTAGTATAACCCTCTGTGATTATACAACTTGGTTCATTAGTTATCCGATTCATATGCATGTTTCCGTTAAATGCTTAAATGTTGACTATTATGCCCATATGACCTTAAAACGTGATTTTTGAAAATGTAAAAGAATAGAAACCTTAGTTTCTAATTATTAGACTTGTCCCTAAAATTTGACATCAATTTGAGGTCTAGGTTAAGAGTTATGCTCAATAGCGTAATTAGAAAGCTTTTATTTAAATAAAAGGCATAACTAGCGTATAGCCTATCTAAACCCGATTTTTAATACCAAACTTTTTACCTACTGATGTAATATAATATTTTGGAATTTTTGAAGATTTTTTTTTAATTTTAGGCTGAGCATAACATAGAGTTCTAAGCTTGATTCAGTAATTGTCGATTTTGCCCTTTTGGGCTATAAAATGAGTTTTACAAATTATTTTGATACCAAACCTTTTTCTATTGATCTAATATGATAAATAAAATATTTTGAGCCTTCTAGAATATTAAAAATATCAGCTTTACTTATAAAACCCGGAAATAGCTCAAAATCGCCTTTTTAAGCGTTTTTAACGTATAGTATGTATTAAAACTATTTTAAACATATAAGGTTTGATACCTACTGATATTTTCAGTAAATTTTTATATATTAACAGTAAGCAAAATTTTTAAACTCAGACTTCCAGTTTTGACCTTTTAAGCCTAAGTGAAATTACCAAAATGCCCCTAAGGTGCATAGTTTGGTTTTAAATGATAAATCTCACATATATATAATACCCTACTGTTGTAAATTATTAACTTAAGTATTTTTACTGATTATATCAGACCTCTAACTCAGATTATTATTTAAACTCGTTTATAATCTTTTAAATGACCAAAATGCCCTTACGGGACATAATTTGAGTTTAAATTCATTTGGGGCATAATAGAAGATATCTTACTGATGTCACAACATATTTAAGGCATATTGACTTAGGAAACCTGTATATGGTTCTTTTGGTTACCCGTTATGCATCTTTCGCGTTCGGTTCGGTTTATGTAACTAGTTTGCATATATTGACCGAAACGGGTCAAACCTCATCATTTTTGTCTCAAAATCCAGAATGTGTTTAGTTTACCCATATTACACAAGTTTCCAAACTTTTCGGGTCTAAATCACATTTTATTCCGGTCTTCGCTTAATCGCGCGTTTAAACCGTATCATCTTTTAAAACTAACCGGTCTAAGTTTAGGCTTAATCAAAGACCCATTAGGAATCTAATAGGTTATTAAAAACCTTTGTTCCAGATTAAGAGACCCGGTAAAAGCTATTTGCACTAGCCGTTTGTGATTATTACTTGCAAAGGTAAATACTTTTAACATATTTTCCCTTATACTGGCTTGGGGTACGGTATATAAAATACCGCTTGGTCGGGCATTCGACTTTAATCGTTTGGTGGTTAAATATTATCGAGATGACCCGTTTAAAAATTTGGTTTTTTTTTGCTTAACGCCTTTGGGGGGTTAATGACCATGTCCCGGATATCCTTGGCATCATTCATAGAATGGCCACGACCTTAGCACACGGGTGTAGGCGTACACCCGTCAGTGCATTTATAATTAATAAGGTATAACCGCCGGTTACGAGAATAACTCGCCGCGGGACTATACCATGTGGTGTGTCTATTAATCTTTAACCCGGCACGAACCGGGCAACTGAACGCATAACAAACATGTAATTCTTTTACAAGTTTATATACAAATAATTATCCCACGTTATAAAATGTTTTGTGCCTTGTGCGCTTAAATCAATTTTCTAAACCTTTTCAAAATGAGTCAGTTAATTGTATTTACCAGTGTAAACTGACGTATTTTCCCAAAAAGGTTAAGTGCAGGTACTACGCGTAATAGGCTGGCCTCTCCTTAGCATCATTAAGAGTCTCGCAAGCTTGGATGCATTTGAGTATGTTGAACTACGTTTTCCGTTTATTTGATCCGCCTGTGGATCTGTTTCAACTATGTTGTGATACTTAATATTACAATTTTATTCAGTTGAAATAAATCTATCTTTTGCTTCCGCTGTGCATTTAAATTTGTGTTGTTTGACTATAATGATATCAACTACGTCACGATACTCCCCACCGGGCCCACCGGTAATACGTGGAAATATCGGGGTGTGACAATTTCGCACGAAATGGGCATTCCCATTTCGCACAAAATGGCTGGCCTATATATAGAGGACTTGTTCAATTCATTTGTATCTTTCTGATTCCGGTGCCGAGGTGCTGCCGAAGTGTCTCAAGCTTGTAAAACGTTGTGTAATCAATATAAGAGACAGATTAATCTGAATCTAGTGCAATACAAGCTAAACGAAGACTAAATCACTGAATTCCGCCTCTGATTTAGTCCGAGAACTCTTCTGAACGACTCATTTGGTCGTACAAACGATCCTACACTTTGTTACAAAATAATTCAATTAAAATAACAACCGGTGTCGAAAAAATGCATTTCCAGTGGGGTTTGAAAGATATTTCTTGGAACTACATTATAGAATCAAGAAACACTGATTTTCGTTCAATTTTGACTCGGTTACAGTCGACACAAGCCGGCTGTAACTCTCTTGACAGAATCAGTTTCGTTACCCAGTTTCCTAAAACGACTTTTATGATTTTAATCACATCCCTAGCAACCAAGAACAATATGTATTCATCATTTACAGCAGGTCATCATCATTATATATCATCTAATTCATCAACCATGACTAACAATATTCAAAACAAGATCATACCACATCAAACCCTAGTAATTATATGAACTTTTATGCGATTATAACACTAATAAATCATGAATTCTAGCAACCCTAGACTACAAGTAGCATCACAAACATCAAGAACATCAAGAACCAGAAAACGCAGCCATGTATACATGAAACATCGCAAACCGAATAATACCAGGAACACTAACCTTGAGAAGAGATGGAAGAACTAGAGAGAAAGAGATATAAGGGATCGATTGAAGGGGGGTCTTCTTCTTCTTCTTCCTGTTGTCGCACTTCAGAGGGTATAGGGTTTTATTTTCTTTTCATGCATACAATACACACATACGTAATGTTATAAAACAAGGGTGGGGGGGCGATTTGGTTATTGGACCACAAGGATTAGGCCGAATTGGGGATGGGTGGCGGGTTGGGCTAGGGGTTTGGGTTTCAGGTTCGGTTTAATCGCAGAAATAGCATAGTGGTTTAAGTTATAATTTTCCCGTGTCGCGTTTCTATGATATAACTTTCCGCATACAAATAAGACTAATAAATTCCGTAGCACATAATTTAATTATAGTTATAACACATAATTCAAACAAAATTATAACATGATTAGTAACGGGTGCTAACCTTGATCGTAAAAGTTCGAGTTGTCACAGATAAAATTGTCCTTTTACGTATATTTTCATTTTTCATTTTCTTAAGACTTATAATAATGGGAACGATGATGAAGATGCAGGTAGCGCCTGAGGTGATATGATGGTGTCGAAGGTGAGTATAAATGGAACAATGGTGACGGTCGTGGTTACAGGAGGCAATGGTTGTGATTGTGATGGATGGAGATGACGAAGATGGTTGTTGTTTCCGGTAATACAGGGAAGAGGAATAGGTGATGATGACGACGGAACCATTGGACACCAGTCGCTTGAGATTCTTGGATTCAATCCGTTGTGGTGGCAAGCGGATTGGACAAAATGGCCGGAGCTAGATCAGAGGTGCAGCAGTGACCGGAAAAGATAATCAAAAACTCGTCGGAGCAGCAGAGGTGGCTGGAGAAGGTGTTACTTTTGTGTGTTGAAAGGGGATGCAAATGTGATGTTGACAATCATCTTCTACAAACTAGCGGAGATACAAACTTGGCAGGTTTAAACATTAAGGAGGAAACTGGTGCAATTTTGAAAATTGGTCTGAAATGGTATAAGTGATCAAACCACAAGGACGAAAATGACCGTTAACTTCATAATATATAATATGTTTTATCAAATTAGCATGAGCTATAATAACTTTTTATGCTCCGGTTATAATGAAAATGTGTGTGTTAAGTGAAAGTATCAATAACAATTATCAACATAGTTTGAAATGAGATTAATAAGTGCCTAATATGCCAATGAGATAGTGGTGGAGTGATAAGAGAGAAACTTAGTATATTCAAAATATGGGTGGTCACATGGGTGGGTTGGGCAAGTTTGAGTAATGGGTTACGATGAGTTTGGTTAAATGGGTTTATTAAGAAAAAGGTCAGCATAGGTTTGGATTAAGATAGGTTTTGGTCAAGATGGGTTTACGTCATTATAGGCTAAAAGAAAACAAAAATTAAAATGAATAAAAATATTCAAAAAACAAAAAAAAAATTCTAAAAAAACCAAAAAACTAAAAAAATCGGAAAATTCTAAAAGCATCAAAAAATATTCTAAGAAATCAAAAAATTCCAAAAAAAAAAACATCATAAAAATTAAAAAAAAATCTAAAATATAAAAAAATCAAAGAATATTCTATATATTCTAAAAAATAAAAAATAATAAAAAATGCTAAAAATCTTTAAAAATTTTAAGAAATCTAAAAATCATAAAATATCAAAAAATTCTAAAAATAAAAAATCTTTCAGATTTAAAAAAATTCAAAAAAAAGTCAAAAAATTCTAAAACAAATCAGAAAGATTCTAAAAAAATTGATTTTATTTTCATATTTAGAATTTTAAAAGTCTTTATTTTATTTATTTTTAAAAAATTTTAAGAATTTTTTAGAATTTTTTTATTTTCTAGAATTCTTTTGAATTTGTTTATTTTTTTGATTTCTAGATTTTTAGAATTTTTTAGAATTATTTTGATTTTTTTGAGTTTCTATAATTTTTTTTTTTGTTTTTTTTAGATTTGTTTTTATTTTTTAGAATTTTTCGATTATTTTGATTTTTTTTTACTTTTCATAGTTAGTCCCTGTGGTTTGCACAAAATAACATATTTAGGTACTAATAGTTAAAAATCACGTTTTCTAGGGTATTAACTTTTTATTTTGTAACGTTTGGAGGTATTAACTTCTAAGGTATTAACATAGTTAGTCCTTGTGGTTTGGACAAAATAAAATACTTAGGTACTAATTGAATGTGATTTTAAACCTACAAATAACGTTAATACCTCCAAACGTTCCAAAATAAAAAGTTAATATCCTAGAATGTGATTTTAAACTATTAGTACCTAAGTATGTTACTTTATGCAAACCATATGGACTAACTATGTAATTAACTCTATAATTTTTTATTTTTTTTTGAATTTTTTTAATTTTTATGAGTTTTTAGATTTTTTTTATTTTTAGAATTTTTTTATTTTTTAGAATATTTTGATTTTTTTATTTCTTGGGTTTTTTTATTATATTCTTTTAATATGGATCGATCTGGAAATTATTTAGATATGGACCAGATCATTATCCATTTAATTTGGATCATTAATAGATCGGATCATGATACAATCCATATTCATCCATTGATAGACGACCTACTACTTAATTAAGTGATTTAAACTCATCCTAACCCGCTTGGATTTTATCTCATGCCCATCCAGACGTACTCATCCTTTTTATCCATCACTTCACGACCTATTCTAACCTAGTGACTAATTTATTTGGCCCATCTTAAAATTTATAATGCCCATATCAACCGAAAATGGAATGGATGGGCTTATTTTGCTAGGCCTAATTCCAAGGGATCCAGATTCAATTCCTGCGCTTCCCATTATTTTTTATGGCACCTGGTGATGATGGGAAACTAGACGAGTAGGCAGAGATCGCTAGTTCGATTTTTGAACTGAGTGGGTTTTATAGTGTTCATGGGCTTCGAATGACCATTACCCTCATCAAAAACCTCCAACAGCAATAAACTCTCCAGTGTCCGCGTGGGCACACGCGAACACTGCGGTCCAATCTGTCCATTGATGAGAATACTTACCTTAAAAACGGAAACTAATGTTACGCATAGCGATGCGGCCTCGCACCGCATCCTATGAACATTTTCGTCACGACAAGGGATCTGGACAACAGTAATAGTCACTAAGCAGCGATGCGGCCTGGCACCGCATCCCGCGTAAATCATGGATGGAACAACCAATGCGGGAACAACATCAAATGACCGCAAGCAGCGATGCGGCCTGGCACCGCATCCTGCCTACAAGGCAAGTAGGCCTGACACCACAGTGCAAGTGGCACTGGGAACAGTCACCTACTGGCCCACGTATATACAACAGTCTGACACCACAGCAGGACGTGGCATCACCACAGTATCCGACAGGTCTGACACACCTGCAAATAGCTGTGCGATGTCAGGCTAGCTACTCAACTACCCTCCTTCACTCCTCGGCTATAAATACTCACCCCAAACCAGGTTTGAGGTATCACTTCTCAACTCTCTCAATACTACTACTATCACACTTTGCTTCCCAAGCAAACTACTGATTCTCAAGCAGGAGAGTGGTAACAAGGAGCACCCCCCACCCCATCCTCCTTGTTACGAGTCACGGTTTGTTTCCTTATGCAGGAAACCCACCACCTGACGATCCAGCCAGCGATCCTCGGAAAGAAGGGATTAACCCTCTTGACGAGACCAGTGAGTTAACCCACCCGGTTAACCATTGTTTCATCATTGGCGCCCACCGCTACTCTTAGCACTTTTTTCCAATCATCCTTTTCTTTCCAAAGATGTCTGATCGTCAAAACAACACTACCGGGGATAACCTAAACCCCGCAAACCAAGGGCCTGCGGGAACCATTCCCTTAGCCCCAAATGCCCAACACATTGGCACATCAACGCAAGGGGGCGCATCCCTTACGTTTGGACACGATCTGTCACAATACGCTGCTGTCATACCTCCAGGCATGAACCCTCATACCTGGTATGACCAACAAGCAGCCCTTCTGGCTGCAACGTACAACAGAGCTTGCGCAGACGAACAAGAAGGTATCGGACCTACCCCGATACCGCGTACACCTGCCGGTCGTATTTTACGATACGACGACAGGGCCCCCACACATCCAGCCTCCAGAAGCAGGCAAGAGGACCGCGGCTCCTCTTATTGTGATGTCCGCACACTCAATGAGGACGATTCCTCGTACGGGTCCCGCCGCAGGGACTCCGTACATAGCCGTTTAGGCCCCCACGAAGAAAGAAGGCGCCAGTCTACAACTCGCCGCGACACAAACATTCACAGTCGTTTGGGACGACAGTCCCACCGTGAAGGGTATGGCCATACCGACCCAGATGACAGTACATACCGTGGGGAGTCCCATTCCACTAACAGCAGACCAGGAGGACGCAACTATGTTCCTCCCACTCAACCCCGCAACACATACCTCCGCGCTGCAAAGCGCCACCAGGGCAAACCTTATAGGCCGAAATCTGCGGCCGAAAACTCTAAGTTTGTCCCAGAGATCGCCAACGCCGATGTCACCACCACAAAATTCCCATTAAACATTGGGAAATACAACAGCTCGACCGACCCAGATGATCACAACAACATCTTCGTCGGCGCCGGGTGCAACGGTAAGTGGGACGAACCTACCTGGTGCCATTTTTTCCCACAGACCCTAACAGGTCTGGCCAGGGCATGGTTCGATTCTCTACCACCAGGGTCACTAACCTCATTCGAGGACTTACAAGAAAAGTTCCTCGCGCACTTTAGCCAGCAACGACGCCATGAACGTAATTCAATGGACGTCATGAACATCTGGCGCAGAGACAACGAATCGCTTGACGCATTCGTTGTCCGTTACAATAAAGAGATCCTTGAGATAGGCGACGTTGCCGACCAGATGGCACGTAACCATTTCATTATTGCAGTCAAAGACGAACAAATGGTTATGAATATTTCCGGCGGTACCGGCTTGCCTAAGAAGTGGGAAGATGTCATGGCTGCGGTCAAAACATATGCCCAAACTCAGCGGTCTCTCAGACCGTACATGTCAAAGGCACAACCCCTAGCGGAAGGCCAGTCTTCCCGCCAAGAGCCCAAGCGCAGCAATAAGCGCAACAGGGACACATGGAATCGCGGCAGCGATCCCAAGCAATATGTCCCCCGGAACAACCAGCCCGACGCAAGGGCTACAATCAACGCCCAACGAGAAAACCGGGCGTCAAAGAAAGAGTCTCGGGACCGCAGCTGGACCGAGATCAACCAGTCGCCAAGCGACGTTCTCCTCACGGATGCGCAATTCCTGAGACCGGCCTAACCAATGAAGTCCAAAAAGAATCAAGATCCCGCACTCTACTGCGAGTATCACAAGGACTCGGGCCACACCACGAACAACTGCATCAGTCTCCGACTGGAGATTGAGCGAGCCCTAAAAGAGGGGAAACTGCAACACCTGTTGACAGGCGCACAAAAAGCTACCAAGCGCATTACTCCCCACAACGAGGGCACCTCCACGGGTAAAAGGGCCATGTACGTGGCCTCTACCCACATGATCAATGGAGGAAAAGGAAGACCGCGTAAGGCGGCGAGAAGACCGGACAATGACTGGAAGGACGAGCAAGTCGTCTTTCCAAAAGTCCGAGGCGGACCGCGCGATAGGCGCGCCGTGGTTATCACAGGGCACCTAGCTCACTACTGCACCGAGCGATTGTTCATCGACCCGGGCAGTACGTCCGATATTATATACGAGCAATGCTTCAACCAGTTCGATCAAGAAGACAAAGATCGACTGCAGCCAGCGAACTACCCGTTGGCCGGGTTTTCAGGGGAAACCGTATTCCCCCTGGGACAAATTACCTTCCCTGTGCGCCTCACCAACGGAAGGCACACAAGGACGGAGGAGGTGAACTTCATGGTTTTACCTCACACCTCAAAGTATGACGTAATTCTCGGGAGGGAGTCCCAAGGCGACTTCAACATGATAACATCCGTCCCCCACTCTGCCATCGGTTTTCCAACCGAAATGTGGATCGCGATAATATACGCCCAAAGAGAAGTCATGTCTACGGACGAACTGCGTCCGACAAAGGTAGCAAGGCCTACCCCCAACACTCAACCAGAAAAATGGGTCCTTAATGCAAGACACCCAGAGCAAACAGTCACGTTGGGCCACGCCTTGACACCTACCATCAGAGCGCGCCTGAAGCAACTCCTCTTCAGAAACCAAGATATTTTCGCGTGGACACCCGCAGATATGACAAGGGTACCACGCGAAATTGCGCAACACTTCTTGAATACCATGCCGGGTATCAAGCCCGTGATCCAAGGCCAGCGCCACCTTGGATCAGCAAAAAACGCGGCGATGGAAGAGCAGGTACAGGAACTGCTCTCCGCAGGCATCTTGCGGGAAGTGAAATACCAGACTTGGCTGTCCAACCCAGTCATGGTAGAAAAACCAAGCGGGGGCTGGCGCATATGTGTCGATTACAAAGACCTCAATAAGGCCTGCCCCAAGGATTGTTACGCACTTCCAGAGATCGACGAGAAGGTCGATAACCTCGCACCATTTCGATGGAAGTGCTTCCTCGATTGTTACAAAGGCTATCACCAAGTACAGATGGCAATCGGCGATGAAGACAAAACGGCATTCCGCACTCCTACCGGGAATTACTGCTACACCAAAATGCCGTTCGGGCTGCGCAACGCGGGCGCAACCTATCAAAAGTTGATGAACGACACCTTTCGCGGTCAAATCAGCAAAAGTGTCGAAATCTATATGGACGACTTGGTCGTCATGAGCATGGAGGAAAACACCATGCTCGACGATATCGAAAGAACATTCCAAACTCTACGACGCGTTAACATGAAGCTCAACCCAGGGAAATGCTCGTTTGGAATGGAAGAAGGCAAATTCCTTGGATTCATCGTAACCAAAGATGGATTCAAGGTGAACCCGGAAAAAGTTCAGGCGATCGAGCGCATGCCATCGCCTTCTACGATGAAGGAAATGCAACGACTAGCCGGCAGGCTAGCCGCACTGAATAGATTCTTAGCCAACCATGCAGCTAAGTCTTACCCTTTCATCAAGACCCTGCGGAGCTGTCTAAAAAAGGAACAATTCCAATGGACCGCAGAGGCCGAAAAAGCTTTCCGGGAAATGAAAGAGTGTTTGATCCAACTCCCAACTTTAACCGCACCACGAAAAGATGAGCCACTTATCTTATACCTGTCTGCCGCGGACAACGCGGTAGGCGCGGTACTTATAGTGGAGCGGGAGGGAGTCCAAACACCCATCTACTACATCAGCAAAATGCTCAACGACCCAGAGACAAGGTACTCCATCATGGAGAAATTGGTACTGGCACTAGTGCACGCATCGAGACGTTTACGACGTTACTTCGCAAACCACGTCATCACAGTGTTAACTAACTATAGGATCGGCCCGATCCTATCCAAACCCGACATCTCTGGGAGGTTAGCAAAATGGGCAATCGAACTGGGCGCGCTTTCACTGAACTATAAGCTGCGCCCCGCAATCAAAGGCCAGGTCTTGGCTGACTTCGTTGCTGAAATACCAGCAAACCGCATTCAAGAATGCGAAGAAGAACAAAACCCTGTATCACAACCATCCTCCACAGAAACCTGGGCACTATTTACAGATGGTGCATCCAACGAAGATGGTTCTGGCGCAGGTTTGCGACTTGTCAGCCCCGATGGCCAAGAGCTAACCTACGCAATACGCCTCGATTTCAAAAGCACGAATAACGAAGCGGAGTATGAGGCTCTACTGGCAGGGTTGCGTTTAGCAATTAAACTCGACGTCAAACATTTGGAAGCACACGTCGATTCACTACTAGTTGCAGGGCAGATACGCGGTGACTATGCCGCAAAAGGGGATATCATGATCCTCTACCTCGAACAAGCCTTGCAACTGAAGTCAAAGTTTACCTCCTTCAATATTCGCCACATCAACAGGAGTGATAATAAACCTGCGGATGCACTATCAAAACTAGCATCCACCAGCTTCCAACACCTGGCAAAAGAGGTACGCATCGAAATTCTGCAAAATCCTTCGGTACCCCTGCGCCAAGTCAATGTCATCCAGTACGGTACAACATCCTGGATGACACCGCTCATTGCATACTTGCAATCAGGTGTTACTCCCGAAAACAAAGCAGAGGCACGCAAATTGCAATACAAAGCGTGTCATTACCAAATGGGAGACGGTATCTTATACCGTAAATCATACATGGGACCACTCCTACGATGCGTCAACCCCCAAGATGCCACATACCTTATCAAAGAAATTCACGAGGGGATATGTGGCATACACGCAGGACCACGCATGGTGGTGGCCAAAATCATGAACGCCGGGTACTATTGGCTGGGCATGCACCTGGATGCAGTCAAAGTCTTGCGCAAGTGTTTCAATTGTCAGCGACATGCTCCCAAGACCTTGCGTCCCAAGAACAACCTGATCCCCGTCACCACCGCATGGCCATTCCAGAAATGGGCAATTGATGTGGTGGGACCATTTCCAGACACACCAGGAGCAGTGAAATTTATCATAGTAGCTGTTGATTACTTTACAAAATGGGTAGAGGCAAAGCCACTTGCATCAACCACCGCTATGATAACAAGGAAATTCGTGTGGGAACATATCATCTGCCGTTTCGGTCTACCAATGTGCATCGTCACCGATAACGGTACCAACTTCGCTGCCGATGACTTTCAAAAATGGCTAAAAGAGCTAAACATTGAACACATATTCTCCTCAGTGGCGCATCCGCAAGGGAACGGCCAAGTCGAGAGTATCAATAAAAGCTTAGTCGAAGGCATCAAAGCACGGTTGGGAACAGCCAGACGCGGCTGGGTTGATGAACTCCCAAGTATTTTATGGGCTTACAGGACAAGCCCAAAAACAAGCAACGGCGAGACCCCATTCAGCCTAGTCTATGGCACTGAAGCGGTGATCCCCGCAGAAGTAGGCCTCCCCTCACCTAGAATGTTGGCCATCAACAAGATAGACAACAATGAGGAACGCAGGGTTGACTTGGACCTCTTGGAAGAAAGGCGCGAAAACGCTGCCATCAACGAGGCCAAATATAAAACCAAACTTGAAAAGTACTACAATGCACGCGTTCGTATTTGTACCTTCAACCCGGGAGACTACGTCCTTCGTGACAACGAAGCATCCAACGCGGAACGCCCAGGGAAACTTGCCCCCAAGTGGGAAGGACCGTACCTCATCCAAGAGGTCCTGGGCAAAGGCGCGTATAAACTACAAACATTAGAAGGCGAAACTATCGCACGCACATGGAATGCACAGCAGCTTCGACGCTGTTATATGTAAGCCATGTCTTCTACATGTAACCTATTGGGCCGCAGGCCATTTGCAAATAAATAAATAGACGATTCAATGCAATATTGTTTATTTATTTCTATTACAAATGCGTGTTCCACTCTGAGGTATACAAAAAAACAGATTAGAAAAATCTTCATTCGTGATACCCACACAGAGTGGTAACCACACGCAACTATTATAATAGGCCAGCAATGGCAATACTGTTTGTCTAACCAGAGACAAATCTTTATACTTGCATATCACCTAGATATGCAAAAGGCAATTACAGATTTAGTATTACTCACAGTAACACTAAACGCGTACAAATTCAAACATGCAAGTAGTAAAAACACTTGTAAAAATTGAAACAAAACAATTCTTTATATTCAAAAAATTCCTACACCTGCGCGGTGCACAAGGAATTTACATAAAGTTTTGTAACAGTTACATAAGGAAACAAAAAAGGCACGCAGGCTAATCTAATCTTCCTTTGTGCCACTGGGGCCCGCACCATCCGTGCCCTCAACATCTGCTTTTTCCTCATCCTCTTCATCAGCGTATAAGACTCGCAAGCGGTCCATATAATCCTCCGCTTCTAGACATTTTTCAAGTTCTTCAAGACCTGAGAGGGTTGTATCGTTATACGCCTCAACCGCAGCATCAAGAAGCGCTTCAGTATCCACATCGTGGAACCCGGATCGCTCATCAGTATATCCGCCCTCGGCTACAAGATTCATATGAGCAATGCAGCGATTATAGCCAGCTTTAAAACCAGCATCCCGGGCGCGCTCCTTAATCTCATTAACACCTGATACGTTCTCAGGAGCATCGATAATGGCAGTAACAATCTGCGTAGCAAGAATACAAAGGTTATCAAAGGCAAACCTACAACAAAAATAACAAGGCCACGGATACTTACATGCCCGATCCCGCGCATACGCATCCATTCATGATCAGCCTTGAGCAACTCAAGTGAAGAAGCGTGGCTATCTCTAGCCTCTTCAGCCTCTCTTGCCCGCACTTCAGCTTCAGCAGCACGGGCAGAGGCTTCCTCAATAGCGACCCCCCGGGTCCGCACTTCAGCCTTTTAACAAGAAATCAGAAGTATACAAAAATAATCAACAAACATGTGAGACGCAATTTCAAAGTTAGGAAAAACTTATACCTGAAGGTCCAAGATAGTTTTGCTTAACTTGGTGCGGTCAACATTTGCCCCTTCAAGAGCTTTTGCAGCACGAGCCTCCGCCTCCTTGGCCTCTTCCAGAGCATTGGCAAGACGAACCTCTGCTTCCTTGGCCTCTTGGGCAGCCGCAACGGCCTCAGCTTTCTCTTTAGCCAATGCAGAAATTGCTGCCTTGGCATTTATAAGCTCCTGACGAACATGAAATAGAGTTTCATTCTGTTTACCCCAAGATTCTTTCCAAGTCTTGCGTTCATCAGATAGCGTCTTGCGTTCATTAGAAAGGGTTTCTTTCCAACGCTTACGCTCATCAGACAGCAGTTTTGCAAGGGTACGAACCTGTTTAAGCTCAGCAGTTGCAGCCCACTCTTCAGTCTGCTTATGCTTCTCAAACGCAGCTCTATCCCTCTCAAGCTGCTCTGCACCCTCACGTGCAGCCTTCACCAACTCCTCGGCCTCGGCCCGCAAACGCGCATTCTCCTCCTCCTTGCGCCCCAGCACCTTGTACTTTTCCATAATGGCATTTGCCATTATGGAACTCCCCACAAGCATGGAGGAGAGTTGGTTCATCTGGACTTCAGTCGGTAAAGAACGGGCCCGGTTGACTTCAAAAGGAGTGCCCAAACCACTCAAAACCTCCCTACAAGCGGAGGGGTCAACGGTAACATCAACCCCTTGCAATACAGTCCACGGGGGGCGGTGATAGGCCGTAGCCCGATCTTCAGTATAGGTGCGGTAATAATACTCCAATTCAGACTCTTCAGGCTGAATGGGAGTCTCTACAAAACCCGCACCACCAGAAACGGAACCGGAAGCCTTCTCGGCAGCATGAGACTTTGGCTTTCCAGTGTAACCAAACTTCAAGTCAAGCTCATCAGTATCCTCTGGGGTGATAACATTATCACCCGAATCAACCGTGTCATAGATTTGAGCCGTGGGACCCTTCCCAGTGTCCACCTCCCGCACAGAGGCTTCAGGAGTAACAACCTTATGAACCCCCACACCCGCAGCAGTGTCATGCGTAGGGGGGGGGGGGGAGGAGGAGCATCAAAGATGGAGAACCCTTCATCTTGCGGTTCTGAAATCAAAACAAAAATACTTTAAAGAACAAGTATAAGCACAAAATACTTGTTAAAGTAATGCATCACATACCAGAAACAACCGCAGGCTTCCTTGGTCCAACAAAAGCCCTGCGCCTGGTCTGAATCTTCGGCTTCTTTCCCTCACCAGCATCAACAGCTTTCTCCGCTTTCCTCTTCTTCTCATCACCAGGTTTGGAACCCGCAGTAGTTCCACCTGTGGCCGCACCAGCACCTGGAACACCCAAGCCCTCAAGGGTGTTAGATACTACCACGTAATCGGTATATCTGCGAAAATGAGAACGAGAGATACCTGCTGCATGCGGCACCAAAGGCGGAACAACATGAGCCTCAGGGTTTTTCTTACCGCGACCCCGCACGGCTTTATCTACGTGCTTCTTCTCAGCATGTTTTTTGGGAGCACCCCTTGACTCAAATTTGCCAAGGTTCCCAAGTGTACCTGCGTATAGAATATCAGCAACGAACCTTGTAAAACAATAAAGAAGGTTATGGATAATACCTTTGCCCTGCGGCAGGGGTGCAGTCATTACCTCGCGTGAAGCAACGCGGAAGTAATGGACAATCGCCAAATTAAAACCTTTACCTTCCGCAGTCTTAACAATATCAACCTTTCCAGTAAAGGTTGGATCAAATATCTTCCACACTTCCGCAATTACTGATAATACATATACAAATCAATAACGAACACGGGGATAAAGAAACAGCACAAGAGTGATAACACTTACCACCAGTTTTCTCCCGCACAACAGGCATGAAATTCCTATTAGGCCGGGTCAACATCATCCGCAGCACCCACAACTCATCGTTGGTCAGCTGCCTATGCTCAATGGTTTTCAGCCTTGGGAACCACTCCGCATTCTCCGCGGTAGGTATAGCAATATCCTCCGCAGGGATAGGCTTATTGACATTCCGCATAGTCATATTGACAACAACTGCGGCAGCTTTAACGTAGAAGAACTAGCACTTCCACTTGGTAATACCCTTTGGAGGGGTCATCAACTTGGTACTTCCGTACCGTTCCCTGAAAGAAAAGAAACCGGTGTTCACCGTCAACTGATAAAATCCCCAGAAATTATCAACGGTAACCGGCAGACCAAGAGCACGAAAAGTCGATTCAAAATGCCTGATACGGATCATCCCAAAAGGACTCATCTGGGAGATATGGACCCTGTAATACTCTAAGACCTCAGCAACAAAAACGGTCAATGGTAAACGAAGGTTACCATCGGTAAAAGATTCAGCCCACATGGTGATATAACCGGCCGGAGCACAGGCACCGGTGTCACCAGTTTGGGGATAAAAAGCCCCAAACTCGTGGGGCATCTGGATATTGGCCATCAGTTGGTCGAATGAAGTTCTCGACCACTTCAATGGTGGTAGGCCACCACCAGGAACACTGCCACCATCATCTTCTTCTTCCCCGGCCACCGGAGAAGAGGCTTCAGGGTTTTCACCCTCCACATTATGTGGGTTAGATGGATCAGCCATCAAAGATATGAAGAAGAGAAGTTTCGAGTTACACAAAAACTCAGAAAACTCAGAAGATCACCGGAATAAAGGACAGATTGATCGGAGAAGATGAGGGGAATGCTCTCTCTCTCACAAGAAATTTTTCGAAGAATCTGAACAGTAGGGAAAACCACAAAACGGTTGCCCTTTATATACTCATCGCAATAAATGCGATATAGTAAACCGCCTCAACACGTTCAAAATAGGCGAGTTACAAGGCGACACGTGTTCAGCGACCTTTCCGCTGACGGTTATCACGCGCGCGTGGCCACCCACGCGCCTGACAGAAGAGACCTTTCCACTCCCTGCTACAGTGCAGTTATGACCTCGGTCAGTGCAAACGTCTTTTCAAATCAGCACATGTCAGAATCCTACCAACTTCAACAACCCACACGTGCAATCGTGACGTAGGCAACAGAAAGCGACAACCTTATCCAAACACAAGCGGCATGCGGTTTCTCTGGTTTACCGCACCATAACCCATACCGCATGTCGTTTTTTACATACCCCTCAAAAAAGGCAAAAATATATATCTTTAAATTATATAAAGGGGTATAAGTCATAACCGTACATACCCACGAGCACACGTGGAATATGCGGAGATGACACACACCAACCCGCACAGGTGTGTCAGATACTCAGAACCAGTATGGTTCTTTGGACTGCGAAAACCGCTTCACAGGATGCGGTAAACCGCACTCCATGAAAGCTTCTTCAAGCTTCAAAACCCTCATTTCCGGTTCACAACCACGGAGGGAACGCAAACAGCTTCTCCTTAAGGAAAAGGACAAGTATGCTGAGCAATCACACATCAGCAACCCTGTCCCCTGAACCTTCAAGAGCCACATCCAGGCTACAAGGCTTCTAGAAGCGAGTTCTTTGCTGCAAACCGCAACCATTCGTGCGTAGTTACTGCAAACCGCAACTATGCGAACGGTAGCTACGAAAGAGCCACAACTAAGCCACCACGCGGAAGAGCAAAGCTATTTCAAGGAAAACTGCTTTCCAACTAAGAGTGAAGGAAAGTGGCTACAAAACGAATGCGGAAGAGTTTCAACCAACTTCCCAAGTATCTAAGACGATCCCTTCCGGCAACGCTACTTACAGGGAAACTACTTTCCACCAAAGCGTGAAGGAAAGTAGCTCCAGAACAGCGGTAACAAGTCTGCCTATGACTAGTTACCCACCCATGGACCGCATAGAATAAACAATGGTGGGCACAACCCTGCCTATGACCATGTTTATCGGCCCATAGTCCAGATTCACATTGTTCGACCAAACACGGCCAACAATGACGCAACTACCCCACGATCCTCAAAGAAACATGGCAAACGAGGTTCGGCAACGAGGTAACCGCAAAGAACGTGCGGTTACTAGAGAGCTAGACCTCTGAGGACGTGCGGTTACTTGAGAGATAAACTGCAGAGGACGTGCGGTTACTAGAAAGCTTAACTGGAGAACACGAACACCCCACAAAACAGGGATCATCGTTACATGTCCAGTTGCTGAACATAGAGCTTGAGCAAAGTACTTACAACTTTGCACCAGCTGACGCAGAGGTTCCAACTAGACTGAAGAAGACATCTTCAGTCACGATCTCAAAGGTTGGTTCGAACCCTGCTAACACCTTCAGTCACCGTCTCAAAGGTTGGTCCGAAACACCAACAGGTGGCTGATGACATCAACAAAAGGTAGACAGAGTCAAGTCCTTGACTGAGAATTCCGCATCAGACGGAACTTGCTCACCATGCACCCTTCTCAAAGGAAGAAACAATCCACTAGAAAGGGTCTACTACTTAAAGAAGGTGCCATCTGCATGGCACAATCTTAACCTTCTAGACAACATAGTCCAGTATCCCTCCCACATGCAACTCGCATACGGAAGGAACACTAGACTGGGGGGACTTGAAGGGGTATGGTCCCAAACATCGCGTCAGCACGATCGCGAATGACCATTACCCTCATCAAAAACCTCCAACAGCAATAAACTCTCCAGTGTCCGCGTGGGCACACGCGAACACTGCGGTCCAATCTGTCCATTGATGAGAAGACTTACCTTAAAAACGGAAACTAATGTTACGCATAGCGATGCGGCCTCGCACCGCATCCTATGAACATTTTCGTCACGACAAGGGATCTGGACAACAGTAATAGTCACTAAGCAGCGATGTGGCCTGGCACCGCATCCCGCGTAAATCATGGATGGAACAACCAATGCGGGAACAACATCAAATGACCGCAAGCAGCGATGCGGCCTGGCACCGCATCCTGCCTACAAGGCAAGTAGGCCTGACACCACAGTGCAAGTGGCACTGGGAACAGTCACCTACTGGCCCACGTATATACAACAGTCTGACACCACAGCAGGACGTGGCATCACCACAGTATCCGACAGGTCTGACACACCTGCAAATAGCTGTGCGATGTCAGGCTAGCTACTCAACTACCCTCCTTCACTCCTCGGCTATAAATACTCACCCCAAACCAGGTTTGAGGTATCACTTCTCAACTCTCTCAATACTACTACTATCACACTTTGCTTCCCAAGCAAACTACTGATTCTCACGCCGGAGAGTGGTAACAAGGAGCACCCCCCACCCCATCCTCCTTGTTACGAGTCACGGTTTGTTTCCTTGTGCAGGAAACCCACCACCAGACGATCTAGCCAGCGATCCTCGGAAAGAAGGGATTAACCCTCTTGACGAGACCAGTGAGTTAACCCACCCGGTTAACCATTGTTTCATCAGCCCTAGATGAGGGTTTTTCCCAGTTTGAAGACGAATGTATCCCAATATAGTGAATTTTACTCATTTGAGGTATTCGTTAGCCTTAAAAAACTAAGCCGACAAATTTGAGATAACTTACAGGAGAAGGAACCTGATACGTATGCTTTATGTTGGATATTTAGCTACTTTATATTCATCATGATTAGGTGAAACAAGACAAGAATAAACATAACTTATAAGATCCTAAAAATTGCTTTTTCAAAATATAAACGAGATCCCTAATCATGATTATAACAAAAGCTACTATTATAATAATATGAATCAAAAGTGATCTTCCTTTTGTTAAATTAATTAATAAACTAAATAAAATGAAAGTTGAATGAATATGCCTTGAGTATCTATCTTATAGATAATTATTGAATCAAATATGATGAGATCCTTGCCTATCGAATTGGTAATTACAATATTTGATTTGAGATATGTTTTTGCCTATCTAATTGGTAGTTAAAATATTTGAGATATGTTTTTGCCTATCTAATTGGTAATTACAATATTTGATTTGAGATGTTTTGGATAGCTTACTAGTTTAAGTTTCCGTGTGTTACATGAGTGATCTCATAATAAAATATATTATTGAACACTGTTAATATAATTTTTTTTAAATTAAATAAATGTTCAGTTACTAACGTAAATATTAAATTACACTTAGTTGAAAGAAATGACTCCATCTCTGGTTTTTACTCTTCATAAAGCAATGTACAATGACATAAGTGAAAACGGGTTGTTTCAAGTACAAACCAACCCTAGATAGTGATTATCCTTGGTTTTTCTTAATTGTCATCGCGAAACATATAGCTAATGGGAATGGCCTCATTTGAATGTGAAAGGAATTCTTTTATTTGAAGGTATGAAATTAATTCTAGGTATAAGTAATTACATGCTATCCAACATACTAACTTCAAAGACGATTTCGAAGCAAATTGTTTGTGCAATTAATTTTGCGTAAATGATGTTTCCTTTATATCTTGTGAAGCCATGTGGATAATAACCAGTTTATTTATTAAAAATAGACTAAAAAATTATTCAAATAAGCAAAATACCAAACTCTTAAGGAGCACCATATTTATTGAAAAATTAGTACACTTGGTTAGCCACAAATGAATAATCAATTATAGAATTGTCAATATAAATTTTAGTCAAACGTAATTGCTTAATGGTATGTTAATTATAAAGTTGTAGTATACAGTCTATCAGAAAGTTGTAGTATCCAGTCCATCGGAAAGTTGTAGTATACAGTCTATCGGAAAGGCATGTATGAACAAACATCATTTTATTTTTTTAGGAAGCAATATATAACATTCAGCCCGCCAAGCGGTTTCGAACGAACTGTCAGGTCCAACATTTATGGATTGTGCTGAAGCAATACATACCGATTGATCAATTAAAGCAGCCAATAATACAATTTAAGTGTTACCCCAGGCGAAGCAGATGTCCGGTATGCTTCAAATGATGGCTAGACCCTTTCCTACAATGACCGGAACCACTCATTTTCAATCAAGGAACAACTTATGTCCGTCAGCGCACCTCAATACCCACGGCGATCACTGTTTTGGTTGCATTATCAGTAAATCTACATTGATCATTCCACTAAAACTCCATTTTGTTGCTA
Source organism: Helianthus tuberosus (assembly GCA_030545235.1). Classification (NCBI taxonomy): domain Eukaryota; kingdom Viridiplantae; phylum Streptophyta; class Magnoliopsida; order Asterales; family Asteraceae; genus Helianthus; species Helianthus tuberosus. The sequence continues at coordinate 130,606,478 of CM060397.1, read as the reverse complement.
AAACAAAAATCATCCGGAACTGCCAATATTCGGATCAGGTACTTTAATTAGTTTTTTCATTCATTTATATTACCTTTTTCCAATATACGTTTCGGACTTAGGAGCAACGTTTTTAAAATAACATAAAACACATTTTTCACTCGAGGTACAGGAGCATGGCGGCCGAGATCACCTTCTTCAAGAGTCGGGTTTATCAAAATATATAGGATTTGTAGAACATCTGTTGAAATTTGCAGCCTCTAATTTTCTACCATCAGGTAATGTACTAATGTTATTTGCTTATGTGACAATTATAATATTTGTTTTATGATAATTGACATATTTAAAAAAATATTTATACATAATTAAATTTTCTATGTTACCTTGGAAGCCATCTTACTATAATACTAGAACAACAATAACTGCAATAATCAATAAAAGTCTATATGCGAAAATCATGATCCCAAAATAATGTGCTTGTTTATTAAACTATCGAGTAGAATATTAACAAATCTCATTTTTTCATAAGGGGAATAATTAATAAGTATATTGATACAAGTTTTTCTATCAATATTATATCTCGCGTATATCTTTTAAATAGTATAGTAATCTAACGACATAGTAAATAAGGAAGGTCATTAAGATGAAGAAGAAATTAAAGCAAAATAGTTTTCCCTCCTAAACCAAAAAGAGGTATAGTAAGAGATTGGCACATGGCAATAATAGGCTTAAGTTTATGCCATGTGGCATAAGATTGTTTTGTTTTAATATAGTTAATAGAAGTTTAAGTACCCGTGTATTACACAGGTGGTCTCAAAGTACATTATATTATTAAACAGTGTTGACACAAAGCTTTAACTAAAAAAAATTCCATTACTTAGGTAAATATTAAACTACAATTCAAACGAATTAGAAAGAAATGAATAAGAAAAAATCACAAGTCGTTAAAGATTTCTTTATACACCACATTTGTTGTTTTATCTGTAGGTTTGTTGTCCTCTAATATTAGTAACTTGACTCTATCTCTGATAGTTTAAGCACCAGTGTGCTACACGGGTTACACATTGTCAATTATATTAGTAAGTCTTTATATGAAATTATTAAATGAATGGAATTTTTTTTACAAACGTAAAAGATCAAATTACAATGAATTGACCAACAAAAAAGAAAAAAAAAATCATAAGTTTTAAAAATTTCTTTATACACCACATTTGTTGTGTTATTTGTAGATTTTCCATTTGTTTAATATTAGTCATTCAGTTTCATCTTTGCTTTTTTACTCTTGATAATGAGACATACAACTGACCAAGAGTGAAAACCGTCTCTTTCAAGTACAAACCAACCCCCTCTAGTAATCCGACATCTCTAATGAAATGCAACGTGACATTAAAAACATTATGCTTAAGACAATCGTATAGCTCCCAAATTTTCACGATGAGCTACAACATCATCAACCTTCATCTCCAACTCAGCTGGAAAAAGCTTTAACCACATTGAAGACAATCAAGCCATTTATTAAAAATAATTAATGTTTGAATATGTAAACATTAAAAGCATTGTTTTGAGCAACACAATTCAAATCCTAAAGAAGTGAAACACAATTCAAAACCTAAGTGATATTTAATTGATATAAAGTAACAGCCAAGACCAAAAGTCAACAAAATAAATTTGGAAATTCTCCAGGTAGGTTAACCAGAACAATTACTCATATTAAACGAAACCAAACAACCTTGCACATGGAAGGTCATAAACCCAAAAAAAAAAAGTTTTACTTTCAAGTGTCAAATAATAATATAATGTTACATATGAGTTCAGTTGTTTGTGAAAAACTATTATAGTTTAGATTTAAAAAAACAAAACGTTACCATGTTATAAAAAAAGATATTGGAACTGAAAATTGAAGAGCTTTTAAATTAGGGTATTAAGAGTTTTTTTTAAGATAGTGGCGTAATTTCAATTTCCCAAATATGTGACATTGTGTTTCTAGTTGAGGAGTTTTTGGGTGTAATGTAATATGTTTTTCTTGTTGCTGCTTGCTAGAAGAAGATAATATGGTGATAGATAAAAAGTATAGTGCTGGTATTAAGGGTAGTTTTCCAGTAGCCTTTTCTCATGGTAAACCACTCCTCCCAGCCTAATTCTTGTCGCTTGGCCCAACCTTTGATCCACAAAAAGGCCATGGTTTGTGCAGCCCCAAATATCCGATCCGCAGCCCTTGTTTTACCAAAGAAAATTAGGTCGATTTGGCTTTTCCAAATGCTCCAACACACCCCAACACAATCATTTGTAAGACTTTATGTTTAAAGACACCGATCCCAATAGTTATGTTTGACAAAAATAGGTCTCTCATGAAAAAGCAAATAATGGGGATATTTTGCACCAAGCCTCAACCTTGTTCAAATTCGATTCGTCATGTAGCATGTTATAAATAGGTGCTTTGCTAATTCGCGGACTTGCTACAAAACTTACAAACTGTAACACCTCGTAAAATCGTGTCGAAGTATATAATGACACATGTCCGGAAACTCTCAGTTGTGCCTAATATTGGACGAGAGGGACTAATTTTGACAATGTTTGAAAGTTTGAATATGGAGGGACTAAAGGTGTCAACATGCAAAATTATTGCCTCTGAGTGACCCTTTACGGACTGCAAGACCTTTGTCTTTACGGTCCGTAAGCAGTTGAAATGTATTTGGCCATCGTATACGGACCACAAGGCCGTATACCTTACGGTACGTAAGGAAGTGAAAACCTGTGTGCGCAGACTAGCTTACGGACCGTAAGCCTTTAGCCCATATGGTCTGTAAGGACTGTATCTGGGCAGATTTTGTTTGAGAGCCAAGGCATTATGCCCTCTTTCCGCCTTGCACGCACAATGCCACCTCTATGCTGCTTCTAACATGTCCATATACACCTGGAAGGATCCTAGACTACCCCATTCACCTGTCTTGATCTCCTTCCAACTCCTTCAACTATAAATAGGCACCTTATGTGAACTCATTCCTTGCACCTTTTCTTCATTTCTTCTCTACTTGTTCTCTGGAAGTTCCTAAACATATAGGAACATGCCTCTGAGTTCCAAACATTCTAAGGATCGCCTGTAAGTGTTCCTTTCTAGTTCTTTTCATTTTTATAGGCTTTTATAAGCCGAAAGTCAAGCAAATTAACTTTTGCTTTGACTTTCGGTTTAGACCATTATGGTCCAGCCATTGTTCGAATCGAACATGGCTACTGATCGTAATAAGGTAGGTGTTAATACCTTAAAAGGGCACCTCCTGGAAATCACATTAGATTAGTCAAATGACGGGTCAAAGTTAAGTTAAATAAAAAGTCAAATGGCAGATTTTTGTAAAACTTATAAAATGAACTTGTAATTGTTTTAACTAATGTTTCTAACATTAAATCGGTTGGTAATTAATATTAGAACATGTATGAACATGTTCAGCCCGTCATTTCTAGTTTACATGTCGGTTCGCCACCGAACGTCGAGCAGTTTAACTTCTGCTTTGACTTTCGATTCTGACCTGATTTAGGAACTTAAGCTACTGATTAATAGTTGTATTATGATCATACTATAGTGAAGAATAACCCTGTGAGGTTATACTACTTGATCACAATCAGATTCTAAGTTTTTTCACAAGTTCATATATTATGCCTAATTATGATCAAAATTCCCTTTTTGTGCAAAACTTGGTGTTAACCAATGATGAACTTGTAAAATGAATAAGCTATTGATATGTTATTATAATTAACATATTTTGGTATAATAAACCTATTCATAACCTGAGTTTTTATTACACGTTCATAAATTATGTTATATTATGACTAAAATGCCCTTACGGCAGATAGTTTGGTTTTAAACCATAAAAGTCATATATATCTGATTACCTACGGACTTGGTAACATATTTAAAGTATTTGACATATTGAACTTGTTTATGGCATATCAATTACCCGATATCGCCTATGCGCGTACGGTTGAGCTTATGTAACTAGTTTACGTAAGTTTACCGAAACGGGTCAAATGTTTTCAAATTCATTTCAAATTCCAAAATGTATATCGTTTACCAATATTATACAAGTCTTAGTACTTGTGGGGTTTAAACTACATCCTATCCAATAATCGCTTAATCAAGCATATCGTACCGTTTTCGTTAATTTAAGTTAACTGGTCCAAGTCTATGACTTGAATAGGACCTGTTAACATTCTAATGGGTTATTATACTATTCATTCCAGACTAAGGCATTCCAGTAGATTGCGACCAAGCTTAGTTAATTGATATTGGTTGTGCTTATTATATTTTCTTGCATTGTAACACTTGTTTAAGCTAGGTAAATACGCTTAACCTATTTTCCCTATATAGGCTTGGGATACGGTAAATTATTACCGCTTGGTTGGGTATGGAATCATATGTCGGATTGTGACTAGAAATCCACATAACCCGCTTTAATCTGTTTTGTCTGATAACTTAAACATTAGGGGTTAACGCGACCGTGTCCTGGATATCCTCGGCTCATTTAAATTGCTAATGGCCACGACTTAAGCACGGGGTGTAGGCATACACCCGACAGATGCTAATGTTATTATAAAATGTTCTTCCACCCATATTGGGGATACCCCTTTGTGGGTTAAAAGTGGCGTGTCGGTTAATCATGTTATCGGTTTCTGTACCGGGCCCCATATGTATTGACAAGCATGTAAAACTGTATACAAGATAATTGTTATTGTCCCAAGTTATTTATAAAAGTTACATGTGATTTGTGCACTTAAAACAATTTTGAAATATTTTCAAATTGTGTCGGTTATTTGTATTTACCAGTGTAAACTGGCGTATCTTCAAAAGACTAAGTGATAGGTTGCAAGGTTACGAAATAGGCTGGAAGTGCCGGTAATGCTTAAGAGGAATTTGCAACTACTTTGCATAGAAGCCTATTAGTCTGTATAATATTTTAAACATTCAGACAATTTTGTTTGTAATAGTTTTAACTCCAAGACTTCCGCTGTGCTATATTGTGTATTTGTTATCAAGCTCATCACATATCCCCCAACCGGGCCCACCGGGTGTTGTTGAAATATCGGGGTGTGACAGGTTGGTATCAGAGCCAACGTTTGAGAGAATTAAAAACTAGCCTTTTGTGTTTAATCTCAAACATCACAATATCACATTCCTTAGACTTTTTGAGTATAGGCATTGGCCTAAGATTAACTCCTATCTTAATTAAGTTATATATATATATATATATATATTCTTTTTTATTTTTAACAGGAATTAAATCATGCTGCCAATATTTAGAGGCAAAGGCGGGACCAATGCGAGGAGGTCCATCAGGACATGCACCCTCGCTACCACATAGCTCGGAACATCGACAATACTCGTATGATTCCTATTCGTCTCAATCTGCGAGACATTCTTTTTCCCGTAACTCGTCACCATCTCACCATTCCCACCATTCCTATATTCTCACCATTCACATCACTCCCACCAATCCCATCACTCACATTCCCATTCCTTTCATGGGTCATTTGACCCGAACCAGTATATCAACACCCCTCCAGCTGCTCAAAACTAGTTGGACCAACCAAACCAGTCGGACGAAGACTCGGATCCAGAAATTGTTGATGCAGATTTTGTGTCCGATGCTTGTCGAATAGATTAGTTTTATTTTACGCTGAATTTGTAATAGTTAGTGAAACGGTCTATCGAACGTGTATAGACCCGCTCGTTTGAAGTGGTCAAACGAGAGGGTTATTTGGTTGACCGTGTGGGTTTTGCTAGACAAATTATGGTTGTATAATGTTTGGTGTCGAAGGATAAGGCATCGAAGGATTGTGTATATCCTTCGATGAGCTCGAAAGATATCCATCGATAGATGAAGATGGACCTCGAAGGATATGTCATCCTTCGAGGTATATGTGTATCTTTCGATAGCTGGATGATCGACAGATGATCTATCGATCAATCAGTTAGATCCTTCGACCATACAACCTGTGTTGGGTATAAATACCAACACTTTGTCATTTGCAAGACTAAGAGAGAATAGGGGAGCTCATTTGAGAGTTCCCTGTGAGCTTCAGTGTGTCTGGGAGAGATCACCACTTGATCTCTCCCCGAATGTATACTCCTTTGGTATTAGTTCGGTTATCATGTAATCGGGCCGATTTGTAACGTTTTACTACCGGATTAATACAAAGTTGTTTGTTTATCATTGCTAATCTCTTCCGTCTTTGAACATAATCACAAGAATCACGGTTTCGGTCCCCAAACCCGGTCCTACAATTGGTATCAGAGCCATGGTGCCCGATTTAGTAAATCTAACCGTTTACTAAGTCACATGTGCTCTAGATCTGTGATTTTTGTGCTTTTTGTTCAAGATGTAAAAATGGTGAAAATCAAGAAAAACTCAGATCTGGACCCGAATATTCAGATCTGTGCTGAAACGAGTGTTGGGTTTTATGTTTTTCACCTAAGTACTCAAGTTATCATCATCAAAAATCGTTTACAAAGTGTTTTCATCGAATCTGCAGATTTACACAGTCCTGTGTTCTTGATGTTCTTCACATCTTCATATTTTGAAAGATGTAAAGAACTTCGAAGGATCAAACTGCTTTTCGAAAGGTTATCTGTTTGAATCGAAGGATAATCTTCCACCCACAACAACTTCGAAAGATCAACATAACCCCCAACGATTTCGAAAGATACATCATTATCCCCAACGATTTCGAAAGATCAGCATATATTGAATCGAAAGATGTTGTGAATCGAAAGATCTTTCATACCCCGAAAGATATATTCGAAGGATCATCCTTCGGTTGTGGAAACAGCTGTCTCAGGATATTGTTTTGTTGTTTTGTTCATCGCAGACAAAGAGATAGAATACAATGATGTCGGCTGTGATGTTTAATATAAAAAAAAAGGGAGGGTTGTTGACTTTTGGGGTGTGGATGTCTGTATGTCGGCAGAAGTGGTTTTGAAATGGAGATAGGGTTAGGACTATTGGGTGTTTTACATACCATCAAATGAAATGGGCCAAAATCCTTATGGGTAGTGGAGTTGGGCTGTGATTGCTTAATGATAACCCTTTTGTCTTGGGCCTCTAATATTGAAAGAAATCAATAATTCATGTTGTGGGTTTTGACTATTGAACCCAAGTCCTTGTGGATAACCAATTTCCTTTTCAATCATAAGTCTTCATGGCCCACTAGTATTTGTGGCACAAGTGTTTATTCGATTTTCATTAGTTTATTTGTTTGAGTAAACAAATTACTAGTGGGAGTGGGGTCGGGTGTTCGTGAAGTTTAGTTTAACCACGCTTCTAAATGTCAACGTCAAATTTGTACGGTTTTGGGAGCGCACGGGATGATGCGGGATGATGAAAACAAGAGATGATGAAAACTTGATTTTTGAAAAATGTGGGGTAGTCACGGTTACCGATGCAAATGTCAAAAATGGTGACGCGACTATTATGGGCCAAAAACGGAATGGTATGTTCACTTCCGCACGTCAATGTTTATGATTGTTACCGGTTATTCGTAAATGTTCGAAAGCATTTTGTTTATTGTCATATTCTCGCATTTGAAGACGAACGTATGAACCTTGAACGTCAACACCGGTCCTAACGAGTTCACAAAGTCTTTGGAGGGATACAAGTCGGATCCGATGGGGTACTAGGCGATATTGCTTTATCAACTAGAATATGCAACGAAGAAATCTTTTTTGTTTATTGTCATATTCTCGCATTTGGTAACGAATGAATGAACCTAGAATGTCAACACCGGTCCTAACGAGTTCACAAAGTCTTTGGAGGGATACAAGTCGGATCCTACGAGGTACTAGGGGACGTTCTTATTCAACTAGAATATGCAAAGAAGAAAGTCGTTTTCGTGAATTTTCGGAACCGAGAACATTCAATAAAGATTGACGACAGTTCCGCTTAGTGGAGGGAATTGGTGAACATTTGACGACAGTTTCTTTGAAGTGGAAAGAATCTGTTAAGGTTTAGAGATTTTACCAAAGAAATGGGGGGATAAAACCGTATGTTGAATTTCTTCGGTAAATTTCTAAACGCAATCACAGGTGGTAGAGTTTGTGATTTTCTGGTGATACAATCGGTTCGGCGTGGAATGTTTTGCACATACACATATTTGAGGATTTTAATTAATTCTCCAGCCAGCGTGAAGGGTTTTGCACGGAAAAATACAGGTTTCTAAAGTCTACAGTAGTTACAAAAGCGCTGTTCACTGAAGACCTGGGGAATCTTTCTGAAAGCTGATAGTTCAAGACTGAAGACCTGCAGGATTCGGTTTTGGGTTTGATGTTTCTTTGGGATTTTACAGGGATCTGGGGGTAACTCAATTCGTTGAGTTTGCAAACGATGTACTTGGTCAAGCTGACTTCCTGAGTACTGATGCTGAAGATCCGTAGTGCATTACGTGATCAACTTCACAAAGGCGAGACAATGAGATCTGGATGTAGTTCAACTAAGCATGCTGGTTGAGCTTGCAAGGGATACAATTGGTCTAGCTGACTTTCCTGAGTGTTGATGCTGAAGATTAAAGTGCATTACTTGGTCGATTCCACAAAGACGGTTTACAGAAGACAGTTCACCAGAAATCTCTATCAATGTAGTATGCTTGTATGAAACAGAGTTCTTATGACAAGATCAAGACTTGATGCAGTTCTTAAAGATTGGAACCCTTATCAAATACCGTTTGGAGTATTGGAAGATCAGCGGAAGATCGGTCAATTGAGGAAATTGCATAACACCCAACACGGATACGCGTACTTTAAGGGGGAAATATTTTACAAGGAGCGTCAAGATACTACTTACCTGGATCATCGGTCAAGGGGGAATTTGTTAACACAGAGAAGATGAATACTTGACTGAAGATCGATTGCAGTTGCATTTTCAGCATTCGACAGCAACGGACAAGGGGGAATTTGTTGATGCAGATTTTGTGTCCGATGCTTGTCGAATAGATTAGTTTTATTTTACGCTGAATTTGTAATAGTTAGTGAAACAGTCTATCGAACGTGTATAGACCCGCTCGTTTGAAGTGGTCAAACGAGAGGGTTATTTGGTTGACCGTGTGGGTTTTGCTAGACAAATTATGGTTGTATAATGTTTGGTGTCGAAGGATAAGGCATCGAAGGATTGTGTATATCCTTCGATGAGCTCGAAAGATATCCATCGATAGATGAAGATGGACCTCGAAGGATATGTCATCCTTCGAGGTATATGTGTATCTTTCGATAGCTGGATGATCGACAGATGATCTATCGATCAATCAGTTAGATCCTTCGACCATACAACCTGTGTTGGGTATAAATACCAACACTTTGTCATTTGCAAGACTAAGAGAGAATAGGGGAGCTCATTTGAGAGTTCCCTGTGAGCTTCAGTGTGTCTGGGAGATATCACCACTTGATCTCTCCCCGAATGTATACTCCTTTGGTATTAGTTCGGTTATCATGTAATCGGGCCGATTTGTAACGTTTTACTACCGGATTAATACAAAGTTGTTTGTTTATCATTGCTAATCTCTTCCGTCTTTGAACATAATCACAAGAATCACGGTTTCGGTCCCCAAACCCGGTCCTACAATAACCGTGACTACCCCACATTTTTCAAAAAATAAAATCAAGTTCTCATCATCTTCTTCTTCCTTTTTTGTTTTTTTTTTTTTTTTTTTTTTTTTTTTTAATGTTTTCATCATTCCACATCATCTGGCTCCTTCGAAACATCTGGATCTTTCGGTTAACAGATTTCTTTGAAATATGCTGGATCCTTCGATCTGGATCCTTCGACTGATCCTTCGAAAAATGGAAGGATGACCCTTCGATAGAACTGATGATCTTTCGAAGTTATGAGATGACCCTTCGAAAAAACTGTTTGATCTTTCAAAGTTCCTTACATCTTTCGAGCACCTTAACATCCTTCGAAGTCTGTTCAATCTTTCGATGGCCAAACAGCATCCTTCGAAATATGAAGCTGCCAAGAACATCAAGAACACAGCCACTGTGTAAATCTGCAGATTTGACGAAAACACTGTATTTTTGATTTTTGATGATGATAACTTGAATATTTAGGTGAAAAACATAAAACCCAACACTCGTTTCAGCACAGATCTGAATATTCGGGTCCAGATCTGAGTTTTTCTTGATTTTCACCATTTTTACATCTTGAACAAAAAGCACAAAAATCACAGATCTAGAGCACATGTGACTTAGTAAACGGTTAGATTTACTAAATCGGGCACCATGGCTCTGATACCACTTGTAGGTCCCTCTTCTAAGATGAGATAAAACCTTATCCTTGTTATATCAAACACACTAGCGAGTGCGGAATCCAAGCTAGCATGCAACCGAGACTTTATACGAGAACAAGCACAAACACAACACGCAAGATTCACCGATTAACACCACTTGTATTAATACGAATGAAGGGTCCGGTTACAAGCTCAATGTTTACAGAAGTATTCTATAAACTCTCAAAGTGTGTGTGTGTGCTCCTATCTCTCTCTGTCTTCCTCTTGTGTTTCTTTCTAGTGTCTTAACTTCACACAACACACTACATGGGTATAAATACCCGACACAGCAGGTCTGGTCGAAGGATCAGACAGATTGATCGAAAGATCATCTGTCGACCAGAAAGCCCATCGAAAGATCACATACACCACGAAGGATGATATCCTTCGTGGTCTATCCTTCGAGCTCATCATCGAAGGATATAAAACAATCCTTCGATTACACATCCTTCGACACAACCAGCTTACAACATTTTTCTAACTGTTTGGTCAAGTCAAACCAGGAGGATGGTTGACTTGGTCAAACTTACATCAACCTTACATTAAAGACATCGTTTTGTATCATGACGAAATACAGACAAAGTACAGACACAAGCAGCTTTGTCTTGATCTTCGTGTCTTCAAGTCGAGACCAAATCGAACTGAGCCGAGTTGAACCGAGCCGAGTCGTGTCCACAAAATATGCATCACTCTAGTTGTGAAGGGAATAACTTGTTGTACACGCTCAAAGGAGATGACAAAATCTACTCTAACAAAGATTTTCCAATTAAAAATGTAAATCAAGATTTAATTGAGCAAATTTTTGAAGGATGTATTGATAAGTTTTTGGGAAACAAAAGTGGCAAAGTCACCGTCACTCAATGTGATCCAATTCCGTGTGAACAAGTTAGAAAACAATACGGAAACCAAAAACAACCAATTGAGCGAAAACAACAAGTGAACTCCGGAAAGGGAAAGGTACAGGGGAAGAAGGCTCAGAACAAGAATGTTCAAGCACCTAAAGTTCAGCAGCAAAAGGTGCAAAACAAAAGAGCTCCGGTTAAGAAAAGAGAACAGAAAGTGAACTTTGTTGGATCCAAGGGTACAGATAAACTGGAAACATTTCAGGATAAATCTAACATTGATTTTATAAAACAAGTTAGAATTTTAAAACGAAATGATCAGAATAATTACACCCAACACTCCAACGGATGTGAATTAGGTCCAAGTACATCTAGATCACAAAGTTCATTGTCGGGTTCTTCGACTGGTCATCAACATGTTTCTCCGAGGTTTGTAGAGCGGAGAATGTGTTTTGAGTGTGGCACAATTGGGCATATTGTAAGATACTGTCCATACCTGCAAAAGTTGAAGGCTCCCCAAGAAACCAATTACCAAAAACGATCTGTTTCCCCGAAACAAGACCCGTGTGTCTTGAAAGAAAGGGAAAAGAAGTTGAAACAAAAGAATCAAAAGGTAATTGAAAAGGCCTTAAAATCAGAGGTCAAAGAAGAAAAACCTGTTCAAGAAAAACCTACAACGGTAAAACCAGTAAATGCAAAAACAATTAATACAAATACTGGTAAAGGACAAACAGCTTGGAAACCAAAACATGTAATTCAATCAGGGGGAGCACCACAGGTTCTGTTTCCTAATCATCAGGAGATTGAAATCACTTTCCTTGATGATCAAGGACGACCCAAGTCCACAAAGGCTTGGGTCCCCCTCTCCGTCTAATCTTTGAATGAGTGTGTAGGATATTCCAGGAGGAACTATTGATAGTCGTAAGATTGTTGATAGTGGAGTGTCCATGCACAAAATAGGCGACAGAAGAAATTGTTGCCTGTGATGGAAAGAAGAAAATGAAAAAGGAGACAGAGTTGTCTGTTGAAAGAGATTCAAGAACTTCGACAAAAATGGAAATCATTAAAAGTTTGATTGTTCAAGGCTTTTGATCGGGTCTCCAGGATAGATTCAAATCAAAATGTACGCACCTGCAGCACGTGTGAAGTTCACAATCAACAAGATGAACGTGCAGTGTACATTTCTTTGCGGTGTGATTGAAGAAAATGTGTTTGTTGAACAAACCAACTGGGTGTGCGGATGCCTTGGCATGGATTGAACAACCGCACACTACTTCTGAAAGAGAAAGACAAAAACCTTCGCTGGTGAAATGTGGAAGACCAGCCGGACCCAAAGGTTCTTGATCTTGTTGCTGTCAAGAGACTTCTCAGTAGCTACAAAGAATCGACTTCGAAATCCACACCGGGTGGATATCCAGTTTGGGAGAGCACTCAGATTCCTGGCAATGCACGAAGCAGTTGCAGGATACGGTTTTAAATTTCTAATCTCTCCTTTACTTGTCGATATTTAAGCTGCCTTATGAATTTGTATTATCTCGTACAGCACTCTTTGGCCAGACAATGCTGTCATGGTCCGCACCGCAAACCGACATGCCAACTGATTTTTCCAAAATTCGATAAATCTTTTCAGATTAAAAATTAATTTTGGTAAACGGCATTGAGGTAAAACATGAGTTAACCAACATCGGAAAGTCATTTTTGTAAATACCTTTGTGTTTTTAAATTTTATCTTAGTTTGTTGATTTTAGGGGGAGTAAATCCAAAATTTGAAAAATCCAAAAACATCAAAAAATTTCAAAAGCACAAAAACAATAGAAAAACAAAAATGAGTTTCCTGGCGAGAAAAAGAGAAAATGATAGTACATCAGTAGTCTGTCTAAACTTCTTTAAACCTTAAATGCAAACCGATAAGCAGCTCTATATAAGATGTATCGGTAGGCTCACAATCATTTTAAAGTGTGCAGGGTGATATAAACTTAAATCCGACTGAAGACTGGGTGGGAACCATTCATTGGCATATGGTCTTGGTACCGAAATTTCTCCTGGCGAGAAAAAGAGAAAATGATAGTACATCAGTAGTCTGTCTAAACTTCTTTAAACCTTAAATGCAAACCGATAAGCAGCTCTATATAAGATGTATCGGTAGGCTCACAATCATTTTAAAGTGTGCAGGGTGATATAAACTTAAATCCGACTGAAGACTGGGTGGGAACCATTCATTGGCATATGGTCTTGGTACCGAAATTTCGTTTGAGAGATTGCCGAGGTTCTGAGATATTCGGTCTTTATGCTGCTTATCATCTGGGTATCATGGTTGTATCTTTTACCGAAATATAACGGGGACGCAAGTCTAGATCTTCCATGATACTATACATACGTGTACATATTTCATACTGCATACGACCTCAATAAGTGATCAACAATCACATGTCCAAACAAATAAGTGATAAAATATCACATTCTTTCCGGGAGTCAAATTCGTCTCTCTGCTGTACGAAAGTACTGACCTGTTCACGGACTTGCTCCTGTGCCCTCATGCATCGAAAATCAAGTTCCTCATCAATAAGTGATTCTATCACATAGGGCTTGTTTTCAAATCAAAATAAGTGAGAATCTCACATCATATACGGTCAAACAGATGATAATCGGTATACTCACCGGTAAGATGAACCCTCGTGCATACCTTGATACGGGAATGTGTCGTGATGTGGATGAACACCGGTCGGTAAGTATAAATCATACCTTAACGTATCCCCTCGCCATGATTACGAATGATAAGTTGAGCTTATGTGGACAACAATACCGATAATCGTTATAGGATGCTTATCTAAATGTTAACTAAAAGAACAACAAGAGCGTTTTGGCATGACCGTACACTGATATGATTCTCTTACCCTCGAAACTCGCAAAAAGAATGTCTGTAGATATTTATTTACTGCTTTCGTTTCTTTATCTTTGTATATATTTATTGTTTTCCGTCTTTACATTTGAAAAATGAAAAATTACAAAAAGATTTTAGGTGTGTTTTAATATAAACTTTATAAAATCCAAAAAGATTTTGCTTCAAGTTTATTTTTGATTGACTGATGTTGGAACTCGAGTCTATCCTACCCAAAATCCTGATCGTAAGCCGGAAAACAATTGCATCTTCATAAACTGTCGAAGTTAACACGTTTTGAAAGTTAAAGGATTAACATTGATCATTTTTCTAAACTTTCAAACTTTTGTCGATTGGTGTTTGATTGAGATTTGATCTCATATGTGTCATTTGTTTAAATGTTAACTATATTCCAAGCGGTTGTTCTCATTATGCGTTTAGCTTTCTTGCATGTGCAGATGCTAAAGGCGAGGAGAACATGGTCGATGACAAGCTTTGGAATGAAGACACGAAGTGGAGGCACTCAAAAGATAAAGTGATCGAGTTGCCGCTGACACTTCATCAACACCACAAGGATCTGAAGAATTGACAAGTCAAAAGATTCACGAGCATGACTCAATGAAGAGTTCAATCTAAGGGGGAGTTTATTGACACACTTCCTAAATGAAAAGGGGAGTTTGTTGATACACTTTCTACTTACGACACGTGAAGACTTTAAAGATCCTCCGACGTGGAAGACATCGAAGTTGAATCTCACGAATAGCGTTGAACCTCACGAGTAGCGTCCAAGGGGGAGTTTGTTGATGCATATTTTGTGGACACGACTCGGCTCGGTTCAACTCGGCTCAGTTCGATTTGGTCTCGACTTGAAGACACGAAGATCAAGACAAAGCTGCTTGTGTCTGTACTTTGTCTGTATTTCGTCATGATACAAAACGATGTCTTTAATGTAAGGTTGATGTAAGTTTGACCAAGTCAACCATCCTCCTGGTTTGACTTGACCAAACAGTTAGAAAAATGTTGTAAGCTGGTTGTGTCGAAGGATGTGTAATCGAAGGATTGTTTTATATCCTTCGATGATGAGCTCGAAGGATAGACCACGAAGGATATCATCCTTCGTGGTGTATGTGATCTTTCGATGGGCTTTCTGGTCGACAGATGATCTTTCGATCAATCTGTCTGATCCTTCGACCAGACCTGCTGTGTCGGGTATTTATACCCATGTAGTGTGTTGTGTGAAGTTAAGACACTAGAAAGAAACACAAGAGGAAGACAGAGAGAGATAGGAGCACACACACACACTTTGAGAGTTTATAGAATACTTCTGTAAACATTGAGCTTGTAACCGGACCCTTCATTCGTATTAATACAAGTGGTGTTAATCGGTGAATCTTGCGTGTTGTGTTTGTGCTTGTTCTCGTATAAAGTCTCGGTTGCATGCTAGCTTGGATTCCGCACTCGCTAGTGTGTTTGATATAACAAGGATAAGGTTTTATCTCATCTTAGAAGAGGGACCTACAGAAATGCCACCATCTAGTTCGAACATGCACCCAATTGAGATATCCAGTGGTTATGCATCTTATGCAGGATCACCCTACCAAGGTCCTAATGAGTGGGACCAATATTTTAGACAATTTACTTTCGTTCACACTCCTCCCAGTCATTCTCCGACACCACCACCGTCGCCTCCACCTCCACCAGAGGACGTGCAAATGGAGCCTGTGGAGCAACCATAACCGCCACCATAACCAAGGAGGAAACGTGGTGCACGCATGTCTGTGCGTATGGGGCCACGGTCAAGCCTGCTACCACCGTTACCCCAAACATACCCTTCTACCCCTTAGG
Organism: Helianthus tuberosus; assembly: GCA_030545235.1. Lineage (NCBI taxonomy): Eukaryota > Viridiplantae > Streptophyta > Magnoliopsida > Asterales > Asteraceae > Helianthus > Helianthus tuberosus. Next base: position 130,590,629 of record CM060397.1, on the reverse strand, counting down.
ACCCACGAATGGGTGGACCCTCAAATACAGTACTAATGGTTGACCCAACACCACAAACTTTTGTTCAACCACCACCATCGGGTTCTGATAACCTAATTTCAACGTATCCATATACAACTAAGTACGGTCCTTTTAAACCTACTACGCCTATAGATTTTAACTATTAGGCACCATCGTACGACCCTTATATGTAGGTGGTTGTACAAAATGCTTTATACCCATCTAATTTCCCTCCTGCATATCCAACTACTAGATATCCAAATTATGGATACCTGATGGAGAGTGTGAAACATGGGTGTTAAACGTGCTTATCTTACGTGATTTAATCCATTTTACGTGATAACATGCTTGGAATATGTTAATTGCTAGTGTTTGTGCTTTTGCAGGTAAAACGCGTAATTTGGTGAGGTTACGGAGTTTAAAGAGAAAGCGAGGTAAACGGTGATGTTTGGGATGTGTGTCGGATCATAAACCATCTTTAATGTGCAAGAGATATAAAAGCTTGACTTGGAGGGCAGCGATTTACCTCACCAAATTACAAGAGCAGGAAATAAAGTAATAGACGACATCAAGGAAGACACGTTCTTGTGGCTGAAAAGTAGATCAAAGTTTAATGAATTAGTGTGGGAGAGATGGGTGGACTTCAATATTAGAGATATAGTGAAATAATACGAGTAATGGGAGGACGGGGTTGCTTTAATGTTTTGTTTCTGTGCTTGTTTCTATTTTCTTTGTAGTGTAACTTTGGGTTTTACAGCATATGCTGGCCCTGTTCTATAATCATAGAATCTTTACCGTTCAAAAAAAAAAAAACTAATTGAAAAGAGGCATTAATTGAGAGGGGACATCAACACATGGGTACACAAGAGCCAACAACATTAATATTCTATCATCATCACCATCAAATGAGGTGACACTTTGTGGATTATTATTATAATCATAACAAAAGCAACATCGTGAGAACTTTTGGCAGCACATATCACGAAAGGAGGCAGCCAACATTAATTTTTGGTGGGCTTCCATTATCTCGATCTTGGCAGTAAATCATCATACGAAAGGCATTGGATTGGCAGCAACTTTATTAGAATTTGGTGGGCTTTACATAACACAATCTTGGGTTGTGGACCTCCACTATCATCGATTTGGGGGGGATCAATTATTGGCAGGAAGATCCACGAAAGATTGGAGCCCATTATCATCTATCAGTGGCCTTTTACAACAACTTGGGACTTCTTTCAATCCCATCGATCATAGGCAGCCGTATATAATTGATTTTCAGCTTTCAAAGGGGGGTCCTTAGCTTGAAACGGACGAACAACAACATCACTCGTCATCGATCAAGCACAACAACGGATTCAATCATGTCTTCATCACTATCTCAAGCTTGCGATCGCATCCATTCAACAATGAGCGGATAGTCTCGTCGGTTTCACCCCGGTGTAGATATTATAAGATTTTTAGGGTTTATACATTTGTATTTTAATTTGGTTTTGTGACAAATTGTTTAGTATTTAAAACATATGATAATTGTCGTGCATTTGAATTGAATTTGTGAATTGTCGAACGATGATAAAGTTATGACTTTGCGAAATGAATTTGTGCACTTATGCCTTATCGTAGGTTAGGATTTACATGTCCGAGGCAACGAAGTGCATTACGGTCCGTTGTCTATGACGTTGATAGCAATTGGCACCTAAGCTTCGTGATAGTAATCCGTTAATCACTATATGCAATTGAATCAAGTTAAAACATGTAGGAACCCTAGGTCTTGCAATTATCAAACTGGGTGTGATCCGTATTCTCATTTCTTGTTTAAACTTTCTAGTTAGTATTTTAGTTGCAATTTTAGTTAATAAAAAGTGTTTTAGATAATACCCATTGTCGGTTCACTCCGATTTGTTTTCAAATCAATTGAATAAATAAAATTAGCAAACTTCATAATCACGTTGTACATTCTTTGTAAATAGTCTAACTAATCAAACGGGTCTTGCGATACTGACCACTTGCTCTTCGTGGATACGATACCCGACTTACCCTAGCTACCTAGGTTTAATTGGGTTTTTGACTGATCGGGACGACACGGTCACGTCATGATGGCGCCGCTGCCGGGGAGCTAGTGCGCTTAGTATTTCATTGCTTGTTCGATTTTAGTTTAGTTTTTCTTTCTTGTATTTTTGTGATTTTACTTTGGGTGGTCGAGCTTGTTTGTACAGGTACATGTTTTGAAGGTACCATCTTTCAATATGAATTGGGTAGATGATGATCCGTGTGAGTGTTGCGGAGGCGGAGAGCACTATTTAGAGGATTGCTCTGTTTTCTACGAAAAAGTTCAAGCCAACAAGGATCGGGAAGACTACCTCAGCGGATTGTATGAATATAGGAGGGCGGATTATGAAGATTTCAATGGTCCATCCTCACATTCTCCATACATTAGACCTCCACCACCGGAGCAAGAAAATGACGCTTATCAGTCATGTCCTTGTTGTGGAAAAGTTCACATACATGAAGAATGTCTAGTGTTTTGGAAAGATCCAGTGTTTTGGAAAGGAAAAATAAAGTCCGGTTACAAGCCACCACCACATTATCAAGAATACTACTATGAACCCGAATTGCCACATTTCTCAAGTTACCGGGAGGAGTATGATGATTATTATATTGAATAACCTCAACAGGCATACGAGGAACCTCAAGATTCAATAAGTTCCAAGCTCGATGCAATCATGAATGCTATCATTACTTCAAATCAAGAGATTAAGATGGAACTGCAGAAGGAACTTGAGGCGAAAGATAAAGCTAATGAAGCCTTGGCAAAGAAAGTGGGTCAACTCGTCGAAGAATTGGCTCAACTAAGACGAGACCAAGAGATGTTGGCTAATGGTACAATGGTTGATGGTAATGTGGTGGAAGAGGTTATAGATCTTCCGAAGCAAGAAGATGAATGTTTGAACCGAGCAGAAGACATGACACCGCGAGACGAGTCGGATCCGAAAGAGGCCCATGTTCATATCCTTCCTTCTCCCATACTTATCACTCCAACCTACAAAGTTGGGGATGCGGGTTCGGGTATAAGGATTCGAAGGGTGGCGTTGCAAGACATTGGACAATTCATCAAGAAACGACCCCGAAGTTGTACATTACGCATGCCGAATAGAAGAAAAAGAGAGTGGGTTCGGCATGCCAACTACCGAGCGTATGTTGGAAACTCGGTAGGCAAATGTGCACTTCGACCACCATGAGAGGCAAATCAGGTATGATTGTTGTAGAGTTTGTATTATTTTCGTTTTATTTTATTTTCTTAGTTAAATGAACGTTGTGGGTGTGTTCCCTATATAACCCTCACGAGACCTACTCGTCCTCCCGAGCTATCGGGTGGTTTAAAAGGGCTTGTTGCATAAGCTAAATGCAACCGTGATTCCTACGAAAGTGAGTTAGGTTTGTTGTTATTGTAAATTATTTTTTCACATAACTCAAAGTTAATTAACGTATGACTTGGTAATATTTTCATAAAAGTGGTAGAACTAGGTAGCTAATAAATTTTAATGGTTGTGAGAAGCATGCTTCTACACAAGGGTTAAGATTTGTAGGTACATTATGTTCGTGGGACGACCGCTTTCTTGAAGAGAAGAAGAGCACATGAGTAATGAGCTCAAAAATCAGGTGCATACGTTTCTTTTTACTTTTGATTTTTAGTTAGTAAATAAGTGGATTGTAAATTGTATTTTATTTTATGGGATGAAATTTTGGGGAGGTTAGCCGTGTCACATCCCTCGTGCGTTTTAAAAACTCTAGTTCTTACACATTGAGGACAATGTTTACCTCAAGTGTGGGGATGGGAAAAAAATTTCAAAAATTTTTCAAAATGTCTTTGTTTGAAGCGATCTAAAAAGCACAAGTAAGTAAGTTAACGAGGGATGACACACAACCCATTTGGTCTTTTGTCATGGTTAAGTTTAAGTTAATTAGCATGACAGGTATTTAGCGGGTGGTTATTTGGGAATAATCCGCCTAAGAAACTAGCACATCATGCATGTCACATACCATACCCCTTATATGTGAGGTTTTGAGCCACTTTTATATCATAGAATTACATATTTATGTTTTCTTTGTTTGAGTGGACCATTAGTCACGTATTGTAGAACTTGCGACTTTTGATACGTTTGAGACCATAGACCGAATACAAGCACGAGAATGATTAAGGCATTAGGTAAACCTTTTCCGTTTACACCATTTGTTTACCTTCACCCAAATAAATCCCCTAGTCGCCCACTTTGAGCCTAAACCTTTCGTTTGATCAACCCGTTTAGCCCCAACCGTTAACCCTTTTTTTTAAACCCGTGTGATGAAAATTCGATTGTAGGTCTATTTGTTTGTATAGTTGTACTTTACATTTTGCGAAAAAAAAATCAAAAAATTCAGAAAAGTTGTGAAAAAGAAGAGAAAAATTGTTGAGAAAAATACAAAAAATATGAGTATTGGTTATTGAATAAAAGGCGAAACTCGTTGCCTCTTAGCTTGATGTTTATAGTTTACTCGTGTTTAGAATAGTTGCATTGTAATAAAAATCAAATTTTCATCACCTTAGCCACTTTAAATATCCTATTTCCTACCCTTAGCCTAGCCCCGTTACAACCCTTACAAAGACCTTATGACTTGTGCTTAGTATTTGTGTTCGGTGGTGGAGAATGATTGAGTTGCAAGCCTATGCGGGTACGTGTTCTAATCAGTTTTGAGTGATTACTTTTGAAAGTGCTAATACATCATACAAAATTAGCCAAATTATAAACCGAGTGGAGAGAACACTGTGAGGGATGTGTATGATTTATTGGTTTCAAGGGCGTGTTAGTCTTGGATAACCATGTTATATGGGATTATTCACTTTTCCGTTAAATATTTCGTAAATTGTAAAAATGTTTGAACCGGGTATGACATTAGACCTTAACCTTTGTATCAAGAATGGGACGTGTGTTTCTCGTACGACCCACGTGAAAGTGAAAGACAGATTTGCTTGAGGGCAAGCAAACGACAAGTGTGGGGATGTGATGGAGAGTGTGAAACATGGGTGTTAAACGTGCTTATCTTACGTGATTTAATCCGTTTTACGTGATAATATGCTTGGAATATGTTAATTGCGAGTGTTTGTGCTTTTACAGGTAAAACGCGTAATTTGGTGAGGTTACGGAGTTTAAAGAGAAAGCGAGGTAAACGGTGATGTTTGGGATGTGTGTTGGATCATAAACCATCTTTAATGTGCAAGAGATATAAAAGCTTGACTTGGAGGGCAGCGATTTTATGCAACCATGTTGGGGAGATGTTTCATTTTGATGGCTGTCTTAGGAGGGTATCTTCATCAAATTATCATCATCTTATTGTTTAAAAGTTACTAATTGAAGAAAATAGTGAAATTGGTTTTTCAAGCAACGATATGGAACCTTTGGAAGACACGAAATGAAAAGGAATTTAAAGGAGGTACAAGAGCAGGAAATAAAGTAAAAGACGACATCAAGGAAGACACGTTCTTGAGGCTGAAAAGTAGATCAAAGTTTAATGAATTAGTGTGGGAGAGATGGGTGGACTTCAATATTAGAGATATAGTGAAATAATACGAGTAATGGGAGGACGGGGTTGCTTTAATGTTTTGTTTCTGTGCTTGTTTCTATTTTCTTTGTAGTGTAACTTTGGGTTTTACAGCATATGCTGGCCCTGTTCTATAATCATAGAATCTTTACCGTTCAAAAAAAACTAATTGAAAAGAGGCATTAATTGAGAGGGGACATCATCACATAGGTACACAAGAGCCAACAACATTAATATTCTATCATCATCACCATCGAATGAGGTGACACTTTGTGGATTATTATTATAATCATAACAAAAGCAATATCATGAGAACTTTTGGCAGCACATATCACGAAAGGAGGCAGCCAACATTAATTTTTGATGGGCTTCCATTATCTCGATCTTGGCAGCAAATCATCATACGAAAGGCATTGGATTCGTAGCAACTTTATTAGAATTTGGTGGGCTTTACATAACACAATCTTGGGTCGTGGACCTCCACTATCATCGATTTGGGGGGATCAATTATTGGCAGCAAGATCCACGAAATATTGGAGCCAATTATCATCTATTAGTGGGTTTTTACAACAACTTGCGACTTCTTTCCATCCCATCGATCATAGGCAACCGTATACAATTGATTTTCAGCTTTCAAAGGGGGGTCCTTAGCTTGAAACGGACGAACAACAACATCACTCGTCATCGATCAAGCACAACAACGGATTCAATCATGTCTTCATCACTATCTCAAGCTTGTGATCACATCCATTCAACAATGAGCGGATAGTCTCGTCGGTTTCACCCCGGTGTAGATGTTGTAAGATTTTTAGGGTTTATACATTTGTATTTTAATTTGATTTTGTGACAAATTGTTTAGTATTTGAAACTTATGATAATTGTCGTGCATTTGAATTGAATTTGTGAATTGTCGAACGATGATAAAGTTATGACTTTGCGAAATGAATTTGTGCACTTATGCCTTATCGTAGGTTAGGATTTACATGTCCGAGGCAACGAAGTGCATTACGGTCCGTTGTCTATGACGTTGATAGCAATTGGCACCTATGCTTCTTGATAGTAATCCGTTAATCACTATATGCAATTGAATCAAGTTAAAACATGTAGGAACCCTAGGTCTTGCAATTATCGAACTGGGTGTGATCCGTATTCTCATTTCTTGTTTCAACTTTCTAGTTAGTATTTTAGTTGCAATTTTAGTTAATCAAAAGTGTTTTAGATAATACCCATTGTCGGTTCACTCCGATTTGTTTTCAAATCAATTGAACAAATAAAATTAGCAAACTTCATAATCACGTTGTACATTATTTGTAAATAGTATAACTAATCGAACGGGTCGTGCGATACTGACCACATGCTCTTCGTGGATACGATACCCGACTTACCCTAGCTACCTAGGTTTAATTGGGTTTTTGACTGATCGGGACGACACGGTCACGTCAATACCTGTATCCAGCTGTGCCTCAACCACAGCCACAACCACCACCACAAATAGAGGCCCTTAATCAGGCCTTGGAAAGAGCGGAGCAACTTTAGCGACAAGATGAAAAGACTAAGAAGAAGACGAGTAAGATCTTCAAAAAGCTCAACAAAATGTTTAAGGGAAAGAAAGACGGATGAAGGCTTTCTTTTATCTATCTTGTATTAATTTTTATTTAAATTCCAAAAGTCCCTATGTGGATATGTCTTTTCTTTTAGTCCCTGCGTGGACATGTATTTCTTTTAGTCCCTGCGTAGACAAATATTTCATTTTATTTCAAAAGTCCTGTTTAAGGCAAAGTATTGTAATATTTTACCTTTTAATGATAATTTTTGGAATTATCTATAATATATGTATTCATTACATACCTTTTCAAGTGATCTTCTCGATTTTATTCGAACTTTATCGATCTGCTCAATATTTCAAAAAGATATTCTTAATGGTTTTTGACCAACCATATGGTAAAGCCTATATTATTGGCAATGATACATGATAGTTAAGGATGACTAGCCATCCTGTCCAGAGGTGGTGAACTATGTTCAAGCCTCATAGCCTTTATGGTCAAATGAGACCATGGCAACTTATATATATATATATTGTCAAACCATTAAGAAAATTATTCTGTATTAACATTCAAGTAATGTTAATATTCCTGGTGATGTGATATTGAGGAAAATCACACTAGCCATCTAGGTGGTGGACTACGTCCAAGCCTTATAGCCTATATGATTAAATTATATTATGGCTAATATCATCAATGCAATGACCTTTTTCCTAAACATTCTTAGTGATGACTGCCTACAGGCTATATTGTCAATTAAGACAAATGACAGTTGCGACCTTATGGTTCCTGTCTAAGGTGGTGGACTATGTCCAAGCCTCATAGTCTATATAATCAAATGAGATCATGAATAATATCATCAGTGCGATGAATATCTATTCTAACATCCTATGTGATGTCAATTGTTTTGCTTAAGGGCTATATTATATTGTCAATTATGACAATGACAGTTGTGGTCATATGACTCCCTGTCCAAAGGTGGTGAACTATGTTTAAGCCTTAAAGCCACTTGATCAAATAAAATCGCGGCTCATATATATTATTTTCATTTAAAATTATCAATACGAAAATGACAGTTGTGACATTATGATCCATTGTCCAATAGGTGATGGACTATGTCCAAACTTCATAGCCCTTGATGTTCCTTTGCGACCATGGCTAAATATACTTGAACTATTCTATTCAACATTCATTTGGAATGTTAAAATTGTAAATTTTGGAAGTTTTGACGTTGTGCACACTGGTCCAAAAAGGTGAACGACTTATATATTCAAACCTTGTAGCCTATATGGTTTAATAATACCATGGCCGATGAAATTTTTTAAGTCATCAGATTCGATGACCAATTATTATAATGCAACTGAGCAATTATTTTTGTTTTTAGTACCAAGCTTATAGATATAGCGAATCCTAATACGGATGTCGCAGCCCCCGACCCCCTGCCCCGGGAGGTGGGTGTCGCCAGCACGCAGAGCGGGTGGTACCGGTGTTTATTAATTATGAAGCGGAAAACTTTCATCAGGACCGTAGTTAGGAAATATTTTTATCAGAGTTAAACACCAAACTTTTATAATGATAAATAAATGAGATAAAACCCAAGTTTCCATTACAATATGTTTATTGGGATAAACCCTAGTTTATTGAAGACAAAACTCCTTTTTTTAGGTAACTTTTATAGCCACTTTTCCAAGCCTTCAGTGCTCTCCAGCTGGTTTCTATTAGCTTCACATTAAGTTACCTAAAACGCGTTTTAAAAAAGGTTTTATCAGTAAGGAATACTGGCGAGTGTATCCCAGTTTAATCAAAATAGTTTTATCACTTTACAATATTGAGGGCATCCACAATTACATTTGCTTATTTCTATCCAATACCCCTTTTCTGGTATTGTCAATCCTGACTTGTGGTCATGCTACTATTACAATAGTAACGAGTTTCAAATAATGTATACAAAACCCAAACATATTGCAGTAATTGTAGAATCACAAATACTGAATTACCGTTAAGTGTAATTTAAAACATTTGAGGTTTTGGTAAAATATTTTGACTCACAAAAATATACTTACAAAAAGGTGACAAAAAGAGAATGTACTCACAATGTTTACTTAGGTAAAACTAAAGCTTCTTGGTGAATCTTCTGGTTATTATCTATTAAAATGAAATAATGCACATGTGTTAGTAAAATAACCCAAATCACATTAACCGTACAACTCGAGATAGAAGTCCAATGACTGAGTCAGGTAGAGCCTTGACATGCATTACGGAGTCCTAGATCAATCGGGTGTAACATGAGACAGAACTCCAATGACTGAGTCAAGCAGAGCCTTGACATGCGTTACGGAGCCCTAGATCGATTGTGTAGGGTAACAAACAGGGTTATAATACTTACAACAAGGCAGAGCTTTGCTTTATAGGGGTATTATTTCCCGAGTATTTAGACTTTTAGGGATTTCAGAATTGAACGTTGAAGAATGAGGCCGAAGCCTCCTTTTATAGGCCTGATTGATGGCGGCTTGCGGCCCGCGAGCCCCCACTCCTTCTCTTACGCGGCCCGCGAGGAGGGTAGGTTAGGATCTAGCTTTGACTAGTCAGCAGACTAGCCTTGACACGCATGGGACATGTGGCAAAATGCCTTGACTGGCAATCCAAGCCAGTCGTGGCGTGCGACAGACATAAGGGTTCCGGGTCGCGGCCCGCGAGACCCTTATATATTTTTTATTTGATTTTCATAAATATAAAGGTATTTCGGGCTCGTTTCTTGCATACGGGTTATATAAGGAACGTTTAGGGTTACGTTAAGGGTTCTTGGAGGGTTGTTATATCCTCCCCACCTTGTTTTAGATCTCGTCCTCGAGGTCTACTAGAACAGGTGTGGGTATTTCCTTGGAATTTCTGACTCGAGTTCCCAAGTATATTCTAGTCCTCTCTTGGAATCCTATTTCCCTTTGACCAGAACTAATCTCTTGTGTTTGAGATTTTTGATCTTTCTATCTTCAATCTGAATGGGTTTCTCTAATCAACTTCAGTTTCTCATTTACCTCTATGTCCTTAAGAGGTATCACTAATGATTCGTCTGCTAAACACTTTTTGAGATTACATGAAACACATCATGTATTTCTGCCATTTCCTCTGGTAGTTGTAGCTAATAAGCTACGGGTCCTATTCTTCGAATAATCTCAAAAGGTCCAGCATACCTGGGGCTTAGCTTTCCTCTCTTAACGGATCTGACTACTCCTTTCCATGGAGAAACTTTTAACAATACCTTATCTCCTACTTGAAATTCCAAGGGTTTTCGTCTGTTATCTGCATAACTCTTTTGACAATCTCGTGCTGCTTTCAGTCTTTCCTTGACTTGAATAATCTTGTTCGTTGTTTCTTGCACTATCTCTGGTCCAGACAGTTGCTTTTCTCCAATATCTGCCCAACAGACTGGAATTCGGCACTTTCGTCCATAAAGTTCTTCAAAAGGTGTAGCATTAATGCTTGTATGATAGCTGTTATTGTAGGAAAATTCTATTAATAGTAAATGATCATCCTAATTTCCTCCAAAATCAATTACACAGGCTCTAAGCATATCTTCCATTGTGTGTATTGTCCTTTCGCTTTGTCCGTCCGTTTGTGGATGATAAGCAGTGCTTAGATTTAACCTGGTTCCCATTGCTTTTTGGAAACTTGTCCAAAATTAGAAGTAAAACGGCTATCTCTATCAGATACAATAGATACAGGAATTCCATGTAATGAAACTATTTCATTTACATATAGCTTGGCTACTTGTTCCATACCGAAAGTTTCCTTCATTGGTAAGAAATGAGCAGATTTGGTTAATCTGTCAACAATCACCCAGATTGTATCATTTCCTTTTCGTGTCTTGGGTAATTTGGTAACAAAGTCCATTGTTATCAATTCCCATTTCTATATTGGCATTTCTAGTTTCTGTAATAACCCTGAAGGTTTATGATGTTCGGCTTTAACTTGTGAACAGGTCAGACCTTTAGCAACATAACTGGCTATATCCCTTTTCATTCCTATCCACCAGAAATTCTTTCTTAGATCTTGATACATCTTATCACTTTCGGGATGTATCGTATACTTAGACTTATGGGATTCTTCTAGAATTCTACAGCGTAGGTTTCCTTGTTTAGGTATCCACATTCTTTTCTTATGGAACTTCCAAATTCCATCTGATCCTTGTTCTAATTCCTTAATCATTCCTTTTAAACCTTCAGCATCATCCTTGAATATTGTTTCCTGTACCTCTCTAATTTGCTCATTTAAATCTATCTGCAGATTTAACCTGAGAGAACGTACTCGTTTTGACTTTTCATGATACTTTCGACTTAAAGCATCAACTACTACATTAGCCTTTCCTGCATGATGCTGGATATCACAATCATAATCACTAAGAATTTCCATCCATTGCCTATGTCTCATATTTAATTCTTTTTGCCCAAAAATATATCTTAAACTCTTATGATCCGTGAAGACAACAAATTTATTTCCATATAAATAGTGTCTCCAAATCTTAAGGGAAAAAATTATGGCTCCTAACTCTAGATCATGGGTCGTGTAATTCTCTTCATGTTTCTTAAGTTATCTAGAGGCATAAGCTATAACCTTTTGACGTTGCATCAACACACATCCATATCCTAATTTAGACGCATCACAATAGACTATAAAATCCTCAGTTCCTTCTGGTAATGCGAGTATAGGTGCGTTGGTTAACCTTTGCTTAAGAATTCTAAAAGCTTCTTCCTATTTTGGTCCCTATTCAAAATTAACTGATTTGCAGGTCAGTTTGGTTAATGGAATGGCTATTCTAGAAAAATCATGGATAAATCGTCTATAATATCATGCCAGTCCAAGAAAACTTCTTACTTCCGTTGGCGACTCTGGGACTTTCCATTTTGTAATCGCCTCGATCTTTGTAGGATCCACATGAATTCCTTCATGATTAACCAAATGTCCAAGGAATTTCACTTCTTGTAACCAAAATTCACATTTTGAGAATTTAGCATAAAGGTTCTCTTTTCTCAATAATGTCAGAATTGTATGCAGATGCGCTGCATGTTACTCTTAGAGTAAATTAGAATATCATCTATAAAGACAATTATTAATTTATCCAGGTATGGCTTACATATCCTGTTCATCATGTCCATAAATGCGGCTGGGGCATCGGTTAAACCAAATGGCATGACGGTAAATTCATAATGATCGTACCTTGTTCTGAAAGCAGTTTTAGGAATGTCCTCTTCCTGTACTTTCAATTGATGATATCCCGAGCGTAAATCGATCTTAGAAAAGAATCGAGCTCCCTAAATTTGATCGAACAGATCATCGATTCTCGATAGTGGGTACCTATTCTTAATTGTAACCTTGTTCAATTCTCGGTAATCAATGCACATACGCATTGACCCGTCTTTCTTCTTAACAAACAAACCCGGCGCTCCCCATGGCGATGACGTAGGTTGTATGAAACCTTTGGTAAGAAGTTTGTCCAATTGTTACTTTAGTTCCTGCATCTCCGTGGGTGCTAATCGATATGGTGGCTTGGCAATCGGTGTCGTTCCTAGTATTAGGTGAATTCTAAATTCAACCTCTCTATCAGGCGGTAATCTAGTAACTCTTCTGGAAAAATGTCTGAGAATTTAGATACTATAGAAATATCTTTTAATTCTTTTCCTTTAGTGTTAATGATTATGGAAATCATATACACCATTCCTCATTTCCTTTCATAACTTGCAGGTTTCATCACAGAGATGAATTTTGTCGACCTGGTTGGCTTATCTTCTTTGATTGTGATCTTTTTACCACTTGGTGTACTTACTTGTACTGACTTTTGATCACATAAAATACTGTCACAATTGGCTACCAATCAATCCATTCCTAATACAACATCGAATCCGGCTAGATTCATTGGGTAAAGGTTAGCAAAGAAATGATGGTTCAGAATTTCTATTCTTGCTCCCTGCAAGATTTCACTAATCTTAATGGATTCTCCGTTTGCCATTTCCACCAGACAATCTTGTCGAAGTTTGGTTAAGGGTTGGTCAAGAAGTTGGTTGAAAGAAGTATAGATAAAACTTTGGTTTGCACCAGAGTCAAATAATACCTTGGCAAAAATATCGTTAACTAAAAACGTACTGGCCATCACATCTGGAATCATCTTGGCATCTTCAGCTGTTAGAACGAATGCTCTGGCATTCTTCTTGGGTCCTTCAGCTGTCTTAGCTTTGCTGGTTTCTGCTAGAGCTAGTTTTTCCCCTATCTGTCGGATTCTGTTCCCTTGGTTCACTAAATTTTTGCCATACTAAAGGAGTTCCTGCATACATTCTCGACTCATTGTTGGGTTTAACGGTGGTTCTGGCACGGGTTCTTCGGGAGTATATAGGGCCTAATACGACCTATTGTCACCTAACCATGGATCGTATTCTGAAGATATTGGGGTTAGGATTCTAGGTAGTTTATTAGGATCGAATGCAGGTATCGGGAATTGGTTTTCGTGGTTGAATTCTAGCATTTGTTGGTCTAGGAATAAGGGTAACAGTGGTGGTTCAGCTCATTGGTTTAGGTTAGAGTCTATTGCGGTAGTGGCTAGCATATGGAAATCTGCCAACTGCCTATCTAGTTCATCTTCCCATGGTGGCCTATTGACTGCTTCCTGAGTTTGGGCATTCACTTCCCTATTGGCTTTTACTATCGCTCTTTGTTGTTGTAATTTCTTCATCCTCTTCCTCCCCTCATGCACTCCTCTATTAAACCATCCTCTCTTTTTGGAAGGGAATGGTTCCTCACACTGTGCCTTAAAAATAAATATTCCTTCCTCAGTATCAGCTGAGTATCCTGAGAGGTTTGGCTAAGATGAGGTTCCTTCATCTTTTGGGGAACTAGCTAAGTGATGATAAGCGTCAGATGTACTTTACTCACTCATACTGTATACTAACAAATAGTCAAATAACACAAAACAATAATATACATATTTACACAAAATCACATAAATTATTTTCTAACACAGAATTTAAGTGTTAGCAGAACACTTCATTGGTTTAAACCAGTGGCTGTAGCTCAGATACCACCTTCTGTCGCAGCCCCTGACCCCCTGCCCCGGGAGGTGGGTGCCGCGAGCACGCAGAGCGGGTGGTACCGGTGTTTGTTAATTATGCAGTGGAAAACTTTCATCAGCACCGTAGTTAGGAAATATTTTTATCAAAGTCAAACACCAAACTTTTATAATAATAAATAAATGGGATGAAACCCAAGTTTCCATTACAATATGTTTATAGGGATAAACCGTAGTTTATTGAAGACAAAACTCCTTTTTATTTAGGTAACTTTTATAGCTACTTTTCCAAGCCTTCAGTGCTCTCCAGCTGGCTTCTATTAGCTTCACATTAAGTTACCTAAAACGCGTTTTAAAAAAGGTTTTATCAGCAAGAAATATTGGCGAGTGCATCCCAGTTTAATCAAAACAATTTTATCACTTTACAGTATTGAGGGCATCCGCAATTACATTTGCTTATATCTATCTAATTACCCCTTTTCTGGTATTGTCAATCCTGACTTGTGGTCATGCTCCTATTCCAATAGTAACAAGTTTCAAGTAATGTATACAAAACCCCAACATACCGGTAGTAATTGTAGAATCACAAATACTCAATTACTATTAAGTGTAATTTAAAACATTTGAGGTTTTGGTAAAAAATTTGACTCACAAAAATATACTTACAAAAAAGTGATAAAAAGAGAATGTACTCACATTGTTTACATAGGTAAAACTAAAGCTTCATGGTGAATCTCCTGGTTATTATCTATTAAAATTAAACAATGCACATGTGTTAGTAAAATAACCCAAATCACATTAACCGTACAACTCGAGACGAAACTCCAATGACTGAGTCAGGTAGAGCCTTGACATGCATTACGGAGTCCTAGATCAATCGGGTGTAACACGAGACAGAACTCCAACGACTGAGTCAGGCAGAGCCTTGACATGCGTTATGGAGCCCTAGATCGATCGTGTAGGGTATCAAATAGGGTTATAATACTTACAACAAGGCAGAGCTTCGCTTTATAGGGGTATTATTTCCTGGGTATTTAGACTTTTAGAGATTGAGATAGAGATTTCAGAATTGAACGTCGAAGAATGAGGCCGAAACCTCCTTTCATAGGCATGATCGATGGCGGCTCGCGGCCCGCGAGCCCCCACTCCTTCTCGTACGTGGCCTGCGAGGAGGGTAGGTTAGGATCTAGCTTTGACTAGTCAGCAGACTAGCCTTGACACGCATGAGACACATGGCGAAATGCCTTGACCGTCATTCCAAGCCAATCGCGGCTGCGACAGACATAAGGGTTCTGGGTCTCGGCCCACGAGACCCTTATATATTTTGTTTTATTTGTTTTTTATAAATATAAAGGTATTTCGGGCTCGTTTCTTGTATATGGGGTATATAAGGAACGTTTAGGGTCACGTTAAGGGTTATAGGAGGGTTGTTATAGCGGATGGACCTAACAACGGGAATAATGATAGCTGCAGAAGTTGGCAAGGCTATGAATAATTTCATAGCTAGCTTCAAAGGATCGAGCACTACTCATTCCAAGTCCCATTCAATCCCACATTCATCTGCCAGCAAGGAAAGCTCACATTATTCTTCAACTGCGAAGAGTGAGCCAAATCGGGATGTTAAGGAAAAGTCTCGTGCTGCTAAAGACGGGTGTACTTACAAGTATTTTGTTTCCTTCAAGCCCCGTGGTTTCAATGGAGAGAAAGGGGCTATTGATGCCATGAAATGGCTAGACGAGATGGAGACAGTGGTTGATATTAGTAGTTGTGCTGATAGAGATGTTGTGAAGTACGTCTCCCAACCATTTAAGGGCGTTGCCCTGACTTGGTGGAAGGCCATGATACAATCAACAGGGAAGATACCCCTGTACAATCTAGAATGGTCCAAGTTTGTGGACCTCATAAAGGAGACGTACTGTCCACCACCCTATTTGATTACTTCGGAATCAAAATGCATTGCGCGTTTCATAAGTGGTTTGGCACCTGAAATCAAGGGCATGGTGAAGGCTTCAAAGCCTACCTCATATAGGTCTGCTGTGGACCTATCCCTTTCCCTCACTCTGGATGCAGTGAGGTAAAAGTCAGTTAAAATTGAGACCGACGGGAAAAGGAAACGGGAGGATTATAACTGTCAGAAATCAAAGAAAGGGAAGTTTGGGTTCAAGAAGAACCAGCAAAGGTCTGATGAAAGACCTGTATGCAAGACCTGCAACAAACGACATTGGGGATAGTGTGGTTCAGATCTACAGGTGAAGCCCTGTGGCATATGTAAGAGAATAGATCATAAGTCCTTGGATTGTAGGGACCTAAAGAATGTCGTATGTTATGGCTGTGGTGACAAAGCCACATTAAGACTAACTGCCCCAAAGCTGCCAAAGAGGGTACTTAAAGGCCCGAAGAGGTTAAGAAAGGAAACGCCCGAGCTTTTTAGCTTACTGCAAGGGAGGCAGTCAATGACACCAATGTCATAACGGGTACGTTCCTCATTAACGATATCTTTGCTAGAGTTCTTTCCGATTCTAGAGCTGATAAGTCTTTTGTAGACCATATGTTTAGCAAACTACTAAACCTACCTATAAGAACTCTAGATATAGCTTATGAAGTAGAACTAGCTGATGGTACATTAGAAACCGTTTCTTCTATTCTTGATGGATGCTCTATATCCATCAAGGATCATTCCATTCCTCTCTCTCCCTCTCTCTCTTTTGCCAATGAATTTGGCGGGGTTCGATGTAGTCTTAGGCATGGATTGGTTATCTCATAACCAAGCTCGAATTGCCTATGATAAGAAACTCATCAAAGTCAAAACCCCATCTGGTGAAATGCTCACCGTCCATTGAGATTTACACTATGGCTTGCCTGAGAAGGTGTCTCTACTCAAGGCATCCAAGTGTCTAAAATGCGGATGTGTAATTTACATGGCACATGTGATGATTGACGAGCTGAAGCCCAAGATAGAAGACATCTCAGTCATCTCTGATTATCCCGATGTATTCCTAGAAGAGCTACCCGATCTACCACTGGAGAAACAAGTGGAGTTTAGGATTGACATTTTACCTGGAGCTGCTCCTGTAGCAAGGGCTCCATATCTGCTAGCACCGACAGAGATGAAGGAGTTGAAGACCCAACTTGATGAACTTTTGGAGAAAGGCTTCATTCAGCCTAGTTCTTCACCTTGGGGAGCTCCTATCTTGTTCGTTAAGAAGAAGGACGGGTCAATGCGTATGTGCATTGACTACCGCGAGCTAAACAAGATAACAATAAAAAATCATTATCCTTTGCCTAGGATCGACGATTTATTCAATCAACTTCAAGGGGCTAGTTACTTCTCCAAGATCAACTTGAGATCGGGATACAATCAATTGAAGGTCAGGAGTGAAGATGTTCCAGAGACTGCCTTCAGGACGAGATACGCTTACTACGAGTTTCTAGTGATGCATTTTGAGCTCACAAATGCACCTGCAACATTCATGGACCTCATGAATAAAGTCTGCAAGCCGTATCTAGATAAGTTTGTCATTGTCTTTATAGACGACATACTTATCTATTCTCTTATTCAAGCTGATCACAAGAAACATCTTCGGTGCATCTTAGAGTTGTTAAAGCATGAAAGACTTTATGCTAAATTTTCCAAGTGTGAATTCTGGCTCAGAGAGGTCCAATTCCTTGGACACAGGATTTGTGTGGTGGTATCCAAGTGGATCCCGCTAAAATAGAAGCCATCATGAATTGGGAAGCACCGAAGACACCATCTGAGATACGTAGCTTCTTAGGAGAACTTCTCAAGACTAGCCACTCCTTTGACTACCTTGACCCACAAGAATGTCAAGTTTGACTGGGGTCCCAAGCAATTTTGATTGGGAGAAAGCCTTCCTGTACGAGTAGATACTGTTATTTTCTCTCGAACCATAATAATATTATTTGATCTGATCATTGAATCATTTATTTCTCTTGTTTCTCTTGCTCTCTTGTTTCTCTTGCTATTGAAATATCTTCAATTTTGATTTCTACACACGTCTTTTTTCGGGGGTCTACAGCCATTATGTGGCATAGGGGTTACATCCCGTACGAAAGTTAATAGTATACCACTTCTGCGAATAGCTCGTAATGCTGCGTCTCTTCCAAGACCGGGACCTTTAATCATGACTTCTGCTCGTTGCATTCCTTGATCTACTACTGCACGAATAGCATTTGCCGCTGCGGTTTGAGCAGCAAACGGCGTCCCTCTTCTTGTACCTTGGAAGCCACAAGTACCGGCAGAGGACCAAGAAACCACTCGCCCTCGTACATCTGTAACAATCACAATGGTATTATTAAAACTTTCTTGAATATGAATAACCCCCTTTGGTATTTTACGTATACTCTTACACGAACTAATACGTCCACGTGAACCCTTTTTCTGTATAGCTTTTGCCATATTTTATCATCTCATAAATTTGAGTCAGAGATATATGGATATATCCATTTCATGTCAAAATAGATCCCCCTGCTTATTTGTATATTGGGTCTTTAACGGTCTTATTATCCTTGTCTTTGTTTATGTCTTGGGTTGGAATAAGTTACTATAATTCGTCCCCGACGACGGATTAGTCGACATTTTTCACAAATTTTACGAACAGAAGCGCTTATTTTCATATTTGCCACTCCTTACTTTAATTTTGAATCCTTTTCTTGGAAGAAAATAAGTTTATTGTAATTTTCGATTTTGAATCGTATTCCTGCGAAAGAAAAAGAAATAGTGAAGTTGAAAAAAACCTAATCTTTCGAATTTTGTTGCGGAGTCGATAAATTATACGACCTCTGGTTGAATCATAACTACAGGGGAGATTTTTTCTAATGTAGACAATGATATCCTTCTTGCTATCATTTCTCCAAAAGTTGACAAACTCAGAGGATATGTAAAAGATATTATTTGTTTTCCATCACTTTGGCATGTATAAAAAAATATTGTAAGGCTTCTTTTCTTACAGAGCTTTTCAATTTTTTATTTATCTTTCTTATGTATCGTAATGGACGATTCCATCGGTTATAATCGGAAAAAAATGTCAGAATAGGTTTTTCAAACTAAAAAAAGTTCTTTTCTTCATCTTTTTGCTTTTTTCCAAGTATTTTGAACTTCAAATTTTCTTGATTCCCATACATATAATCAACCATTTTATTATTATCAAATTCTTCTTCTTCATTGTTATCAAATTCTTATTTTTCTTCCATTTTCTCAAGCATGTTCAGTTTAGTACTAAAAATGGGTGACGGTATTCTGCCTAAATAGTGGACACAGGTAACAAATAAGAAAATACTAAAGATACCAGCCATAGACATAGAATTTTTCAATTCTAACACAAGGTATTTATTAGCTTGAATGTACTTCTGTATAGATCGATTTTGCCGTATCCAAACTAATAGCAATCCAACCCATTTCATGAATAAAATGTGACCAATTATCCAACCAATAAAACTACATGTTACAAATAGCATCTTGCTGTTGCATCGAAACATAAAAATGTTGACTAATCTCGCTAACATTGAACTTGGTAAAATGAAATGATTCAATAATTGAAAAATGAGATTATTCAGGAATACACATTGAATGCTGAGATTACGCATTGAATTTCTGGTAGTAGATCCATAATCTAAGAAGTTTTTCTTACTATTAGAGTTAGGACAGTTATTGTATGAGGTCTACCCAGTGCTAGATGCAGATACGCATAATAGATCGATATGAACATTATAAGCTGTCCCATAATAAAACCAGTTGTTGCTGATACCTTCTTCTCGGCTCCTTCTTCTCCTTCTTCCATAACGTGATCTCGGAGAAGGAAGAGATAGGAGGGTCCTATGGAGAATGTGGTCAGAAATCCATAATAGAGTCCGACCACAATGACCGAATTAATTATCTTCATGCATAAGGATACTAGATTACCTAGTAGAAAAGATTTCAAAATCATCACAAACCTCCCTTTTTCTTTTCTATTGCAATTTCTAGATTATTATATGATGATTTTGAAACTTTCCATATATAGAAAAGAAATAGAAATAGAAAGAGATAGACTAGAAATGACATCTGTTATGTTAATGATACCAAAAGGATATTAAATGAATGGAATTGGGATATGGATGGAATATAATGAAATAGATCCACTTTGAGGTTCCCTATGAAATGAGGCATGGAGGGGAGCCACTACGAAGAAGTTCCGGGAGTTACGAAGGAAGCTTCGAGCTTATATTGGTCATGGGTTGAGAACAGGAATGGAACTCTATGAGATCGAATCTCTTGTTGTTCCTCAGTAGCTCAGTGGTAGAGCGGTCGGCTGTTAACTGATTGGTCGTAGGTTCGAATCCTACTTGGGGAGATTTGAAAATCACCGTCAACACCCCGGTGTAGGTTCGTGATACTCCTTTGTTCCATAGCCCTGGGGCTATTTACAACTATCCAATTAAGAATTCTCATATGAACTAGTACTAACAGTGCATCAAATATGCAGCCATCGATTCTAAAGATGCAGTAATCGATTCTACCGAGAGGCCACAATTGCCGCGAGCAAACATATTAATGACGAGGAATGCTGTAAGACCCTTAGTCCAAATATACGATTATTATATAAATTTCGACTATAAAAGTGTATTTACGATTAACCATACGCTAAAAATACAGGTTCGTCAAAACATTTTAAGAAATAAAACATTTCCACATTTTATAAAACATTCGCCGTTTAAAACGTGACGACGGATCATTTCGCGGAAGCTTTGTTCTTTATGTGTTCGGTTCTTCGTTGAGCTTGATTGTCCTCCGGTAACTCAATTAGTACCTACATTTCATAAAACATGAAATGAGTTAGTCATATAGCGCTTAAAACGTGTCTAAACGAGTTCGCAACTTCATTTTAACAACCAGCACACTTTTGCAGTCATTTAGGTTGGTCACGGGACGCGACCGAGATGGGTCTTAGCCTCCGCGGGCCGCGAGGCTCTAGTTTAACCCCTTTCTAAAGAATGTTCACCCATCAGTAGGAATGCTCATTAAATAGTAGTAGTTTCACTGAATAGTAGGATTTTTTTCACTGTACAGTAGGAGTGTTTACTGAACAGTAGGGGTTTTTACTGAATAGTAGGAGTTTTCAATGTACAGTAGGATTTTTCACTGTACAGTAGGAGTTTTCCAAATTATTCGACCCGTTTATGCATTTATCAAACAAACAAGTTTGTTTGACCCTAATTTCTCATGAACCTTATAATTTCAATGTTGGCTATCATACTAGGTTTAAATACCGAGTTTATATACCTTCTTAAACCCGTTTTTTACTTAAATGCTTATTTTGACCCGTTGAGGGTATGTAAGCATTTTTTCGCATAATTCATGCTCATTCGCTTTTAGCATCTTATATCCACATTATTTATCAGTTGATCTTCCACCACAACTATATGTGTGGTGGATTTAGTGTGGAAGTCTATATATTCCGAGTTTTACCCCTCGGATTATCATTTTACGGCAAAGACTCCTATAGAATCCTTTGACCATTATTTTACATCTTTCACTTGTTATACTTATTCAAAGTATTTATTCCATCATATAACTCTTTTCCGAACCACCTTTAAAGGTCGTTCACTCGATTTAGCTTACAAGGGCATTTTGGTCCATTCCCACCTTTCATTAAAATGAAGGACTTCTAAACGCATTCTCGATCCAAAATCCCGCTTTTAAACTTTGATTTTGAATTGAAAAGTCATTATGTTGTCATAACAAAATGACCATCATATGAATCATTCGGTTTACTTATTAAAGTAACCAAATATCTATTTGACTTCATTTAACTCTCAATGAACCTCTAGTTTCAAATTGAGTAGTTAACCTATTATACATACCTGGCTCGGATCTATATATTGACCCGTTTCGAAACTTGCATTAATAGCCGCTAAGTAATAGCGATGTAAATATCCATTTGATATTTATTCCTATAATTATACAACTCGACAAACCATTAGTCGATATTGTCAAAAGGGTGAAAATTTCACCTTTTGACCCGTTTGGTCTAAATGACCGTATATCTTTGCGAGATGGATTTATTTTTATCTCGTCTACATGACTCGCACCGGTTTACACCGTACGGTCTATTTGCTTACAAACAAATTTCTTAACTCTTTTGACCCATTATGACTTACGCCATAAAGTGTCTTTCAAAACTAACGGTTCTAGTCAACGAGTGACCGAATTACCGTTTTACCCTTATTATTTGCATTGGTTTACCTTATAAGGTAATCATTCAAAACTCATTATCTTTTAGTCATTTCATGACTAAATAACCGTATTAGCTCTTTTAACCATTAAACATGGTTTATTATCATTGTCTTTTGTTCCGAACCGCACATGCCTTGTCGGAACATCATAATTCAAACAAGACTTTATATTATTCGTAACCTATAAAACCAATAGGTATTTACTACAAAAAAGTGTAAGCAGTACTTACCTAGCATCCAGATTATGCGTTTCCTTCATTCTTGATGTGTTTGACCCGCTTCCTTCCCAAGCTTTCACCTAGCTTGTTAAGCGTCAAACTGTCATTGTAATTTTCAAGATGGTTAGATTAGTCATAATCATTTACAACTATTCCATCCTACGATTCTTATGTCGAAATTATCATTCGATCATATAAAAGGTCATTTTGACTTTAAAAAGTCAAACTGCCTATTGACAAAAGTAATTTCACGATGTAGCTTAACTACTCGTTTTATTACTTTTCCGTTATACGGTAAGCATCCTTATTAGGCTACCGTTTTAACTACTTATTAATTCAAGTTATTGTAATCGAATTTCATTCAATTAACACATGATGATATCAAACATCATTTTAATCATAATATATCATCATTTTCATTTTATCATACTAACCCAATTTCCTAGCAAGTATGATCATGTACTCAAACACACCATTTGTTCAAGTATTTCCTGATTACTATCAGATATGATGATTCTAATCATAATTATATCATCAAATTCATCATAGGATTAAACCCACTTATCCTAGTGTGGTATATCATCAAATCATTCAAATTATAGCATCATATGTATAATTTTCACTTAGGGTTTAGTTCCTAAGCAAGTATATATCACTAATTCAATCATAGCTTCACTAATTCATTCATAATTCGTGATTATGTTGGTTATCCAAATTTCACAACTTCACAAATCATCAAAATTTGACATACCTTATGATCCCCTAGCTTGGGTGATCATTAATTCACGTTCAATTATGAATTTGAGATTCGATTGAGCCTTTAATTTGATGATATTGTTGAAAGTTAGGGTTTTGAAGCTCCTGGGAAGCTTCTGGTCGAACAGAACTCCTAGAACACACACTGAATGTGTGTTTTAGTTTTTTAAAATTCTTTTATAATTAGAATTTCAAGTTTATCCACTTTGGCCCCTCTTGTTTGGTTAGTTTATTAAGTAGGCTACAACCCACTTAATTTCTAACAACTATTCCCACTTATTAACTAGGTTAAACATTCCTAGTTAAATTAGTGCGCTCAGGGAATTCATGACTAAGTTTATTTTAAGTCCCGTTAACTCGGGCTTCTATAAACTTTATTTTCTCAAAAGCATTCTTTTCCATTTGTATTAAATATTAGATTTAGTTATATAAATCCTAATATTTTCCGGGTTAATTTTACCACTAACGGTACTTTACCCGTCTTTTAAATATTAACGTGGTTTGATTACCAAACCCGTTTTCGGGGTGTTACAAGTCTATCCCCCTTAAAGAGGTTTCGTCCTCGAAACCTTTCTTACGTAGTTCATTGAGTTTAAACTCAATGCAATTTAACCCGAGTAATCCTTTAAGCATTACTCATATCTTAACAAATTGGTAATATTATCAGAAAATATGGTAATATCTTTTTGGTTACTATGCATATACCTATTTCATACGAACCAATGCAAGTTGAAATAACGTAATCTCGTTATTTTCACTAGTTTGATTAATCTTAGCGAAATCCATCGCTTTCATACTATCGAATTCCTTATGAATCCGTTATTTTGACCCGTTTAAAGGTCTTTAGTGAAATCTTTCACTTTTAACAAACAAACTCTTTGGTTTGAATTGACTTCCCAACACTTCGCTTTGGTTGTCTCCTGATTCCCCCGGTAGGTGATCAGTATTTTCTGTTAGTGAGGTCTCATGGGCCGTCACTTTTATCTTGTATCTATATATACCTCTGTTGTTTACTTGACCAAGTCGCCAATTTGGCTACTTGATCATATAAATCTATTGGTTTTGCTTATTCCACGCTATTCTCAAAATAATTAGCGTATTAACCAATTTCTTAATTTGAATTTTGACCTCAATCGGTCTCACTGACTAGAATTATTAGTCCAGTTACTTTATACCCATTGCTCGGCTACAATGTGATTATACTTCACATTACTTTTCGTGACCGTGATGGTGTCACGTTATGTTTAGGTTTATTCCAACCTTTCATTTTCGAAAATATTTCTTTTCGAATATATATATCGTCTTGCACCTATCAGTGTCAAGACCTGTATCTTTAATATTTAATATTTAAATTCCTATCAGAATTCATATTTGTAAAAACGTTATTTCTTACTAAAACTGAATTTTAGTCTAACGTTTTCTTTTTAACTTATGTCAATTACTTCATATCAAGAAATTGACAACAAAAAATTTATCCTTTTACAGTCTTTGTTTTATGCGGGGATTCTCAACTGATTCCCTCGCTTTATCTAATTAACCCGTATGTTCTATCACTTAGCCTCGTGGGCTATTTCATTAGACTTTCACCTCTTTAAGGTGAGGTCTTTATAATCTATTTCTTTCTATTCATGACCTGTGGGTCATTTTGGTCCTGTAGACCTTTACACTGTTTGTAACCCGAAGGTTATGATGATCCTATAGATCATTCTTTTTATGTTTGAAATTCATTTGTTTTCACATTTTAAATTCATTAAGTGTGACTGTAGTCCGTATCTACAATCGTTTTCTTATGCCATCCGGCCTTACATTGTATTTAACCCGTTTGATTTGTTCATGTGAAATCCATCACTTGTGAACAGTCAAACTTTGTTCTTTATTCACCTTGTTCAACCTCACAATAATTGAACATAATTATTAAAATTTCTGTTTGCGAAATTTTATAGTCTTTTAGTCGTAACTCATAATCCGAGTCTTTTGACTTTCAATCCGAGTTCCCGTCTCTCGGTTTACGCATGTGTTTGATTCCCTACCCATCAACCGGGCGATTTACTGAAGTCATCATTAATGCAACCATTTAGGTATGCATTAAGTCTTCGTTTTGATTTGTTCGGTTTTCTTAGCGAAAACCATCACTTTATTTAACCAAACCTTTATTCTTTATATGACCATACCTGATGGTCTTATAAATTTTGAATGATGATTATCATCATCATCCTTTCTTTACTACGACCAAAGTTAATGACTTCAATCGTCTTTTTGTATGAGCAATACCTTTGTTTCTATGACATTGCGGGTCATTTATCCTTTGGTTTTACATGCCCCTTTTTGTCAACCATGGCTCTTTGTCCGTTATGACTTATTTCACTATTTACTTGGGTCATCTATTTCTATGCGCGCCATACATCATTTTTTTATGGTTCCCTCGAAAACCATTTATACGAGTATGCCCATAAGATTTCTTGACCCCAATATTCTTTTAACTTTTTCATTCGTCTCGACCTTACCACATTGGACATAACTGTGCTCATTATAAGAAGCTCGTGGTATCATGTGTTCACTACTTACTTGGCCAGAGTAAGCGATCAACACATGGTACTCATGACCTTATTATAATTACCACATCACATCCCATGTAAGTAATCTCTCGATTTATTTTATTTGGTAAAACTTTATTTAATTGCCAATTAACAATTACAAGTTTTTACCCGTTTTATCCTTGAACATTTTCAATGTTCCTTTTATAACCATTTATACAATCACATTCATCAATGTGATCATTACTTTTCTCAATTTGAATCCTTATTGAGAATACTTACTTGGATGATTACTTTCGTCCACGTTTATTTTTAACTAAGTTCAGTATTGTTTTATTATTCACGACTATGAATAATGTATATCTCTACTGAATTTCTCTTGGATTTGTCATCCTGGATAGATAACCTATCTAGGTTTTCCAAGTTTCATATTCAATATGCAAGTGTCATTCACTATAGGTTTGTTGCATATTTCTGTTTATGCTATAAGTTTAAGACGTGTACCTTGTAGATACTTGCCCTGATAACTTTCTTGTTCAATCTCTCGTTCGAGATCATTTCTTGATTCATGTCCTTAACATGTATGACTTACTTGTAATACTTCAGACCATATCTTCATCGTATCAACAGATCCTTAGACTCTCATCATCTTCAGATGCAAGGATCCTTTAATTTAAAACGTCTACAATTGTTATTAACGTTAACAATAACAAGCACTCGTATTATACTACAATGCTTTCTACGACACGTGTTAACACACGTAATTCGTTTAACTATATTGGTCTTTTATCGCTTTATTTATGGTAACGTGTTTTACACGATAACCCTATTTGTTGTTTTCAACACTTTATATGCTAGACCATTAATATACGGAATAACTTACCGGATTTTGCGATCAAGTCTCGAACCGAACACCAATCTTTATCAACAGCATAAGTCTTAAGTTCAAGCATAGTTTTCCCCACCATACTTGAATCTGTTAAACCAGGGCTCTAATACCAACTTGTAAGACCCTTAGTCCAATTATACGATTATTATATAAATTTCGACTATAATAGTTTATTTACGGTTAACAATGCACTAAAAATACAGGTTCGTCAAAACATTTTAAGAAATAAAACATTTCCACATTTTATAAAACATTCACCGTTAAAATGTGACGACGGATCATTTCACGGAAGCTTTGTTCTTTATGTGTTCGGTTCTTCATTGAGCTTGATCGTCCTCCGGTAACTCAATTAGTACCTACATTTCATAAAACATGAAATGAGTTAGTCATATAGTGCTTAAAACGTGTCTAAACGAGTTCGCAACTGCATTTTAACAACCAGCACACTTTTGCAGTCATTTAGGTTGGTCGCGGGGCGCGATCGAGATGGGTCTTAGCCTCCGCCGGCCGCGAGGCTCTAGTTTAACCCCTTTCTAAAGAACGTTCACCCATCAGTAGGAATGTTCATTAAATAGTAGTAGTTTCACTGAATAGTAGGATTTTTTTCACTGTACAGTAGGAGTGTTCACTGAACAGTAGGGGTTTTTACTGAATAGTAGGAGTTTTCACTGTACAGTAGGATTTTTCACTGTACTGTAGGAGTTTTACAAATTATTCAACCCGTTTATGCATTTATCCAACAAACAAGTTTGTTTGACCATAATTTCTCATGAACCTTGTAATTTCAATGTTGGCTATCATACTAGGTTCAAATCCCAGGTTTATATACCTTTTTAAACCCGTTTTTACGTAAATGCTTATTTTGACCCGTTAAGGGTATGTAAGCATTTTTTCTGCATAATTCATGCTCATTCGCTTTTAGCATCTTATTTCCACATTATTTATCAGTTGATCTTCCACCACAACTATATGTGTGGTGGATTTAGTGTGGAAGTCTGTATATTCCGAGTTTTACCCCTCGGATTATCATTTTACGGCAAAGACTCCTATAGAATCCTTTAACCATTATTTTAGATCTTTCGCTTGTTATACTTATTCGAAGTATTTATTTTATCGTATAACTCTTTTCCGAACCACCTTTAAGGGTCGTTCACTCGATTTAGCTTACAAGGGCATTTTGGTCCACTTCCACCTTTCATTAAAATGAAGGACTTCTTAACGCATTCTCGACCCAAAATCCCTCTTTTAAACTATGATTTTGAATTGAATAGTCATTATGTTGTCAAACAAAATGACCATCATATGAATCATTCGGTTTACTTATTAAAGTAACCAAAAATCTATTTGACTTCATTTAACTCTCAATGAACCTCTAGTTTCAAATTGAGTAGTTAACCTATTATACTTACCTGGCTCGGATCAATATATTGACCCGTTTTGGAACTTGCATTAATAGCCGCTAAGTAATAGCGATGTAAATATCCATTTGATATTTATTCCTATAATCATACAAATCGACAAACCATTAGTCGATATTGTCAAAATGTTGAAAATTTCACCTTTTGACCTGTTTGGTCTAAATGACCGTATATCTTTGCGAGATGGATTTACTATTATCTCGTCTACATGACTCGCGCTGGTTTACACCGTACGGTAAATTTACTTACAAATAAATTTCTTAACTCTTTTGACCCATTATGACTTACGCCATAAAGTGTCTTTCAAAACTAACGGTTCTAGTCAACGAGTGACTGAATTACCAGTTTACCCTTATTATTTGCATTAGTTTACCTTATAAGGTAATCATTCAAAACTCGTTATCTTTTAGTCATTTCATGACTAAATAACCGTATTAGCTTTTTTAACCATTAAACATGGTTTATTGTCATTGTCTTTTGTTCCGAACCGCACATGCCGTGTCGGAACATCATAATTCAAACAAGACTTTATATTATTCGTAACCTATAAAACCAATATGTATTTAATACAAAGAGTCTAAGTTGTACTTACCTAGCATCCAGATTATGCGTTTCCTTCATTCTTGATTTGTTTAACCCGCTTCCTTCCCAAGCTTTCACCTAGCTTGTTAAGCGTCAAACTGTCATTGTAATTTGCAAGATGGTTAGATTAGTCATAATCATTTACAACTATTCCATCCTACGAATCTTATGTCGAAATTATCATTCGATCATATAAAAGGTCATTTTGACTTTAAAAAGTCAAACTGCCTATTGACAAAAGTAATTACACGATGTAGCTTAACTACTCGTTTTATTACTTTTCCGTTATACGGTAAGCATCCTTATTAGGCTACCGTTTTAACTACTTATTAATTCAAGTTATTGTAATCGAATTTCATTCAATTAACACATGATGATATCAAACATCATTTTAATCATAATATATCATCATTTTCATTTTATCATACTAACCCAATTTCCTAGCAAGTATGATCATGTACTCAAACACCCCATTTGTTCAAGTATTTCCTGATTACTATCAGATATGATGATTCTAATCATAATTATATCATCAAATTCATCATAGGATTAAACCCACTTATCCTAGTGTGGTATATCATCAAATCATTCAAATTATAGCATCATATGTATAATTTTCACTTAGGGTTTAGTTCATAAGCAAGTATATATCACTAATTCAATCATAGCTTCACTAATTCATTCATAATTCGCGATTATGATGATTATCCAAATTTCACAACTTCATAAATCATCAAAATTTCACATAGCTTATGATCCCCTAGCTTGGGTGATCATTAATTCACGTTCAATTGTGAATTTGAGCTTCGATTAAGCCTTTAATTTGATGATATTGTTGAAAGTTAGGGTTTTGAAGCTCCTGGGAAGCTTTTGGTCAAACAGAACTCCTAGAACACACACTGAATGTGTGTTTTAGTTTTTTAAAATTCTTTTATAATTAGAATTTCAAGTTTATCCACTTTGGCCCCTCTTGTTTGGTTAGTTTATTAAGTAGGCCACAACCAACTTAATTTATAACAATAATTCCCACTTATTAACTAGGTTAAACATTCCTAGTTAAATTAGTGGGCTCGGGGAATTCATGACTAAGTTTATTTTAAGTCCCGTTAACTCGGGCTTCTATAAACTTTATTTTCTCAAAATCATTCTTTTCCATTTGTATTAAATATTTGATTTAGTTATATAAATCCTAATATTTTCTGGGTTAATTTTACCACTAACGGTACTTTACCCGTCTTTTAAATATTAACGTGGTTTGATTACAAAACCCGTTTTCGGGGTGTTACAAACGTGTTTTTGTTATGCTACTAATACTTGTACTTGCTCTGCTATTCTGCCCCATCCTGGCTGAGGAAGAGTTACGGGCGCGTAAAACAAAAACAAATACGCTGATGGGGGACGAGCATACTATGTGTAATGCTTCACTCATTTATGATAAATAATAAAGAAAAATGCCATTCCATTTCGACAAAAGACCCACACCCAAGTTCCATAGCATTTGGTCCGCTATGCATTCAGTATACACATACAATGAGGCGTCATTTGGCAATCGTGTTGAAGAATAGCCACTCCTTTGACTACCTTGACCCGCAAGAATGTCAAGTTTGAATCCTTTGAGATTCTAAAGCACAAGTTGAGAAATACTCCAGTCTTGACTTTACCTGAGGGTATCGAAGACTTTGTTGTCTATTGTGATGCTTCGCACACCGGCATGGGTTGTGTGCTTATGCAGAGAGGAAAGGTGATTGCCTATGCATCACGAAAACTAAAAGTGCATGAATGGAATTACACCACCCACGACTTGGAGTTGGGTGCCGTTGTGTTTGCACTAAAATTGTGGAGACATTACTTGTATGGCACAAAGTGTATTATATACATTGACCATAAAAGTCTCCAGCATCTATTTAACCAAAAGGATTTAAATATGCAATAACGCCGCTGGATGGAGACTCTAAATGATTATGATTGCGAGATTCGCTACCATCCTAGCAAGGCCAATGTGGTTGCCGATGCACTGAGTCGCAAGGAAAGGGTTAACCCGATTCGGATTAACGCCAAGAGTATCGAACTCAAGATTAGCTTAAATGAGAAGCTACAAGATACACAAAAGAAAGCCTTGTTAGAGGCATATATTAAGTGAAGGATTGGGTGGAACTGTTAATCAGTTATCACCTGGAAAAGATGGAATCCTTAGATTGAATGATCAAATCTGGGTTCCAATCTTTGGAGGGATTTGTCACACCCCCAAAATCCACAAGCAGAGTATTACCGCATGGAGGCGTGACTAACCAGGATCAAGCCACCAATCATATTGAACAACGTAATTAAGTAAATAAAACCAACCACAATATAATTGGTGTCCAAAAGAAAGTAACCAACTTTAAGTTAATAGCGGAAGCATAAAATGTAAAACCCAAACATAAGTAATAAGTTCATAAAGTTTTAATGTATAACATGGAACTCAACGATCCATGTCCCACAATGATCACTCCTCCCTGTGCAAGCTCCAAAAGCACCTAACGACCTGCAAGGCATGTAACAACGAGTCAACAACAAAGTTGAGCGAGTTCACAATTGGTTGTTTAGTTTTACAAGTTTGTTTTGAAAACCATAAGTTGTTTCGTAAACCACGAGTTAACCAGTATCTTTGTTTCCCAAACCATATCCATAATCAGTGGGGGCTTCCCCATCTAAACCACTAGACCGTTACCATATCGACAACTGACGAAAGTAAGTTGTGCCCTAAGTCAATGTCTATCATCATTGACTGAGTGCTCAGATCCATTAGTACACGCCCGTCCTACCGGCACGGTGTGAGGCTTGTCAACCCTAATAGCGCTATCAACTAATGACCCGCTCGCCATTGGCCCGGTGATTAAGTCGATATAAAAATGGGGGACTTCATGATAGAGTTTTGTCTAGTAAGTTTTAAGGTTGTTGACCTACCCAAGGAGGACGAACGTACGTATTCTACCCAAGGAGAATATGCAGGATTAATATTGGCGTCCTACCCATGGAGGACGGAGGTACATATGCTACCCAAGGAGGATATGTAGGTTCCGTTTTAATTCTTTAACCCATTCCCAACCACCGGGAATCCCATGCCTTAGAAAGAGTGTGAACTCACCTCGGTTTGCTCGGTATGTTATATTTCACTATTCGTTCCAAATTGGTCAACCAGATCCTAGTGTGGTTACCATTAACGGTTAGTTCGTGTACACGTGACTCATGTGTTCTTTGCATTTATCACATAAATTTCAATTAAACAAAACACATATCATATCGCATTTCATGGCAAGTGTTCGAACCCTACTATCAATCATAATACGAGTTCATGTTACTAGTTCACATTTTACAAAACTCCTATTAACTAAATCAACAATCACACTATAATGCGACCCAACCGAATTAACAGCCCAAACAGTCACTAGTTTCAATTAAGTGGCCCAAACATTTAATCCAAACCCAAATACAATTTCTAGTTAACTAATCAATCAGTGAGGGTGTATATTGGGCTAATGAGTTGTTGGACTCTGTATGCCCAAGACACATATTAAATTGACGTGGCTAGTGACGTGGCTAGTACGTTATGATCCAAGTCGAGTCATACCCAAATACAAGCTAGACAAACACTATAATATTTATTTATGATATGATCAAACAAATAAATATTAACACTTACAATATTTAGAAATTGGTGTTCTAAATAATTACACTTGAGAAACCAATAAATTATATGGATAATTTATTTTGAGAGAATATTTTATTTTGTTATTTAATGGGTTAAATAACATTTTAAAAGGTTGTATAAAGTCTTGCATTTATGTAGTGTTATATTTATAAAAGTTATAAATATATATATAAACCAAGACTTGAATTTTATAAAAGAAATCTGTTTTTTTTATATAATAAAGAAGTGGGCCGCCACCCCCTTTTTGTCTTACCAAGATATGATCTTGGTCCAATCACATTTCATGCATTTGCATGGATCTTGATTGGGTGGTCTTCCCTAAGTGGTTTGGTCCAATGGGATGACATGCATGTTGTCATACTTGCATGTGTTTTGATTGGGAGTTGGTGGTGGCAATATTCTCTCTAAGATTATAAAGAAATTGGATGACCAAATGAAAAGGAGGGACTGGTAATTTTACTCAAAAATTTCGGCCACCATAGAGCATTCTCAAGTGTTCGGGTCTTGACCTTTAGTGTTAAAATCCTAGCTAATCTCGTGGTGTTTGTTGGAAGCTTGGGGTATACAAGCTTGAGGTCTTCTACTCTTGAGGACAACCATTTCAAGAAATATCATCCGTTTCAACATCCTATTACTCCAAGAAGGTAGTTTTCTAAACACCCTATGGTTGTGTTTGATAGTATGCATTTTCATATATGGATCCGGGTTTTGGGATTTTGCATATAAATGGTTTTATATCTTATAAAAGTAACATGTTTTAAACATTATTTCCGCTGTGTTTTTATTTCATATGGATGAAATTGCTTTGATAAACATGTTAAAATCCCATCAATGGTATCAGAGCCGCTTATATGAGTGCATGCTTCAATAAATTAAAAATTTCGGGTTTCGGGTTTGAATAAAACCCTATGGCCAAAAATTTTAACATGGTTATCCCTTGGTTTTTCAAGATTAGTTTCTTACATGCATAAGAGAATCTTGAAAAATTATTTCATATGGATGATTTGTTTGTTTAGACAAAACTTACCTTTTCGTTTTTTTTTGGACATAGCCGAAAATGGTTAGTAAAAGGGAACCATTTTATACTTCTTGAAATTAATATACATGTATATATTTGGATATATATTTTGGTGCATATGACCTAGCCATGACCTTGTGTTGAATGATTGTGTTGTGATTTATTTTATTAATTATTCAATGGGTTGTAATAATTATTATTTTGTTCTTCCATTTGTAAGATATGTAATTTATTTATTTTCATTTGGCATGTAAAATAAATAGATTAGGTGCATTTTATTTTACTAGAAAAATGTATTAGGATATATTTTGTAAAAGAAGATGCACACAAAAATGCGGTTTTCGTTTGGACCATTATTTCCGGTCCAAATAACTTCATGGTTATCAACGGGATTTTAACCCGAAAACCAAAACACATTTTTGAGGTCCAAAGGAGTTTGGAGCTGAAAATAAAAGAGTTTTGGAAGCTCAAAGAAGGTGGACAAATCACAACACAAGAAGGAGACTTGAAGCATTTGGATGCTGGATCAAGTGGGAGTTCAACGACACATTACTTGTGTCATTTTTCACCCCTTAGGAAGGACCTTTTGGCACACTTGTTTCGGCTAACAAGTGTTGTCAAAATAGTTGGCTATGGTTATGCACCTATTGTTATGTATGATATGCTTGTTTGGTTGCTTATTTTGTTGTTTTAGATGATATGACGATATGCATGACTTAACAAACTAATAATCAACAACAAGCGTAAAATTGGTTCTTAACAAAATCATTAAAATGGTTAATAAAGGTTTTATTAAAAATTAATGATTTTATAATAAAATGAGTTTTATTAAAAAGAACCTTGAAAATTAGTTTTCACTAAAGTACCATTGATTTGAATGCATGCAAATGTATGGTACATAATATTTTATAAACTAGAATTTTGAAATATTAAAAACCCTTTTATAACAAGTCAAACACCATCCTTTTATACAACACTCGAAACACTTGGGAACCCTTATTGTGAGATAAAGGTCACCTAACCACATTTGAGGGAACTTATATGTTCGAGGTGGGTTTACCATGTTTGTGGGATAAAGGTCACCTAACCACTTATGTGCATAAACTCACACGTGTGTGTAAGTTGGACGACTTGATTTGGAAACCATGAACTTAGGGTCACCGAAGCATGGGGAACAAAGGTGTTGATGGGATTAAACATGCCAACTAAACATAAAGATGTTTAACCGATCCCATATGGCTAGAAGTTGCAAAGAGTTGCAATCGTTAAACGTTGACTACCTTGTTAATTTAAATAGAGGGATAAAGGTCACCTAACCAATATTTAAATGTAACGTTGGATTCAAGATTTTAATTATTAATTATCTTTAAGACACAAAAGGGTATTAATGATTAAAATATAATAATATCGAAAATACTAAAATTAAACTTGTTAAATTTTGTAGATGGTCGCTAACAATGCAAACCCGATTAACCAAACCGTCCGAAACCTATCACTAAGAACCATCCTTGAAAAGGATCGTCTCAACCATAACAACTTCATGGATTGGTTTCTAAACTTGAGAATCGTTCTCAAGCAAGAGAAGATATCCTATGTGTTGGATGATCCTATTCCCGGTGAACCTAACGTGGAAGATGTGGAAGCCTACAATGATTGGGTTAAGTATACCGAGGACTCCACGCAAGCCTCATGCCTCATGTTGGGAACTATGATTCCCGAAATTCAAAAGGATTTTGAACACCACGGGGCATACAACATGATTACCCAGTTAAAGGAAATGTTCCTACAACAAGCAAGGGTAGAACGCTTCGAATCTGTTCGGGCGCTTCATGCATGTCGAATGGAGGAAACCCAATCGGTATCATCTTACGTTCTCAAGATGAAAAGCCACATTGATTGGCTCGAACGGCTAAATTGTCCCGCCTCTAAAGAGTTGGTTACGGATTTGATCCTCAACTCTTTAACAAAGAAATTTGAGAGTTTTGTAATGAATTACAACATGAATGGATGGGACAAGAGCATTGGTGAGCTTCATGCAATGCTCAAAACGGCCGAAGCAGGAATGGGCAAAAAGGCTTTACCCGTCCTAGCGATCAATGAAGGAGGCAACAAGAAGAGGCCCCACCCCGACTCTAAAGCAAACTATGCTAAAAGAAAGGGAAAGGGAAAGGGAAAGGGAAAGGGAAAAGCTAAAGCAAAACCCACCAAACCGAAGGAGAAGAAGCAAAAGGTTGCTACGAATGACCCATGTTTTGCATGTGGTGAGATAGGACACTGGAAGAGAAATTGTCCAACCTATCTCAAGGAGTTTAAAAACAAGAGGGATGCAGGGCAAACCTCATGTACTATCTTTATGATACATGTTGAGCTTAATGTTATTTCTTATAACACATGGGTACTAGATACCGGATGTGGAACTCATATTTGCAATTCGTTGCAGGGGTTCAGAAGAAGTAGACATTACAAGAAG
The DNA here is from genome assembly GCA_030545235.1 of Helianthus tuberosus. NCBI lineage: Eukaryota > Viridiplantae > Streptophyta > Magnoliopsida > Asterales > Asteraceae > Helianthus > Helianthus tuberosus. Next base: position 130,554,652 of record CM060397.1, on the reverse strand, counting down.
GGAGACACTAGTCTCTTAATGGGCAACGGAGCAAAAGTTGAAGTCGAAGCTCAAGGAGACTACATTTTAAAGCTTCCAAGTGGTTTGGAAGTAATTTTGAAGAATGTTCTATATGCTCCAAGTTTGACTAGGAACATAATTTCAGTTTCCCTTTTAAAACAATATGGTTTCAATTTTGAATTTGTGAACTATGACATTTATGTTTCTAAGAATGATGTGTTTTATTTTAAAGCTATGTCTTTAAATGGTATTTATGAATTAGATCATGATAACACATCATAGGACAGCTCAATGTACCAAGTAACCAACAAGAAACTCAAAATGGATTTGAGTGATTCCTACCTTTGGCATTGTGTCCTTGGACATATAAGCAAGAATCGCATGCATACACTTCAGAAAAATGGTCTTTTGAATACAAATGAAGATAAGTCATTTGATGTATGCGAATCTTGTTTACAAGGAAAAATGACCAAGACACCCTTTAGTGGAACTTTTGAAAGGGCTAAGGATTTACTAGGTATCATACATTCAGATGTATGTGGTCCTTTTAAGCCGATGACTAGGAATGGTGAAAGATACTTCATTACCTTTACCGACGACTATAGTCATTATGGTTATGTGTATTTACTAAGACACAAGGATGACGCATTTGAATTGTTCAAAGACTTCAAAAGTGAAGTTGAAAATCAACTCAAGAAAACAATCAAGGTCCTTCGCACCGATAGAGGAGGTGAATACCTTAGTGGTGCTTTTCAAGATCATCTTAGGAGTTGTGGGATTATCTCACAACTTACTCCACCTGGAACACCACAACACAATGGTGTGTCCGAAAGGAGAAATCGAACTCTATTAGATATGGTTCGATCTATAATGGCTAGAAGCACATTACCTCTATCATTTTGGGGTTACGCTTTGCTCTCCGCAGTCCGTATATTAAATATGGCCCCAACCAAGAAAGTGGAAAAGACACCTTTTGAAATATGTTATGGAAACCCTCCATCATTATCATTCTTAAGGGTTTGGGGTTGTGAAGCTTATGTTAAGCAATACACTCCAAATAAATTGGAAGTCCGATCTACTAAGTGTATCTTTGTAGGATATCCTAAAGATGATATAGGATATTATTTCTACGACCCAACCGAGCAAAAGGTATTTGTTGCTCGAAAGGGTAAGTTCTTAGAAGCTAAGTTCCTTATGGAAGGAACTAGTGATAGAACAGTGGAACTTGAGGAGGATCAAGAACCACAAGACGATACACGTTTGGTTGATACTAGCACTCAACAATAGGTTGTTGAAAATGATCAAGAGCTTGATCAAAACACACAAAATGTTCGCAGATCTGGTAGAATTAGTAGTCCACCTGAAAGATATGGATTTTTTATGGATGGATGCTACGTGGTAGATTCAGATGAACCAACCACATACCATGATGCAATGTCAAAATCCGATTGCGACAAATGGCTTGAAGCTATGAACATAGAGATGCAATCCATGTATGACAACCAAGTTTGGGAATTGGTTGTGCCACCACTTAACTCTAAAGTAGTTGGAAGTAAGTGGTGTGACAACTCGAGATTTCCAAGATTTCCATCTTCGCATTTAGTACACGTTAATTTTTTTTTATGTTATGTTGTTTGCTACTCGATTCGTTGTTTCACAACGCTTACCTTTGTAATACGTTATATCGTATTTCGATTGATATTTTATAATTGGGATCCATAATATATTTTTATATGTGATTGTATGTTAAATAAATTTGGAACTCACTGAAATCAAGTACTCATGAAATCACCCAAGTGGTGAAAACACTTTAAGTGTTTTCGTCCACTGATGGCTGACGAAATCAGAAGATGGGCCTTGGCCCAGTGTGGGTTGAGATATTTTATATAATCATTTTATAAACAAATCTTCTCGGGGAAGTTTCTCATTTACCAAACCATATCTTATCACAATTGTTTCTCTCTCTATCTCTGAAACCCACAAAGAGAATTCCTCATTTGAAGCAAAACCTCTGTTTAATACTTGGTTAGTGATTTCATGATTCAAGTTGTTTCTTGTTTCATATCGTATGATTTTGGATGTTTATTCATGATGTATGTATACATTTATATATGTGATTATGTGATTGATCATTGTGTGATTGTTAGATAATTATTATCTATGAACTGTCTGAATATTGGATGTTTGGATCAACAGTGGGTATATGTATGAATGATAAACTGATGGAATTTTGTTCTAGATTTCACAATGATTTGGTAGTGTAATTGTTACATATCATAATTTGATGGAATGATTTCAAGTATACCAGATCATGAAACTGTAATGGGATTAGAATTTGTTGGGTTTTATGTAAACAGATGTGTTGTGGAAGATGATGATGTTCAACGAAAACACCCCCACCATCTTTAAAGTGGACGAAATCACTTTAGGTGATTTCGGCCCACATAGAGATTTTGGCCCATATGTTTGATTTCGGCCCTAGTTGGTTTTCGGCCCACATGTGGTTTTCGGCTATAAAAGGATTTCGGCCACATGGGGGATTTCGGCACATTATGTGATTTCGGCCCATGAGTGTTTTTGACATATATGTGATTTCGGCACTTAGGTGATTTCGGCAATATGTATACTGTTAACTTAAACGTCATTAAATATGTGATTCAATTAAGCTAATCACTTGATTAACTCAGTTAACCTTATTAATTTTATTAGACTCATGTATGACACTAGGTTAAGTAAATAATCCTGTTAGTTGATAAACTCTAGTAAAATGTTATATTTGTTAAGTATATTAACTATGTTATGCCAACTATGTTAACTCTGATTTAACTATTAATTTAGTTAAGAAAAGCATGTGACACAGTTAGTTATTAAATGTTAACTTTGTTAACTGTGTACCCCTGTTTGAATATGTTAGTTCAGTTAATTAGCTCAATTAACTGTGTTGTTGATTAATTTTGTTAGAATTAACTGTGAAAGCTAATATGGGTAAGATGAATTGGCATGAATGGAATTAACTGTTTACATGATACGAGAATGCAAACTGCCAAACACGCTTTGTGATATTTCTGTGATGATAGTTACATGTGTAATATTACGAACGTGAACTGATTTAATATACGTGCACTATAGGACTTGACTGATTAATTGTGAGCACTTAACTTAGCATACCGAGCAAACAAGGTGAGTTCACACTCTTACCAAGGCATGGGATTCCCGGGGTTGGGAATGGGATTGAAGGAATGGATTTGTACTTACAATGTTACTAGACTATCTACCATCGTCCTCGGATGCGCAGGACACATACGTAAAACCTACGTATACTTGTACACATCACTGTCCTCGGTTGTGAAGGACACTTACGTAAAACCTACATAAACTTATACTCATTATTGCCTCGGGTTGTGTCAGGCACTTACGTAAAACCTACGTAAACCCCCGCGTACCCCTGTCCTCGGTTGTGAAGGACACTTACGTAAAACCTACGTAAACTTTGTACGTACTACTGTTCTCGGTAAGAAGAGCACTTATGGTTGCGAATAGTCTAGTGTATATGCAAACATGGGAAGCCCCCACTAATAGAACATACTATTGGCCCAGTATAGCCGCACGTTACGAAACGAACTTGCATTTACGAACCTACTTACTGTGAACTTGCTCAACTAGTTGTTGACTCTCTGTTGCATGCCTTGCAGGACTTTAGGTACCTTTGGAGCTTGCACGGGAGGCACGGTCGTTGTGGACATGGATCGTGAATGTGTTGTTAAACATTATGACATTTTGTACTTAAACTTATGTTGGGTTTTACATTATTGCTTCCGCTACACACTTGTTTATATTTGGTTTTGGAAACACCTATCGTATTGATGAATGACTTTTACTATATACTTATGTTCAATATGATTGGTGGCTTGATCCTGGTCATGTCACGCCTCCAAGCGGTGGTACTCCGCGTGTGGATTTTGGGGGTGTGACAGATTGGTATCAGAGCCATTGGTTATAGAGAACTCGGTTTTAATAAGGGGAAAACGTTTTTATTAAAACCAGACTATAACCAGAACAGTGCTCAACGATCCACAACGACACCTCGCTCCACGTGCAAGACTCATCACTCTAGGTAATATGGTACATGTCTTATTGCCTACTTGCTAGAATTGCATAGAACTTTGCTCAGGGTATGCTTAGGTTAACTTAACACTATTGCATGAGAACACTTGTGTGCTTACTCTCTTCTGTTATCGCACTACTCGCGAACCTCTCTCACTTATGTTATCTTTGCTATGAAGATCATGTCTGGACGTATCAACATGACACAAGCCCAGCTGGCGGCTCTCATTAACGAATAAGTCGCTGCGGCAGTTGCAGCCACGCAAGCAGGAGGTCAACCACCTGTTTGTACCTTCAAAACTTTCATGGACTGTCGTCCTACTACTTTTAGTGGCACGGAAGGAGCGGTTGGACTCCTCCATTGGTTTGAAAAGCTCGAGTCCGTATTTGAAATGTGTGAATGCCCTGAGGCTCGCAGGGTGAAGTACGCCACTGGTACTCTAGAAGGCATTGCGCTGACTTGGTGGAATGCGCAAGTTCAGATGTTAGGGTTGGCCGTTGCTAACGCCACACCTTGGAACGGTTTCAAGGAATTGATCAAAGAGGAATACTGTAGCCGTGATGATATTCATAAGCTGGAGGTAGAGTTTTACCACTTGAAAATGACGGGGTCAGAAATTGAAGCGTACACCAGAAGATCGAATGAGTTGGCTATTTTGTGTCCTACTATGGTAGACCCTCCCATTAAGCGTATTGAACTGTATCTCAATGGTCTGGTGCCGGAAATTCAAAGTCACGTAACCTCAGCAAATCTTGGCACTATTCAACAGATCGTCAAGCTAGCTCATCGCCTCACCGATCAGGCAGTGGAACAGAACAGGCTGCCTAAACGTATCAGCGCTACTACCGTTACCACTCCAGCTACTCCTGCTACTCCCAGCGACAACAAGCGGAAATGGGAAGGGGATTCCAGCAGGGGTTCAGCTATTTTACAGTCTCAAGCACAGCAACAGCGCAAGACTAGTGATTATCAGAGCCCTAGTCAGCAATCTTCGGGCAGTCACAGGCAGGGTGGTTATCGAGGGAACCTCCCAAAGTGTAACAACTGTAACAGGCATCACAGTGGCCAGTGCAACAAGGGTCGTTGTCAGAGGTGCCTCAGGATGGGCCATGAGGCCAAGGATTGTAGGAGTCCGCGGCCTGCGAATCAGAATCAGCAGCAGCAGCAAGCACCGCAGAATCAGCAACAGGGCAACAAAGGATGTTTTCAATGTGGTGCTGAAGGTCACTTCAAAAGACACTGCCCTCAGTTAAACCGAAATCAGAACAACAACAACAACCAGGGCAATGGGAACAACAACAACGGGGGAAACAACAATGATGGGAACAATGGTGCTAGGGGTCGTGCATTTGTGATTGGTCGGGGTGATGCGAGGAACGATCCTAATGTGGTTATGGGTAAGTTTCTTCTTGACGACTTTTATGTTACCGTATTATTTGATTCGGGTGCGGATACCAGTTATATGTCTCTGAAAGTTAGTCAAATGCTTAAACGCACACCAACACTTTTGAACACCAAACATGTCGTAGAGTTAGCTAACGGTAAAAGTCTAGAGGCCACACACATAGTTCAGGGTTGTAATCTTATCCTCGCTGGTCAGACTTTCTCTATCGATCTCATTCCTATAACTCTGAGTAGTTTTGATATTGTCATTGGTATGGATTGGTTATCCCAACAACAAGCAGAGATCCTATGCAAGGAGAAGATCATCCGTATTCCTCATTCTGGCAAAGAACCTCTCGAAGTTCAAGGCGATAAGTGTGGTGTCGTGAGTGGCATCATCTCCTTCTTGAAGGCGCAGAAGTGTCTGCGAAAGGGCCACATAGCTATTTTAGCACTTGTTACTGATACATCGATGACGGAGAAAAAGATTGGGGATATTCCTGTAGTACGCGACTTTCCTCAAGTGTTTCCTGAAGAGTTACCTGGGCTACCGCCTCATCGCCAGGTCGAATTTCAGATCGAGCTAGCTCCAGGAGCAGCACCTATAGCTCGAGCGCCTTACCGCTTAGCTCCAACTGAACTGGAAGAACTATCTAAGCAATTGCAAGAACTCTTGGAAAAGGGTTTCATACGTCCTAGCTCTTCGCCCTGGGGAGCTCCAGTATTATTTGTGAAGAAGAAAGACGGTACCTTTCGTATGTGCATAGATTACCGCGAACTGAACAAGGTGACGGTGAAGAATCGTTATCCTCTTCCACGCATCGACGACTTATTCGACCAGTTGCAAGGGTCGAGCTATTACTCGAAGATTGATTTGAGGTCAGGTTACCATCAACTGAGAGTCCGGGATGAGGACGTCTCCAAAACAGCATTCAGAACTCGCTACGGTCATTACGAGTTTTTGGTCATGCCATTCGGGCTAACGAACGCGCCTGCGGTTTTTATGGATCTTATGAACAGGGTGTGCAAACCTTATCTTGACAAGTTTGTTATTGTTTTTATTGATGACATCCTGATCTACTCGAAGAGTCGGGAGGAACATGAGCAGTATTTACGACTTATTCTGGAACTCCTTCGAACGGAACAGTTGTACGCTAAGTTTTCAAAATGTGACTTCTGGCTTCGTGAAGTTCACTTTCTAGGCCACGTGGTAACCAAGGATGGGATTCATGTCGATCCATCCAAAGTAGATTCGATCAAGAACTGGCCTGCACCTAGTACACCAACCGAAATACGCCAATTCTTGGGTTTGGCGGGTTATTATAGACGGTTCATCAAAGACTTCTCAAAGGTTGCACAGCCGCTTACATTACTGACACAGAAAGGTATTGCTTACCGTTGGAGTGATACACAGGAAACAGCGTTTCAGCACTTAAAGGATAGACTTTGTAGCGCACCTATTCTCTCATTGCCTGAAGGCACGGACGATTTTGTAGTCTACTGCGACGCATCCATCCAAGGTCTTGGATGTGTGTTGATGCAACGGGATAAAGTTATTGCTTATGCTTCACGCCAACTTAAGATTCACGAACGGAATTACACTACACACGATTTAGAGCTTGGAGCTGTTGTCTTTGCACTCAAGATATGGAGACATTATCTGTATGGCACCAAGTGCACCATCTACACCGATCACAGGAGTCTTGAGCATATCTTCAAGCAGAAAGAGTTGAACATGCGACAACGTCGATGGGTCGAGTTACTGAACGATTACGAATGTGCTATAAAGTACCATCCGGGCAAAGCCAATGTGGTGGCCGACGCCCTCAGTCGAAAGGATACTACACCTAGGCGTGTACGAGCGTTGCAACTCACTATTCAGTCTAGTCTTCCTTCACAGATACGAGATGCTCAGGTAGAAGCATTGAAACCAGAAAACGTCAGGGCTGAAGCCCTACGCGGCTCAAGACAACGGTTAGAACAAAGGGCAGACGACGCCTATTATGTAACCGGACGCATCTGGGTCCCACTCTATGGTAATTTACGCGAGCTTGTAATGGATGAAGCTCATAAGTCTCGCTACTCAGTACATCCTGGTTCGGATAAGATGTACCACGACCTCAGAACTACATATTGGTGGCCTAGCATGAAGGCCCACATAGCAACTTACGTTAGCAAGTGTTTGACTTGTGCGAGAGTCAAAGCGGAATATCAGAAACCATCAGGCCCACTCCAGCAACCTGAGATACCACAATGGAAATGGGAACAAATTTCCATGGATTTTGTTACTTGCCTACCTAGATCTCAACGTGGGAATGATACTATTTGGGTGATCGTGGATCGACTCACAAAGTCTGCTCACTTCTTGGCTATCAAGGAAACGGATAAGTTCTCCACTCTAGCAGACGTATACCTTAAAGAAGTTGTCTCGAGGCACGGGGTGCCCACATCTATTATCTCTGATCGTGATGCACATTTTACTTCAGAACTGTGGCAAGCAATGCACAAATCTTTTGGCTCTCGATTAGACATGAGCACAGCTTATCATCCTCAGACAGATGGGCAGTCTGAGCGCACTATTCAAACTCTAGAAGACATGCTTCGGGCGGGCGTAATTGACTTTGGCAAGGGCTGGGAAAAACATCTGCCACTTGTGGAATTCTCGTACAACAACAGTTACCACACCAGCATTAAAGCTGCTCCATTTGAGGCATTGTACGGGCGTAAATGCCGATCACCTCTTTGTTGGGCAGAGGTGGGTGACAGTCAGATCACAGGTCCAGAAATGGTAGTTGATACTACTGAAAAGATTGCTCAAATACGACAACGCATGGCGGCAGCTCGTGACCATCAGAAAGCATACGCCGATAAAGACAGGAAACTACTCGAGTTCCAGGTTGGGGATCGAGCACTACTTAAAGTTTCACCCTGGAAGGGTGTTGTTCGTTTTGGCAAAAGGGGCAAACTCAATCCACGATACGTTGGACCATTTGAAGTCATAGAAAAGATAGGCAAAATGGCCTACAGACTGAACTTACCAGCTGAACTCAGTGCAGTTCACAACGTTTTCCACGTGTCGAATCTGAAGAAGTGTCTGTCAGATGAGACCCACATAGTTCCTTTGAAGGAGCTCACTATCGACGAACGGTTGCATTTCGTCGAGGAACCAGTTGAAATCACGGACCGGGATGTTAAGGTCCTCAAGAACACCAGAATACCTCTTGTTCGAGTTCGTTGGAACTCCCGTCGTGGCCCAGAGTTCACCTGGGAACGCGAAGACCAAATGGAACTCAAATATCCCCAGTTGTTCGAAAACAATGCAACTACTACTGAGGCTGAAGCTACTACAGAATTTCGGGAAGAAATTCCAAATCAACGGGGGGATGATGTGACACCCCAGGAAAACCAGTAAATGATAACTTACCTAGCTTCCTCAGTAACCGCATGCTAAATTTCGGGACGAAATTTCCTTCAAGTTGGGGATAATGTGACAACTCGAGATTTCCAAGATTTCCATCTTCGCATTTAGTACACGTTAATTTTTTTTTATGTTATGTTGTTTGCTACTCGATTCGTTGTTTCACAACGCTTACCTTTGTAATACGTTATATCGTATTTCGATTGATATTTTATAATTGGGATCCATAATATATTTTTATATGTGATTGTATGTTAAATAAAGTTGGAACTCACTGAAATCAAGTACTCATGAAATCACCCAAGTGGTGAAAACACTTTAAGTGTTTTCGTCCACTGATGGCTGACGAAATCAGAAGATGGGCCTTGGCCCAGTGTGGGTTGAGATATTTTATATAATCATTTTATAAACAAATCTTCTCGGGGAAGTTTCTCATTTACCAAACCATATCTTATCACAATTGTTTCTCTCTCTATCTCTGAAACCCACAAAGAGAATTCCTCATTTGAAGCAAAACCTCTGTTTAATACTTGGTTAGTGATTTCATGATTCAAGTTGTTTCTTGTTTCATATCGTATGATTTTGGATGTTTATTCATGATGTATGTATACATTTATATATGTGATTATGTGATTGATCATTGTGTGATTGTTAGATAATTATTATCTATGAACTGTCTGAATATTGGATGTTTGGATCAACAGTGGGTATATGTATGAATGATAAACTGATGGAATTTTGTTCTAGATTTCACAATGATTTGGTAGTGTAATTGTTACATATCATAATTTGATGGAATGATTTCAAGTATACCAGATCATGAAACTGTAATGGGATTAGAATTTGCTGGGTTTTATGTAAACAGATGTGTTGTGGAAGATGATGATGTTCAACGAAAACACCCCCACCATCTTTAAAGTGGACGAAATCACTTTAGGTGATTTCGGCCCACATAGAGATTTTGGCCCATATGTTTGATTTCGGCCCTAGTTGGTTTTCGGCCCACATGTGGTTTTCGGCTATAAAAGGATTTCGGCCACATGGGGGATTTCGGCACATTATGTGATTTCGGCCCATGAGTGTTTTCGACATATATGTGATTTCGGCACTTAGGTGATTTCGGCAATATGTATACTGTTAACTTAAACGTCATTAAATATGTGATTCAATTAAGCTAATCACTTGATTAACTCAGTTAACCTTATTAATTTTATTAGACTCATGTATGACACTAGGTTAAGTAAATAATCCTGTTAGTTGATAAACTCTAGTAAAATGTTATATTTGTTAAGTATATTAACTATGTTATGCCAACTATGTTAACTCTGATTTAACTATTAATTTAGTTAAGAAAAGCATGTGACACAGTTAGTTATTAAATGTTAACTTTGTTAACTGTGTACCCCTGTTTGAATATGTTAGTTCAGTTCAGTTAATTAGCTCAATTAACTGTGTTGTTGGTTAATTTTGTTAGAATTAACTGTGAAAGCTAATATGGGTAAGATGAATTGGCATGAATGGAATTAACTGTTTACATGATACGAGAATGCAAACTGCCAAACACGCTTTGTGATATTTCTGTGATGATAGTTACATGTGTAATATTACGAACGTGAACTGATTTAATATACGTGCACTATAGGACTTGACTGATTAATTGTGAGCACTTAACTTAGCATACCGAGCAAACAAGGTGAGTTCACACTCTTACCAAGGCATGGGATTCCCGGGGTTGGGAATGGGTTTGAAGGAATGGATTTGTACTTACAATGTTACTAGACTATCTACCATCGTCCTCGGATGCGCAGGACACATACGTAAAACCTACGTATACTTGTACACATCACTGTCCTCGGTTGTGAAGGACACTTACGTAAAACCTATGTAAACTTATACTCATTACTGCCTCGGGTTGTGTCAGGCCCTTACGTAAAACCTACGTAAACCCCCGCGTACCCCTGTCCTCGGTTGTGAAGGACACTTACGTTAAACCTACGTAAACTTTGTACGTACTACTGTTCTCGGTAAGAAGAGCACTTATGGTTGCGAATAGTCTAGTGTATATGCAAACATGGGAAGCCCCCACTAATAGAACATACTATTGGCCCAGTATAGCCGCACGTTACGAAACAAACTTGCATTTACGAACCTACTTACTGTGAACTTGCTCAACTAGTTGTTGACTCTCTGTTGCATGCCTTGCAGGACTTTAGGTACCTTTGGAGCTTGCATGGGAGGCACGGTCGTTGTGGACATGGATCGTGAATGTGTTGTTAAACATTATGACATTTTGTACTTAAACTTATGTTGGGTTTTACATTATTGCTTCCGCTACACACTTGTTTATATTTGGTTTTGGAAACACCTATCGTATTGATGAATGACTTTTACTATATACTTATGTTCAATATGATTGGTGGCTTGATCCTGGTCATGTCACGCCTCCAAGCGGTGGTACTCCGCGTGTGGATTTTGGGGGTGTGACAAGTGGGTTTTCAAGATGAAAACAGATATGCATGGTAACTTGGATACTTACAAAGCAAGACTTGTAGCAAAAGGTTTCACTCAAACTCAAGGGATTGATTATGATGAGACCTTCTCGCCTGTGGCGATGCTAAAGTCAATCAGGATATTATTTGCCATAGCTGCATATTATGACTATGAGATCTGGCAATTGGTTGTCAAAACGGCTTTTCTTAATGGATATCTTGATGAAGATGTCTATATGGTTCAGACTGAAGGTTTTGTCGATCCAAAACATCCTAACAAAGTATGCAAGTTAAAGAAATCAATCTATGGATTGAAACAAGCATCTAGAAGTTGGAATCACCGTTTTGATGAAGAAATTAAGAATTTTTTATTCATCAAGAACGGCGATGAAGCTTATGTGTATAAGAAAGCTAGTGGGAGCATCATCACTTTCTTAGTACTGTATGTCGATGACATTCTACTCTTTGGAAATGACATTCCAACCATGGAAGGTGTAAAAGCTTGGCTTGGAAGTTGTTTTTCCATTAAGGATCTTGGTGAAGTAGCCTACATTTTGGGAATAAAGGTCCATAGGGACAGATCAAGGCGCTTAAGTGCATATATTGACAAAGTCTTGAATAGGTTTCAAATGGAGAACTCTAAGAGAGGTTTTATACCTATTCAAAAGGGGACACTATTGAACACATCTCAATGTCCAAGCTCAAAAGATGAGCAAGAGAAAATGAAAAGAATCCCATATGCATCAGCTATAGGATCCATCATGTATGCAATGATATGCACCAGACCGGACGTCTCATGCGCCTTGAGCTTGACGAGTAGATACCAGCAAAATCCAGGTAACAATCATTGGATGGCTGTTAAAAGCATATTGAAATATCTTAGGAGGACTAAGGATATGTTCTTAATATATGGATCTGGTGAGGAGGAACTCGTTGTAAAGGGTTACACGGATGCGAGTTTCCAAACCGACCGAAGTGATTCTCGATCACAATCGGGGTATGTCTTCATTTTAAATAGAGGAGCAGTCTCTTGGAAGAGCTCAAAACAAGACGTGGTAGCATTGTCCACTACATAATCAGAATACATCGCCGCTTCATTGGCAGCCCAGGAAGCTGCATGGTTGAAGAAATTCATAGCCGACCTAGGGGTGGTCCCTACCATTCAAGACCCCCTAGAGATCTTTTGTGATAATGAGGGTGCGATTGCTCAAATCAAGGAACCTCGTGCACACCAAAAGACTAGACATATTGAGCGGAGATTCAACTACATAAGGGTTGAAGTTGAAAAAGGAAAGATATGTATCCGCCAAGTTCACACCGATCAAAACATTGCGGATCCACTCACGAAGCTCCTTGACAGGGCAAAACATGAGGGTCATACATGTGCCTTAGGACTTCGATATTCTAGTGATTGGATTTGATCAATTTTGTATTTGGATATTGAAACAAATGTTATTTTAACTCTTTTATGGTATTTTGAGTTACGTTTCATATTAGCATGTTTAAATCCGTGAATAAGTTAATTATTCTAAATGTCCGTAGTCGATCATAATTGTGGGAACAAATATGAATGTAAGACTATTATGAATTTGGATTGGTCGATATTAATTAGATATGAATATAGAGCAAAGTGTTGCTGCCAAAGTTCATAGATATTTGTGGGATACAAATATTGGACTGACTCGCTCTCAAATATTACTGCTTGGAATCATTTGTGATTGATCATAGGTAAATTTTGAGTAAAGGTGAATATCATAGTATCTTCTGCAAGTGGGAGATTGTTGGACTCTGTATGCCCAAGACACATATTAAATTGATGTGGCTAGTACGTTATGATCCAAGTCGAGTCATACCCAAATACAAGCTAGACAAACACTATAATATTTATTTATGATATGATCAAATAAATAAATATTAACACTTACAATATTTAGAAATTGGTGTTCTAAATAATTACACTTGAGAAACCAATAAATTATATGGATAATTTATTTTGAGAGAATATTTTATTTTGTTATTTAATGGGTTAAATAACATTTTAAAAGGTTGTATAAAGTCTTGCATTTATGTAGTGTTATATTTATAAAAGTTATAAATATATATATAAACCAAGACTTGAATTTTATAAAAAGAAATATGTTTTTTTATATAATAAAGAAGTGGGCCGGCACCCCCCCCCCCTTTTTGTCTTACCAAGATATGATCTTGGTCCAATCACATTTCATGCATTTGCATGGATCTTGATTGGGTGGTCTTCCCTAAGTGGTTTGGTCAATGGGATGACATGCATGTTGTCATACTTGCATGTGTTTTGATTGGGAGTTGGTGGTGGCAATATTCTCTCTAAGATTATAAAGAAATTGGATCACCAAATGAAAAGGAGGGACTAGTAATTTTACTCAAAAATTTCGGCCACCATAGAGCATTCTCAAGTGTTCGGGTCTTGACCTTTAGTGTTAAAATCCTAGCTAATCTCGTGGTGTTTGTTGGAAGCTTGGGGTATACAAGCTTGAGGTCTTCTACTCTTGAGGACAACCATGTCAAGAAACATCATCCGTTTCAACATCCTATTACTCCAAGAAGGTAGTTTTCTAAACACCCTATAGTTGTGTTTGATAGTATGAATATTCATATATGGATCCGGGTTTCGGGATTTTGCATATAAATGGTTTTATATCTTATAAAAGTAACATGTTTTAAACATTATTTCCGCTGCGTTTTTATTTCATATGGATGAAATTGCTTTGATAAACATGTTAAAATCCCATCATGAGTGTGGCCTCAAAACAGCCCTATTGACCTCTTACTCACTGATGTTACCCAGCCCAAAACAATTGATCCTCATTAAACTATCGCCCAAATCAGTTCTTGTTATATGGGCGGCCCACTGGTGTATTCCAATTAAAAGTTGCAGACTACATTGTGTGGCCTAATCACAAATACATTAGCCCCATAATCCTAGCTGTCCCTTAAACATATCGTGACCCAACAACATATATGCGATCTACCAAGGTGTTCGGCCCAGATTATCATGTGAAGCCTGTCACACCCCGACCACGTAAAACAACGAAACGTGGCGGAAACGTCGGGGAGTGTTGTAACAGAATTAATTGTTTCACAACCATGGAAATTAAAGTTTCGTTTTATTTATCAAACAAGCGAGTTACATGGTCTTTAAACAAGAAATAAAGAGTACATAACATAAAGTAACTAATTCTTGTCTCGTTTTAAGTCACTAAGGCACAGGTCCGCCTAAGTATGTCTCGATAAGTCCTATGCATCAACTCCTGAAAACACATGTGAAAATAGGTACGCCAGCATAAAAATGCCTGTGAGATACAAAGGTTTTGTGAAAATAGGTTTCATGACTTGTAAATTTAGAAAGAGTTGTTTAATAAAGTCTAGTCATGAACCTTGTAAATTGATTTGTTTTGTAAATCATTTGAAAAACAATAAGTTCAGATGATATGTATAAATAAGAGAATAATGTATGGTTAAATGAATAACCATGTAAAATGAGTTTGTATAAGATAAGTTGTTTGTAAAACAATGTCTTGTGAAAAATATGTTATTTGTATAAAATGTTATATGTCTTAAATTGAAATGATTCAAATAACGCTACGATATGTAATACCATACAAACACTTATATATAGGAAGTACCAGCGGCGTATCCACCATGCTTGTATCATATTACACACGCCTCGTTACTTAAATCACTTACTCAAACCAAAGCATCAAGATGTAATGTTTAACAATTGTAGAAATGTTTAGGTATAGTCAAATGTCTATTGTCAAATGGTTCACATGGTTCAATAGATACAAATGGTTCACATAATGTAATATAATGTGTTCATTTGCTGGATGAGCATATGCAACAAAATGTAATGTAAAAAAATGTACTAAGTATGCACACAATGGACATACATAGCATCAAATGTAACGTAAAACAACGTACTAAGTATGCACACAATGGACATACATAGCATGAAATGTAATGTAAAACGATGTACTAATAGTGTACTATTGAACATAGCAAGCATATGATATGAAAACATGGAAACACGAAAGTAACAAGTAGGCACATGTGTTTCACCCCAAAACAGTTTGAAAACAGTAAAAGAGGGGTCTATGTACTCACTTGAGATTGCTTAGAAGTCCTAGGATAACCACCAAGCAAGCTAGAAGATCACGGAATCAAACGGTACCTAATATAGGTAACTACATTAATAAACCGGACCAAAATCGGAGGATCGGATAGAATGAGGGCTCGTAAACCAAATGAGTATGGGAACTCATGTAATATGGTTTAACAAAGCCTACATACTAAAATGAAACCTAACCTAAGTGCTTACGACCCATTACGACCTGTTTAGGTAGCTTATGCTACTATAACGCGTCGTTCGCGTGAAACGCGTTCGGATCGCCGAACTAGTCCTATGATAAGTAAAATATGCCTTAACATGTCTAATATTGTTTCCAGATCAGTTTAGATGTCGAAAGTTATGTTACATATGCTTAAAATGAATTTTGGCGCAAAAAGGGTGTTTTGGTAATTTACCTAAGGCATATAAACTACCTATCATACAACTAACTAAACGTCGTGACCATAAGGTATAACCTCGGAAGGTTATACAACTATGGTCACCTAATGTGTTTGGTCGAATCCTAATGATCGACCAAACGGGTCGGGTTCGAAAGTATAAGCGATTGATTTGATCGCTTACCTTTACGACCCTAGACAAGCACAAAACTAAAAGTGACGAGCTAAGCACGTTAAAACATGCTTAACTAAGTTAGAAAATAAGTTTGGTATTAAAACAAACGGTTTTGATACCCATAAGTAGTTTGGTTACAAAATACGCAAGAATACGTATTCTGGCCGAAACTACGACTCATCACTGAGCCTAGATAACGTGGTAATCAGCAGGTATAGTCACTAGGGACTATACCCATCGCGATTACGCTCACGTTATGAAGTTCAATCGAACTTCATGTTGACCATAAACTGGTCAATGTAGAAACTCAAACGCAGTTTGACTTTAACGCTAAAACGAATGGAAAAGAACGAAAGAACACTTACAACGGGTCCCCGCAAGTTTGATTTCAAACTAATCTCAGGTAGGAAGTGTATAAACACAACCACTTAGAGAAAAACTCAGATTTCAAGTGGTTTTGCAATAGGGATGGAGGGGTATTTATAGAATTCCTTGAACCGTTAAGATCGCTCCTCGTAAACCGTGCTTCAATCTAGGCCGTACACATCAAGCCCATGGTTTTATAAAACCATTTGAGCCCATGGTATTGCCCAAAACCAGGTGCAAGTGGTTTAAGAGTGCTTAACAGCTGTAACCAGCTGTTAGGAAGTTTCGGATGTTCTGGGGACTCCTTACGGACCGTAAGGGTGAGGGCTTACGGTCCGTAAGCCATCAACTTTGGCAGATTGACAGTTTTGGTCCCTGTTGGTGTTTAGAGCTATTTTCGACATGTTTAAGGCCCGTTAACCCCATTTCAAAGCTCTAAAATGAAGTTAAAGTATAGGGAACTTAAATTGAGCTCAAAAATATCTCAGATGTCGGTTCGTTTGGTCGTACGGTCGCGATGTTCGCTTAATTACGACAGAATGCGCATAAGCGCGAAAAACAGTCCAAATTGCGTGACGAATGGATTTTTCTTATGCCAAACACTAAAATAAAATATTTTAGTGCTTACATAAATTTTTGGATGTCCGGATGTATTCAGAACGTAAGTTATGCTCGAAAATGCAAACTTATGCACTTTTTGACGCTTTTAGTCCCTGAATGACCCTAAAGTTTATTTTAGCACACCGAACCCCTCAAAGCCTATTTATAAGCTATGTAGAGGATATTTATGTTATGTTTAACTTATGATCATATTCCAGAATGTCTGTTACAGTTCAAATTGGCATACTTTCGAAGTTTGTCAACTTTAGTCCCTACAAGTGAATAGACTTGATTTTGCCATACCAAAGCCTTCAAAACTTATTTATAAGTTATGTAAAGGTTATTTAAGGTATGTTAAGCCTATGTCACTGTTCCAGAGTGTTTGTTGCATTAAAATGGTTATATTTACGCATCGGTGCGCGTATAACCTTCCAGAAAGCGATTTAGAGCCCGAAATCGAACAAGAATTGATATGTGCAAACGATACACATATTTATACAAATACCAAGTATGAAATAAAATATTTCATTGGTTTGGTATTTGTTTGATGGTTGAAGTGACACATGTATCACAGTCTCCCCTACTTTAGGAAATTTCGTCCCGAAATTTAATTTTAAGAGAAACTTGTGAGGACAACGGGGATGTTTTCGCTTTGAATGAATCCCTTGAACCCTAAGTAGAACTCTGGGCCATTATAGGGTTCTTAGCAAAATTGTTAATCCCTCAAAGTGAAGTCCTTGTAGTAGCAAAACATGGGGTTTCAAACTATGGATAGGAGAACGTTTCCCATGAAGACTTATCATAGGAAACTTGAATTCAGGATTGGGAAGTAATGACATCGGTCAAGGTCCAAGACTTCTCTCGTATCATTACTCTTGTCACTATCGGTCTTAACACATGACATAACTTTATGTGGTTTCTGTGCACTGAATTCCATAATTATGTAGGCCTCCATAATCACGTAATTCCTTGCACAGTCCGCACGGTTCGTTTCAAAATGCGTAGGGGAAAAAAATCAAACGAATAATCATGTGGTGATTTAACTAGACTACAATAGTCTCTTTAACTAGATCACCAAAGGATCTATTAACTAGATCAACGGACAGTCTCTTGAACTAGACCACCAGAGGGCCTCTTTAACTATATCAACACATGATATCTTTAACTAGATTGACGAATCAATCTCTTTAACTAGATCAACGAATGATCTCTTTAACTACATCAACGGAGGATGTCTTTAACTAGATTGACGAATCAATCTCTTTAACTAAACTACCCAAGAGGAATCTTTAACTACATCAACGGAGGATGTCTTTAACTAGATTGACGAATCAATCTCTTTAACTAAACTATTCAAGAGGAATCTTTAACTACATCAACGAAGGATGTCTTTAACTTGATTGACGAATCAATCTCTTTAACTAAACTATTCAAGAGGAATCTTTAACTACATCAATGAAGGATGTCTTTAACTAGATTAACGAATCAATCTCTTTAACTAAACTATTCAAGAGGAATCTTTAACTACATCAACGAAGGATGTCTTTAACTAGATTAACGAATCAATCTCTTTAACTAAACTATTCAAGAGGAATATTTAACTATAACGTTGAAGCCCATCAAGGATTTAAGGTAGTACCTTTGGATATCCTACTATGAATCCCTTATACGAAGATATGGAAGATTCTATGTCACACCCCCAAAATCCACCTGCGGATTACCACCGCTTGAAGGCGTGACTGACCAGGATCCAGCCACCAATCATATTAAACACGCAAGTTATAGTTATAAAAGTTTAACCAATACAATTGGTGTCCAAACAAAACATAGTTTAAGTTGCAAAGCGGAAGCATAACGTTTAAAACCAAAACATAAGTTTAATTGTTTCAAAGTTTAACATGGCACACAACCGCCCATGTCCCACAACGACTCTCTTCCATGCAAGCTCCAGCTAAGCACCTATTGACCTGCAAAGCATGTAGTAACGAGTCAACAACAAGTTGAGTGAGTTCACTGTTGGGTGTTCGTTTTAAGTTATCTCAAAAACAGTTTCCTTTAACTGGCATCCTGCCGTGGGGGTTACCCCATAGTTGAAAACGTGATTTGTTTAACCCATTTGTTCAGGCTATCCAGCCGTGGGGGCTACCCCATGTTAGTTATCTGGCATTTCAGCCGTGGGGGCTACCCCATGTATACACTAGACTCGTTACCATATCGACTGCTAACTGTAGTCATGTTTATGTGCCCTAAACTGTCAATGTCTATCATCATTGACGTGCCATAGTCCATTAGTTCACGCCCGTCCTCTGCGGCATGGTGTGAGGTTTGTCAAACCTAAATAGCGCTATCTAACTAATGACCCGCTCGCCATTGGCCTCGGCGATTAAGTCGATACAAAAGGAGGGACTTTGTGATAGAGTTTTGGTCTAGTACGAGTTATCTGTCCATGAGGATGAGGAATTATATTCCTGAGCCAATACTGTCCTACCCAAGAGAGGACGAGGAATACATGTTCCTTAACCCCATTCCCAACCCCTGGGAATCCCATGCTTTGTAGAGGGTTTGAACTCACCTTGGTTTGCTCGGCAGATACACAGAAAAGTCAATCAAGCTATGTTGTAGTCAACCACGTCCTAACATAGTTGTACCACACAAGTCAGGTTCGTATTTAGGTAGTGCACGTATATTCTACACGCATTGTACACAAGTAACGATCATGGCCTACATGTCTAGCATGGCAGTTCAACAACAGTTCGTAACAAGTTCCATAGTAACGTTCACGTAACAACAAGTGTGCGGCCCAACTACTTAGGCCCATAACAGTGTGCAAGTCCAACATTATGTACGGGTGTTATGGTCTCGAGTCGAGACTAGAGATCTCGATTCGAGACTGTGTGGTCTCGAGTTACACATGTACTAGTCGAGACTAGACGGTCTCGAGTCGCAACCGGACTCGCAACCGTGGTCTCGAGTTATGCTGCCTGTGCGCTGATAATGTGGTCTCGAGTCGAGACTAGAGGTTCTCGACTCGCAACCTGTGTCGCAACCGTGGATCTTGAGTTGTCGTCTACCTGGTCTCGAGTCGAGACTAAGGGTTTCGACTCCCAGCACCTGCTGATTTGCACACTGTACTAACCAATGGAATTTCTATTTCATGATATGGTGTACTTGCCAATGACAATGCACAAACATGTTTCTAAGTCTAATAACTAACCAAAATGGATCAAACCAGCATTTTTCAAATGTTCATAACATGTTCATATCATATTCAAACCACATTCAACAAGTTCTTCATCTAGGGTTTTCATCACTTTACAACCATGATCATTTAAATCTTAGTTCTAGCATGTGTTTAATTCAAAACAAGAACATGTATTCATATGATCTATATGTCACGACAACTTTGCATATTATATCAAACAACTTTTGTCTTATAACCCCTAACATAAATCGGATGATCATAAGCTTTCCATACATTCATCATTCAAATATCTTATTACTCATTATCATACAAAAATCTATACTTATTACTAAAGATATCATGTTCATCATAGGTGTTGTAACTAAGCATGCCTCCTTAGTGAATCAAGAACCCATTAATTCACACAACACATTCTTCATACTCGAATAATAGTTACAACGCACTTTAACACTTAATCAACACTCAAATCATGTATATACATATGTTTGCAAGGGAATCACTAACCGGTTCAAGTATGGGTTCAAAGGTGTGAAGTAGTAACGAATGAAGCTTCCAAGTGGGTGTGTGCGAGCCGATCCGAGAGCTCCTTGTGATCGCCGGTTTGATCCGAGAAGAAGGAGAGAAGAGGTGATGTTTGATCTCTAGGGTTTAAGGTTTTCTAGAGAGAGAGTGTAGAAGGGAGTGTGTGTGAGAGTGAATGTATGTTTTGGGTTTTATACAAGGGGGTGCATTCTAAGTGGATTTCGGATGGTTTGAAGGGAGTGCATGGCCCAACCGGCCCAACTGTTTTACTGTTCACTCGAGACCAAGCGGTCTCGAGTCGGGTCCTTGTGTCTCGGTTCATATAATCATACGCATACATACAAGCACAACACATAATCACATAACATTCACTTATAACATTCATTAAACCAACATGTTAACTAGTCACATAACGTTCAAGCATGCTACATCGAGATACAAAGAAAGGTTCTAATTCCTGAGTTGTCACATTATCCCCAAGTTGAAAGAAATTCCGTCCCGAAATTTGGTACGTACTCACTTAGGAAGCTAGTTAAGTTGTATGGTTTTCCCGGTTTTCCTGGGGTGTCACATCCTTCCCCCGTTGATCTGGAATTTCGTCCCGAAATTCCGTAGCTTCAGCCTCAGTAGTGGTTGTACTGTTTGCGAACAGTTGGGGATACTTTTGTTTCATCCGATCTTCGCGTTCCCAGGTGAACTCTGGGCCGCGACGTGAGTTCCAACGAACTCGAACGAGAGGTATTCTGGTGCTCTTGAGGACCTTAACATCCCGGTCCATGATTTCAACTGGTTCCTCGACGAACCGTAACTGCTCGTCGATGGTGAGCTCCTTCAAAGGAACTACGAGGGTCTCATCTGACAGACACTTCTTCAGATTCGACACGTGGAAAACGTTGTGAACTGTACTGAGTTCTGCTGGTAAGTTCAGTATGTAGGCCACCCTGCCTATTTTCTCGATGATTTCAAAAGGTCCGACGTATCGTGGGTTAAGTTTTCCTCGTTTACCAAAACGAACCACACCCTTCCAGGGTGAAACTTTGAGTAGTACCCGCTCCCCAACCTGGAGCTCTAGTGGTTTCCTGCCCTTATCGGCGTAGACTTTCTGACTATCCGTTGTCGTATTTGAGCAATTCGTTCGGTTGTGTCTACCACGTGTTCTGGACCAGTGATCTGACTATCCCCCACCTCTGCCCAACAAAGAGGTGACCGGCATTTACGCCCGTACAATGCCTCAAACGGAGCAGCTTTAATGCTGGTGTGGTAGCTGTTATTGTACGAGAATTCCACAAGTGGCAGATGCTTTTCCCAGTTGTTGCCAAAGTCGATTACACATGCACGAAGAATGTCTTCCAAGGTTTGAATAGTGCGCTTGGACTGCCCGTCCGTCTGAGGGTGATACGCTGTGCTCATGTCTAATCGTGAGCTAAAGTATTTGTGCATTGCTTGCCACAGCTCTGAAGTAAAACGTGCATCTCGATCCGAGATAATAGAGGTGGGCACCCCGTGCCTCGAGACAACTTCCTTGAGGTATACTTCTGCTAGAGTGGAGAATTTATCCGTCTCCTTGATAGCCAAGAAGTGTGCAGACTTTGTGAGTCGATCCACGATCACCCAGATAGTATCGTTCCCGCGCTGGGATCTAGGCAGGCCAGTAACGAAATCCATGGAAATTTGCTCCCATTTCCATTGAGGTATCTCTGGTTGTTGGAGTAGGCCTGAGGGTTTCTGGTATTCCGTCTTGACTCTCGCACAAGTCAAACACTTGCTGACGTAGGTTGCTATGTGGGCCTTCATGCTAGGCCACCAATACGTAGTTTTGATATCGTGGTACATCTTGTCCGAACCAGGGTGTACCGAGTAGCGAGACTTGTGTGCCTCATCCATCACAAGTTCTCGTAGGTTGCCATAGAGTGGGATCCAAATGCGTCCCGTTACATAGTAAGCACCGTCTTCCTTCTGTTCTAAGCGTTGCCTTGAGCCGCGTAGGGCTTCCGCCCTGACGTTTTCTGGTTTCAATGCTTCTATCTGAGCAGCTCGTATTTGGGAAGGAAGACTAGAATGTATAGTGAGTTGCAAAGCTCGCACGCGCTTAGGTGCGGTGTCCTTTCGACTGAGGGCGTCAGCCACAACATTGGCCTTGCCCGGGTGATATCTGATCGAGCACTCGTAGTCGTTCAGTAGTTCGACCCATCGTCGTTGTCGCATATTCAGTTCCTTCTGCTTGAAGATGTGCTCGAGGCTTCTGTGGTCGGTGTAGACGGCGCACTTGGTACCGTACAGGTAATGTCGCCATATCTTAAGTGCAAAAACAATAGCTCCCAGCTCTAAGTCGTGCGTAGTGTAGTTCCTTTCATGAACTTTGAGTTGGCGTGAGGCATAGGCTATAACGTTATCTCGTTGCATCAATACACAACCAAGACCCTGGATCGATGCGTCGCAGTAAACCACAAAGTCGTCTGTGCCCTCTGGCAATGAAAGGATAAGTGCGCTGCAAAGTCTATCCTTTAAATGCTGAAATGCTAACTCCTGTGCATTTCCCCAGCGATAAACAACTCCTTTCTGTGTTAGTGAAGTGAGAGGCAGTGCAATCTTGGAAAATCCTTAATGAATCTCCTGTAGTAACCTGCCAAACCCAAGAATTGGCGAATTTCCTTTGGTGTACGAGGTGCAGGCCAGTTCTTAATCGAGTCCACTTTGGATGGATCAACATGAATCCCATCCTTGTTTACCACATGGCCTAGGAAATGGACCTCACGAAGCCAGAAGTCGCATTTCGAGAACTTGGCGTAAAGCTGTTCTGTTCGAAGGAGTTCCAAAATAAGTCGTAGATGCCGCTCGTGTTCCTCCTGACTCTTAGAGTAGATCAGGATGTCGTCGATGAAGACTATAACGAACTTGTCCAGGTAAGGCTTGCACACTCGATTCATCAAGTCCATGAAAACCGCAGGTGCGTTTGTCAGCCCAAAAGGCATGACCAAGAACTCATAGTGTCCATAACGAGTTCTAAAAGTTGTTTTGGAGACGTCCTCCTCTCGGACTCTCAGCTGGTGAAATCCCGATCTCAAATCAATCTTTGAATAGTAGCTCGACCCTTGCAGCTGGTCAAACAAGTCGTCAATACGTGGTAGAGGATAACGATTCTTCACCGTCACCTTGTTGAGTTCACGATAGTCGATACACATTCTAAAGGTACCGTCCTTCTTCTTCACAAATAGCACTGGAGCTCCCCAGGGCGATGAGCTAGGACGAATAAAACCCTTATCCAAGAGTTCTTGTAGTTGCGTAGAGAGTTCTTCCAACTCTGATGGGGCTAAACGATAAGGTGCACGAGCTATAGGCGCAGCTCCAGGAGCTAGTTCAATCTGAAACTCGACTTGGCGATGAGGTGGAAGACCAGGTAATTCCTCAGGAAAGACCTCAGGATAGTCGCGTACAACTGGAAAATCTTCTATCTTCTTCTCTTTCTTTGAGGTGTCAGTAACGAGAGCCAAAATGGCAGTGTGGCCCTTTCTCAAGCACTTCTGGGCCTTAAGGAGAGAGATGATGTTCTCAACAGCACCCCTCTTGTTGCCACGAATCATGAGAGGTTCACTACCGGAACCTGGAATACGGACAACCTTCTCGTTGCAAAGAATCTCTGCTCGGTGTTGGGATAACCAATCCATCCCAATAACAATGTCGAAACTACCCAGAATGATAGGAAGGAGGTCGATAGAGAAAGTGTGACCAGTAGGAACAATGTTACAACCCTTGACTACGTGTGTGACCTCGAAACTTTTACCATTAGCTAACTCTACCGTGTGCTTGGTGTTCAATAGTGCTGGGGTCTGTTTAAGCATTGACTAACTTTTAGGGACACGTAGCTAGTATCAGCACCCGAATCAAATAGAACAGAGACAAAGAAACTGTCTGGTAGGAACTTACCCGTCATCATTATGGTCTCCGTTATTGCTCCCGTTGCCCTAGTTGCTGTTGTTGTCACGCTTCTGCCTCATCTGCGGACAGTTCCTCTTGAGATGGTCTTCAGCCCCACAACGGAAACACCCGTTTTTTGCTTCCCTGCTGCTGCTGACGATTCTGATTTGCAGGCCGTGAGCTCCTATAATCCTTGGCTTCATGTCCCATCTTGAGACACCTCTGACAACGTCCCTTGTTGCACTGACCACTGTGGTACCTGTTGCATTTATTGCACTTTGGGTGGTGTCCGTGATATCCACCCTGTCCTTGACTACCAGAAGATTGCTGACCAGGACTCTGGTAGTCATCAATCTTTCGCTGCTGCGCCTGGGGCTGAACTGCAGTCGAACTCTTACTGGAGGCTCCATCCCATTTTCGTTTGTTGTCGCTGGGAGTATCAGAAGTAGTAGCACTAATACGCCTTGGTAACCTGTCCTGCTCCACCGCCCGATCAGTGAGACGATGAGCCAATTGAACAACTTGCTGAATGGTGGCGAGGTTAGCCGAAGTCACATGACTTTGGATTTCTGGCACTAAGCCCTTAAGGTATAGTTCGATATGCTTAATTGGAGGGTCCACCATAGTAGGACACAAGATGGATAGCTCATTAGATCGCTTCGTATACGCCTCTATCTCTGACCCCGTCATCTTCAGGTTAAAGAACTCCACTTCCAGCTTGTGGATATCATCACGGTTACAGTGTTCTCGCTTAATAAGTTCCTTGAAGTCGTTCCATGGGGTGGCATTAGCGGCTGCCAGCCCTTACACTTGAACTTGCGCGTTCCACCAAGTCAACGCAACGCCTTCGAGTGTACCAGCGGCATACTTCACCCTACGAGCCTCAGGGCATTCACATATATCGAAGACTGACTCGAGCTTCTCGAACCAGTGGAGGAGGCCTACAGCTCCTTCAGTGCCATTGAAAGTAGTAGATCAGTAATCCATAAAGGTTTTGAATGTACACACAGGAGGTTGTGTAGGTTGACCTCCTGCTTGTGTAGCTGCAAGTGCCACAGCAACTTGTTTGTTAATCAGAGCCGTCAACTGGGCTTGTGTCATGTTAACATGTCCAGACATGATCTTCACATCAAGGGAAACACGAGTGAGAAGGGTTTGCGAAAGTGCGATGACAGAAGAGAGTAAGCACGCATGTGTTCTCATACTATAGTTGCTACGTTTGTCTAGGCATACCATGAGCAAAGTTCTATGTAATCTAGCAAGTAGGCAATAAAACACAAACCATATCACCTAGAATGTCGAGCCTTACATGTGGAGTGGAGCGTCGTTGTGGACCGTTGAGCACCGTACAGGTTATAGTCTGGTTTTAACAAAAACGTTTTCCCTTTATTAAAACCAAGTTCTCTATAACCAATGGCTCTGATACCAATCTGTCAAACCCCCAAAATCCACCTGCGGATTACCACCGCTTGGAGGCGTGACTGACCAGGATCCAGCCACCAATCATATTGAACATGCAAGTTATAGTTATAAAAGTTTAACCAATACAATTGGTGTCCAAACAAAACATAGTTTAAGTTGCAAAGCGGAAGCATAATGTTTAAAACCAAAACATAAGTTTAATTGTTTCAAAGTTTAACATGGCACACAGCCGCCCATGTCCCACAACGACTCTCTTCCATGCAAGCTCCAGCTAAGCACCTATTGACCTGCAAAGCATGTAGTAACGAGTCAACAACAAGTTGAGTGAGTTCACTGTTGGGTGTTTGTTTTAAGTTATCTCAAAAACAGTTTCCTTTAACTGGCATCCTGTCGTGGGGGTTACCCCATAGTTGAAAACATGATTTGTTTAACCCATTTGTTCTGGCTATCCAGCCGTGGGGGCTACCCCATGTTAGTTATCTGGCATTTCGGCCGTGGGGGCTACCCCATGTATACACTAGACTCGTTACCATATCGACTGCTAACTGTAGTCATGTTTATGTGCCCTGAACTGTCAATGTCTATCATCATTGACGTGCCATAGTCCATTAGTTCACGCCCGTCCTCTGCAGCATGGTGTGAGGTTTGTCAAACCTAAATAGCGCTATCTAACTAATGACCCGCTCGCCATTGGCCTCGGCGATTAAGTCGATACAAAAGGAGGGACTTCGTGGTAGAGTTTTGGTCTAGTACGAGTTATCTGTCCATGAGGACGAGGAATTATATTCCTGAGCCAATACTGTCCTACCCAAGAGAGGACGAGGAATCCATGTTCCTTAACCCCATTCCCAACCCCTGGGAATCCCATGCTTTGTAGAGGGTGTGAACTCACCTTGGTTTGCTCGGCAGATACACAGAAAAGTCAATCAAGCTATGTTGTGGTCAACCACGTCCTAACATAGTTGTACCACACAAGTCAGGTTCGTATTTAGGTAGTGCACGTATGTTCTACACGCATTGTACACAAGTAACGATCATGGCCTACATGTCTAGCATGGCAGTTCAACAACAGTTCGTAACAAGTTCCATAGTAACGTTCACGTAACAACAAGTGTGCGGCCTAACTACTTAGGCCCATAACAGTGTGCAAGTCCAACATTATGTACGGGTGTTATGGTCTCGAGTCGAGACTAGAGATCTCGAGTCGAGACTGTGTGGTCTCGAGTTACACATGTACTAGTCGAGACTAGACGGTCTCGAGTCGCAACCAGACTCGCAACCGTGGTCTCGAGTTATGCTGCCTGTGCGCTGATAATGTGGTCTCGAGTCGAGACTAGAGGTTCTCGACTCGCAACCTGTGTCGCAACCGTGGATCTCGAGTTGTCGTCTACCTGGTCTCGAGTCGAGACTAAGGGTTTCGACTCCCAGCACCTGCTGATTTGCACACTGTACTAACCAATGGAATTTCTATTTCATGATATGGTGTACTAGCCAATGAGAATGCACAAACATGTTTCTTTGTCTAATAACTAACCAAAATGGATCAAACCAGCATTTTTCAAATGTTCATAACATGTTCATATCATATTCAAACCACATTCAACAAGTTCTTCATCTAGGGTTTTCATCACTTTACAACCATGATCATTTAAATCTTAGTTCTAGCATGTGTTTAATTCAAAACAAGAACATGTATTCATATGATCTATATGTCACGACAACTTTGCATATTATATCAAACAACTTTTGTCTTATAACCCCTAACATAAATCGGATGATCATAAGCTTTCCATACATTCATCATTCAAATATCTTATTACTCATTATCATACAAAAATCTATACTTATTACTAAAGATATCATGTTCATCATAGGTGTTGTAACTATGCATGCCTCCTTAGTGAATCAAGAACCCATTAATTCACACAACACATTCTTCATTCTCGAATAATAGTTACAACGCACTTTAACACTTAATCAACACTCAAATCATGTATATACATATGTTTGTAAGGGAATCACTAACTGGTTCAAGTATGGGTTCAAAGGTGTGAAGTAGTAACGAATGAAGCTTCCAAGTGGGTGTGTGCGAGCCGATCCGAGAGCTCCTTGTGATCGCCGGTTTGATCCGAGAAGAAGGAGATAAGAGGTGATATTTGATCTCTAGGGTTTAAGGTTTTCTAGAGAGAGAGTGTAGAAGGGAGTGTGTGTGAGAGTGAATGTAGGTTTTGGGTTTTATACAAGGGGGTGCACTCTAAGTGGATTTCGGATGGTTTGAAGGGAGTGCATGGCCCAACCGGCCCAACTGTTTTACTGTTCACTCGAGACCAAGCGGTCTCGAGTCAGGTCCTTGTGTCTCGGTTCATATAATCATATGCATACATACAAGCATAACACATAATCACATAACATTCACTTATAACATTCATTAAACCAACATGTTAACTAGTCACATAACGTTCAAGCATGCTACATCGAGATACAAAGAAAGGTTCTAATTCCTGAGTTGTCACATTCTACGAGGATTTGGATAACAAAAATTTGGATCACATAAAAAAAAGAACACATAAGCACATAATTGTTTAATTTGGCCTTAAATTTGTTATCTTTGGACGCGGATACTTAAAGCACACCAGGAATCCAATCCGTTGATTTCATTTGGCACTTTAAATCATTTTTCAAGAATCTATCTATGACGATAGGATGATCTTCCAAAAATTCGATTTTGTTTTCAAAGAAACATAATATTCGAATTAAGGTACAAAACAATTTTAGGATTTTACGGAAATACCCTTTGGTACCCTATTATGGATTTATAGTGGTACTTTTGGGTATTCGTCCAGAATCGTAACTTGCGCCTTGTACTTCGTTTCCTTGGAAGAAACGGGTAATTAGGATTTTCGTGGAAAACGCAAGAGATAATAAAATGGAAGAATTTTAGGGGTAGTCTGTTCTTCAAGGAATACGGCTCCTTGATTGTCGGTATTGTAGGGGATACGTTGTTTATACATGCCATCACATTTGTACATTATAATGTGAAATAAAAAGATTTATTTATAAACAACAACAACTGTTTCATGGACCTTGACAACAAAAGGAAATAATACATAAGGCTTGATTATTTCTAAGCAACATTGTATTTTAGTTGGTCCGATGCTCATCCCTACGCTGGATTCGCATTAGCAATCTTTGGGCAATTTCTTCGGAAATGGCCCATCTCGCCACAGTTGAAGCAAGGACCTGGTGGAAAACGAGCTTGAGCAGGATTTACTTGAGGTTGGTTTGGATCACCTTGGTTTGGGGTAAATCGACAAGCATTTACCAGGTGACCGAGTCGCCCACATGATGCACATAAACGACACTGTAGGTGAGCTAAGTGATGTGCATTACATTTGTTGCATATCGGTGCAGTACCGGCATAAGGTTTCCTTGCAGGAGGTTGAGTTGGTTGGTTGCGGGTGTTTTGGTTGGGTTGAGCAACAATCGCACAATTCTGCGAAGCCTTACGTTTCTTAGAAGGTTCGGTTTTGCTTTCCTTGGTTTCCTCCTGAACATTAGCTACTTGTTTCTTGTCGCCTTTCCGAAAAAGTTTGCCCTTTCTGATCTGAGATTCGGTTAGGGTAGCAGATAATTCAATGGCTTGTCTAACTGTGGTAGGATTACTACCAGTAACAATGTCCTGAACTGGGTCAGGGAGACCATCAATGTATTTTTCGATCGCCTTATCCAAAGGCGTAACCATGGTAGGACACAACAGGCTCAGCTCCTCATATCGATCAGTGTAGGCTCGATGTTCACCGTTGTTTTGCTTAAGATCGTTGAATTCCCTTTCCAAAGCCCTAAGTTCATGACGAGGACAGAACTCCTTCATCATCAGAGCTCGAAGCTCTTCCCATGTTTGAGCCAGTGCCACATCGGCACCCCTATCTCTCATCACACCATTCCACCATGTCAAAGCCCGTTTCTCAAAGACACCAGATGCGAAATCTACCTTTCGCTCATTTGGGCATTGAACATGCCTGAAGGTGCTCTCTAGACTCTCGAACCATTGCAGAAGTGCAGTCGCTCCTTGAGACCCAGAAAACTTTGATGGCTTAGCCGAGTTGAACGTCTTGAAGTTGCTGGGGGCATTATTGTTGTTGAGGGCTTGGCTACATTGAGCAACAATGTTCGGGATTGCAGCAGTCATTTGCTGTGTAATGACAGCTACCAGCTCCTCAATAGATACCTGATTTTCGCGTCGTGGAGGCATTCTAAAAGGGGAAACAAGAGAGAAAACAAATGAAATGGCATTGGGTAAGAATAGGATGTTACAATTACCGACCAAAATCATGGGTGATGGTCATTTGTTTGAGCCACGAAGCA
The DNA here is from genome assembly GCA_030545235.1 of Helianthus tuberosus. Taxonomy (NCBI): domain Eukaryota; kingdom Viridiplantae; phylum Streptophyta; class Magnoliopsida; order Asterales; family Asteraceae; genus Helianthus; species Helianthus tuberosus. The sequence continues at coordinate 130,524,148 of CM060397.1, read as the reverse complement.
AACAAACAACACAAAGGCTGAGTCAAAGCAAATAGATCCTCATAATGTATCGCGAAGACATGCTCGCCTATAAGTGGACACTCACCCCAAGAGTTCCCAGGTAAGAGTGACTGGTCCGATTATGTGGATTTGTACGAACACTCTAGCCTTAGACAGAAAACCCAGGGTACAGGCATTCACTCTTCCAGTTTGCACGTGTTCACACTATTTAGGACCCAAAACTTTGACGAGAGTTTTGAAAATTCAAAGGGGTTCAAAACCTTATAACAGAGGGTTCAAAACCTAGTAATCAATCATCCTAGAACATATGATTAGTTTTCAAAGCGGTTTTGAAATTTATGTTCTTGTTGTGGTCGTCGCCTAAGGATAGGTGACGGTATTGTTTTATGACTAAACGCAAGTAAACTCCCGTAGGGTCCTAGGAAGGTTATAAACTAGGTCAAAGTATTACTAATAACCTAATTCCCTATAACCATTGGCTCTGATACCATCTTTTCTGTCACACCCCGACCACGTAAAACAACGAAACATGGCGGAAACGTCGGGGAGTGTTGTAACAGAATTAATTGTTTCACAACCATGGAAATTAAAGTTTCATTTTATTCATCAAACAAGCGAGTTACATGGTCTTTAAACAAGAAATAAAGAGCACATAACATAAAGTAACTAATTCTTGTCTCGTTTTAAGTCACTAAGGCACAGGTCCGCCTAAGTATGTCTCGATAAGTCCTATGCATCAACTCCTGAAAACACATGTGAAAATAGGTACGTCAGCATAAAAATGCCTGTGAGATACATAGGTTTCATGACTTGTAAGTTTAGAAAGAGTAGTTTAATAAAGTTTAGTCATGAACCTTGTAAATTGATTTGTTTTGTAAATCATTTGAAAAACAATAAGTTCAGATGATATGTATAAATAAGAGAATAATGTATGGTTAAATGAATAACCATGTAAAACGAGTTTGTATAAGATAAGTTGTTTGTAAAACAATGTCTTGTGAAAAGTATGTTATTTGTATAAAATGTTATATGTCTTAAATTGAAATGATTCAAATAACGCTACGATATGTAATACCATACAAACACTTATATATAGGAAGTACCAGCGACGTATCCACCATGCTTGTATCATATTACACACGCCTCGTTACTTAAATCACTTACTCAAACCAAAGCATCAAGATGTAATGTTTAACAATTGTAGAAATGTTTAGGTATAGTCAAATGTCTATTGTCAAATGGTTCACATGGTTCAATAGATACAAATGGTTCACATAATGTAATATAATGTGTTCATATGCTGGATGAGCATATGCAACAAAATGTAATGTAAAACAATGTACTAAGTATGCACACAATGGACATACATAGCATGAAATGTAATGTAAAACAACGTACTAAGTATGCACACAATGGACATACATAGCATAAAATGTAATGTAAAACGATGTACTAATAGTGTACTAATGAACATAACAAGCATATGATATGAAAACAAAGAAACACGAAAGTAACAAGTAGGCACATGTGTTTTACCCCAAAAGAGTTTGAAAACAATAAAAGAGGGGTCTATGTACTCACTTGAGATTGCTTAGAAGTCCTAGGATAACCACCAAGCAAGCTAGAAGATCACGGAATCAAACGGTACCTAATATAGGTAACTACATTAATAAACCTGACCTAAATCGGAGGATCGGATAGAATGAGGGCTCGTAAACCAAATGAGTATGGGAACTCATGTAATATGGTTTAACAAAGCCTACATACTAAAATGAAACCTAACCTAAGTGCTTACGACCCATTACGACCTGTTTAGGTAGCTTATGCTACTATAACGCGTCGTTCGCGCGAAACGCGTTCGGATCGCCTAACTAGTCTTATGATAGGTAAAATATGGCTTAACATGTCTAATATTGTTGCCGAATCAGTTTAGATGTCAAAAGTTATGTTACATATGCTTAAAATGAATTTTGTAGCAAAAAGGGTATTTTGGTAATTTACCTAAGGCATATAAACTACCTATCATACAACTAACTAAACGTCGTGACCATAAGGTATAACCTCGGAAGGTTATACAACTATGGTCACCTAATGTGTTTGGTCGAATCCTAATGATCGACCTAACGGGTCGGGTTCGAAAGTATAAGCGATTGATTAGATCGCGTACCTTTACGACCCTAGACAAGCACAAAACTAAAAGTGACTAGCTAAGCACGTTAAAACATGCTTAACTAAGTTAGAAAATAAGTTTGGTATCAAAACAAACGGTTTTGATACCCATAAGTAGTTTGGTTACAAAATACGCAAGAATACGTATTCTGGCCGAAACTACGACTCGTCACTGAGCCTAGATAACGTGGTAATCAGTAGGTATAGTCACTAGGGACTATACCCATCGTGATTACGCTCACGGTATGAAGTTCAATCGAACTTCGTGTTGACCATAAACTGGTCAATGCAGAAAGTCAAACGCAGTTTGACTTAACGCTAAAACGAATGGAAAAGAACGAAAGAACACTTACAACGGGTCCCCGCAAGTTTAATTTCCAAGTAATCTCAAGTAGGAAGTGTATAAACACAACCACTTAGAGAAAAACTCAGATTTCAAGTGGGTTTTACAATGGGGATGGAGGGGTATTTATAGAATTCCTTGAACTGTTAAGATCGCTCCTCGTAAACCGTGCTTCAATCTAGGCCGTACACATCAAGCCCATGGTTTTATAAAACCATTTGAGCCCATGGTATTGCCCAAAACCAGGTGCAAGTGGTTTAAGAGTGCTTAACAGCTTTAACCAGCTATTAGGAAGTTTCTGATGTTCTGGGGACTCCTTACGGACCGTAAGGGTGAGGGCTTACGGTCCGTAAGCCATCAACTTTGGCAGATTGACAGTTTTGGTCCCTCTGGTGTTTAGAGCTATTTCCGACATGTTTAAGGCCCGTTAACCCCATTTCAAAGCTCTAAAATGAAGTTAAAGTATAGGGAACTTAAAATGTGCTCAAAAATATCTCGGATGTCGGTTCGTTTGGTCGTACGGTCGCGATGTTCGCTTAATTACGATGGAATGCGCATAAGCGCGAAAAACAGTCCAAATTGCGTGACAAATGAATTTTTCTTATGCCAAACACTAAAATAAAATATTTTAGTGCTTACATAAATTTTTGGATGTCCGGATGTATTTAGAACGTAAGTTATGCGCGAAAATGCAAACTTATGCACTTTTTGACGCTTTTAGTCCCTGAATGACCCAAAAGTTTATTTTAGCACACCGAACCCCTCAAAGCCTATTTCTAAGCTATGTAGAGGATATTTATGGTATGTTTAACTTATGATCTTTTTCCGGAATGTCTGTTACAGTTCAAATTGGCATACTTTCGAAGTTTGTCAACTTTAGTCCCTACAAGCGAATAGACTTGATTTTGCCATACCAAAGCCTTCAAAACTTATTTCTAAGTTATGTAAAGGTTATTTAAGGTATGTTAAGCCTATGTCACTGTTCCGGAGTGTTTGTTGCATTAAACTGGTTATATTTACGCATCGGTGCGCGTATAACCTTCCAGAAAGCGATTTAGAGCCTGAAAGCGAACAAGAATTGATATGTGCAAACGATACACATATTTATACAAATCCCAAGTATGAAATACAATGTTTCATTGGTTTGGTATTTGTTTGATGGTTGAAGTGACACAGGTGTCATAAAGCCCAATGAGCTTCTGTGTTAATTACTTCCAAATAACCTTATTCAACATTTACCGATTACATGGTGTATTAAGGAAATCTATTTCATCAATCCATTATTGAATAAAAGCACATGTAATTATAACAATTATCATGGGTGGCATATTACCATTATTCTAACAATCCTTAGTCAATGAACAGATAACAAATAAATCATGCAATTAACACCCCAAGTCTAACTACAAAATACTTCTAAATATTCAACAAATCGTAATCGGATATTCAGGAAAATAACCATCCAGTTCGATGACAACATATATTAATTTAATCAACTATACAACTTGTTTCAATAATCTGATTACTTCAATACCTCTAATCCTAGCAATCAAAGCAATCATGCACAGAAATCATATTACGTACACATTATATAGCATGCAAGTATACATGAACGGAATTAACACTTATCAATTAAAGATTCACCCAACATGAATTTACTAACCACTTAGTGTCTCGATGAACAGGGGGTGTCTCCTGCCGCACACAGCTTGGAATAGATGGGGTTTGTTTTAGTTTTAAGCTATTATCATGAGAGTATAATACGTATATAAGTTAGCTAAGGTTTTGGGGGCGGTTATTCCTTTAGCCGATAATGGGCTCAAGCCCATCTACTTGAGCCATCGTACAAGCATAAGGTAAATGGATTTATTCTATTGGTTCTTAATTAAATGTAATTGGATTATAGATTGGATTATAGATTGAACCACATGCTTTGAGTAAATTAAATAACCACTTAATGGGTTTATTAACTTGTAATGGACATAAGAATTGGACGTTACATACAACCGGGTTAGTCTAATGAGCTCATTTTGATCTAATTAGTTTTATTGGGTTACAAGGGTTTAGGGTACGGCCCGCTCGAACAAGTAACCCTAAGAAGTGGCCCAATACAATTGCGGCCCAAAAACACTAACGTGTTTATTTAACGAAGTTATCATACTTAGTTAACAGAATCGCACGAGTACGGACATGTAACATTAAGAAACAACAAGGAGTTGAGATCACAAGATTTAAACGTAACTAACCTTGAAAGTTCGGGTTGTCACATCATCCCCAACTTGAAAGAAATTTCGTCCCAAAATTTGGTACGTGGTCACTGAGGAAGCTAGTTAGGTTTGCGTGGTTTCCTGGGGTGTCACATCATCCCCCCGTTGGTTTGGAATTTCGTCCTGAAATTCCGCAGTAGCTTCGGCCTCATCAGTGGTTGCATTCTTCTCAAACAAATGGGGATGCTTGTGTTTCATTTGGTTTTCTCGTTCCCAGGTGAACTCTGGGCCACGACGGGAGTTCCAATGAACTCGAACAAGGGGTATTCCGGTGCGCTTGAGAACCTTAACGTCTCGGTCTGTGATTTCTACTGGTTCCTCAACGAATCGCAACTGATCGTCGATCGTGAGCTCCTTCAAAGGAACTATAAGGGTCTCATCTGACAGACACTTCTTTAGATTTGACACATGAAATACGTTGTGAACTCCACTGAGCTCTTCAGGTAGATTCAATCTGTAGGCGACCTTGCCAATTCATTCAGATATCTCGAAAGGTCCGACATAACGCGGATTGAGCTTGCCTCGTTTACCAAAACGAACTACACCTTCCAAGGTGAGACTTTGAGTAGCACTCGATCCCCAACATGGAACTCGAGTGGTTTCCTGCACTTATCAGCGTAGCTTTTCTGACGGTCACGAGCTGCCGCCATTCGTTGTCGTATCTGAGCAATCTTCTTAGTTGTGTCTACCACAAGTTCTGGGCCTGTGATTTGGCTGTCACCAACTTCTGTCCAGTAAAGAGGTGATCGGCATTTACGTCCGTATAATGCCTCGAACGGAGTGGCCTGGATACTGGTGTGGTAGCTGTTATTATACGAAAATTCCACTAAAGGTAGATGTCGTTCCTAGCCGTTACCAAAATCAATCACACATGCCCTAAGCATGTCTTCAAGGGTTTGGATGGTGCGTTCAGAATGCCCATCCGTTTGCAGGTGATATGTTGTGCTCATGTCTAATCGAGAGCCAAAAGACTTGTGCATCGCTTGCCACAATTCAGAGGTAAAATGCGCGTCACGATCAGATATGATAGAGGTTGGCACTCCGTGCCTCGAAACCACTTCCTTTGAGTCAACGTCTCCTAAAGTAGAGAACTTGTCTGTTTCTTTGATAGCCAAAAAGTGTGCAGACTTAGTCAATCGATCCACTATCACCCAAATAGTGTCATTTCTGCGTTGAGATCTTGGCAGGCCAGTAATGAAATCCATGGAAATTTGTTCCCATTTCCATGTCGGGATCTCTGGTTGTTGAAGTAGGCCTGATGGTTTCTGATATTCAATCTTGACTCTCGCACAAGTCAAACATTTGCTGACGTAAGTTGCTATGTTGGGTTTCATGCTAGGCCACCAGTATGTAGTCTTTGGGTCGTGGTACATCTTATCCGAACCAGGATGTACTGAGTAACGAGACTTATATGCTACATCCATCATAAGCTCGCGTAAATTTCCATAAAGTGGGACCCCAAATGCGCCCTGTTACGTAGTAGGCGCCGTCTTCCTTTTGTTTTAACCGTTTCCTCGATCCTCGCAGAGACTCCGCCCTGATGTTCTCTGCTTTCAACACTTTAACTTGAGCATCTTGTATCTGAGTAGGAAGACTAGATTGGATGGTCAGTTGTAACGCACGCACTCGCTTAGGTGTAGTATCCTTTCGACTGAGGGCGTCAGCCACAACATTGGCCTTGCCCGGATGGTACTTGATCGCGCATTCGTAGTCATTCAAGAGCTCGACCCATTGACATTATCGCATGTTTAACTCCTTTTGCTTGAAGATATGCTCGAGACTCCTGTGAGTAAATGGTGCACTTGGTAGCGTGCAGGTAATGTCTCCATATCTTAAGTGCGAAAACAAAAGCTCCCAGTTCCAGATCGTGTGTAGTGTAATTTTCTTTCGTGAACTTTAAGTTGCCGCGATGCATAAGCAATGACCTTGTCACGTTGCATCAACACACAACCAAGTCCTTGGATGGACGCGTCGCAATAAACCACAAAATAGTTTGTGCCTTCAGGCAATGAGAGAATTGGTGCGGTACAAAGTCTATATTCTATGTGCTGAAAGGCAAATTCATGTGCATCACCCCAACGATAGGTGATACCCTTCTGAGTTAGCTAGGTGAGAGGTTGCGTAATCTTTGAGAAATCCTTGATGAACCTTCTGTAGTAGCCCGCCAAACCCAAGAATTGGCGGATTTCTGTTGGTGTATGGGGTGCAGGCCAGTTCTTGATCGAGTCTACCTTGGATGTCACACCCCGACCGCGTAGAACAACGAACCGCGGCGGAAACGCCGGGGAGTGATCGCGACAGAATTAATTGTTTCAAATCCATGGCAAACAAAGTTGTATTTTATTTATTAAACAAGAGTCACATTGTCTTAACACAGGAAATACAGAGTTCAGAACATAATTAAACATAGTCTATCATCTTTTAAAGTCTCTAAGGCACAGGTCCGCCCTAGTATCATGATCAACTTCCTATGGAAAAGCACCTGAAAACACATGTGAAAATAGGTACGTCAGCATAAAAATGCCTGTGAGATACATAGGTTTGTGAAAATAAGATTCATGACTTATGTTTAAGAAAAAAATTTAGTCATGAACCTTGTAATTTGTTTTGTCTTGTAAATCATTTGAAAACAATAAGATCAGATGATATGTATAAGTAAATGTCAGGTTAAATAAATATCCATGTAAAAAGATGTGTTTGTATAAGATAAGTTGTTTGTAAATCAATGTCTTGTGAAAAGTATGTTATTTGTATAAAATGTTCTATGTCTCAAACTGAAATGATTCAAATAACGTTACGCCATATAATACCATACAAACACTTATATATAGGAAGTACCAGCGGCGTATCCACCATGCTTGTATCATATTACACACGCATCGTTACTTAATCACTTAATCAAACCAAACCAATCAATGTAAGAAGTCTATGTTTAACCAAAATGTCAAATGTATTGAATAATATGTCAAAGTGTTTATGTCAAGATGTAAATCATGTCAAATGTCTATGTCAAAATGTCATGTCAAATGTCTATGTCAAAATATCCATGTCAAATGTCTATGTCAAAATGTCATGTATGGCAAGTGAAATGTCTCAACTAAACCATATGCACAAAAACAAAGTATTGAAGTAAAACTTGGTTTAAATCAAAGCTATGTTTTTGTGTAAATGCATGCAACTATTTAATATGAACATTTATGCGGTATTGTGAAAATGCATACATCCAAGCCTGGCGACTGTGGTGATAAAACCCTTTAAACAAATTAAAGGTCTATCTGTCTTAATGTCAACGAATTCGGTCATTCCTTTCTGTCCCCTTACCCTGGGATGTCCGGAACGGGAGTTGTCAATTCCTATGGTACCACTACCTACTAACGAACGGCGTAGCTAATGTTAATGGATATATTGTCCCATGTAAACAAACCAAATGTCATAACAAAATGTGAGCATGTGAAAACGATGCACTAAGTATGTAATCAAATGAACATACATAGCGTGAAATGTCATGTAAAACGATGTACTAAGTAATGCACACAATGGGCATACCTAGCATGAAATGTAATGAAATCATGTACTATAATGTACTAACGAACATAGCAGTATATGATGTGAAAACTGGAAAGCAGGAAAGTAACAAGTAGGCACATGTGTTCCACCCCAAAACAGTTTGGAAAACAGTAAAAGAGGGGGGTTCTATGTACTCACTTGAGATTGCTCAGTTGTATAAAGATAACCACCAAGTAATGCTATAGATCTCGGAATATCAAACGGCACCTAATATAGGTAACTACATTAATAAACCGGACCTAAATCGGAAGACTGGGTAGCATTAGGGTTTGTAAACCAAATGAGTGTAGGAACTCACGTGATATGGTTTAACAAAGCCTACATGCTAAATGAAACTTAACATAATTGTTTACGACCCATTACGACCCGTTTAGGAAGCTTATGCTACTTTAACGTGTCGTGCGCGTGAAACGCGTTCGGACCGCCTAACTAGTCCTATGACAAGTATTATATGCCTAAACATGTTACATAATCAGTTACGTGACAAAAGTTTAGGTTACATATGCTTAATTACCAATTATGTATGAAAAGGGTATTCTGGTAATTTACCTAAGGCATATAAACTACCTATCATACAACTACTTAAACGATGTGACCATAGGGTATAACCTCGGAAGGTTATTCCCTACAATATGGTCACCTAATGTATTTGGTCGGATCCTAATGATCGACCAAACTGGGTCGGGTTCGAAAGTATAAGCGATTGTTTAGATCGCTTACCTTACGACCCTATATAAGCACTAAACTAAAAGTGACGAGTTAAGCATGTTAAAACATGCTTAACTAAGTTTAGAAAATAGGTTTGGTATCACAACAAACGGTTGTGATGCCTAAGAGTAGTTTGGTTACAAAATACCCAAGAATACGTATTCTGCCCGAAACTACGGCTCGTCACTGAGCCTAGATAACGTGGTAATCAGTAGGTATAGTCACTAGGGACTATAACCATCGTGATCACGCTCACGTTATGAAGTTCAAACGAACTTTGCATCGACCATAAACTGGTCAATGCAGAAAGTCAAACAAAGTTTGACTTTCGGACTCGAAAGCGATAAAAGAACGAAAGAATACTTACGAAGGGTCCCCGAAAGCTAACCCAGATCAAAATAGCTCAGGTATGAAACGAAGGTTCCAACTTAGAGCTCTCCTAATCAGATTTGTGGGTTTTTGGGGTTGAGTATGGATGGGTATTTATAGGATATGCACCACCGCTAGGATCGTTTCTTGGAAAAGGGGAAACGATCAAGGCCGTACACTTGTCGGAAAGTCATGGTGCCACATATGTTCCTAATCCTAGTGATTAAGCAAGTTGCAAACATGTGGTGGAGGATTAAAGTGGCTGCAACTTGTGATTAAACATTGAATCTGGCCCAGATCAGTCAGTCGCGTAGCGCGACAGGTGAGCCTTTAGGGCTCGCGCTACGCGACACCCTCACCTGATTCAGCAAGTTTCAAAAATTACACATTTGGTCCCTGCACGTGTTTCAAGGCATTTCCGACACTTCCAAGGCCCGTAAAGCCATCTTTAAGGCCCTAAAATGTTGTCTAAACATTGTGGACATGAAACATGTTCAAAAATATGTCGGATGATGGTTCGTTTGGTCGTACGAACGCGATGTTCGCTTAATTACGACGAAATGCGCATAAGCGCGAAAAACGATCCAAATGACGAAACGAATGGATTTTTCTTAAGGCGAACACTAAAATATAATGTAGTCATGCTTACATAAATTTTTGGATGTCCAGTTGTATTCAGAACGTAAGTTATGCGCGAAAATGCAAACTTGTGCACTTTTTAACACTTTTAGTCCCTGAATGTTCCAAAAGTTTATTTTAGCACACCGAACCCCTCAAAGCCTATTTCTAAGCTATGTCAAGGATATTTAAGGTGTGTTTAACTTATGGTCATGTTCCGGAATGTTCGTTACAGTTCAAATTGACCTACTTTCGCAGTTTGTCATATTTAGTCCCTGTAAGCGAATTAACTTGTTTTTGCCATACCAAAGCCTTCAAAACTTATTTCTAAGTTATGTAAAGGTTATTTAAGGTATGTTGAGTATATGTTGATGTTCCGGAGTATTTCTCGCATTAAACTGTGTACGTTTACGCACTAGTTTGCGTATAACTCTCCAGAAAGCGATGTAGAGTTTGAAATTACATAAAAGTCAAAATATGAAAAATGTAAAACACAATCAAACAAACATTGGGATCAAATAACATTGTTTTATTGATAACAGAACTGTTCATAGTGATTACAAGCACAGTTGTTACAGTCTCCCCTACTTGTGGAAATTTCGTCCCGAAATTTATTTAGAGGAAACTCGTGGAAAAAGATGTGGATATTTCGCCTTCATTTGATCTTCGCGTTCCCAAGTAAACTCAGGTCCACGCTTAGCTTCCCAGCGAACTTTGACCAAAGGAATGCGCTTGCGTTTAAGCCACTTGACTTCACGTTCCATGATTTCCACTGGTTTCTCAACAAATTTCAGTGTTTTGCCAACACGAATTTCGTCAAGCGGTATGGAGTAGTTCTCATCAGCTGTACATTTCTTGAGATTTGATATGTGAAAAGTTGGATGAACATTTCCAAGTTCAGGAGGTAACTCAAGTCTGTAGGCTACCTTTCCGATTCTTTCGACGATCTTGAATGGTCCAACGTATCTAGGTGCAAGTTTTCCTTTCTTTCCAAATCTGATCACACCTTTCCAAGGTGAGACCTTAAGTAATACTCGATCACCGACTTGGAATTCAAAGGCTTTGCGTTTTGGGTCCGCGTAAATCTTCTGACGGTTTCTAGCTGCCTGAAGGTTATCACGAACTTTCTTGACCTTGTCAGTTGTCTCTAAAATGAGGGCAGGTCCAGTAAGTTGAGCCTCGCCAATCTCATTCCAGCAGACTGGTGAACGACATTTTCGACCATAGAGAGCTTCGAAAGGAGCCATTTGGATGCTAGTGTGATAACTGTTGTTGTAGGAGAATTCAATCAATTTAAGATGTGAATCCCAGCTACCACCAAAATCGATCACACAAGCTCTAAGCATATCCTCCAGAGTCTGGATTGTTCTCTCAGATTGACCATCCGTTTGCGGATGATAAGCTGTGCTCAGATTAAGTTGGGTCCCCATGGCAGATTGCATGGTTCTCCAAAAGTGAGAAGTGAAACGAGCATCTCTGTCAGAAATGATGTTCAAAGGAACACCATGTCGAGCTACAATTTCATCCACATAGATTTGAGCAAGTCTGTCAGTAGGAAAATCCTCGCGGATTGGCAAGAAATGTGCTGACTTTGTAAGACGATCAACGACTACCCAGATGGCATCATGACCTTTCTTTGTGCGCGGGAGTTTGGTAACAAGATCCATAGTAATGTTTTCCCATTTCCAAACTGGGATCTCTGGTTGCTCCAATAAACCAGAAGGACGCTGATGTTCAGCCTTAACCTTTAGACAAGTAAGGCATTTGGATACGTATAAGGCAATGTCTTTCTTCATACCAGGCCACCAATAGTGAATACGAAGATCCTTATACATCTTATCTGAGCCCGGATGAATGGAATAACGAGACTTATGGGCTTCATCCATAAGCAAGGTACGAATATCATCCTGGCTTGGGACCCACAAACGGTCCATGAAGTAATATGATCCATTGTCCTTCAGTTCCAGAGCAGGTGTTATGTGATAAGGAAATTCCTTATCCATTAAACCTTGTGAAACACAAGATTGTTGGGCCTGAGAAATGCGGGCTTGAATATCGGATCGAGCTTGAATAACAGATTGAACACGTACACAATGAAGCTTAGTACGTTCTTTACGACTCAATGCGTCAGCTACGACATTCGCCTTACCAGGATGGTAGCGAATTTCGCAGTCGTAGTCGTTTAGTAGCTCAACCCAACGTCGTTGTCTCATGTTGAGTTCTTTCTGGTTGAAGATATGCTGAAGACTTTTGTGATCAGTGAAAACCACACATTTTGTACCGTACAAATAGTGTCTCCAGATCTTGAGAGCAAAGACAACTGCACCCAACTCAAGATCATGAGTGGTGTAGTTCTTCTCATGTATCTTCAATTGTCTTGATGCATAAGCTATGACTTTGTTCCTTTGCATAAGAACACAGCCAAGGCCCAATTTCGATGCATCACAATACACGACAAAATCATCATCACCCTCAGGTAATGATAGAACAGGCGCATCGCAAAGCTTCTGCTTCAGGTGTTGAAAAGCTTCCTCTTGTTTGATTCCCCAATAAAAGGGCATTTTCTTCTGAGTTAGAGCAGTTAGAGGAACTGCAATCTTAGAGAAGTTTTCAATGAAGCGGCGATAATAACCCGCTAGACCAAGAAAAGAACGAACTTCAGTAGGAGTAGTAGGTGTATCCCAATCCTTAATCGCACTGATCTTGGAGGGATCTACATGAACACCTCGTTCGTTGATAATGTGTCCCAAAAATTGAACTTCTTTAAGCCAAAATTCGCACTTGGAGAATTTGGCGAAAAGTTGCTCTTTCTTCAGGAGTTCCAGAGTAAGACGAAGATGCTGCTCGTGATCAGCTCGCGTCTTAGAGTAAATCAAGATGTCATCGATAAAAACAATGACGAACTGATCCAAATAAGGTTTGCAGACCCTATTCATTAAGTCCATGAAAACAGCAGGAGCATTAGTCAAACCGAATGGCATGACTGTGAATTCATAATGTCCATAACGAGTACGGAACGCTGTCTTCGGAATGTCTTCTTCTTGCACCCGAAGTTGATGATATCCAGATCGCAGATCAATCTTCGAAAAATAAGAAGCGCCTTGTAATTGATCAAAGAGATCGTCTATGCGAGGTAGAGGATATCGATTCTTGATGGTAAGCTTGTTAAGCTCACGATAATCGATACACATCCTAAAGGATCCATCCTTCTTCTTGACAAAAAGAACGGGAGCACCCCACGGTGAAAAACTAGGACGTATAAAACCTTTGTCAGAGAGCTCCTGAAGCTGTTTAGACAACTCTTGCATCTCAGACGGTGCAAGACGATATGGAGCTCTGGCAATGGGATTTGCACCAGGTACGAGATCAATGCGGAACTCGACTTGGCGTGCTGGAGGTAGACCAGGTAAATCTTCAGGGAACACTTCAGAATAATCCCGAACGACAGGAATATCTGAAATAGACTTACCCTTGCCTTTATCTTCTGTAACATGTGCTAAGAAAGCCACATAGTTCTTCTGTAGATACTTCCGAGCTTTAAAACAAGACATGAGTCTGAGACCACCGATAGGCTTCTCACCTTGAACTTGCAGGATCTCGCCTGTCGAAAGCGGCACACGAACAATCTTCTTAGAACAAACTATCTCTGCGTGATGCTTGGATAACCAATCCATTCCCACAATAACGTCGAAGCTTCCAAGTTGCATAGGCGCGAGGTCAATAGGAAAAAGATGGTCGTTAAGATTCAACTGGCAGTTGTGAAGAACAGAATCAAGAATAATGGGTTCACCACTAGCAACCTCTACTGTCAAAGATTTGCCTAGTTTCGTTCTAGACACTCGAAGCATTTGCTCAAAAGACAAAGACACGAAACTCTTATCGGCACCGGAATCGAAAAGAACAGATGCAGGCTGATTATTAATAAAGAACGTACCGTTCACCACATTATCGTCAGCCTGTGCCTCTTGGGCATTCATGTTAAAAACTCGGCCTCGAGCCGGAGCCGGATTCTGGTTCTGGTTCTGGTTCTGGTTGACTAGTCTTGGGCACCGGTTCCTGTAGTGGGTCAGATCCCCACAATTGTAACAGGCACCTGGTGGGTATTGTGGTCGTGCAGCTTGACCCTGTTGCTGAGCAGGAGGCTGTGCAACTTGTTGAGCCGGGTTCTGAACCGCGGGATTCTGAGCAGATCGACAAACATTGGCGAGATGGCCTGATTTCCCACAGTTAGTACAGAAACGGCATGGAAAATGCGGCTGGTGGTGACTGTTGCATCTATTGCACAAAGGTGCATTCCCTGAATAGGGTTTCTTCGCTGGAGGCTGTGCAGGTTGGTTGGGAGCTACCTGGTTAGCTTGAGCAGTGATAGCAAAATTTTGGGAAGCCTTTCGCTTCTTTGCCCTTTTTGAAGAACCAGAGTTCTTTCCATTCAAGTTTTGACCTTTCTTGCTATCTTCCTTGTCACCCGACTGCTTCTTGCCCTTGTCACCCTTCCGATGTAACTTGTTCTTCCGGATCTGCGACTCAGTCAATGTCGCAGATAACTCGATCGCCTGACGAAGTGTGGCAGGGTTACTACCAGTAAGAATGTCTTGTACTGAGTCAGGTAGACCATCGATGTATCTCTCGATAGCCTTGTCGAGTGGGGTGACCATTGTCGGGCAAAGCAAACTCAACTCTTCAAACCGATCAGTATAAGCCCTGTGTTCGCCACTATCTTGCTTCAAAACATCAAACTCCTTCTCCAACGCTCGCTGTTCATGACGAGGACAAAATTCCCTCATCATAAGGGCTCTAAGTTCAGCCCATGTCTGTGCGAGAGCAACTTCAGCACCCTGGTCTCTCATAACCCCGTTCCACCATGTCAAAGCCCTCTTCTGAAATACACTCGAGGAGACTCGACCTTGCGATTATCCGGACACTGCACATGGCGAAAAGTATTCTCTATGCTCTCAAACCACTGAAGAAGCCCGGTTGCTCCTTCAGAACCACTAAACTTGAGTGGTTTAGCCTGGTTAAAATCCTTGTACTTGCATGGAACATTGTTGTTGTTGTTGGCCTGGTTCCACAGAGCAAAGAGATTTGGAAATTGAGCAGCCATCTGCTCTGAAATGATTTCTGCCAGTTCGGCAGTTGCAATCGGATTTTCGCGTCGAGGAGGCATTCTAAAAGAGGAAACATGAAAAGAAACGAGTGAGATGATTGGATGAAAAGAATGAGATGAAACAAAATCAACAAAAGCAAAGATGGTGGTCATTCGTCCGTATCACAAAGCAAACAAACGACACACAGTGACTAATCAAAGTAAATGGGTCAAAAATAATGTATAATGAAGACATGCTCGCCTATAAGTGAACACTCATCCCAAGAATTCCCAGGTAAGCACAACTGGTCTCTGCGTCTGGTTGAGATGTATACGAAGTGCTTGCCTAGACAGAAAACTCAGAATACAGGCATTCACCCTTCCAGTTTGCACACGTTCACATTATTTAAAACCCAAAACGTTTGACGGGATTTTTTTGAAAATTTGAAGGCACAAGGCCAAAAACCAAACTGAAAAGGGTTCAAAACCATATAACAGAGGGTTCAAAACCTTGTAAAAATTTATTTAAAAACAGATGATTGTTTTTCAAAAATTGTTTCGGAAAAATTTTGGTTCCTTGTTTTGTTAATCACCTAAGGATAGGTGATGTACATGTTTTAAGATCTAAACACAAGATAACTTGTGTTAGGTTCCTAGAAAAGTTATAGTCTAGGTCAAAGCATTACTAATAACCTAATTCCCTATAACCATTGGCTCTGATACCAACTCTTCTGTCACACCCCGACCGCGTAGAACAACGAACCGCGGCGGAAACGCCGGGGAGTGATCGCGACAGAATTAATTGTTTCAAATCCATGGCAAACAAAGTTGTATTTTATTTATTAAACAAGAGTCACATTGTCTTAACACAGGAAATACAGAGTTCAGAACATAATTAAACATAGTCTATCATCTTTTAAAGTCTCTAAGGCACAGGTCCGCCCTAGTATCATGATCAACTTCCTATGGAAAAGCACCTGAAAACACATGTGAAAATAGGTACGTCAGCATAAAAATGCCTGTGAGATACATAGGTTTGTGAAAATAAGATTCATGACTTATGTTTAAGAAAAAAATTTAGTCATGAACCTTGTAATTTGTTTTGTCTTGTAAATCATTTGAAAACAATAAGATCAGATGATATGTATAAGTAAATGTCAGGTTAAATAAATATCCATGTAAAAAGATGTGTTTGTATAAGATAAGTTGTTTGTAAATCAATGTCTTGTGAAAAGTATGTTATTTGTATAAAATGTTCTATGTCTCAAACTGAAATGATTCAAATAACGTTACGCCATATAATACCATACAAACACTTATATATAGGAAGTACCAGCGGCGTATCCACCATGCTTGTATCATATTACACACGCATCGTTACTTAATCACTTAATCAAACCAAACCAATCAATGTAAGAAGTCTATGTTTAACCAAAATGTCAAATGTATTGAATAATATGTCAAAGTGTTTATGTCAAGATGTAAATCATGTCAAATGTCTATGTCAAAATGTCATGTCAAATGTCTATGTCAAAATATCCATGTCAAATGTCTATGTCAAAATGTCATGTATGGCAAGTGAAATGTCTCAACTAAACCATATGCACAAAAACAAAGTATTGAAGTAAAACTTGGTTTAAATCAAAGCTATGTTTTTGTGTAAATGCATGCAACTATTTAATATGAACATTTATGCGGTATTGTGAAAATGCATACATCCAAGCCTGGCGACTGTGGTGATAAAACCCTTTAAACAAATTAAAGGTCTATCTGTCTTAATGTCAACGAATTCGGTCATTCCTTTCTGTCCCCTTACCCTGGGATGTCCGGAACGGGAGTTGTCAATTCCTATGGTACCACTACCTACTAACGAACGGCGTAGCTAATGTTAATGGATATATTGTCCCATGTAAACAAACCAAATGTCATAACAAAATGTGAGCATGTGAAAACGATGCACTAAGTATGTAATCAAATGAACATACATAGCGTGAAATGTCATGTAAAACGATGTACTAAGTAATGCACACAATGGGCATACCTAGCATGAAATGTAATGAAATCATGTACTATAATGTACTAACGAACATAGCAGTATATGATGTGAAAACTGGAAAGCAGGAAAGTAACAAGTAGGCACATGTGTTCCACCCCAAAACAGTTTGGAAAACAGTAAAAGAGGGGGGTTCTATGTACTCACTTGAGATTGCTCAGTTGTATAAAGATAACCACCAAGTAATGCTATAGATCTCGGAATATCAAACGGCACCTAATATAGGTAACTACATTAATAAACCGGACCTAAATCGGAAGACTGGGTAGCATTAGGGTTTGTAAACCAAATGAGTGTAGGAACTCACGTGATATG
The DNA here is from genome assembly GCA_030545235.1 of Helianthus tuberosus. Lineage (NCBI taxonomy): Eukaryota > Viridiplantae > Streptophyta > Magnoliopsida > Asterales > Asteraceae > Helianthus > Helianthus tuberosus. The sequence continues at coordinate 130,506,656 of CM060397.1, read as the reverse complement.
GTTTAACAAAGCCTACATGCTAAATGAAACTTAACATAATTGTTTACGACCCATTACGACCCGTTTAGGAAGCTTATGCTACTTTAACGTGTCGTGCGCGTGAAACGCGTTCGGACCGCCTAACTAGTCCTATGACAAGTATTATATGCCTAAACATGTTACATAATCAGTTACGTGACAAAAGTTTAGGTTACATATGCTTAATTACCAATTATGTATGAAAAGGGTATTCTGGTAATTTACCTAAGGCATATAAACTACCTATCATACAACTACTTAAACGATGTGACCATAGGGTATAACCTCGGAAGGTTATTCCCTACAATATGGTCACCTAATGTATTTGGTCGGATCCTAATGATCGACCAAACTGGGTCGGGTTCGAAAGTATAAGCGATTGTTTAGATCGCTTACCTTACGACCCTATATAAGCACTAAACTAAAAGTGACGAGTTAAGCATGTTAAAACATGCTTAACTAAGTTTAGAAAATAGGTTTGGTATCACAACAAACGGTTGTGATGCCTAAGAGTAGTTTGGTTACAAAATACCCAAGAATACGTATTCTGCCCGAAACTACGGCTCGTCACTGAGCCTAGATAACGTGGTAATCAGTAGGTATAGTCACTAGGGACTATAACCATCGTGATCACGCTCACGTTATGAAGTTCAAACGAACTTTGCATCGACCATAAACTGGTCAATGCAGAAAGTCAAACAAAGTTTGACTTTCGGACTCGAAAGCGATAAAAGAACGAAAGAATACTTACGAAGGGTCCCCGAAAGCTAACCCAGATCAAAATAGCTCAGGTATGAAACGAAGGTTCCAACTTAGAGCTCTCCTAATCAGATTTGTGGGTTTTTGGGGTTGAGTATGGATGGGTATTTATAGGATATGCACCACCGCTAGGATCGTTTCTTGGAAAAGGGGAAACGATCAAGGCCGTACACTTGTCGGAAAGTCATGGTGCCACATATGTTCCTAATCCTAGTGATTAAGCAAGTTGCAAACATGTGGTGGAGGATTAAAGTGGCTGCAACTTGTGATTAAACATTGAATCTGGCCCAGATCAGTCAGTCGCGTAGCGCGACAGGTGAGCCTTTAGGGCTCGCGCTACGCGACACCCTCACCTGATTCAGCAAGTTTCAAAAATTACACATTTGGTCCCTGCACGTGTTTCAAGGCATTTCCGACACTTCCAAGGCCCGTAAAGCCATCTTTAAGGCCCTAAAATGTTGTCTAAACATTGTGGACATGAAACATGTTCAAAAATATGTCGGATGATGGTTCGTTTGGTCGTACGAACGCGATGTTCGCTTAATTACGACGAAATGCGCATAAGCGCGAAAAACGATCCAAATGACGAAACGAATGGATTTTTCTTAAGGCGAACACTAAAATATAATGTAGTCATGCTTACATAAATTTTTGGATGTCCAGTTGTATTCAGAACGTAAGTTATGCGCGAAAATGCAAACTTGTGCACTTTTTAACACTTTTAGTCCCTGAATGTTCCAAAAGTTTATTTTAGCACACCGAACCCCTCAAAGCCTATTTCTAAGCTATGTCAAGGATATTTAAGGTGTGTTTAACTTATGGTCATGTTCCGGAATGTTCGTTACAGTTCAAATTGACCTACTTTCGCAGTTTGTCATATTTAGTCCCTGTAAGCGAATTAACTTGTTTTTGCCATACCAAAGCCTTCAAAACTTATTTCTAAGTTATGTAAAGGTTATTTAAGGTATGTTGAGTATATGTTGATGTTCCGGAGTATTTCTCGCATTAAACTGTGTACGTTTACGCACTAGTTTGCGTATAACTCTCCAGAAAGCGATGTAGAGTTTGAAATTACATAAAAGTCAAAATATGAAAAATGTAAAACACAATCAAACAAACATTGGGATCAAATAACATTGTTTTATTGATAACAGAACTGTTCATAGTGATTACAAGCACAGTTGTTACAGATGGATCAACATGAATCTCATCCTTGTTTACCACGTAGCCTAGAAAGTGGACTTCGCGAAGCCAAAAGTCACATTTCGATAACTTGGCATACAAATGCTCTGTTCGAAGGAGTTCCAAAATAAGTCTCAGGTGATGCTCGTGTTCCTCCTGACTCTTGGAATAGATCAGGATGTCATCGATGAAAACAATGACAAACTTATCCAGGTAAGGCTTGCACACTCTATTCATAAGATCCATGAAAACATCAGGTGCGTTCGTCAATCCAAAAGGCATAACCAAGAACTCGTAATGCCCATAACGAGTCCTGAATGCTGTCTTAGAGATATCCTCATCTCAGACTCTCAGTTGATGGTAGCCTGACGTCAGGTTAATCTTTGAGTAGTAGCTCGACCCTTGCAGCTGGTCGAATAAGTTATCAATGCGTGGAAGAGGATAGCGATTCTTTACGGTTACCTTGTTGAGTTCGCGGTAGTCAATACACATTCTGAAGGTACCGTGTTTCTTCTTCACAAATAGTACTGGAGCTCCCCAAGGTGAAGAGCTAGGGCGAATAAAACCCTTATCCAAGAGCTCGTGTAGTTGCGTGGATAGTTCTTCAAGTTCTGATGGAGCTAAACGATAAGGTGCTCGAGCTATGGGCGCTGCTCCAGGAGCTAGCTCGATTTGAAATTCAACCTGACGATGAGGCGGAAGACCAGGTAATTCCTTAGGAAATACCTCGGGAAAGTTGCGCACAATCGGAATATCTTCTATCTTCTTTTCTTTCATTGAGGTGTCAGTAACGAGGGCTAGAATAGCAGTGTGGCCCTTTCGCATACACTTCTAGGCCTTAAGGAAAGAAATGATGCCCACCACAGCACCACTCTTGTCGCTATGAATCATGAGAGGTTCTTCACCAGAACGAGGAATACGGACGATTTTCTCCTTGCAAAGAATCTCCGCTTAATGTTGAGATAGCCAATCCATCCCAATAACGATGTCGAAACTACCAAGAATGATAGGAATAAGATCGATAGAGAAAGTCTGACCAGCTAAGACGAGATTACAACCCTTAACTATGTGTGTGGCCTCGAGACTTTTACCGTGTGCTAGCTCTACCATGTGTTTGGTGTTCAAAAGTGTTGGAGTGCGCTTAAGCATTTGGCTAACTTTTAAGGACACATAACTAGTATCGGCACCCAAATCGAATAAAACAGTAACAAAGAAGTCATCCAGAAGAAACTTACCCATCACCAAGTTGGGATCGTTCCTCGCGTCACCCTGACCAATCACAAAAGCTCGACCCCTGGCACCATTGCCACCATTGTTTCCCCCATTATTGTTTACGTTCCCCTGATTGTTGTTGTTGTTCTGTTTCTGGTTCAACTGGGGGCAGTTTCTCTTGAAGTAACCTTCAGCACCACACTGATAGCATCCCCTGTTACCCTGCTGTTGCTGCTGCTGATTCTGTGGAGCTGGTGGCTGTTGTTGACGATTCTAGTTTGCCGGTTGTGCGCCCCTGCAATCCTTAGCTTCATGACCAAGCTTGTTACACCTCTGACAACGACCCTTATTGCACGGCCCACTATGATGCAGGTTGCATTGGTTGCACTTGGGGTGATTTCCTCTGTATCCACCCTGCCCTTGACTACCAGAAGATTGCTGACCAGGGCTCTTATAGTCATCAGTCTTTCGCTGCTGAGACTGAGACTGAGCTGATGTTGAACCCTTGCTTGAGACTCCATCCCATTTGCGCTTGTTGTCGCTGGGGGGTATCAGAAGTAGTAGTAGTAGTAGTACATATACGCTTGGGCAGCCTGTGCTGCTCGACTGCCTGATCAGTGAGACGATGAGCCAAACGAATAAATTGCTGGATAGTGGCGAGGTTCGCTGCAGTCACATGACTCTGGATCTCTGGCACTAAACCTTTGAGGTACAGCTCGATACGCTTGATAGGAGGATCTACCATAGTTGGACACAAGATAGCCAGATTGTTTGATCTCTTCTTATATGCCTCTATTTCAGACCCCGTCATCTTTAAGTTGTAGAACTCTACTTCCAGCTTGTGGATGTCATCACGATTGCAGTACTCTTCCTTGATCAAATCTTTGAAGTCGTTCCATGGGGTGGCATTAGCAGTAACCAACCCCAGCATTTGGACCTGAGCGTTCCACCACGTGAGAGCTACACCTTCAAGAATACCAGTAGCATACTTCACCCTACGAGCCTCAGGGCATTCACACATCTCGAAAACAGATTCGAGCTTCTAGAACCAGTGGAGGAGGCCTACAGCTCCTTCAGTGCCGTTGAAAGTAGTAGGTCAGCAATCCATAAAAGTTTTGAAAGTACATACAGGAGGCTAAGCATGTTGACCTGTCGTGCGATTAAGAAGAGACAAAATTAAACACAAGTGTTGGTTCACGAGAGTAGGATCTAAAGATCCAAGAGTAAGTTGCAATGGCAGGTTATACCTCCTGCCTGAGCGGCTGCGAGTACTGTAGCAACTTGTTCATTGATTTAAGCCGTCAGCTGGGCTTGAGTTAGGTTGATACGTCCACTCATGATCTTCACAATAAAGAGAGCATGGTTGAGAAAAGTGTCGTGACAATGCGTAAATGTGGAGTGACAGAAGAGAGTAAGCACACAACGTTTCAAACAGCAGATACTATGTTGGCTAAGCATACCATGAACAATGTACTATGTAACTAACAAGTAGGCAATATAAACATAAATCATATCACCTATAGTGTTGAGTCTTGCACGTGGAGCGAAGCGTCGTTGTGGATCGTTGAGCACTGTACAGGTTATAGTCTGGTTTTGTCAAAAAGCTTTTCCCTTTTTAAAACCAAGTTCACTATAACCAATGGCTCTGATACCAATCTGTCACACCCCCAAAATCCACAAGCGGAGTATTACCGCATGGAGGCGTAACTGACCAGGATCAAGCCACCAATCATATTGAATACCGTAATTAAGTAAATAAAACCAACCACAATATAATTGGTATCTAAAAGAAAGTAACCAACTTTAAGTTAATAGCGGAAGCATAAAATGTAAAACCCAAACATAAGTAATAAGTTCATAAAGTTTAAATGTATAACATGGAACTCAACGGTCCATGTCCCATAACGATCACTCCTCCCTGTGCAAGCTCCAAAAGCACCTAACGATCTGCAAGGCATGTAACAACGAGTCAACAACAAAGTTGAGCGAGTTCACAGTTGGTTGTTTAGTTTTACAATTTTGTTTTGAAAACCATAAGTTGTTTCGTAAACCACGAGTTAACCAGTATCTTTGTTTCCCAAACCATATCCATAATCAGTGGGGGCTTCCCCATGTGAACCACTAGACCGTTACCATATCGACAACTGACGAAAGTAAGTTGTGCCCTAAGTCAATGTCTATCATCATTGACTGAGTGCCCAGATCCATTAGTACACGCCCGTCCTACCGGCACAGTGTGAGGCTTGTCAACCCTAATAGCGCTATCAACTAATGACCCACTCGCCATTGGCCCGGCGATTAAGTCGATATAAAAATGAGGGACTTCATGATAGAGTTTTGTCTAGTAAGTTTTAAGGTTGTTGTCCTACCCAAGGAGGACGAACGTACGTATTCTACCCAAGGAGAATACGCAGGATTAATATTGGCATCATACCCATGGAGGATGGAGGTACATATCCTACCCAAGGAGGATATGTAGGTTTCGTTTTAATTCTTTAACCCATTCCCAACCACCAGGAATCCCATGCCTTAGAAAGAGTGTGAACTCACCTCGGTTTGCTCGGTATGTTATATTTCACTATTCGTTCCAAATTGGTCAACCAAATCCTGGTGTGGTTACCATTAACGGTTAGTTCGTGTACACGTGACTCATGTGTTCTTTGCATTTATCACATAGATTTCAATTAAATAAAACACATATCATATCGCAATTTATGGCAAGTGTTCGAACCCTACTATCAATCATAATACGAGTTCATGTTACTAGTTCACATTTTACAAAACTCATGTTAACTAAATCAACAATCACACTATAATGCGGCCCAACCGAATTAACAGCCCAAACAGTCACTATTTTCAATTAAGTGGCCTAAACATTTAATCCAAACCCAAATACAATTTCTAGTTAACTAATCAATCAGTGAGGGTGTATATTGGGCTAATGAGTGTGGCCTCAAAACAGCCCTATTGACCTGTTACTCACTGATGTTACCCGGCCCAAAACAATTGATCCTCATTAAACTATCTCCCAAATCAGTTCTTGTTATATGGGCGGCCCACTGGTGTATTCCAATTAAAAGTTGCAGACTACATTGTGTGGCCCAATCACAAATACATTAGCCCCATAATCCGAGCTGTCCCTTAAACATATCGTGACCCAACTACATATATGTGATATGCCAAGGTGTTCGGCCCAGATCATCATGTGATGCCCAATGAGCTTCTGTGTTAATTACTTCCAAATAACCTTATTCAACATTTACCTATTACATGGTGTATTAAGGAAATCTATTTCATCAATCCATTATTCAATAAAAGCACATGTAATTCTAACAATTATCATGGGTGGCATATTACCATTATTCTAACAATCCCTAGTCAATGAACAGATAACAAATAAATCATGCAATTAACACCCCAAGTCTAACTACAAAATACTTCTAAATATTCAACAAATCTTAATCGGATATTCAGGAAAATAACCATCCAGTTCGATAACAACATATATTAATTTAATCAACCATACAACTTGTTTCAATAATCTGATTGCTTCAATACCTCTAATCCTATCAATCAAAGCAATCATGCGCAGAAATCATATTACGTACACATCATATAGCATGCATGTATACACGAACAGAATTAACACTTATGAATTAAATATTCACCCAACATGAATTTACTAACCACTTAGTGTCTCGATGAACAGGGGGTGTCTCCTGCCGTACACAGCTTGGAATAGATGGGGTTTGTTTTAGTTTTAAGCTATTATCATGAGAGTATAATACGTATATAAGTTAGCTAAGGTTTTGGGGGCGGTTATTCCTTTAGCCGATAATGGGCTCAAGCCCATCTATTTGAGCCATCGTACAAGCATAAGGTAAACGAATTTATTCTATTGGTTCTTAAGTAAATGTAATTGGATTATAGATTGAACCACATGCTTTGAGTAAATTAAATAACCACTTAATGGGTTTATTAACTTGTAATGGACATAAGAATTGGGCTTTACATACAACCGGGTTAGTCTAATGAGCTCATTTTGATCTAATTAGTCTTATTGGGTTACAAGGGTTTAGGGTACGGCCCGCTCGAACAAGTAACCCTAAGAAGTGGCCCAATACAATTGCGGCCCAAAAACACTAACGTGTTTGTTTAACGAAGTTATCATACTTAGTTAACAGAATCGCACGAGTACGGACATGTAACATTAAGAAACAACGAGGAGTTGAGATCAAAAGATTTAAACATAACTAACCTTGAAAGTTCGGGTTGTCACATCATCCCCAACTTGAAAGAAATTTCGTCCCGAAATTTGGTACGTGGTCACTGAGGAAGCTAGTTAGGTTTGCGTGGTTTCCTGGGGTGTCACAGGATTAGAGATCTAATCCTCCAGGAAGCACATAATTCAAAATATTATGTTCATCCTGGAAGTGACAAAATGCACAGAGATTTGAGGAAGAATTATTGGTGGATGGGTATGAAGAAATCCATAGCCACCTACATAGCTAAGTGTCTGACGTGTGCACAAGTTAAAGTTGAATATCAAAAGCCGCCAGGACTTCTATAACCGCTTGAGATTCCCACATGGAAGTGTATGGTAACTATGGATTTGATTTCCAAGTTACCTAAGACCAGACATGGCAATGGCTCGATTTGGGTCATCGTTGATAGGCTGACGAATCCAGCACACTTTTTGCCAATCAAGGAGACGTATAGTTCTGATAAATTGGCTAAATTATACGTGTACGAGATTGTGTCCTTGCATGGTGTGTCAATATCTATTGTATCTTATAGAGATACTAGATATATATCTCACTTCTGGAAGAGTTTCCAGCAATCATTATTAGGAGTGCTAAACGGGTCATGTTCGCGGGTTGGCAGGTTCAACCCGACCCGAACCCAAAAATTTTAGACAACTCAGAACCCGACCCAAACCCTAAAATCGTTTCATACATATGAACCTGAACCTGACCCAAATATTCACAGGCTGACTTGAACCCCACCCGTTCAACCCAAATTTTTTAACTTTTAATATTTTTCAGCAAATTAATCTATTAAAATTAACATCTACTGCAAAATAAACACAAATTCGATAATAAAATTACATTAAAATCATAAAATCTTTTGTCAATTTCTATTTTTATGTTATATGTATAGCATAAAATACACACCAAATTTAATTTATAAAATAAACATATTGTAAAAAATATAATATTATAGAAACGGGTTAAATGGGTCAACCCGACCGGGTTAACCCGAACCTGACCTGTTTAGCTAAACGGGTTGGAAGGTTCAACCTGAAACTGACCCGAACCCGTTTAGACTAAACCCAAAATCGTGAATTTCGTGTTAGGTTTGTGTCGTGTTTTTGGGTCGTGTTAGAAATTCACACCCCTAATCATTAGGCACGAGATTGAACTTTAGTACGGATTATCATCCTCAGACTGATGGACAGAGTGCACGTACTATCTAAACTTTGGAAGACATGCTTAGGGCATGTGTAATTGACTTGGGTGGTAGTTGGGATGACCATCTTCCTGTAATAGAATTCTCATACAATAATAGTTATCATACAAGCATCAAGGATGCTCCTTTTGAGGCCTTGTATAGGAGAAAATGTCGAACGCCCGTTTGTTGGGCTGAGGTTGGGGAAGCCCAACTATCTAGACCAGAGATTGTCCTAGAGACCACAGATAAGATTGTGCAAATCCATGATCGTCTCAAAGCTGCCAGAGATAGGCAAAAAAGTTATGCAGACAAGAGGTGTAAACCTCTTAAGTTCCAAGTAGGGGACAAGGTCTTACTGAAGGTATCACCCAGGAAAGGTGTGATGTATTTTGGAAAGAAGGGCAAGTTTAGCCTGAGATATATCGGACCATTCGAGATAGTTGAAAGTGTCAGATCAGTAGCTTACATGCTTAAACAACCGAGGAGCTTAGTGGAATTCACGATGTGTTCCACATCTGTAACTTAAAGAAATGTCTAGTTGATGAGTCGCTAGCAATGTCACATCACGATGTGCAAATTGACGAAAACCTGAGGTTTGTTGAGAAACTGATTTCGATCGTGGATCGACAGGTTAAGAAGCTTTGAAGGAAGTTAATACCTATTATAAAAGTTAAATGGAATGCCTGTCGTGGCCCCGAGTATACATGGGAGGTTGAGTCCACTATGCAACAAAAGTACCGCCATCTTTTTGAATAAAATCTCAAGGTCAAGATTTCTTTTAAAGGGGCGAGGATGTAACAATTTGTAAAACCGTGTCGAATTATATAATGACACGTGTCCAGAAACTCTCAATTGTGCCTAATATTAGACGAGAAGGACTAATTTTGACAATGTTTGAAAGTTTGAATGTGGAGGGACTAAAGGTGTCAACATGCAAAAAAATTTCCTCTGAGTGACCCTTTACGGACCGTAAGACCTTTGTCTTTACGGTCTGTAAGCAGTTGAAATTATTGTATTTGGCCATCGTATACGAACCGCAAGGCCGTATACCTTACGATCCGTAAGGAAGGGAAAACATGTGTGCGCTGACTAGGTTACGGACCGTAAGCCTTTAGCCTATACGGTCCGTGAGGACCGTATCTGGGCAGATTTTGTTTGGGATCCAAGTGTAACATCCCAAAAATATAAAACTTTATACTAAAATTATAAAGTATTAAATAGACAAGAACAAACTAACTAGGACGAAATAACCCAGTTAGTTATAAGTCTTGTGTTAACTCAAAAGTGGGTTAAAAAGCACCTAAATATGAACTAAAAGAAATTAGAGGGACTAAAAGTGTTTAAATGGAAACTAATTATAATAAAAACAATTTATTAAACATAAAACACACATTTGTGTGTGTACTGGAGATCGATCAAACACAGGGGGCAACCCAATCTTCCCCATAACCCTAGTTCTTGTCAAATCCTCCAAATTGAAGGTCCAAATCGAGTCCAAAACGAAATCTGAGCTTGTATTAGTAGTCCCCATTGTGAGGAGATCATAAGGTATGTGAAATTCGATGAAAATCCTCTACTAGAAATTCTCATGAATTTAGGAAATTCGAAATCTGATGATGCATGTGTGTTGTATAGATAAAATAAGAACATTGTAGTGTCTAGGAGTAAACCCTAGGCAAGTACATGTTGAAATCATGCTTAATTCTAGCAAAATCCATGGACACCATTGTAGGTGATTTGTGGGTTATGTAGAACTTGATAAACACTAGGAAATTTGGGGTTGTTCTAGTGTAATTTGACATATGTGAGGCTATTTCAGAATTATAGAGGCTAATATTTATGTTAAATAGTTTGATTGATAAAAATTTGGGCTATATAACAAGTTATGAACTTGTTAATAAATCAGGTAAAATTCTGCCCTTAAAGTGTTCGTAGAAATGCCTCAAAGAAGGCTCAAAACTGAAATTTAAAGTTAAAACGCATAATTGTGATGTTTTGACAAACTATGTGATATATGATTGAAAAGAGTTCTAAACGCGTCATGATTGAACTCTATAGGAAAAGATACCGGAGCGTCGAGTGGACAAGCCGGTGGCGACTTGCGTTTGAAGGGCGTGCTTTGAAGGTATGTAACTCGACTCGTTACATTAAGAAATTTGATAGCTTGAATATGTATAGTTGTGTTGTAGAATAAAGGTTGTGTCGATTGAAGTGACGATGTTCGTTACTTTAAATAATAGGATAAGAGTTGGGTAGAAGTCGTGTGGTAGTCATCATAATGGAGGATTCCGTAGATGAGCCAAACGGGTCGAATAATGGTGTAATAAGTAGTGTTGAGTTGATTTAATAGTTAGCATGGGTGGTAACAATCACAAAAGCATGAAGCCATAAGTTTGGTAATGAAGTGCCGGTGATAATAAGCCCCGGAAGTTTGGGTGAAAAGCGCCTTATGTTTACTACTAAAAAGGTAGTAAAATAAGGGTAACTAGAATGGGTCGAATAATTGCATAGTGGTCTTTAGTCGTCCGGTACGTAAACCAAATTTTCGGTATGGCAAATCATTATAGGTACGTCGGTAATGAATTTACAGACGTATAGGAAAAAGAATTCCCTAAAACGGACTTACGAGTCAAAAGTTATGGTCAATTGAAGTTGAAAATCTGAATTTCCGGAGCTGGCAGCAAATGCAGGTCAAAAACCTGCGTCTGCTTGAAAACCATTTCCCCCGTGCCACGTGACAGGATCGCATGGATCCAGTGCGACACGCGAGACCCGTCGCGCCACGCGACAGGGCAAAATTTTATCTTATTTTATTTTTTCATGATTTAATGATTGGAACTTGTTTATACACTTCATATAAATGTCAAAACTAACATCTGAAGTGGGTTTGACCTTAGGTGACAAAGGGGACTTTCCGGATGGCGATCAAGCAACATTTTGAAGAACCAAACACAAACTTATCAAGCTTCCGCGTTATTTTAACTTTGCTAGACAATGATAATCGATGTAGACGATTCCGCTAAATGTGTTTTGAATGTTTTAACTAGTGTTTAGATGGTTGTTACTTGATCACTTTAAACTTTAAATTTTGTACTTGTGATCAAATCAATCATTTTATAAAAAAAAATCAAAAATCATGAAGATATAATTAAATTCATATGGAAATTTGACGGTTGTTACAAGTTGGTAATCAGAGCTCAAGGTTGTCAACAAAGTGTTTGGTTTAAGATTGATCGATCGTCCGGTAAGGATTTATTATTTATTTTAGTAGATTATCTTATGTATGTAAAAGAAATGAGAATTTATGTGCACAGGAAGGGTGTGTTAACACACTCAAACCCGGAAGGTGCACCAAATAAGAACGGTCAAAGCAAGTTACGCATGTGGCTAAACCAAAGTAAATAAAGTTAAGATTATAAATGAAATGTTTAATAATTGAAGTAAACATTTCAGTTTCGAGATATTGGAAGGGAATGACGATGATCCAGTGCCGACAAGCACCGAACAAGTGAAAGAAATAATTGCTGAAGAAGTGGGAAGGGCAATTGAGGGTAGTCTATCCGGGTTCATAGACAAAATTCAAAACACGGTGTTATCATAAGAACAAGTCAAAAGGTTGGAAGATAGAGTCAACCTTATGAAAGATAAATCGGAAGAACGTAAAGGATGTTCGTACAAAGAGTTTGTGGCGTGTAACGTTTGATGCAAAACTATGCGGTAAAACGGTCAAAAATCGCCATTTCGGACGATTTTAATTAAACTCTTTTAGATCAGTAACCAAACTGATATTTTTGCTATATAAATAAGTAATTTAACTTATATTAAGTTTACTTGGTGTTTGGTTAGTCATACGTGACTTCCGACGCCCAAAAATGTTACCGAATCGCTAAAATAAGTGTTTTTCGACATAACTAGAATGGGTTGTTCATAAGTAAATTTTATGTGTTACAATGTGCTATGTGTTTTACAAAATGTGTATGATGATGTGCTAGTGTTGACGAGATTATGTGTATTACGCTTGAGTAAATGTATAAATACAAATACACCAAAATAATCAAAAATAATAACTTTTTTAGAAAACTCAAAGTTATGTGAAAATTCTAAGTATCGGAGAAACTTCGGTATTTTTGTGAGTTTTTGATTATTAAATCATTCTTATTTAATTTAGGACGAATAAATTGAGGGATTGTGTTAACATATAAAAACGCACCCAAAGGTGAGTACATAGATCCCCTCTTTTACTGTTTTTGATTGTTTTGGGGTGATTCATATGTATCAAAACGATTTCGATGTTTTAACGATGGTTTCAAAACGAGTAAGATGGTTTATACTAAACTAATAACGATTTCGATAATGTGAACGAGCTTGTTGGTTGTAATTACATAACGAATGACATTCATTAATTTTGGCCGAACCGACCAGTATTAGGTTATGGTACCATAGGATCTGACAAATCCCGTTATCAGACTGCACCCATGGTTATGTGTGGGTTAGGTGGGTAGCGACTGAATCTGTGATTGTTAATTTACCCTTTGGTGGTTTATTAATGCGAGAAGCGATAGGCGAGATAGTCGAGTCACGAAGGTTTGGATGTTATTAACGAGACAATCAAAAGTAGTTTCACGATCTAAAACGAGAATGATTTAAACGACTAAAGCGATTTTTAACGAATTAAACGATTTGGGTAAACGATTGGTTTTCGGTTAGTGTTTAGATAATGGGACGTGTGTAATGTTATGAAAGCATGGTGGATACGCCGCTGGTACTTCCTATATATATATGTTTTCATCATATTACATACCGTGGTGTTATTTAGTTCACTTGGGTAAACACTTTGAATCGATGTCACACAAACGAGGTTTTCGAAACGATATAAACTATACGAGATTTATTAACAAGTTTTATTAACGAGAGTTTATTAAATAAATGTTTTGGGTTAAGAATCATGGCTACGAGATTTTATACACTATAACCAACTTGATTTGAGTTGGTTAGTTATGCCGCAATACAATACTTTTCAAAACAAGGTTTTTAATTAAGTATTGCAACATGTAAACTAGCCATGAATCCGACACTCCCAAAACCCTATGTACTCGCCAACATTTCTTTACTGACTTTGTTTTCACATATGTTTCAGGTGTTGTTGAACGATGTTGATTGCTAGGATGCATACTCACATAGGACTGGACGAGGCCTTAGTGACTTAATAATAATGATAGACTATGTTTAACTTGTTTACTTAGATTTCCAGACGATGTAAATAATTAATGTTTAATAAAACGAAACTTCAAATTTCTGTGTGTTTTGAAACAATGATTCTGTTACAACACTCCCCGACGATTCCACCGTGATTTGTTGTTTTTCCGCGGTCGGGGTGTGACAGAAAAGTTGGTATCAAAGCTCATGGTTATAGGGAATTAGGTTATTAGTAATGCTTTGACCTAGTCTATAACCTTCCTAGGACCCTAACGTGATTTTACTTGCGTTGAGTCATAAAACAATACCGTCACCTATCCTTAGGTGATAACCACAACAAGAACACAAATTTCAAATCCGCTTTGAAAACCAATCATCTGTTCTAGGATGATTTATTGTAAGGTTTTGAACCCTTTAAGTTTTCAAATCTCGTCAAAGTTTGGGTCTAAATAGTGTGAACACGTGCAAACTGGAAGAGTGAGTGCCTGTACCCTGAGTTTTCTGTCTAAGGCTAGAGTGTTCGTACAAATCCACATAAACGGACCAGTCACTCTTACCTGGGAACTCTCAGGGTGAGTGTTCACTTATAGGCGAGCATGTCTTCGGCAATACACTATATTGACCCATTTACTTTGATTAGTCACTCCGTGTCATTTGTTTGTTCGAGGTAACGAACAAATGATCGCCTTTCTGGTGTTTTGATGATATTTTCAATACCTCTTTTGCTTTTCAACCTCACTCGTTTCTTTTGTTTCCTTATTAGACAATGCCTCCTCGACGTGAAGCACAATCTTTCACTGTTGAAGAAATCGCAGCCCTAGTCTCTCAGCAAGTGGCTGTTGTGCTCCCAGGCGTTGTGACCCAAGTCCACGAGATATACAACAACAATAATAACAACAATGCGCCGTGTAACTTCAAGAGCTTCAATTCTGCTAAGCCTCTAAAGTTTTCTGGGTCACAAGTAGCAACTGCGCTCCTGCAGTGGTTTGAGAGCATCGAGAGCACATTCAGACATGTGTAGTGTCCGAATGCACGTAAGGTTGAATTTGATTCAAGCGTGTTTGAGAAGCGAGCGCTTACCTGGTGGAATGGTATTATGCGCGATAGGGGTGCCGAAGTGGCGTTGGCACAAACATGGGAAGAGCTCCGGGCTCTCATGATGAAAGAATTTTGTCCCCGTCATGAAATTCGGGCTTAGCGAGAGTTTGACGATCTAAAACAAGATGGGGGTGAACACCGTGCCTATACGGATCGTTTTGAGGAACTCAGTCTATTGTGTCCCACTATGGTTACCCCTCTGGAGAAAGCAATCGAGAGATATATCGATGGTTTACCCGATTCCATTCAGGATATTGTGACCGGCGTTAATCCTACTACCGTCCGTCACGCAATCGAATTGTCTGCTACCCTGACTGAGTCGCAAGTCAGAAAGGGTAAACTTACCCGTAAGGGGGACAAGAAGAAGTCGGCTGATTCTGAGAAGAAAAAGGATAAGGGTAAGGGTAAGAAAGGTGAGTCATCGAAGAAATCGAGGAAGCGAAAGGATGCTCAGAATTTTGCTGTTACAGCACAGACTGCTCAGAACCCGCAGAACCCACCAGCTCAGCCTCCTGCAAAGAAGGCATATGTTGGTACCGCACCTCATTGTGCACGCTGCAACGGTAATCACGTTGCACAACAAGCTTGCAAGCAATGCACAACGTGTGGAAAACTTGGGCATTTGGCCAATATTTTTCGTCTGGGACAAAATTAGGTTGCTCAGGTTCAAGCTCCGGTTTGGGGGAATGCTGCGAGATTCCCACCGGGTTCATGTTTCAACATGTGGAGAGTTTGGTCACTTCCGCAACAATTGTCCAAGACTGGTGAATGAAAACGCGAATGCTAATGCAAACCCGAATGCGAACGTCAACGTCAATGTGAATCCAGCACATGGACGAGTGTTTAACATCAATGAGGCAATCAATGATGCAGCAGTGAACGATTAGTATTTTCTAATTTCCTCTGGTTGTTATCTTTTAACATTTAAGAATAATGTGGTTGTTATATAAATAAAAATTTGTGGTTTTTATTTTTTTAACTAATACAATTGTATGAATGTTTGATGCAACCTTATGATGACAACACAAAGACAAACTACTCGTGTGGTTCTGTCATTTTTTTATGATCACTTGTGAACTCCCCAAGAACCTTAAACGCTCGTTTCTTTTAAGAAACAAAAACCCAAAGTTATTTAAGAAAAGGATATGTTGCTTGCCTAGCACGTGTCACCAAGGAGAAAGACAAGAATAAGAGTATTCAGGATCTCCCGATTGTTCAGATTTATCCAGTGGTGTTTCCTGATGAACTGCCTGGTTTACCTCCAGTTCGTCAAGTCGAGTTTCATATTGATCTTGTACCCAATGCCAATCCGATTGCGAAAGCACCTTATCATCTTGCACCGTCGGAGATGCAAGAGTTATCAAAACAACTTCAAGAGTTGTCTGATAAAGGATTCATCCGTCCGAGCTTTTCGCCTTGGGGAGCTCCTGTCCTCTTTGTGAAAAAGAAAGATTGATCTTTTCGAATGTGTATCGATTATCGTGAGCTTGATAAGCTTACCATCAAAAATCGATATCCCCTACCTAGAATTGATGATCTCTTCGACCAGCTGCAAGGTGCTGCATGCTTTTTCAAGATCGGCCTACGATCTGGGTATCATCAACTTTGGGTACTTGAAGAAGATATTCCCAAAACTGCATTCCGTACAAGATATGGGCATTACGAGTTCACAGTCATGCCTTTTGGTTTGACGAATGCCCTAGCTATCTTCATGGACTTAATGAATAGGGTGTGTAAACCTTATTTAGACAAGTTCATCATTGTGTTCGTCGACGATATTCTCATTTATTCAAAGTCTCAACCGATCATGAACAACACCTTCGTTTGACCTTGGAACTTCTAAAGAAGGAACAACTTTTCGCTAAATTCTCCAAGTGTGAATTCTGGCTTAAAGAAGTTCAGTTCTTGGGTCATATTGTCAATGAGCAGGGTATCCATGTGGATCCTTGCAAAATAGCTGCTATTAAGGATTGGAATACACCGACGACACCTACAGAGATTCGATCATTTCTTGGTCTTGCTGGTTATTATCGTCGATTCATTTCTAATTTCTCAAAGATCACGGTTCCACTCACTGCTTTGACTCGGAAGAATAAGCCTTTGGAGTGGGGATCTAAGCAAGAAGAAGCATTCCAAACGCTGAAACGGGAGCTATGTGATGCTCCTGTTTTGTCCTTGCCCAATGGAAACGGTGATTTCGTTATCTTTTGTGACGCGTCGAATCTAGGCTTTAGTTATGTTCTTATGCAACGAGGTAAAGTCATAGCTTATGCGTCTAGACAGCTAAAAATTCACGAGAAGACCTATACGACTCATGATCTTGAATTAGGAACTGTGATTTTCGCACTCAAAATCTGGAGACACTACCTCTAGGGAATAAAGTGTGTGGTTTTCACCAGACCACAAAAGTCTCCAGCACATTCTTAATCGGAAGGAGCTGAACATGAGGCAGCGACAATGGGTTGAGCTCTTGAACGATTACGATTTCGAGATTCGCTACCTTCCTGGTAAGGCGAATGTCGTAGCCGATGCGCTTGGTCGAAAGGAGCGAGTCAAGCTTCATTCTGTTCAAACTCTATCTGATATTCAATCTCGTGTCCTTCAAGAATAACGATTTTGTGTAAACGAGGACTTATTGAAATATGAGCTACCACTTCAACACGAGCTTAAACTCGAAACGAAAGGGTGATGGGTTGCTCTATTTTAAGAATCCTTGTGGATGATTATCGCCCAAATCGGAGCCCTGATTGGATTCCTTGTACACCTTAATATGTACATTACAACTCAATAAGGACAAACCGAATTCCTATTAAGATCTTCCTATCTTCATAGTTAGATTCTTGAAAATATTTAAAGTGCCAAATGAAATCCACAGATTGGATTCCTGGTATGCTTTAAATACCCGTGTCCAAAGATAACAAATTAAAGGTCAAATTAAACAATTATGCTATTATGTGATTATGTGTTTATGTGTTCTCCTCTATGTTTTTGTGTGATCCGATTTTCGTTATCCAAATCCTCATAGAATCTTCCATATCTTCATATGAGGGATTCATAGTAGGTATTCAAAAGGTACTACCTTAAATCCTTAATAGGCTTCTACGTGGTAGTTAAGACCCTTGGGTTATATAGTACCATTCCATGATTCGAAAAGAGACCCTTGAGTGGTCTAGTTAAAGATTAATTCAAAATCTGGTTAAGAGTGGCATGTGACGAAACAGCTGAAAGGACCCTATGGTGGTCCAGTCACACTCATCACAGGTTCATTCATTTGTTTTTCCCCTACACATTATTAAATGCACTGTGTGGACTATGCAAGGAATTACGTAATTATGGACGCGTACATAATTATAAAAATTCAGTGCAAGGAAACCACAGTAAGATTTATCATGTGTAAGAACCACAGTAAGATTTATCATGTGAACAATGTAATGGAGGTACGGTGGACGCACCAATGGCGCTTCATATACTTGTATATAAGTGTCCCACTTACATTGCAAGCATAATGTTATTTAAAGTTACTAGAAGTTCGGAACTCTAACTAGTGTTGTTTTATCTTTTCGACTTCATGTTTCAAGCTTTCACAAGTTTCCTCTAAATAAAATTTCGGGATGAAATTTCCTAAAGTAGGGGAGACTGTGACAACTGTGTTCTGTAAGCATCGTATAATGTAAAACAATGTTGGTTATCAATAAAACAATGTGCTTTGGTGTTATTATATGTGTTATTGTGTTTGATGATTTTACAATTTGATTCGATTCAGATTTGAAGCTTTAAATCACTTTCTGGAAGGTTATACGCAAACTGGTGCATAAACATAGTCAGTTTAACGCGACAAACACTCTGGAATAGTGACATAAGCCAAACATACCTTAAATATCCTTTACATAACTTAGAAATAAGTTTCGAAGGATTCGGTATGGCAGAAACACGTTTATTTGAACTAAAGGACTATTTACGACAAAACTGCGAAACAAACATTGGTGACAGCCCGGATAATATTTAAATCCCAAAAATATTCTGTTATGATTAAAATTTTATTTTAATCGGGTCCGTGTTGAAAAATAAATTAAAAAGCCTAAAAACGTTATTTTTCAAGTTTAAGCGCGTACCGTGTGTTCTGCGCGACACGGTGCTTCTACTGCAAAACGCAGACAACGCAGCCAGTCTTGGCAACTGAAATTTATTTCAGTAATATTTTGGCGAGTTTATTTTTATTAAGAAATAAAAATAATTTAGAACGTCATAAACCGAGATTTAAACGCTAGATAAAATACCCGGTACCCAGTTAAACACCTACTTCTATCTTATATACCAACAAAATTACACTTAACCCCCCCATACAACTTACGGTCACAATATTATGGTGGCCCCACCATATATTTTGCAAGATCTTGGTAGATTATTTTGGACAAGTATATGTACATGAAATCTTCTAAAATCTGTTACATATCTCTTATAAAATCCTTCTAAGATCATTTCACTCAACACCACACTCCAACTCCTTCCACTCTCTCTCTCCCAAATTGTTTCCTCCCTCTCTCTCCATCTTCATCTTTTCTTCAATCTTGTTCTTCATATTCAACACCATTTCTAGCAACCTTCAAGTTAGTATAAAGATACAAAGGTGTTCCCAAGGTGTTGTCAAGTGATTACAAGCTTCCTATCATCAAAATCTTATCTCACAACCTACTTGAATCTTGAAGGTATAACATTTATTTTTAAATCATACTTTGATTCTTGGTTGTTCTTGATGATTTGAAGTTTCTCTTGAATCTTGGGATTTTCACTAAACTTGAAATCTAAAATGAAACGGGTCTTGAAACAAACAAAAATGGTGGTGTATATATATGTATATAACCATACATATATATGTGTGTATATGAGTTTATTTTTGAGTTAGAGTTTGATATCTTGTTAAGTACTTGTTTATGTTGTTACATGTTCATGAATGGTGGTAAAAATGCAAGTATTTGGTGATTTATGTAGGATATGTTAAATATAAATAACATCAGCAAATAAACCTGAATATATCACATATTTGATGCATCTAAACCCATATAAAATGTTGATATTATCATAGTATGCTTTAGGCACTTGTACATGTGAAAATATGTTGATTTAAAGCTCAAGAAATAATGAAAAATGGTTATATGACAAAAACTGTTTTAGATCAGGTTACAAACACTAAAAATAATATTATTTGATGTATTATGGTGGCATGAAACTTTAACATAGGTTTACTAGCTTTGCATGTTGTACATATAGCTTAAAAAGTGGTAAATTATGTGAAATTTGCATGATTTATGTGCTTTGTTTAAGACCTGCACTATCATGAGTATAACCATTATTTTATTCAGTAAATAACATGGGTTGTGTTAAAATTTCAAGTCGTTTCAATTTGGGAAGGTTCGGGTAACGTTTGATGCAAAACTATGCGGTAAAACGGTCAAAAATCGCCTTTTCGGGGGATTTTTATTAAACTCTTTTAGATCAGTAACCAAACTGATATTTTTGCTATATAAATAAGTAATTTAACTTGGTGTTTGGTTAGTCATACGTGACTTCCGACGCCCAAAAATGTTACCGAATCGCTAAAATAAGTGTTTTTCGACATAACTAGAATGGGTTGTTCATAAGTAAATTTTATGTGTTACAATGTGCTATGTGTTTTACAAAATGTGTATGATGATGTGCTAGTTTTGACGAGATTATGTGTATTACGCTTGAGTAAATGTATATATACAAATACACCAAAATAATCAAAAATAATAACTTTTCGAGAAAACTCAAAGTTATGTGAAAATTATAAGTATCGGAGAAACTTCGGTATTTTTGTGAGTTTTTTATTATTAAATCATTTTTTTTTAATTTAGGATGAATAAATTGAGGGATTGTGTTAACATATAAAAACGCACCCAAAGGTGAGTACATAGATCCCCTCTTTTACTATTTTTGATTGTTTTGGGGTGATTCATATGTATCAAAACGATTTCGATGTTTTAACGATGGTTTCAAAACGAGTAAGATGGTTTATACTAAACTAATAACTATTTCGATAATGTGAACAAGCTTGTTGGTTGTAATTACATAACGAATGACATTCATTAATTTTGGCCGAACCGACCAGTATTAGGTTATGGTACCATAGGATCTGACAAATCCCGTTATCAGACTGCACCCATGGTTATGTGTGGGTTAGGTGGGTAGCGACTGAATCTGTGATTGTTAATTTACCCTTTGGTGGTTTACTAACGCGAGAAGCGATAGGCGAGATAGTCGAGTCACGAAGGTTTGGATGTTATTAGCGAGACAATCAAAAGTAGTTTCACGATCTAAAACGAGAATGATTTAAACGACTAAAGCGATTTTTTACGAATTAAACGATTTGGGTAAACGATTGGTTTTCGGTTAGTGTTTAGATAACGGGACGGGTGTAATGTGATGAAAGCATGGTGGATACGCCGCTGGTACTTCCTATATATATATGTTTCCATCATATTACATACCGTGGCGTTATTTAGTTCACTTGGGTAAACACTTTGAATCGATGTCACACAAATGAGGTTTTCGAAATGATATAAACTATACGAGATTTATTAACATGTTTTATTAACGAGAGTTTATTAAATAAATGTTTTGGGTTAAGAATCATGGCTACGAGATTTTATACATTATAACCAACTTGATTTGAGTTGGTTAGTTATGCCGCAATAGAATACTTTTCAAAACAAGGTTTTTAATTAAGTATTGCAACATGTAAACTAGCCATGAATCCGACACTCTCAAAACCCTATGTACTAGCCAGCATTTCTTTGCTGACTTTGTTTTCACATATGTTTCAGGTGTTGTTGAACGATGTTGATTGCTAGGATGCATACTCACATAGGACTGGACGAGGCCTTAGTGACTTAATAACAATGATAGACTATGTCTAACTTGTTTACTTAGATTTCCAGATGATGTAAATAATTAATGTTTAATAAAATGAAACTTCAAATTTCCGTGTGTTTTGAAACAATGATTCTGTTACAACACTCCCCGACGATTCCGCCGCGATTTTTAGTTTTTCCGTGGTCGGGGTGTGACAAGTTAGTCACCACTGAAGAACAGAAGATATATTATTATTACAACATGCTGAGCGCTAAATACCAGGAGTTCATGACTCCCTCAAAGTATGAAACCCTCACGGAAATTATCAACACCGCCCGAGAGCGGGAAATCGAGTTGAAGAAACAAATCGAGAGGGGTGAGCGAAGGGTACAAGATGTGAATCCAAGCCCTACAAAGAAGGCTCGAACAGCTGAATCAGTGAAGAAAACGGATGCAAAGGGTGGGTCACCAAGTTGCAAAGTTTGTGGAAAGGGGCACAAGGGTGAGTGTCGTTTCAAGGACAAACCGTGTCCTATATGCGGAAAAACTAGGCACACGGCATCTCTATGTCCGGGAAAGGTCTCAGTTTGCTACAAATGTTATCAGCCCGGCCACAAAAATTCTGAATGTCCAGACTTAGTTGGAAAAGAGACACTAAAGAATCCCCAATAGAAGCTCCAAAGGCGATGGCCAGGTCCTTCCAACTTACAGCGGCTGAAGCGAAAACAGAACCCGATGTGGTCTCAGGTATATTCGCAATAAACTCGATTCCTGCATGTGTATTATTTGATACGGGTGCGAATAAATCCTTTATTTCACATGGATTTATTTGACATCCTTCATTTGTATTAACAAAATTACCTATGCCTTTAGAGGTTGAGATAGGAGATAACAAAAGTTTCATAGTTTGTAATGTCTGTCAAAGCTGCAAATTAAGTATCAATGATGAGGAATACTTGATAGATCTAATCCCGATGTCGATGGGAGAGTTTCAAGTGGTTGTAGGGATGGATTGGCTATCTCGACACCACGCAAAGGTCGTGTGTTTCCGTAAGGAGATAAAGCTAACATCTCCGAGCGGAAAACACGTCACAATCTATGGCGAAAGGGAGGCAATCCGATAATATGCTCGATGATGAAAGCTCACAAGCTCATGAGGCATGGATGTAAGGCATTTATGATATACGTGAATGAGCCCGAGAAAGAATTACCGAAGATTGGAGACGTACCGGTGGTACGTGACTTTGAAGATGTGTTTCCGGATGATTTACCGGGAATGCCGCCCGAGCGGGAGGTAGAGTTCGGAATTGAATTAGTTCCGGGCGCGAAACCCATAGCAAAAGCACCATACCGACTTGCACCATCGGAATTACAAGATTTAATGTCACAGATTCAAGACTTGCTCGAAAAAGGATTCATAAGGCCGAGTGTGTCTCCTTGGGGCGCGCCCGTGCTATTCGTGAAAAAGAAGGACGGAAGCATGCGTATGTGTATCGATTACCGAGATTTAAATAAACTCACGGTAAAGAATCGATACCCGCTTTCGAGAATAGATGATCTATTCGACCAATTACAAGGTGCGAACTGGTTTTCAAAAATTGACCTTAGATCGGGGTATCACCAACTAAGGGTTAAGGAGGAGGATGTACCGAAGACGGCTTTGTGACAACCGTCAAATTTGCATGCATCCGTACAATTATTAAATGACGATTAGTGCTTAATGACTGTGCTGATTTACAATTTATAACTTGAATTGCTTTCTGATTACTGCATTATACTTACATGTGCATCCCATACTGCAAATGACACATCATTGACTGCATGCAAACATATTGACATAAATGATGCACAAAGCACAGTTAGCACAGTTATCAGACAAACCGGGAAAATGATGACGGAGTTCAGTACATAGACAGACGTTGTTTTGACACAGTATGAGCCAGAAACCAAGTACTACATTAGTATGGAGTGTAGGGAAGTAAGGACCACAAAACTGCTTTCTAGGAGAAAGTTTAAGTGCCGGAAAGTGCCTAAAACTTACCTGAAGTGCAGAATTCTGCAGAAAATTCAGCAAATCAGCATTTAAATACATTAATATTATGCAGAAACATGACAAAATGGTCATGAATGATTTCCTAAGTGTTGGGAATTAAAGGTGTCGCTAAAGGGTACATAAAGAACACTAAACGGTATAATTTAGCTCTTTAACGAACCGGTATCTAACCGAACAACCGGACATTACCCGAAACTCCAAATTACACTAGAAGCATTGTTTTAATGTTTATGAGCTAGTTATGATCCCCGAACACCCTAGCATACTATATAACACATCATACACATAAACAATAACTAATACACTTAACTTCCAACTATATAATCTAACTTACCATTTAAACCAAACCAAGACCCCCCCCCCCCCCCTTAGGTGGACGGTCACAAGTGACCCCACCATAATCTTTCTTGATCACACTAAATCTCCCTTGATCTTATGAGGATATGGTTAGAGATTTTTCTTCTACTATTGAAGACATGTTAATCATTAGACAATAGTATTAGGTGGCTATAAGATGGACATGAACTCATCATTCTCACACCACACTACACACCTCAACTCTCTCCCATTCCTCCCTCTTCTCGCGGCCGAGAACAACATCAACACCACCACCACCTTTCATCCATTGTCCATCCATTCCATATACATCCTAAGGTGTAAGAAGGTGATTAAGGAAGTGTGGAGCTTGTGGATCTTGAAGGACCTCTCCCGATTGCTATTATCCTTCACATTTGTCATCACCATCATCAAGTGTTCTTCCCTAGCCTTGTGCTAGTAGTAAGGCCTTATGATCTCTTGATACTTCTTATTTTGATGGTTAATAGATGATATACATTGTTAATCTTGATGAACACTAAAAGACATATTCATAAATCTCTAACATAAGCTTATTAACATATGAATACTTGTTGTTTAGTGATGATTTGCTTCTTGATGATTGATGATTTGTGTTAGTGATGTTAGACATCATAAGGAACCTACTAGATTGTGATTAAACACATGATCTAGTAGGATAGGGTGGTGATCTTGTGAAAGACCAAGATTGTCATGCTTAATGTTTACATGAACTTGAATAATAAAAGTTGTTTTCATATGATGATGATTTAAAAAAAAATACAAGTCTTGTGATTGGATGATTTCTAAAATAGTTTTTCCAAAGAAACCAAGTTAAATAACAAGATTTGTATAAACATAGTTTTAAAGAAACTAACCATGTTTCTAGGGGTGAAACAAGCATAAGAACACATTGTTTACAAGAAAAATTCAAAAGAATGATTTTTGGAAAAATCATCTAGTAAGTTGTAAACACCTAATTCCTTTAAGAATGAGATTTTTAAAGAAATAAACAAACTTTAAAGGGGTGACTAAACCTACTAAACACACTACAAAGCTACTAGAAGTTTTTATGAGAAATCAAGTTCATGAATATTATGTAGATAGCTTTGTGTTAGCACTTGGTAAGTGTAGATTGATTGGTGATTGTTTGTGATGATTTTTGAAAAGAAAATGATATGCTTTGATAGCATGGACACCTCCATTTTTAGGGGAAACTATGGCAAAATTTTCTAAAAATATAAACACTTAGAAAAACATTTTCTAACAAATTTTACAAGCGTATTTTAACTATGGTTTTCAATATAAATTTTGCCATAATTTTGTTACAAAAATACAAGTATTGGAGGTTGGTTTTTATAAATGAAAATGGATATATATGTATATTAAAGACATGATGTGTGTGATTACTTGTATACTTTGTGTATTAACTATATTATTTTAGGGATAAAATAATATAACTTAACAAATACCAAGAAGTCACAATCCAAAATATTCCAGAAAATACATGTATGGGCATACTTTTGGTAAATATTATTTTGGATACAAAAGAAATGAAAATATGATTTTTATTATTATTAAAAAGTTATATCATATTTTTTACAAGAAGAAAATATATTATTTTTGGGAAGTAAAAATATCTTTTCTTGGAATTTTATAAGATATATGATTTTTGGAAAAAATATATATTTTCTTGGAAAAACTTGTAATACATTATGTTGGATAAAAATAAGTTTATATATATTTTCTAAGTAAGACTTGAAAATATATTGTTTTGGAAATATATTGTTTTGGAAATATATTGGATACTTATTAAAGAGAATACGACGCCAATACATGGCAAGTTATACAAATACAAGAATACAAATATACCCATCCTTGGGAAGGATATACATGTTTAAATACTTGTGAAGTATTGAGTTAAAATATTACTTATTTTAACAAATAATCATGCACTTGAAATATTAATGAAGACACTTTGAAAACATAACTCAAAGACACTAATCATTACCAAGTCAAGGCACGACCCGCTCGTCTAATGGACCGTAGGACGCATGTAGGTAGTCGTGCGTTCTAGAGGAAGCTTTATGTTACATCGGATACAAGGAACGCAAAACTGTGAGTTCATCTCCCCCTTTTCTCTTAACTGTTTTCGGTTTTATAACGCTCGGGGGTGAAATACATGTTACATACTGATTACAAACAATTACAAATGGTATGATTAGCTAAGGAAAGGTACTGCTAGATTACGTGAATGGGTAGGCGATTAACTTAAGACCATTAATCCTTGTATAAGGACCGAGGGGCATGAGTAATAGATCTATTGGGTGTTGCAAGCCCCACCCATGGGCCTGCGAGTTTGCCGCATGTGGTGACTATGTCGTTCCGCCGGAGGGGCCGGTACGAAATACGCATACAGGATTGAGTGCTTCCTCTGCCATGTCACATATATTAATGTATTAGCTACACATTAATTGATCTGTTTTTCCTTGTTGCTTCATACCAGTTTACATACATACATACATACAAAGGTTTTCAAAGATGTTTCATGCACACATACTAAACACATGAACTCACTCAACTTTTGTTGATGTTTTCAAACTACATGTATTTCAGGGAATTATTAAGTTGATCTGGCGGGCGTTGGAAGTTTTATGCTACGATAGAAATAAAGTTGTCATCCATGGTCTTTGGGTTTGGTCAGTGTGTCTTACTCCTGGACGAGACACTTCTTCCAAACCTTAGTTACATCTAATATCTTTTGACGAGTCCTTAGTGAACTCATAAACAATTTGTAAGGTTTGTAAAACTTGAATTTGAAGTCTACATTTTAAACAATGTTGTTATATTTTAAACTCATTTAATGGATGACAAATCGATGGTTTTATCATATAGTTGATGTTATGATTGAATGCAATGATATTAAGAAAGTCACCCCATATTCACGCTTCCGCAAAAGTCAGGGTGTGACAGCTTAGTATCAGAGCTTCAATTGTAGCGAACTAGGATTCCTTCTCGAGTCTAGACTACAATCATTAGGGCTCTCACAAAAACGATTTTACAAACATGTTTTCATTGCATACACGAAACGCCCAGATCCAGGAAAAACAAACATTTTTACAAACAAAAGACACAAAACACATTTCAAAGTTTATGTTTATGATTCAGTCTGAGAGACTGGGAAATTCAGTTTGAGAAACTAGGAAGTTTAGTCTGAGAGACTAGGGAGTTCAGTCTGAGAGACTGAGTGAGTCAGTCTGAGAGACTGGGTGTTTCAGTCTGAGAGACTGGGTAGTTAGTCTGAGAGACTAGTTGGGACAGTCTGAGAGACTGGGTGTCTAGTCTGGGAGACTGGGTGTTTAGTCTGGGAGACTGGTTGGTTTAGTCTTGGAGACTAGGTGGGTTAGTATGGGAGACTAGGAAGGATAGAAAGTTTCATGGAGAATAATGTGAATACATGATTACATGATGAATTGTCATTGATTGCAATATACTAAGTGTTAATAATTACTATGAATATACATGCTATGATTATTATGTACCGACACACATGTCACCTTCCTCAGACAGCGAGCTGTCTGACATTGACGACCTTACGACCATCGCCACAGATAATGAGATTGTACCTGTGCCGAAGATATTTGCGCCAGACACTGAGGGTGATCCTGATATGATGACCAAGGTCGAGGACGACTTCCAACCGTCCGCGCTGCCAGATTATGGTGATGATTTACCCTTGCTGATGGTTTCCCTGACAAGAATCCTTCTGTCATTCTTGTTTCCGTCCATGACCACCTTATCATGTGGACACCCCGATAGCGAGCACATCATGGCTCCAATCCTCGACGCCGTACCTCTCATGGTCATTCCTCCCGAGGATATGCCTTTTGATGATTTGTTTGATGACGACGTTGATTTGTTTGTTGATGATCCTCCTGTTGACGCCCAGGGTGATGGAAAGATAGCTAGGATGTCATTGCTATTCTACCTCCTGAGATTTCTGCCATTGAAATATCCTCTGCTTCCATTTTGCACTCGATTTCAGACTCCTTTGAGTCCGTGACATCTGCGGCCTTACAGACGGCTGGATTGCAACTTTCCACCACTAACTCAGATGACGACACCGCTATCACTACTGCACTATCACATGCTCGAGATCCCACACCTTCACACGACCCAGAGCCTGCTCTAGAGCCAGCTTTTATTCCTTTTAGGACAGCCCGATATAGCATTTAATGATCTTGAGCTGATTCCCGATCCTGACCATGCTCCTTTTGGTTTACCAGACATTGCACCCCTTATACCTGATCCAGTTCCTGCATCTGTTGATCTTCCTTTTGTTGAGCTATTTACTCCCCCGCCTGCACCAGCCAATGTTGCTCCTTTTCCACTATGGAGACCAACGTCCATCGCACCAACATGCCTATCATTTTTCTTTCCGGGCATACCTGCACCCCGTTCAGAGGGAGGTACTTCTGCCAGCACCCGCGCGACGATCCCTTTTACTTCAGCAGCATTTCCTCTTACCTCACAGGCCGCACTGTTTGCTCCTTTCAATACTTCACCGATGGACGAACCATTTCGATGGTCCCTACCATACACTATGCTGACTTCAGACCCCTACCATCCCTCACATTATGGAAACTACACACAGGATGAGTTGCTCCTGCTACTTCAGCTACAGTTTGAGGTTTTGAGTTATAGAGTTTTGGAGCTTGAGCTAACATTATGCCCTCCACCCTGTCAATGCCAGTATACTTTGATCCTCCACATTCAACACTGTCTCCTTTTGCACTCTCACCTGCTGCTATTACACCTTCTTAGGTTTTGATGCTCGTTTCTTTACTATCAAGCAGCAGATCAGATAATTACTCCGCCCTATATTCAAGCTCGAGGAGAAAGTCGCACATGTTAGCAGTTTGCTTTTCTTCACTCCTCCACACCAGTATAGTTGGCTTTTAGTTTTATGCGGATTGCATTACTTTTGGGAAAAGACACTACTAATGAGTCGAGATTGTGGAGACTTTTAGAAGACTACTTTTGACCACGTGACTTTGTCACACTGATAGACTTATTGGGTAGGGGTAGGGTGACCCTGTGTCCCCTTTGATGTGATACGCTTTGTAGACAATGTGATGGTGGTCGAAAAAATAATGAAAGCCCAATCCTCATATTCCCCATTAAACATATAACAATACTTTGTGGTCAATGACTAATGAAAACTCAGTCGCCATGCCCTCCCTAAGCACGTTGTTAATATGAATGCGTGTACTATAATTATAATGTTACGTGCTTGCTTGTTATGTTCTCATTAAATATGTTCCTACCTACAAGTTGTACTATAATGGTGCCATTATATGATTGCTTATATACGTATGTAAATACACCTCTGAGGTCTTATTCGTTAAGTAGAGGCTTGTGTGCTCATGTCCTTAATAAGACCTGACCTAACTGATCTTCTTCTAGGAAGATGTCGATTCAAGGAAACACCGATACCAACACCCCTCTTCTGACGACAGAGGCGGAAATACAAGAGTGCATCTCACAGACCATCGCACAGCACGAGTCCCTTCGCTCCGAGCGCAGCGGAGGTGCCACAGGAAATAACCCACCCAACGGTAATGTTTAGTCACTTAAGACACATTACAAGAACGTTTAGACATTTACAAGTGTGCTTTGCTAATGCCTCTCGTGAATGATGTTGCATATATAACAGGATGCACCTACAAGCAGTTCTTGGGCTACAAGCCCCCGGATTTCGACGGCACTGAGGGTGCCTTAGCCTTCGTGCGCTGGGTTGAGAAGACAGATTCTGTTTTGCGTTTGAGCACATGTGCCCCAGAGCACCAGGTCGCGTACATTTCCGGACTGCTTCAAGATGGGGCTCTGTCATGGTGGAACCTCCAGGTTCAGACGTTGGGCGAGGCTGCTGCATATGCTTTGACATGGGACGAACTGAAAGAACTAATTCATAAGAAGTACTGTTCAAGAGCAGAAATCCTGAAGTTGGAAACTGAGTTCTGGAACTTAAAGATGGAAGGTCCAAAGATGGCTGAGTATGTGCAGAAATTCCATGATCTGTCTCGTGTTGTCCCCTACATGGTAGATCCAGATTTTAAGAGGATCGAATGCTTCATCGGGGGATTGGCACCTCAGATTCTAAGCCTGGTAACAACATCTAAACCTCCAACAATCGCTGAAGCTATCGGCTTAAGTGTGACGCTCACTGAAGAAGCGGTTAGACTAGGAAGATTTTCAACCTCTGAGGAGAAAAAGGAGACTCATGTGGAGTCATCTGGAGATAACAAGAGAAAGTTCGAAAACTTCAAGCAGGGTACCCAGACGAATAACAACAACAAGGCCAAAAAGGGAAAAGAGTACATGGGTAAACTACCTAAATGCGACAAGTGTCGACGACATCATACCGGGCGATGTAAAAATGGAAAGTGTGACAACTGTGGCAAAGTGGGGCACTGCAAGGAGACGTGTTGGCATGAGACAAGACGTGGAAAGAGAGGTCAAGGGTGTTATAACTGCGGTGACATGGGGCACTTTAGGAAAGATTGCCCAAGGGAGATTAAACAAGATCGTGGGAAAAATGTCTAACACCAGAGCTAGGGAAGCGCGCCAGGATCCAAACATGGCCATCAGTTTGTCTCATAGTAGTCAATGTTAATGCGTCTGTGCTATTCGACATTGTTGTCAAACTTTAGCTTCAGAATATACTTGTTTTAGTAGTAAGTAGGATAGATATCCAGTACTCCATAGAACTAGCTCAAGGGAAGCTTCGACGTGGTAATTGGGATGGCTTGGTTGTCAAGCAACCGAGTGGAGATTATTACCCGCACCCCGATGGCAAATTAAGAAACAATCATGATTCGTGGAGGTAAGCAGACTACGCCCCTACAGCTTCCAAATTGCTTGAAGGCACGAAAGTTGTTGCGTAATGGATGTGTTGTTTTTCTGGGCTCATGTCGTGGACAAGAGAGCCGAAGAACCAAAACTCGAAGATATCCCTGTGATAAGGGAATATCCTGAAGTCTTCCCCGAAGACTTGCCAGAATTTTCTCCTCGACGACAAGTCGAAATTCGCATCGATTTGATTCCGGCGCCGCGCCTGCTGTTATTGCACCTTAGCGACTTACACCTTCGGAGATGCAAGGATTGACAGTGTAGCTTCAGTAGTTGATAGAGAAGGAAGATAACAGACCAAGTTTCCCGCTTTGGGTAACCCCAGTTTTGCTCGTCAAGAAGAAGGACAATAGCTTTCGTACAAACATCAAACTACCAGGAGCCGAACGAGCTAACCAACAAGAGTCGGTGACTCTTGCTAAGGATTAACGAATTACTTATTTAACTAACTTTGAGCAACTACTATTTCACGACTGATTGATGATTGAGTGTCATTAGCTGTGAATTTAGGAAGAAAGTATACCGGGAAATTGTGGGACAATAACTTGTTTTAAACATACACAAAAATGGTGTTTCCTACACGATGCACAAAACAGTTTTACACAAAATACAAAACTTTGAGAACCTAGAAAACATGTACTTAGGACCTTTGTAAACCCAGGTCCAAACTCGTAAAGGTTGCTTAGGAACCACACCTGTTAACTCAAGCAAACCCCATTACCCTGACATATATGCTATTTCAATTAACCAAACAGAAAGTACTCAAATTTCGTTTGTTAAAATCTTCACTTTTGCTTCTAGCGAGTAGATGTTTGCACCTCTACTCCCCTTAATGGCAGTTGCATCGTGTTAATTTTCTTCACTGAGAGCGAACACACATTTGCTTCGATACTTGGTCAAATCTTCATTTTAGCAAATACTCATTGTTTCATTACTTGAAAACTTACGTGTTACGCATGCACCATTTGCTATGCATGCGGTTTCATTTCGAATAAACACTTCATTGAAGCTCAAATATTATGTTGCTAAATGTAATTACTGATTTGTGATTCGAATGACCTACATTATGGTAATTGTTGGCTTCCTTGTTGCCAAGTCAACACACTTTCTTGAAACTTCTTTTCTTTCAAGTTACATTCATGATTTATCTTCGTAACCATGCCGAGATTCCCTTGTCGATACATACGTCTATTGTCAGATTGCGATGAAACCAAGTTCAATTGCTTGAATTTTCCCATTTCGCATATTCAATTTGAAACGCCATATGATGTGTTGAGAGCATCATATTCAAATTTTGCAAAGGGTCTTTTGTTTCAAGTCGTAGTAGACTTGTTTGGTCTACGAATCCACTAAATCGTTTGTTGGTTTCGACACCTTGTGGTGATGCTTTCACAAAATTGAAGCTTGCGCTAATTTCGTTACGCACCTTATACACAGATTTAATTGTTTATTAACTTGCTCTAAATCCGTTTTGTTTATCACAATTAAAGCGGTCCCAACACAGTTGTGTGCTAAGGCAATGGTACATAGATTCATTTCATAGCACGGTGTACCTCCTAACGATTTTTTCATGGTCGATCGAATGCCTTGTGGTACTTATTACTTTTTCATCTTCGAACGAAAATAGTGGTACTTTGATGTTCCGTATACAATAGGAAACTCTATGACCTTGTGTAGATCAAATCTTCAGATTCTCTCAGTCCACTTTCGTTTGATTTCGGACACGGTGAACTTGTTCAGCCGCCACTATCATTGAGTTATGTCATCACGACACCTTGTGGTGTCATTACAAATTTGTAGCTCGTGCTAATCATGGTCAACCGTCTCACACAAAACTACACATACTTTTGTTTGACTTGTCATTTAAACATTCCGAATGCAACTACGAACTAAGATAATAATACACCAGATTCGCTTGTGTTCCATTCGGTGTATTTTCGCAATTCAAGAATGTCAACACACTATTTTATCCATATATTTGTTCGAAAGTTGACAGATCATTTCCATGTTGTTATCACATTCGAGTTGTTGATTTTGAGTTCATATAGTGGATGCTATGGTTTATGAAAACTCGTTGGCATATTGTAACCAATTGTTGAAAATCCATTAGTCAAAACTCCTTTGTTACACCCCTGTTAACTGAGTTACACTAGGTTATACATCTATACATCTCGTGCCCTTTGACATCAAATGCTAGAACAAATACCTTTTAACCAATGGGTTCTTGTTGAAATATATCCCTGGACTCACCTGATATGAATAAGATTTGATTCGGTTTTGTGCTAATCTACCTCAGTATTATTCATATACATACACGCATAATGTAACCTTAAGGAGTTAAGGTAGTACAAATTTCGAGGAAGAAATTCTCTTAACAGGGGGAGAATGTGACAACCGTCAAATTTGCATGCATCCGTACAATTATTAAATGACGATTAGTGCTTAATGACTGTGCTGATTTATAATTTATGACTTGAATTGCTTTTTGATTACTGCATTATACTTACATGTGCATCACATACTACAAATGACACATCATTGACTGCATGCAAACATATTGACATAATTGATGCACAAAGCACAATTAGCACAGTTATCACACAAACCTGGAAAATGCTGACGGAGTTCAGTACATAGACAGATGTTGTTTTGACACAGTATGAGCCAGAAACCAAGTACTACATTAGTATGGTGTGTAGGGAAGTAAGGACCACAAAACTGCTTTTCTAGGAGAAAGTTTAAGTGCCGGAAAGTGCCTAAAACTTACCTAAAGTGCATAATTCTGCAGAAAATTCAGCAAATCAGCATTTAAATACATTAATATTATGCAGAAACATGACAAAATGGTCCTGAATGCTTTCCTAAGTGTCGGGAATTAAAGGTTTCTCAAAAGGGTACATAAAGAACACTAAACGGTATAATTTAGCACTTTAACGAACCGGTATCTAACCGAACAACCGGACATTACCCGAAACACCAAAATCACACTAGAAACATTGTTTTAATGTTTCTGAGCTAGTTATGAGCCCCGAACACCCTAGCATACTATATAACACATCATACACATAAACACTAACTAACACACTTAAGTTCCAACTATATAATCTAACTTACCATTTAAACCAAACCAAGACCCCCCCCCCCCCTTAGGTGGACGGTCACAAGTGACCTCACCATAATCTTTCTTGATCACACTAAATCTCCCTGGATCTTATAAGGATATGGTTAGAGATTTTTCTTGTACTATTAAAGACATGTTAACCATTGGACAATAGCATTAGGTGGTTATAAGATGGACATGAACTCATCATTCTCACACCACACTACACACCTCAACTCTCTCCCACTCCTCCCTCTTCTCTCGGCCGAGAACAACATCAACACCACCACCTTTCATCCATTGTCCATCCATTCCATATACATCCTAAGGTGTAAGAAGGTGATTAAGGAAGTGTGGAGCTTGTGGATCTTGAAGGACCTCTCCCGATTGCTATTTTCCTTCACATTTGTCATCACCATCATCAAGTGTTCTTCCCTAGCCTTGTGCTAGTAGTAAGGCCTTATGATCTCTTGATACTTCTTATTTTGATGGTTAATAGATGATATACATTGTTAATCTTGATGAACACTAAAAGACATATTCATAAATCTCTAACATAAGCTTATTAACATATGAATACTTGTTGTTTAGTGATGATTTGCTTCTTGATGATTGATGATTTGTGTTAGTGATGTTAGACATCATAAGAAACCTACTAGATTGTGATTAAACACATGATCTAGTAGGATAGAGTGGTGATCTTGTGAAAGACCAAGATCATCATGCTTAATGTTTACATGAACTTGAATAATAAAAGTTGTTTTCATATGATGATGATTTAAACAAAATACAAGTGTTGTGAGTGGATGATTTCTAAAATAGTTTTTCTAAAGAAACCAAGTTAAATAACAAGATTTGTATAAACATAGTTTTAAAGAAACTAACCATGTTTCTAGTGGTGAAACAAGCATAAGAACACATTGTTTACAAGAAAAATTCAAAAGAATGATTTTTGGAAAAATCATCTAGTAAGTTGTAAATACCTAAATCCTTTAAGAATGAGATTTTTAAAGAAATAAACAAACTTTAAAGGGGTGACTAATCCTACTAAACACACTACCAAGTCACTACAAGTTTTTATGAGAAATCAAGTTCATGAATATTATGTAGATAGCGTTGTGTTAGCACTTGGTAAGTGTAGATTGATTGGTGATTGTTTGTGATGATTTTTTAAAAAGAAAATGATATGCTTTGATAGCATGGACACCTCCATTTTTAGGGGAAACTATGGCAAAATTTTCTAAAAATATAAACACTTAGAAAAATATTTTCTAACAAATTTTACAAGCGTATTTTAACTTTGGTTTTCAATATAAACTTTGCCATAATTTTGTTACAAAAGTACAAGTACTAGAGGTTGGTTTTTATAAATGAAAATGGATAAATTTACATTTAGAATATATATGTATATTAAAGACATGATGTGTGTGATTGCTTGTATACTCTGTGTATTAACTATATTATTTTAGGGATAAAATAATATAACTTAACAAATACCAAGAAGTCACAATCCAAAATATTCCGGAAAATACATTTATGGGCATACTTTTGGTAAATATTATTTTAGATACAAAAGAAATGAAAATAAGATTTTTATTATTTAGAAGATATATGATTTTTGGGAAAATATATATTTTTCTTGGATAAACTTGGAATACATTATGTTGGATAAAAATAAGTTTATATATATTTTCTAAGTAAGACTTGAAAATATATTGTTTTGGAAATATATTGGATACTTATTAAAGAGAATACGATGCCAATACATGGCAAGTTATACAAATACAAGAATACAAATATACCCATCCTTGGGAAGGATATACATGTTTAAATACTTGAGAAGTATTGAGTTAAAATATTACTTATTTTAACAAATAATCATGCACTTGAAATATTAATGAAGACACTTTGAAAACATAACTCAAAGGCACTAATCATTACCAAGTCAAGGCATGACCCGCTCGTCTAATGGACCGTAGTACGCATGTAGGTAGTCGTGCGTTCTAGAGGAAGCTTTGTGTTACATCGGATACAAGGAACGCAAAACTGTGAGTTCATGTCCCCCTTTTCTCTTAACTGTTTTCGGTTTTATAACTCTCGGGGGTGAAATACATGTTACATACTGATTACAAACAATTACAAATGGTATGATTAGCTAAGGAAAGGTACTGCTAGATCACGTGAATGGGTAGGCAATTAACTTAAGACCATTAATCCTTGTATAAGGACCGAGGGACATGAGTGATAGATCTATTGGGTGTTGCAAGCCCCACCCATGGGCCTGCGAGTTGGCCGCATGCGCTGACTATGGCGTTCCACCGGAGGGGCCGGTACGAAATACGCATAGGATTGAGTGCTTCCTATGCCATGTCACGTATATTAATGTATTAGCTACACATTAATTGATCTGTTTTTCCTTGTTGCTTCATACAAGTTTACAAGTACATACATACATACAAAGGTTTTCAAGGATGTTTCGTGCACACATACTAAACACATGAACTCGCTCAACTTTTGTTGATATTTTCAAACTACATGTATTTCAGGGAATTATTAAGTGGATCCGGCGGGCGTTGGAAGTTTTATGCTGCGATAGAAATAAAGTTGTCATCCATGGTCTTTGGGTTTGGTCAGTGTGTCTTACTCCTGGACGAGACACGTCTTCCAAACCTTAGTTACATCTAATATCTTTTGACGAGTCCTTAGTGAACTCATAAACAATTTGTAAGGTTTGTAAAACTTGAATTTGAAGTCTACATTTTAAACAATGTTTTTATGTTTTAAACTCATTTAATGGATGACAAATCTATGGTTTTATCATATAGTTGATGTTATGATTGAATGCAATGATATTAAGAAAGTCACCCCATAATCACGCTTCCGCAAAAGTCAGGGTGTGACAGGCTTTCTGCACTAGATACGGACATTACGAGTTCCTTGTGATGTCATTCGGGCTGACAAATGCACCCGCGGCTTTCATGGACCTCATGAACCGGGTTTGCAAGCCGATGTTGGATAAATCGGTAATCGTGTTTATCGACGATATTCTAGTATACTCGAAAAGTGAAGCAGAACATGCATGCCACTTACAAGAGGTGTTAGAGACACTCAGGCAAGAAAAGTTGTATGCGAAATTCTCAAAATGCACCTTCTGGTTGCGAGAACTGCAGTTCCTCGGCCACATCATAAGCGCCGATGGAATATTGGTAGATCCTTCAAAGATAGAGGCCGTGTCAAGATGGAGCCCTCCAAAGAATCCTTCGGAAATTAGAAGCTTCTTAGGGCTTGCAGGATACTATAGGAGATTCATTCAAGATTTCTCCAAGATTACGTCGCCGCTAACTAAGTTAACCCGGAAAGAGGAGAAGTTCAATTGAGGTGTCGAACAAGAAAGAGCGTTTCAAACGCTAAAAGAGAAGTTAACTCAAGCTCCGGTATTAACGTTGCCAAACGGGGTCGAAGACTTGATGGTTTATTCGGATGCCTCACTATCGGGGCTCGGATACGTTTTGATGCAACGGGGCAAAGTTATAGCTTATGCCTCGAGGCAATTGAAACTACATGAAAAAAATATCCCACGCACGATCTAGAATTGGCTGCGGTAGTGTTCGCGTTAAAAATATGGAGGCACTAATTATATGGGGTAAAGTGCACCATATTCACCGATCACAAGAGCTTAAAATACTTCTTCGATCAGAAGGAGTTAAATATGCGACAAAGGCGATGGTTAGAAACGGTGAAAGATTTTGACTGTGAAATACATTACCACCCCAGAAAGGCAAATGTGGTGGCGGATGCCCTGAGCAGAAAATCGGATTATGCCCCGATACGAGTAAGGTCGATGCAGCTTGTTGTAACCTCGGGTATACTTGAACGTATCCGAGAGGCGCAAGTAGAGGCAGTGAAAGAGGAGAACTGGAAGAAGGAAAGAATAATCGGCCAGTTAAAAGATTTTTCGGATGGAAAGAACGGGTTGAAGACTCGATCCGGGAGAGTATGGGTTCCAAATTCTTGTGGGGTGAAGACGCTTCTACTTGATGAAGCTCATAAATCCCGATATTCTATTCATCTGGGTGCGACCAAGATGTACAACGATCTGAAACAAAATTATTGGTGGCCCGGAATGAAGAGGGATGTAGTAACATACGTGGAGAAGTGCTTGACTTGTTTACAAGTCAAGGCGGAACACCAGAAACCATATGGAAAGCTGCAACCTTTGGAGATCTCGGTTTGGAAATGGGAACATATCACTATGGACCTATTGACCAAACTACCTAAAATGATTCGGGGATTCGATGCTATATGGGTGATTGTGGATAGATTGACGAAGAGTGCTCATTTTATTCCTATACGCGAGACATATACTTCGGAAAAGATGTCCGAGGTATACACAAACGAAATAGTGGCACGTCACGGAGTACCGGTATCCATTGTGTCGGATAGAGATACCCAGTTTACTTCAAACTTTTGGCGAGATTTTCAAGAACAAATGGGAACGAAACTTTTCATTAGCATCGCCTACCATCCTCAGACGGATGGGTAGAGTGAAAGAACAATACAGACGCTAGAGGATATGTTACGAGCATGTATCATCGACTTCGGCGGAAGGTGGGATGTTTATCTACCGTTGGCCGAATTTTCGTATAACAATAGTTACCATTCGAGCATCGGCATGGCACCTTATGAGATGCTATATGGTAGGAAATGTAGAACCCTAGTGTGTTGGGGTGAAGTGGGACCACGTGAACTGTCCCATAAAGATGTTGTCCAAGCCACTAATGAGAAAATTGAAGTGGTACGAGCCCATTTGAGAGCAGCCCAAGATACGCAAAAGTCTTATGCCGATAAAAGACGAAGACCGATTGAATTTCAGATAGGCGACATGGTTATGTTAAAGGTTTCCCCATGGAAGGGCGTTATTAGATTCAGAAAAAGAGAGAAACTAAGCCCGAGGTTTATCGTGCCATTTAAAATCATCGAACGGGTTGGCATGGTAGCTTATCGCCTTGAGCAACTGGAAGAGTTGAGTGGGATACATGGCACGTTTCATGAATCACAACTACGAAAATTTCTAGCGGAGGAAACAGCTTATATCCATTACGACGATATCGAGGTGGATGATAGCCTGAATTATGCAGTAAGGCCATTAGAGATTTTAGATCGAAAGGTTAATCACTTGCGAAATAAACAAAGAGATCAAGTCAAGATTAAGTGGGAGCATAGGAAAGGTTCGGACGCCACATGGGAGTCCGAAGAGGAAATGCGACGTCTCTACCCTACCCTATTCGGTACGTGCTTTGGTTTCGGAGACGAAACCTTTTAAGGGGGTGGACTTGTAACATCCCGAAAATATAAAACTTTATACTAAAATTATAAAGTATTAAATAGACAAGAACAAACTAACTAGGACGAAATAACCCAGTTAGTTATAAGTCTTGTGTTAACTCAAAAGTGGGTTAAAAAGCACCTAAATATGAACTAAAGAAATTAGAGGGACTAAAAGTGTTTAAATGGAAACTAATTATAATAAAAACAATTTATTAATCATAAAACACACATTTGTGTGTGTACTGGAGATCGATCAAACACAAGGGGGCGACCCAAGCTTCCCCATAACCCTAGTTCTTGTTAAATCCTCCAAATTGAAGGTCCAAATCGAGTCCAAAACGAAATCTGAGCTTGTATTAGTGATCCCCATTGTGAGGACATCATAAGGTATGTGAAATTCGATGAAAATCCTCTACTTGAAATTCTCATGAATTTAGGAAATTCGAAATCTGATGATGCATGTGTGTTGTATAAAATAAGAACATTGTAGTGTCTAGGAGTAAACCCTAGGCAAGTACATGTTGAAATCATGTTTAATTCTAGCAAAATCCATGGACACCATTGTAGGTGATTAGTGGGTTATGTAGAACTTGATAAACACTGGGAAATTTGGGGTTGTTCTAGTGTAATTTGACATATGTGAGGCTATTTCAGAATTAGAGAGGCTAATATTTATGTTAAATAGTTTGATTGATAAAAATTTGGGCTATATGACAAGTTATGAACTTGTTAATAAATCATGTAAAATTCTGCCCTTAAAGTGTTCGTAGAAATGCCTCAAAGAAGGCTCAAAACTGAAATTTAAAGTTAAAACGCATAATTTTGATGTTTTGACAAACTATACGATATATGATTGAAAAGAGTTCTAAACGCGTCATGATTGAACTCTATAGGAAAAGATACCGGAGCATCGAGTGGACAAGCCGGTGGCGACTTGCGTTTGAAGGGCGTGCTTTGAAGGTATGTAACTCGACTTGTTACATTAAGAAATTTGATAGCTTGAATATGTATAGTTGTGTTGTAGAATAAAGGTTGTGTCGATTGAAGTGATGATGTTCGTTACTTGAAATAATAGGATAAGAGTTGGCTAGAAGTCGTTTGGTAGTCATCATAATGGAGGATTCCGTAGATGAGCCAAACGGGTCGAATAATGGTGTAATAAGTAGTGTTGAGTTGATTTAATAGTTAGCATGGGCGGTAACAATCACACAAGCATGAAGCCATAGGTTTGGTAATGAAGTGCCAGTGATAATAAGCCCCGGAAGATTGGGTGAAAAGCGCCTTATGTTTACTATTAAAAAGGTAGTAAAATAAGGGTAACTAGAATGGGTCGAATAATTGCATAGGGATCTTTAGTCGTCTGGTACGTAAACCAAATTTTCGGTATGGCAAATCATTATAGGTACGTTGGTAATGAATTTACAGACGTATAGGAAAAAGAATCACCTAAAACGGACTTACGAGTCAAAAGTTATGGTCAATTGAAGTTGAAAATCTGAATTTTCGGAGCTGGCAGCAAATGCAGGTCAAAAACCTGCATATGCTGGAAAACCATTTCCCCCGCGCCATGCGTCAGGATCGCATGGATCCGGCGCGACACGCGAGACCCGTCGCGCCACGCGACAGGGCAAAATTTTATCATATTTTATTTTTGCATGATTTAATGATTGGAACTTGTTTATATACTTCATATAAATGTCAAAACTAACATCTGAAGTGGTTTTGACCTTAGGTGACAAAGGGGACTTTCCGGATGGCGATCAAGCAACATTTTGAAGAACCGAACACAAACTTATCAAGCTTCCGCGTTATTTTAACTTTGCTAGACAATGATAATCGATGTAGACGATTCCGCTAAATGTGTTTTGAATGTTTTAACTAGTGTTTAAATGGTTGTTACTTGATCACTTTAAACTTTAAATTTTGTACTTGTGATCAAATCAATCATTTTATAAAAAAATCAAAAATCATGAACGTATAATTAAATTCATATGGAAATTTGACGGTTGTTACACCAAGGCATTCTACTCTCTTGCCACCTTGCACGCACAATTCCACCTCTTAGCTGCTTATAACACGTCCATATACACCTGGAAGGATCCTAGACCACCCCATACACTTGTCTTAATCTCCTTCCAACTCCTTCAACTATAAATAGGCACCTTATGTCAACTCATTCCTTGCACCTTTTCTTCATTTCTTCTCTACTTGTTCTCTGGAAGTTCTTGAACATATAGGAGCATCCCTCTGAGTTCCAAACATTCTAAGGATCACTTGTAAGTGTTCCTTTCCGGTTCTTTTTCGTTTTTATAGGCTTTTATACGACGAAAATCAAGCAAATTAACTTTTGCTTTGACTTTTGGTTTAAACCATTATAGTCCAGCCATTGTTCAAATTGAACATGGCTACGTGATCGTAATAAGGTAGGTGTTAATCCCTTAAAAGGGCACCTCCTGGAAATCACGTTAGATTAGTCAAATGACGGGTCAAAGTTAAGTTAATTAAAAAGTCAAACGACAGATTTTAGTAAAACTTATAAAATGAACTTGTAATTGTTTTAACTCATGTTTTTTAACATGAAATCAGTTGGTAGTTAATATTAGAACATGTATGAACATGTTCAGCCTGTCATTTCCAGTTTACATGTCGGTTTGCAACAGAAAGTCGAGCAGTTTAACTTCTACTTTGAATTTCGATTCTGACCTGATTTAGCAACATTAGCTACTGATTATTAGTTGTATTATGATCATACTATAGTGTAGAATAACCCTCTGAGGTTATACTACTTGATCATAATCAGATTCTGAGTTTTTACACAAGTTCATATAATCTGCCCAATTATGACCAAAAAGCCCCTTTTGTGCAAAACTTGGTTTTAACCTATGATGAACTTGTAAAATGAATAAGCTATTGATATGTTATTATAATTAACATATTTTGGTATAATAAGTCTATTCATAACCTGAGTTTTATTACAAGTTCATAAATTATGTTATATTATGACTAAAATGCCCTTACGGCGCATAGTTTGGTTTTAAACCATTAAAGTCATATACATTTGATTACCTATTGACTTGGTAACATGTTTAAAGTACTTTGGCATATTTAACTTGTTTATTGCTCATCCAATTACCCGATATCTCCTATGCGTGTACGGTTGAGCTTATGTAACTTGTTTACGTAAGTTTACCGAAACATGTCAAATCTTTTCAAATTCATTTCAAATTCCAAAATGTATATCGTTTACCCATATTATACAAGTCTTAGTACTTGTTGTGACACCCGGCTTTTCAGGCCGTACCGTACAATTGTAACACTTGTTGTGAATAGATAAAAGGCCATATTTGACTGATTATGATGTTTATATGTGAAATTTAATGAGTTGGTAAATTTAAACTTTGATGAAAATTATGTTGGCAACGGTAAGATAAACGCTTATCGCGTAACGGTTAAAATGCGAAACGAACATCGGTGACCACCCGATCAGTGTTAAAATCCTAAAAATAATCAGTTATGATTAGAATAATTATTTTAATCATATCCGTGTGGAAAAATAATTTAAAACGCTAGGAAACTCTATTTTTTTTTATATTAAACGCGTACCGCGCGATGCAGCGTGTATACCGACAAAATAATGTCAGCACAGTCTATCAAGGCAACTAATAATAAATTTAGAAATAATTTAATGAGTTTATTACTTTAGGATAATAAAAATAAATAAAAACGCTTAAATTCCTTTTTTTGCGATTTTAAGCGCGTACTGTGCAGCACAGCGCGCATACTGCCAAATACCGACAAC
Organism: Helianthus tuberosus; assembly: GCA_030545235.1. Lineage (NCBI taxonomy): Eukaryota > Viridiplantae > Streptophyta > Magnoliopsida > Asterales > Asteraceae > Helianthus > Helianthus tuberosus. The sequence continues at coordinate 130,463,342 of CM060397.1, read as the reverse complement.
GTAGCCAGTCCCGGCAAATAAAATATTGTTCAGTAATATTTTGGTGAGTTTATTTTTATAGAGTGTTAAAAATAATTTAAAACGCACTAAAACGGGATTAAAACGCTAGATAAAATACCCGGTATCTAGTAAAATACCAGTTTTTACTTTATATTACATATATATATATATATATATATATATATATAATTCGTGAGGTGTGTGTGTGTGTAGAGATAGGTGGCAGCAATTTAACACTCTCTCTCTCCTCTCTCATGCTCCAATTGGCTAAGAATGGAGGTGCTTGATGATGCTTATGCAATAATCTTTTATATCTTGCATAAATCAAGAACATGTAATTTAATACAATAAAAACTCTCTCTCTCTACAATAATTCAGCCGAAACCCCTCCCATATCACAATAATTTCGAAAATTCTTGAGTGCTCTTGTAAGAACCAAGCTCAATCCAAGGAGTTTCCAAGCTATTTTGATGATACAAAGGTGTTTTTAAGGTGAAACAAGCTCCATAACACCAAAATCTTGTCAAAAACCCACTAAAATCTTGAAAGGTATAAACTTGTTTTTAAATCTTGTTCTTGATTTTCTTTTATTGATGATAGAGATGATTAAAGTTTCTCTTGAACTTGGAATGAATCACAAACTTGAATCAAACAAAGAATGGGATTTTAATCAAAGTAAAAACAAGTGTGTACGAGTGTGTGTATATGGCTGAAAGTTTTGAGTGTGTATGTGTTTAGTTGTGTTTTGATTTTTGATTAAATGATCTTTGATTGATTTGAGTTGAATGTTGAAAGATGGATACATGCATGTGTTAGAAAGATATCATAAAAGAAGATTTTAAAAGAAGTCATGTGATTGATGATGAATGTGATGAAAAGTGAACTTTTGAAAGTTCACATATGTGTATATGTGTGTCGTATGTATATGTATATATGTATGCATGTATGTAAATTTTGTCACATGTACTTAAATAAAGGAATGTTTGCATGAAAATGATTTGGTGATAGTGAAATGGATATGTTTGATTCATATGAACATGACATAAGTATGGTCTTTTGATGCATATTAAGATCATGTTAGATGATAATGTTATGATATGAGCATATTAGATGCATATACTTAGACATGCATGAAAATATATGATCTTAAAAAGATGATTTGAGTATGATTTAGTAAAAATCAACTATGAGCAGATTATAAACACTAAAATAAAGTTATTTTAAAGTGTTTAGTGACTTATAACTTTGTCATAACATTTGCTAGCTTTGCATGTTGTACTTGGTGCATTAAAAGTTGTAAAATACGTGAAATCCCATGATTTATGTGACTTACACAAAAACTGCACTAATCTGATTACAACCACTATTTTAATCAGTAAATAACAAGTATTGTGTTAAAATATCAGGTCGTTTTGAGTTGGGATGATTATAGTAACGTTTAACGCAAAACTATGCGTTAAAACGGTCAAAAATCGGCTTTTCGGGTAATTTTTATAAAACTGATTTAGATCAGTAAATAAACTGATGTTTTTAGTTTAAAAACAAGTATTTTAACTAATTTTAAGTTTACTTGGTGTTTGGTTGGTCATATGTGACTTCCGACGCCCGAAAACGTTACCGAATCGCTAAAATACGCATTTTTTAATGAACACTAGTATGGGTGAATTTTGAGTGAATCTTATATGATAAAATGTATTAAGTGATTTGAACATTTAAATGTGATAATATGTTAAGTGATAATCTGATAATGGAAAATTTAGATTATTTATGTATGTATGTACGTTTTGTGCGGTAGAAACGGTAAAATTGTGATTAAATGTGTAACTTGTTTGTCGAGCACGAAATTTGGTACATGTGAGATGTTTTATGTATATTTTCTTTAAAAATGACAAAATAGTTAAGTTAGTAATGTTTCACGTGTTTCATTATGTGAATATTTATGCATATATATTACGACGTGCAAATCATAGGTATATTGCCTATAAACGGGAGAGCTAACGGATTCACACAATAATGATCACCAATAAAATCGTTCGAGTCGCAAAATCATAAAAATATATGTATATGGACTCATATATATATTAACGTGCCAACATAATCAAACATGACAACTTTTCGAGAATATCTCAAAGTTATGTGATAATTCTAAGAAACGGAGAAACATAGGATTTTTGTTTTATGAATATTGATTTAAAATCGTTTCAATATATATATATATATATATATATATATATATATATATATATATATATATATATATATATATATATATTAGGACATGTAGAAATCAATTTCTGGGATTGCGCTATTTAAAATACGCACCCAAAGGTGAGTGTCACTAAACCCCTCTTTTTACTGTTTATATATATATTTTGGGGGTGGAATGTAACACCTGTGCCTCCACGGCCATCAAACAAATACCAAACCAATGAAATATTATATTTTCATACTTGGGATTTGTAAAAATATGTGTATCATTTGCACATATCAATTCTTGTTCAATTTCAAACTCTAAATCGCTTTCTGGAAGGTTATACGCGCACCGATGCGTAAATATAACCAGTTTAATGCAACGAACACTCCGGAATAGTGAAATAGGCTTAACATACCTTAAATAACCTTTACATAACTTAGATATAAGTTTTGGGAAGGTTTGGTGTGGTGAAATCAAAGTTTAATCGCTTACAGGGACTAAAGTTGACAAACTGCGAAAGTATGCCAATTTGAACTGTAACAGACATTCCGGAACATGACCATAAGTTAAACATACCTTAAATATCCTTTACATAGCTTAGAAATAGGCTTTGAGGGGTTCGGTGTGCTAAAATAAACTTTTGGGTCATTCAGGGACTAAAAGTGTCAAAAAGTGCACAAGTTTGCATTTTCTCGCATAACTTACGTTCTGAATACATCCGGACATCCAAAAATTTATGTAAGCATGACTATATTATATTTTAGTGTTCGCCATAAGAAAAATCCATTCGTCGCGTCATTTGGATCGTTTTTTCGCGCTTGTGCGCATTCCGTCGTAATTAAGCGAACATCGCGTTCGTACGACCAAACGAACCATCATCCGGCATATTTTTGAGTATGTTTTGAGTTCCCTATACTTTAACTTCATTTTAGAGCCTTGAAATGAGGTTAACGGGGTTCAAACGCATCGAAAAAGGCCTTAAAACACCACAGGGACCAAAACTGTCAATTTTGAAACTTTTCTGAAGCTGGTGCATGCTAGCGTAGCGCGAGCCCTATAGGCTTTACCAGTCGCGCTACGCGACTGCCTATTCTGGGCAGAAAACATGCAGAAACTCAGTTTTTCGCATTCGGGACCAGATTCGATGTATTAGCCGTTGTTTAATTCACAACCACACATTCTAAACTTGCTTAGTCAGCGGATAAGGATGGAACTTAGGCACCATAACCTTGCAACACATGTATGGATGGAATTTAAGCACCTAAGCACCATAACTTTGCAACACATGTACGGATGGGATTAAGGCACGTTTTCCATGAAACGATCTTAACGGTTCGGGTATTCCTATAAATACCCCATACCCCCCATTGCTAAAATCACTAGAATTCTGATTTGAGAACCTCTAAGTTGAAACCATTGTTTCATACCTGAGATTCTTGAATCGGGATTAGCATTCGGGGACCCTTCGTAAGTATTCTTTCGTTCTTTTCCTTATTTTACTGCTTTTCGAGTCAGAAAGTCAAACTTTGTTTGACTTTCAGCGTTGACCAGTAATGGTCAATGCGAAGTTCGTTTGAACTTCGCAACATGAGTGTAATCACGTTGGTCATAGTCCCTTGGGACTATGCCCACTGATTACCACGTTGTCTAGGGTCGTAGGGTAGGCGATCTAATAAATCGCCTATACCCTCGAACCCGACCCAGTTTGGTCGATCATTAGGATCCGACCAAATACATTAGGTGACCATAGAAGGTAGGGAATAACCTTCCGAGGTTATACCCTATGGTCACATCGTTTAAGTAGTTGTATGATAGGTAGTTTATATGCCTTAGGTAAATTACCAGAATACCCTTTTCATGTATAATTGGTAATTAAGCATATGTAACCTAAACTTTTGTCACATAACTGATTATGTAACATGTTTAGGCATATAACACTTGTCATAGGACTAGTTAGACGGTCCGAACGCGTTTCACGCGCACGACGCGTTAAAGTAGCATATGTTACCTTAATGGGCCGCGATGGGTCGAAAGCGCTTAGGTTAGTCTCATTGTAGTATGTAGGCCTTGTTAAACCATATCATATGAGTTCCAATACTCATTTGGTTTGCCAAGCCTCATCCTATCCGATCTCCCGATTTAAGTCCGGTTTATTTATATAGTTTAGATTTGCCGACTGATTCCGTGCTCCCTCAAGCTTTGTTTGGTTGTTGTTCAAGACCTCTAAGCATTCTCAGGCGAGTACATTATTCCCCTCTTTTACTGTTTTCCAAATGTTTTGGGGTGACTCATATGTACTAAATGTTTTATCAATAGTTTTAAGAACAATTACAATAGTTTCAAGAACAATTACAATGTGGTTTTAAGAACAATTACAATAGTTTCAAGAACAATTACAATGTGGTTTCAAGAACAATAACAATTATTTCAAGAACGCTAACAATGATTTCAAGAACGAATACAATGATTTCAAAAACTAATAACAATTTCAAAAAGTGAACAAACTTGTTGGTTGTAGTTTACATAACCGATGACATTCATTAGCAAAGATCAAGCCGACCAGTATTAGGTTATGGTACCATAGGATCTGACAAATCCCGTTATTTACTGCACCCATTGTTATGTGTGGGGGTTGTGGGTAGCGACTGAATCTGAAATTATTAACTTATCCTTTGGTAAGGGTTTGTTAAGAACGAGAGCGAGAGCGAGATGGAGCGAGGAACGCGTCAAGAAGGTTTGAATGTTATTAGAGAATCGACCATAAAGTAGTTTCACAATTAAAACAAGAACGATTTGAACAATTAAAACAAGAACGATTAAAACAAGATGGGTTAACGATTGGGTAAACATTTGGACATGATTTACATTTGATCATGCATTTACACGAAACATAGTATTGGTTTAAACCAAGTTTTACTTCAATACTTTGTTTTGTGCGATTCACCTATGGTTTAGTTAATGCATTTCACTAGCCATACATATCATTTTGGTTATACATATTACATGATTTACATTGGGCATGAACATTACTTTGGTGGTTTGGTTTGGGTAAGTGATTTGAGTAACGGTGCGTGTGTAATATGATACAAGCATGGTGGATACGCCGCTGGTACTTCCTATATATAAGTGTTTGTATGGTATTACATATGGTAGCGTTATTTGAATCATTTCAGTTTGAGACATAGAACATTTTATACAAATAACATACTTTTCACAAGACATTTATTTACAAACAACTTATCTTCTACAAACTCATTTTACATGGTTATTCATTTAATCATGCATTATTCTCTTATTATACATATCACCTGAACTGATTATTTTTCAAATGATTTACAAAGACAAAGCAAATTACAAGGTTCATGACTAAACATTTTCTTAAACAGAAGTCATGAATCTTATTTTCACAAAACCTATGTACTCGCCAGCATTTCTTTGCTGACCTCGTTTTCACATATGTTTCAGGTATTGTTGAATGATATCGATTGATAAGATGCATGCTCACATAGGACTGGACAAGGCCTTAGTGACTCAATAACAATGATAGACTATGTTTAAATAGTGTATTTAGATTTCAAGACGATGTAATTATTCAATGTTTAATAAAACAAAACACTTTTTGGTATCCATGGTTATGAAACATTAATTCTGTTACAACACGCCTCGATGTTTCCGCCACGTTTTTGTTGTTTTACGTGGTCGGGGTGTGACAGAAAAGATGGTATCAGAGCCAATGGTTATAGGGAATTAGGTTATTAGTAATGCTTTGACCTAGTCTATAACCTTCTTAGGACCCTAACGCGAGTTTACTTGCGTTTCGTCATAAAACAATACCGTCACCTATCCTTAGGCGACGACCACAACAAGAACATAAATTTCAAAACCGCTTTGAAAACTAATCATCTGTTCTAGGATGATTGATTACTAGGTTTTGAACTCTCTATTGTAAGGTTTTGAACTCTCTATTATATGGTTTTGAACCTCTTTGAGTTTTCAAAACTTCGTCAAGGTTTTGGGTTTTAAATAATGTGAACACGTGCAAACTGGAAGGGTGAATGCCTGTATTCTGGGTTTTCTGTCTAGGCAAGCACTTCGTATACATCTCATCAGACGCGAGACCAGTTGTGCTTACCTGGGAATTCTTGGGATGAGTGTTCACTTATAGGCGAGCATGTCTTCGCGATACATTATTTTTGACCCATTTACTTTGATCAGTCACCGTCTCATTTGTTTGCCTTAGGTAACAAACAAATGATCGCAATTTTCATGCGTTATCTTTCTGTTTTGATTGTCCAATAATCTTTCACCTGTTTCTCCCTATGCCTTTCTTTTTCTTCAAGAATGTCTCTTCATCACGATGACGCCCAGATATCTGAGCAAGCAGCCAAAATTCGCTCAGCGAATAGGCGAAGTAGTCCTGAAGACTGTTGAATTAGCTACTGCCATGTATCATCTCCAGGATGAAGCCACTCAAGAGTCACCAAGACAAGCAGGACCTAGTCAGGCGACAACACCATCAGCCAATAAACCAATCGAGGAATCAAAGACCATGGATGAACGATCCCCTAAGAAGTCAAAGAAGCGAAAGGCTTCTCAGAACTTCGCCATGGTCGCTCATAATGGTAAAGCAGTCCCCAACCAACCAGCTCAACCCCCTGCTAAGTGTGTATTGCTTTTCCTATGATACCTACATCAAGGAACTATGTACCTTACAAACTACTCTTGTGATTTCTCTCTTTCAAATGATTGCTCATGATTCCCTCGAAAATTTTAAGTACTCGTTTCACTCTAAGAAACAAAGTACAGAAAATTAAGTGACATTATGAGTAATCGTGCTTTTCGCACATCTGTGCCTTTAAATCCTTGGTTAGATAACTAAGGGTATTTTCAAATCTCATACCCATTACATTTTGATTTTTCAACATACACAGTACCAGTATTTCAAAACAATCTTCATGATCTCAAAACATTTCATATAGTTTGAAAACAATTTTTCTAGATGCATTGTCTATGTTATTTCAAAAACATTGGCCATGTTATCAAAACCAACCTTTCTAATTTCAAAATATTTCATATAGTCTGAAGACAATATTAACACAATACATTTTCTGATCAAGTGCATGATTTCGAAAAGCATCATTCATGTCTTTCAAAAACCTTATACATAATTTCAAAATTCATCTCGCATGATTTTAAAACATTTTTGTAAATATATCTACCTAATACACCTACTTTATGATTTCAAAAAGTATTATATATAAGGTTTCAAAAATGTTAAACACATTTTTCTTAAAAGAACCCCATGCATAGTTTTCAAAAAAAAAATATATATTTTCCTCATACATTGACTTAACCTTCAAAATTCTGCTTCATATGTCGCCTTGACATATCAAGCATCTCAACTTCATAAGCATTTTACATCATGTTTTGACCTAAGCACATCCAGTGCAAGGTTTCAAAACATCTTCAACTTCTAAAATTCATATGGGATCTTTTTATCTTTACAATTAGATCCTTGTGGATGATTATCGTTCAAATCAGAGTCCTTAATTGGATTCCTTATGTACCTTAATTCGAACACTTCGGTTCCTAGTAATCGAAATCGAATTTTCTTTTTGAATCTTTCTATCTTTATAGTTGGATTCTTGATAACGTTTAAAGTACCAAATGAAATCCACGGAATGGATTCCAAGTGTGCTTTAAATGCATGTACGCAGATTACAAGACAAGTTAACGAACAATTTTGTGTTTATGTGTTCTCCTCTATGATTTTTTGTGTTTTTAATACTCTGGATATTCGTTATCCAAATCCTCGCAGGATCTTTCATATCTTCATATGAGAGATTCATAGTAGGATATTCAAAAGGTACTACCTTAAATCCTTATGGGCTTCTACCTGGTAGTTAAGACCCTTGGGTTATATAGTACCACTCCATGATTCATAAGAGACCCTCTTAGTAGTCTACTCAAAAAGATTGATTCACAATTTGGTTAGAGAACGACATCTAGTGATGTAGCTGAACAGACTCCTTGATAGTCTATTTAGATCATTTATTGATTTAATTTAAAGGACTCTATGGCGGTCTAGTCACACTCATCACCGGTTTGTTCATTTGGTTTTCCCCTACACACTATAAAATAGACTGTGTGAACTGTGCAAGGAATTGTCTGATTATGGACGCGTACATAATTATGAAATTTAGTGCACAGAAACCCAGTAAGATTTATTATGTGTAAGAGCCGATAGTGACAACAATAACGAAATGAGAACGATGTAATGGAGGTACGGTGGACGCACCAATGACGCTTCATATACTTGTATATAAGTATCCCTCTTACATTGCAATCATGATGTTATTAAAGGTTACTAGAAGTTCAGAACCCTAATCAATATTGTTCGATCTTTTCAACTTCATATTTCCAAGCTCTCACAAGTTTCCTCTAAATAAATTTCGGGGCGAAATTTCCTAAAGTAGGGGAGACTGTAACACCTGTGCCTCCACGGCCATCAAACAAATACCAAACCAATGAAATATTATATTTTCATACTTGGGATTTGTAAAAATATGTGTATCATTTGCACATATCAATTCTTGTTCAATTTCAAACTCTAAATCGCTTTCTGGAAGGTTATACGCGCACCGATGCGTAAATATAACCAGTTTAATGCAACGAACACTCCGGAATAGTGAAATAGGCTTAACATACCTTAAATAACCTTTACATAACTTAGATATAAGTTTTGGGAAGGTTTGGTGTGGTGAAATCAAAGTTTAATCGCTTACAGGGACTAAAGTTGACAAACTGCGAAAGTATGCCAATTTGAACTGTAACAGACATTCCGGAACATGACCATAAGTTAAACATACCTTAAATATCCTTTACATAGCTTAGAAATAGGCTTTGAGGGGTTCGGTGTGCTAAAATAAACTTTTGGGTCATTCAGGGACTAAAAGTGTCAAAAAGTGCACAAGTTTGCATTTTCTCGCATAACTTACGTTCTGAATACATCCGGACATCCAAAAATTTATGTAAGCATGACTATATTATATTTTAGTGTTCGCCATAAGAAAAATCCATTCGTCGCGTCATTTGGATCGTTTTTTCGCGCTTGTGCGCATTCCGTCGTAATTAAGCGAACATCGCGTTCGTACGACCAAACGAACCATCATCCGGCATATTTTTGAGTATGTTTTGAGTTCCCTATACTTTAACTTCATTTTAGAGCCTTGAAATGAGGTTAACGGGGTTCAAACGCATCGAAAAAGGCCTTAAAACACCACAGGGACCAAAACTGTCAATTTTGAAACTTTTCTGAAGCTGGTGCATGCTAGCGTAGCGCGAGCCCTATAGGCTTTACCAGTCGCGCTACGCGACTGCCTATTCTGGGCAGAAAACATACAGAAACTCAGTTTTTCGCATTCGGGACCAGATTCGATGTATTAGCCGTTGTTTAATTCACAACCACACATTCTAAACTTGCTTAGTCAGCGGATAAGGATGGAACTTAGGCACCATAACCTTGCAACACATGTATGGATGGAATTTAAGCACCTAAGCACCATAACTTTGCAACACATGTACGGATGGGATTAAGGCACGTTTTCCATGAAACGATCTTAACGGTTCGGGTATTCCTATAAATACCCCATACCCCCCATTGCTAAAATCACTAGAATTCTGATTTGAGAACCTCTAAGTTGAAACCATTGTTTCATACCTGAGATTCTTGAATCGGGATTAGCATTCGGGGACCCTTCGTAAGTATTCTTTCGTTCTTTTCCTTATTTTACTGCTTTTCGAGTCAGAAAGTCAAACTTTGTTTGACTTTCAGCGTTGACCAGTAATGGTCAATGCGAAGTTCGTTTGAACTTCGCAACGTGAGTGTAATCACGTTGGTCATAGTCCCTTGGGACTATGCCCACTGATTACCACGTTGTCTAGGGTCGTAGGGTAGGCGATCTAATAAATCGCCTATACCCTCGAACCCGACCCAGTTTGGTCGATCATTAGGATCCGACCAAATACATTAGGTGACCATAGAAGGTAGGGAATAACCTTCCGATGTTATACCCTATGGTCACATCGTTTAAGTAGTTGTATGATAGGTAGTTTATATGCCTTAGGTAAATTACCAGAATACCCTTTTCATGTATAATTGGTAATTAAGCATATGTAACCTAAACTTTTGTCACATAACTGATTATGTAACATGTTTAGGCATATAACACTTGTCATAGGACTAGTTAGACGGTCCGAACGCGTTTCACGCGCACGACGCGTTAAAGTAGCATATGTTACCTTAATGGGTCGCGATGGGTCGAAAGCACTTAGGTTAGTCTCATTGTAGTATGTAGGCCTTGTTAAACCATATCATATGAGTTCCAATACTCATTTGGTTTGCCAAGCCTCATCCTATCCGATCTCCCGATTTAAGTCCGGTTTATTTATATAGTTTAGATTTGCCGACTGATTCCGTGCTCCCTCAAGCTTTGTTTGGTTGTTGTTCAAGACCTCTAAGCATTCTCAGGCGAGTACATTATTCCCCTCTTTTACTGTTTTCCAAATGTTTTGGGGTGACTCATATGTACTAAATGTTTTATCAATAGTTTTAAGAACAATTACAATAGTTTCAAGAACAATTACAATGTGGTTTCAAGAACAATAACAATTATTTCAAGAACGCTAACAATGATTTCAAGAACGAATACAATGATTTCAAAAACTAATAACAATTTCAAAAAGTGAACAAACTTGTTGGTTGTAGTTTACATAACCGATGACATTCATTAGCAAAGATCAAGCCGACCAGTATTAGGTTATGGTACCATAGGATCTGACAAATCCCGTTATTTACTGCACCCATTGTTATGTGTGGGGGTTGTGGGTAGCGACTGAATCTGAAATTATTAACTTATCCTTTGGTAAGGGTTTGTTAAGAACGAGAGCGAGAGCGAGATGGAGCGAGGAACGCGTCAAGAAGGTTTGAATGTTATTAGAGAATCGACCATAAAGTAGTTTCACAATTAAAACAAGAACGATTTGAACAATTAAAACAAGAACGATTAAAACAAGATGGGTTAACGATTGGGTAAACATTTGGACATGATTTACATTTGATCATGCATTTACACGAAACATAGTATTGGTTTAAACCAAGTTTTACTTCAATACTTTGTTTTGTGCGATTCACCTATGGTTTAGTTAATGCATTTCACTAGCCATACATATCATTTTGGTTATACATATTACATGATTTACATTGGGCATGAACATTACTTTGGTGGTTTGGTTTGGGTAAGTGATTTGAGTAACGGTGCGTGTGTAATATGATACAAGCATGGTGGATACGCCGCTGGTACTTCCTATATATAAGTGTTTGTATGGTATTACATATGGTAGCGTTATTTGAATCATTTCAGTTTGAGACATAGAACATTTTATACAAATAACATACTTTTCACAAGACATTTATTTACAAACAACTTATCTTCTACAAACTCATTTTACATGGTTATTCATTTAATCATGCATTATTCTCTTATTATACATATCACCTGAACTGATTATTTTTCAAATGATTTACAAAGACAAAGCAAATTACAAGGTTCATGACTAAACATTTTCTTAAACAGAAGTCATGAATCTTATTTTCACAAAACCTATGTACTCGCCAGCATTTCTTTGCTGACCTCGTTTTCACATATGTTTCAGGTATTGTTGAATGATATCGATTGATAAGATGCATGCTCACATAGGACTGGACAAGGCCTTAGTGACTCAATAACAATGATAGACTATGTTTAAATAGTGTATTTAGATTTCAAGACGATGTAATTATTCAATGTTTAATAAAACAAAACACTTTTTGGTATCCATGGTTATGAAACATTAATTCTGTTACAACACGCCTCGATGTTTCCGCCACGTTTTGTTGTTTTACGTGGTCGGGGTGTGACATGGAACACGTTATTAAAAGGGTTTAATAATGTTTTTGAAATAAAACATACCTTTTAATATAAAATATATATTTTCGCTGAAAATATATGAATTTGACAAGCTATACATTTCGAAGTAAAACGATTTTGAAGAATGAATATTATAAGTGCGGCATTTCTTAAGAGAAATAAGACCGTACGAAATGGGAATGAATTCCGGACTGAGTCTCAACATTTGAGTGACAGGGGAATTTGTAAGTCGTAGTATATTAAATTGTCATATTAGTAAGATATATATATATATATATATATATTGTACGTGAGGCAGACATCTTATTGTTCTTCGAGAAAGAACCCTGCGCCCATGATGTCGTTTAATCAGTTAAGTATGGTACGCGAGGAATTGTTGGTAGATCTATCGGGTTGACAACCCCATCATCATCAGTCGCCCCGTGTCAATGTCAAACGACGAATTAAGATTCTGTGTATTGTCTAGCTTTGATTATCCCTGCATGGTTAATATATAGTTCCTATCGTCTATCTAACATACGAGTCTGAAAGTTGACACTATAATTTAATATACAAAACCTGGGCAGTACTACTATTGTCGGAGTAATGAACCGACGGAAGGCCCATGGATTTTATTAAGGAAGTAAAATGGACTTTCTAAAATTGCATAGATGTTTTTAAATAAACACCTAATCAGAAAGTTTTCCTTGGAATAAAATTTGTTAGTAAACGAATAAGTGAACTCACCTTCCTTTGTGTTGACATTTGATTTTAACGTGTTCTACAGGTACTTGAGTTCGGCTTCGGGAAAATTATAGCGTATCTTGTGGTTATTGATGCATGTTTTGTCACTTAAAATGTTGGACTGACTTTTAATTATTCTGGGACAATGTAATAAGATCCATGAGGATCATAAACAACTTAACTATGTCAAGGTTGTGTCGTGTCTTAAAACGTAACGTTTAAATAACTTACATTTAAAACATACTAAAATGTCCAACAATTAAATGCATCGATCGACAAGATATAAATGGGCACCAACTTCCGTCTCCACTACGTTTTATATTCCACTGCGACGTTTTTGGGGTGTGACAGAAGTTGGTATCAGAGCCATTGGTTGTTAGCGAACTAGATGTTTTTGGAGGAAAACACTAGACTTCAACCGAAGAATTTTGAGATTTAAAGTCCAAAATTCTCGAAGCCAAGATTTTAAATAAATGTGGAAATTTTATCATATATGAAAACACTTATGTGTTTATGTGCATACGTGATTTTCTATTTATTTAGGCTTTATGTGTTACTATTCACGCTGATCACACACTTACTTTGTACGGTTACGATATGTCACGTCTCGGTCTATAGAGTCATCAGTAGTCCTGCTCACTGATACTGTCAAGCCTATGCTTGAGATTCCTTCGCCCGTTGTTACAGAATCGTTTATTCTGCTATTCGAGTCACGTGTTTTGCTACACCTCTTTTAGTCTACACTCGTCGTAGGAAGAGGACTCGACCCATGGGGGAAATCGCATTTGACTTCGAGAGCTGAGACAACGTTCGCCTTGAAGAAGCAGAAGGAGATTTGGGTCAATCGCTCTAATTGTGATCGTCAGTACGCGGAGGCATGGGGACGATGAAGGACTCAGAGGGACAGATGGACTGTTATGAGGAGCTAGAAGAGCTTGTTAGGAAGACGTTGGACTTCCAGGGATTGAAGCGTTAGTTGTTATTTGTTTTGTATGTCTCATTTGATGAACCCTATTTATGGCTTGCATGCCAAATTTTCAGATATTTAAGAAGAAATTTCATATAGGCTTGTTGAGGGTGTTGATGTAGACATCCCAAATTTTGATTAGTCTTTGTACTAAAAACAAGCTTTGTAATTTCTGGTATAAATATCGAATGGGTTCCTTTTGGTTTAAAAATTATTCTCATTAATGTGTGGATATTATGCATGCGCAATGTTTGGTCCACTACTATTTAATGATCAAATTATTTTTGGGATATCGTCTTATGTTGATATTAGGTTGTAATAATAGAAATGACGAAAGGCCGCCAAAAGCGAGACAGGGTTCTGGACTACCTATTACCTCAAAAAGAGTTTGTACAACTCATAGCCCAACACGTTAATACTGCCATGGAACAGTGCGATGCTAACCAAAATAATGGCCAGGAACGTGGAGTGATGCTCATGGGCATGGGCATGGTTTTGGTGGGATACACAATTGGAAACCCTTCAGATGGTGTAATGATCGGAAAGTTTTAGTAATTCCTGTGTTTTGATATAATCGGAGCGTAATTCTGATTTTTCATTAACTTTGTGAACAATACATAGATGTACACACAAAACAATCCATGGTTGTAACCCAAGATCATTTACTGGTACCCTATGTAATGACATGGCAACGGTATGCGTGATGTCGAGCCGTCGTAGCGGATCGACTATTCAAATAATTCCGCATTCCGAGCCTAGATCTGGGGATTCGCGAAGGCGAAAGTCTGAGAGTTAGAGGAAAGGTACCAATGAGAAGCGTGGTGAGGAACGCAGATTGGAGAAAGTGTGTGTAGCTAACCCTAGAGAGTCGGGAAAGGATAATGCCAGTGATGGCAGGGGTGGTTCTGAGAAGAAGACTCACGAGGATGAGCGGAGGAAGTGCGCCAGATGTGGACGGACTAGACATGTGACTCGCGAGTGCTATGCTAATAGTACATTGGATGGAGTTATGCTCGAGGGATGCTATGAGTGTGGTGAGCAAGGACATCTCAAGAGAGAGATTGTCTGAAACTGAAGGGTCAGGATGCTAAGGGCGAAGCCGTTGAGTCGAGTGCTGGGAAAGCACGAGACGATCTTGCTGTTGTTACCGTATTTAGTTAGGTGATCGTAGTTCTAGTGTTGGTATATTTCTAGTGGAGCTGGGGAGCCTTGACGCGAAGGTGAGAATGGATTGATTATCTAAGAGCGAAGTCGGGACTATTGCTGGAAGAAGCTAGCCAGGGTATTTCGTCCTGCTGACGGTAGAGAGGTGGTAGTTGTTCACGAAGACCGACCGAGTCGAATGTCGATTGTTGATGGTTGAGAGTCTTCAGTGTTTTGAGGATGCACAGGTGGTTGCAAAAGGGGCTATCCTGTGTTCTTAGTTAACGTGGTGGATACGAAAGCCGAATGTAGGAACGTCGGAGAGATTTCTATCAATCGCAACTATCCGGAAGTCTTCCTAAAAAGACTTACCTGGATCTCCCCTGCGAGATGGATCGAATTTCGAATCGATCTGGCTCACGGTGCTGCACCCAATTGCACAATCTCCTTATAAATTAAGCATCGTTTGAGAATGATAGAAATCTCGAGTCAGTTTCAAGAGCTACTGGACAAGGGCTTCATTCGATCCAGCTTTTCGCTTTGAGGAGCATCTATTTTGTTGTGAGAAGGAAGGATGGATCCTTCAAGATGTGTGTTGATTTCAGAGAACTGAACAAGTTGACTATCAAGAATCGGTACCCTTTTACCAAGGATTGACGATTTGTTCGATCAAGCTACCGGGATCCAGCTGCTACACAAAGACCGATCTACGATCAGGATATTATCAGTTGAAGGTTGCTGACGAAGATATGCTGAGGATTGCTTTTCAAACGTGATATGGCCATTACGAGCTATTAGTCATGCCTTTGACTAAACTAATGCGCCATTTATATTCATGGATCTCATGAACAGGGTATGGAAACCCTAATCGGATGAATTCGTGATAATATCCGTTGACGACATGCTTGCCTATGTGCGAACCAAGGAGTTATCTTGAGAAAGATTTTAGTAGGTTTAGCAGAGAAATAAAAGCTGAGCCACATTGACTTGGTCCTTTCAAGAGCCCATCTTGAGTTGGATCAGTCGCTTATAGGCTCAAGCTACCATAAGGATGTGTGTAATATAGGTCTACGAAGATTCTTCGTAAGATTAAAAGTTTCTCGCAAAAACTACAAGACCATATTCATTAAGCTTGTTTTCACTATTTTCACCTAGTGCGAAAACAAAACCTGTAGAGTAAAATTTCGGGGACGAAATTTCCTGAATAGGGGGAGACTATGTCACCCGGCTTTTCAGGCCGTACCGTACAATTGTAACACTTGTTATGAATAGATAAAAGGCCATATTTGACTAATTATGATGTTTATATATGAAATTTAATGAGTTGGTAAATTTAAACTTTGATGAAAATTATGTTGGCAGCGGTAAGATAACGCTTATCGCGTAACGGTTAAAATGCGAAACGAACGTCGGTGACCACCCGATCAGTGTTAAAATCCTAAAAATAATCTTTTATGATTAGAATAATTATTTTAATCGTATCCGTGTGGAAAAATAATTTAAAACGCTAGGAAACTCTATTTTTTTAGATTAAGCGCGTACCGCGCGATGCAGCGCGTATACCGACAAAATAATGTCAGCACAGCCTGTCAAGGCAACTAATAATCTATTTAGTAATAATTTAATGATTTTATTACTTTAGAATCATAAAAATAAATAAAAACGCTTATATTCCTATTTTTGCGATTTTAAGCGCGTACCGTGCAGCACAGCGCGCATACTGCCAAATACCGACAACGTAGCCAGTCCTGGCAAATAAAATATTGTTCAGTAATATTTTGGTGAGTTTAAGTTTTATAGAGTGTTAAAAATAAATTAAAACGCACTAAAACGGGATTAAAACGCTAGATAAAATACCCAGTATCCAGTAAAATACCAGTTTTTACTCTATATTACATATATATATGTATATATATATATATAAAATTCGTGAGGTGTGTGTGTAGAGATAGGTTGCAGCAATTTAACACTCTCTCTCTCCTCTCTCATGCTCCAATTGGCTAAGAATGGAGGTGCTTGATGATGCTTATGCAAGAATCTTTTATATCTTGCATAAATCAAGAACCTACAATTTAATACAATAAAAACTCTCTCTCTCTCTACAATAATTCAGCCGAAACCCCACCCATATCACAATAATTTCGAAAATTCTTAAGTGTTCTTGTAAGAACCAAGCTCAGTCCAATGTGTTTCCAAGCTATTTTGATGATACAAAGGTGTTTTTAAGGTGAAACAAGCTCCATAACACCAAAATCTTGTCAAAAACCCACTAAAATCTTGAAAGGTATAAACTTGTTTTTAAATCATGTTCTTGATTTTCTTTTAGTGATGATAGAGATGATTAAAGTTTCTCTTGAACTTGGAATGAATCACAAACTTGAATCAAACAAAGAATGGGATTTTAATCAAAGTAAAAACAAGTGTGTACGAGTGTGTGTATATGGCCGAAAGTTTTGAGTGTGTATGTGTTTAGTTGTGTTTTGATTTTTGATTAAATGATCTTTGATTGATTTGAGTTGAATCATGAAAGATGGATACATGCATGTGTTAGAAAGATATCATAAAAGAAGATTTTAAAAGAAGTCATGTGATTGATGATGAATGTGATGAAAAGTGAACTTTTGAAAGTTCACATATGTGTATATGTGTGCCGTATGTATATGTATATATGTATGCATGTATGTAAGTTTTGTCACATGTACTTAAATAAAGGAATGTTTGCATGAAAATGAGTTGGTGATAGTGAAATGGATATGTTTGATTCATAGGAACATGACATATGTATGGTCTTTTGATGCATATTAAGATCATGTTAGATGATAATGTTATGATATGAGCATATTAGATGCATATACTTAGACATGCATGAAGATATATGATCTTAAAAAGATGATTTGAGTATGATTTAGTAAAAATCAATTATGAGCAGATTATAAACATTAAAATAAAGTTATTTTAAAGTTTTTAGTGACTTATAACTTTGTCATAACATTTGCTAGCTTTGCATGTTGTACTTGGTGCATTAAAAGTTGTAAAATACGTGAAATCGCATGATTTATGTGACTTACACAAAAACTGCACTAATCTGATTATAACCACTATTTTAATCAGTAAATAAAAAGTATTGTGTTAGAATATCAAGTCGTTTCGAGTTGGGATGATTATAGTAACGTTTAACGCAAAACTATGCGTTAAAACGGTCAAAAATCGGCTTTTCGGGTAATTTTTATAAAACTGATTTATATCAGTAAATAAACTGATGTTTTTAGTTTAAAAACAAGTATTTTAACTAATTTTAAGTTTACTTGGTGTTTGGTTGGTCATATGTGACTTCCGACGCCCGAAAACGTTACCGAATCGCTAAAATACGCATTTTTCAATGAACACTAGTATGGGTGAATTTTGAGTGAATCTTATATGATAAAATGTATTAAGTGATTTGAACATGTAAATGTGATAATAGGTTAAGTGATAATTTGATAATAGAAAATTTAGATTATGCATGTATGTATGTACGTTTTGTGCGGTAGAAACGGTAAAATTGCGATTAAATGTGTAACTTGTTTGTCGAGCACGAAATTTGGTACATGTGAGATGTTTTATGTATATTTGCTTTAAAAATGACAAGATAGTTAAGTTAGTAATGTTTCGCGTGTTTCATTATGTGAATATTTATGCATATATATTACGACATGCAAATCATAGGTATATTGCGTATAAACGGGAGAGTTAACGGATTCACACAATAATGGTCACCAATAAAATCGTTCGAGTCGCAAAATCATAAAAATATATGTATATGGACTCATATATATATTAACGTGCCAACATAATCAAACATGACAACTTTTCGAGAAAATCTCAAAGTTATGTGATAATTCTAAGAAACGGAGAAACATAGGATTTTTGTGTTATGAATATTGATTTAAAATCGTTTCTATATATATATATATATATATTAGGACGTGTAAAAATCAATTTCTGGGATTGCGCTATTTAAAATACGCACCCAAATGTGAGTGTCACTAAACCCCTCTTTTTACTGTTTATATATATATATATATTTTAGGGGTGGAACACGTTGTTAAAAGGGTTTAGTAATGTTTTCGAAATAAAACATACCTTTTAATATAAAATATATATTTTCGCTGAAAATATATGAATTTGACAAGCTATACATTTCGAAGTAAAATGATTTTGAAGAATGAATATTATAAGTGCGGCATTTCTTAAGATAAATGAGACCGTACGAAATGGGAATGAATTCCGGACTAAGTCTCAACATTTGAGTGACAGGGGAATTCGTAAGTCGTAGTATATTAAATTGTCATATTAGTAAGATATATATTGTACGTGAGGCAGACATCATATTGTTCTTCGAGAAATAACTATGCGCCCATGATGTCGTTTAATCAGTTAAGTATGGTACGCGAGGAATTGTTGGTAGATCTATCGGGTTGACAACCCCGTCGTGACCGGTCGCCCCGTGTCAATGTCAAACGACGAATTAAGATTCTGTTTATTGTCTAGCTTTGATTATCCCTGTTTGGTTAATATATAGTTCGTATCGTCTAGCTAACATACGAGTCTGAAAATTGACACTATAATTTAATATACAAAACCTGGGCAGTACTACTATTGTCGGAGTAATGAACCGACGGAAGGCCCATGGATTTTATTAAGGAAGTAAAATGGACTTTCTAAAATTGCATAGATGTTTTCAAATAAAGACCTAATCAGAAAGTTTTCCTTGGAATAAAATTTGTTAGTAAACGAATAAGTGAACTCACCTTCCTTTGTGTTGACATTTGATTTTAACGTGTTCTACAGGTACTTGAGTTCGGCTTCGGGAAAATTATGGCGTATCTTGTGGTTATTGATGCATGTTTTATCACTTAAAATGTTGGAGTGACTTTTAATTATTCTGGGACAATGTAATAAGATCCATGAGGATCATAAACAACTTAACTATGTCATGGTTGTGTCGTGTCTTAAAACGTAACGTTTAAATAACTTACATTTAAAACATACTAAAATGTCCAACAATTAAATGCATCGATCGACAAGATATAAATGGGCACCAACTTCCGTCTCCACTACATTTTATATTCCGCTGCGACGTTTTTGGGGTGTAACACTTGTGGGGTTTAAACTACATCCTATCTGGTCATTGATTAATCAAGAATGTCGTATCATTTTCGTTAATTTAAGTTAACCGGTCCAAGTCTATGACTAGAATAGGACCCGTTAACATTCTAATTGGTTATTATACCATTCATTCTAGACTAATGCATTCCAGTAGATTGCAACCTAGCTTAGTTAATTCATAACAGCTGTACTTATTATATTTTCTTACATTATAAGACTTGTTTAAGCTAGGTAAATACTCTTAACCTATTTTCCCAATACGGGCTTGGGATACGGTAAATTATTACCTCTTGGTCGGGTATGGGATCATATGTCAGATTGTGACTAAAAAATCCGCATAACTCTTTTTAATCTGTTTTGTCTGATAAATTAAACATCGGGGTTTAACGCGACCGTGTCCTGGATATCCTCGGCTCATTTAAATTGCTAATGGCCACGACTTAAGCACGGGGTGTAGGCATACACCCGACAGATTCTAATGCTATTATAAAATGTTTTTCTACCCAAATTGGGGATACCCATGTGTGGGTTAAAAGTGGCGTGTCGGTTAATCATGTTATCAGTTTCTGTACCGGGCCCCATATCTATTGACAGGCATGTAAAACTGTATGCAAGATAATTATTATTGTCCCAAGTTATTTACAAAAATTACATGTGCTTTGTGCACTTAAAACAATTTTGAAATGTTTTCAAATTGTGTCGGTTATTTGTATTTACCAGTGTAAACTCACGTATCTTCAAAAGACTAAGTGACAGGTTGCAAGGTTACGAAATAGGCTGGAAGTGCCGGTAATGCTTAAGAGAAATTTGCAACTCCTTTGCATAGAAGCCTTTTAGTCTGTTATCTCATTTTGTAAATTTACGATCCGGATGTGGATCTTTGATACAATATCCGTCTGTATAATATTTTAAACACTCGGACAATTATGTTTGTAATAGAATTTTAACTCCAAGACTTCCGATGTGCTATATTGTGTATTTGTTATCAATCTCGTCACGTATCCCCCAACCGGGCCCACCGGGTGTTGTTGAAATACCGGGGTGTGACAGGTTGGTATCAGAGCCAACGTTTGAGACCATTAAACACTGGACTTTTGTGTTTAATCTCAAACATCACAATAGCACATTCCTTAGATTTTCTGAGTCTCGGAATTGACCTAGGATAAACTCCTATCTTAGTTAAGTTATATATATATATAGGATTAGGTTCAAGAGCGAACACTAGTGTAGTTTGCGAACTGAGCGAACTAATCCTGGCCATACATGTGTGTAGATCAATGGCTAAGATTTGAAGATGAAATACACTAGTGTATTTTATGATTTGATGATGAAATCCTAGCCATCCACGTGTGTAAATCAATGGCCAAGATTTGTTCACTCAGTTCGTAAATACATCAGTGTTTACTCTAGAACCCCACCCTACATATATATATAGGGGATGGATCATGAGAAAACTAGTTTAAATGAGAAAACCAAAAAACTAACTAAAAAAGCCTAAAAAACATACCAATTTTTTTTTTTAAATTTTTATAAAAAATCGCAGGTTTTTATGCATGGAAAAAAAATTTCAAAAAAAATAATAAAAAGAAATGTGTTTGTTGTATTGCACATGTGCACTATTACGGATATAGTGCACATGTGTAGTACACATATAATGCACATGTGCAGTACAACAATTTTTTTTTGTTTTTGAAATTTTTTTATATATATAAAAACTAGCGATTTTTTTATAAAAAATAGTAAAAAAAATTGGTATGTTTTTTAGGTTTTTTTTAGTTAGTTTTCTAGTTTTCTCATGATCCTCTCCCTATATATATATATATATATATATATATATATATATATAATTTTTCATTTTTGACAGGATTTGAATCATGCCGCCAAGATTTAGAGGCAAAGGCTAGGGACCAATGCAAGGAGGTCCATCAGGACATGCACCCTCGCTACCGCATAGCTTGGAACACCGACAATACTCGAATGATTCCTATTCGTCCCAATCTGCGAGACATTCTTTTTCTCATAATTCATCACCATCTCACCATTCCCACCATTCACATCACTCCCACAAATCCCATCACTCACATTCCCATTCCTTTCTTGGGTCATTTGACCCGAACCAGTATATTAACACCCCTCCAGCTGCTCAAAACCAGCTGGACCAACCAAACCAGCCGGACGAAGAATTTGGGAAATATTTTTAATACGCCATTATGTCATATTTATTTTTATCTACGTTTTGATATAACATTTCTAAGAATATGAGTCATATTCTATTAATATTTTTATAAACTTAATATGACTTGGTTTTCATAAAATTTATATCAAAGCAGAGATAGATGTGTGTAGAGCCCTAAATTTAAAGACGTACTTTTGCACTTTTAAAAATCTTGGGGTTAGACTTAGGGGAAATGGATAGGAAAGCTGATGTGGAGTGATATTTTAGAAAATGGGAGAGAGATGGTTTTGTATGCCCTTATATGTATTCGTCCCGGTGGGTGAGACAATCAAACGGGTAAACCTGAGAGGAAAACATCTTTTCTGGGTTAAAACAGGGATGTTGGATAATACACTCACCCCTATCACCTTAAGTCCCATCTTCTACCAAACTAGTTGCTCGAAGGGCAACGGGGTATTAGTTGATAGTGCTATTAGGCTGGGCAACCTCACACCGTACCTGAGAGGACGAGCGTGAACTAATGACCTTAAATCATTACCAATGCTTTGATAGTGGCATTGGGGACGGGCAAACAAACTGACACCATCTTGCGGTATCGAGTTATTATCAACATTGCTTTTGAATTGAACTAAACACTTGGCAACTAAACGTTTTTACAAAAACTATGAACTCGCCAGCTTTGTGCTGATACACTTGTCTACATGCTCGCAGGTTACTAGATATGTGGTTGTGGAACTTGTTGTCTAGGATGCTGGAGTGGTCATTGGTCGAGATACATGGAAACATGAAACGAGCCTAAATGGTTACATACAATTGGGCTTTGAATTGATTAAACATTGTATTATGCTGGCAAAGTGATTTTTAACGAGAAACGTACCGGTGACCACATTAGGGTCTTCGCGGGCGTTCCTTGCTCCAATGGCAAATGCTCGTGCCTGAGCATCATTCTCTTTCGGGCAATCCTTCTTGTAGTGCTCCTTACTACCACATCCAAAACATCCTTGATTACGTCCATTTCCTTTTCCATTCCGATTACCAGTGCCATTACCATTCTCGCTTCCATTACCATTTCTGTCACCAGCATTGTTTCCATTGCAGTTCCTATTACTAGTACCATTTCCTCCTCTATTACCTCTTCCCCAACAATTTTCAGTACGATGACCCAGTTTACCACACTTTTCACACTTCGGCCCACGACAAGCACCCAGATGGAGATACTTGCACTTATCACACTTGGGCAGGTTTCCCATATATTTCTTAACTCCAGTTTCGTTTGTAGTAGCAAACGTCTTCGCCTCACGGGGCGGATTTGAATCACGCTTCTTGTTGTTATTGGAGTTCTTGTTGTTGCTGCGGATTGCTTGGGTAAGGCTCGAATGTTTCTACTTCTTGTCCCCAGACGACTCAGCATGAGTCTCCAGTTTCTCTGTTACCTTCAGGGACAACTTCTTCATTCTAACAGCATCTTCTTTAAGGCTGACAGCCATAGTTGCAGCCTGAGTGATTGTTGCGGGTTCAGCTACTGTCACCATACTACGAATCTCAGGAGTCAGTCCCTAGATGTAGCGCTCAATGCACTTAAATTCAGGAGTCACCAGATAGGGGATCACTCTTGAGAGATTATGGAACCTATGGGAGTACCCAACGATATCTACACCAACTATCGCCAAGTTCCAGAACTCGGTCTCTAACATCTGAAGTTCAGCACGTGAACAATACTTATCCTTCATCTGTTCCTTCAAATCATCCCAAGACATACCATACGCTGCATCATCACCCAGAGTTTGAACTTGCAGGTTCCACCAAGTCAAAGCTTCATCTACGAACAGCCCTATAACAAGTAACTTGTTGATCTGCGGTACACTTGCTCATTCAAATTATGGAATCAGTTTTCTCCATCTAACGCATGAAAGCCACTACACCTCAAGTGCGGTCATAATTCAGTAGCTTGCAGTCGAGAAACTGCTTATAGGTGCAACCTGGAATTTATTCAACCAATTCACACATGAGCAATCAATGAAACAATGAAACAAAGACCGTTCATAAGTTTCACCAAAGTGTAGCAAATCCACTCAACGTTACCTTGGTTAGGATTTCCTCCAGATGAATCTCCATGACCGTTTTGTCCAGTACCTCCTGAGCCTCCACTTTGCTCAGCATAGTTCGCCTCGTACTGGGCGAGAGCTGCAGAAATCCTTTCTTCAAGAAGAGAGTTCAACTCTTCAGCAGTCCTCGACATCGGCGGGGGTGGACTTACCCCTCGTGTGTGAATCATATTTCCTTCTGGTGCCATGTTCTTCTAAAGAATCTTACGACAATGATTAGAGTGGTATGAGGGGGATATGAGGTGTGAGTGGGTGTATGGGTAGGAGTAGAAGTAGGTGTAACTGGGACCGTAGAGAAGACATCATCAATAGGATATGCCTCTAGGCTAATGGTCTGAGGTGCAGTTGAAGTAACTGACTCCTTAGGGTCGAAATCAGAAGGGATAGCGATAACTGCCACCACAGATAGACCTACCCACAAAGTAGCAATATCGAAGATCTCTCCGTCACCAAGGTCTTCGTCAACACGATCCGTGTGAAATACTGGGATCTCATCGTCATCGGCGTCAGACTCAAGATCAGAATCAGAAGAAATATCGATGACAGACACAACTGGGGATGCTACGTCTAGGATATCGATGTCGAACACTTTGCCATCACCAAGATCGTCGTCAAGGTGCTCCACCTCAATCACGGGGACGTCAACATCATCATCCAGACCAACAACGAAAGGCCAATCCTCAGCAGGGATGACAGCGAGAGGAATAGCATGAATCGCAATAGGCTCAACAAGATGCTCACCATCGGGATGTCCAATGATAAGCTGATCATGGATATGTAAAGGTAAGGCTAGGACATCATCAATGAAAGGGATGTCGTCACTAAAATCTGGTAGAGCGAAAGGCTGGAAATTGTCGAGGTCGTCGTCATCAGACATCATCTTCGGGTCACTCTCGGAGTCAGGCGTGAAGATCTCGGGGGCGTGTGCTACCTCATCATCGGAGAAAATAGCCATAGGATCGTGCTTATCAGACAGACCGCTGCTCTCAGAAGATGACATGAGTACCTGTAACATATTATCCATGGTATATGTACATATATTACTTATTACTACTTAATCAATATATATAGTTACACACAAATAAGCAAGTAGTCCATAGTTAAAGATAAGTGTTACCTCTGTGCACCCTAAGTCACGTAGTGTCCTTGCTTGATTTTTTGAAAAACAAGGTTTGTGTAGTGGATGTCCCAGAATGTTTTATGCAATGAAAAACTTTCGCAAAATTGTTTTCTTGAGAGGATTCTAAGGATTGTAGACTAGACTCGAGAAGGAATCCTGGTTCACTACAATCGCAGCTCTGATACTAATCTGTCACACCGCTTTCAAAGGCGTAAGCACGAGGTGTGATCTGAGTGGTTTTCATTGCATACGATGAGTAAACATTGCTACATGAATTAAAACATACTCCAAATTTCCATTCAAGTTTGATTATCCAAAATACAGGAAATTTGTTTAAAGTTTACATCATAATTAAAATATAATTGTTTGAAACACCACATCATGATTTCAAAAACAAAGATCAAGGTTTTGTTTCCTATATCACCACAGAAGGTGGGATATAGTAAACAAATCAACAGAAGATGGCAACGGAGACTAGACACTAAACATCCTGAAAAGGAGCCCGCGAACTTCATCCACAAATTTCCTGAAATAAATGTAAGTTTAAAAATCATCAACAAAAGTTGGTGTGAATTCATGCAGTTTGTGTAAAATGTAACATTTGTAATTGTGTAAAAGCATGGTATGTAATTTGTAAAGTGCAACTTTGTAAATTGTAATGAAACGAAATGGAATCGAGATCGCTAATGTTTCGCGAGGACATTAACATGTGTGACGACATAGGAAGCATCCAAACCTAGGCGATTTTTGACATCGTTTACCCTACGACTGTAACCCAAGACACTCCATGACTCTGTGTTGTCAAAAGAGTGACGCTGCCCGGACCTGTTAGATCTAACCCTTGTTCTTTTGGTCTAAACTAGATTGATGGTGCTTAAGTATCCCCTATTCATGACATGATCTATGTGTGATTCCTTTGTGTTAAACATACCAATTTGTACATGTATTTTCCCCAAGTTTTAAAAAACAGTAAAAACGTTTAAAAGTGGGAACATGAACTCACTGCTTTCCGTCTTGAGCGTCTAGCTGCACCGGCTTCTGCTACTCGAGTGTCGTGACCTATAGACGTTCTAAGTATGTTAATCACCTAACTTGTAAACTTCTAAGTATAAGTTACTATTTGGATTTAAAGTGTCTTATTTGCAGGTCACATTATGTTTAATATTGTATTTGTTATATATTTTTATCCCAAATATATATATTTGTGTAAGTAGGATTTGAAAATATTATTTGTTAAAAATAATATATATTTTAACTTTTAAATATTTGTCAGTTATATTATTTGTCAAAAATAAATATAAGTAATTTGTTAAATAATATTTCCAATATTATTTTTAGGTGTAAGTATACTTGTTTTTTAAGTGTAAACACTTGTATATTCGTATTAATTAACCGAAAATCAATTCCTTGATTTTATTACTTTCCGGAGTTTTATATTTCTTAAAAATAACAATACTTTTAAGGTTTATGGGTTATATGTATTTTGTCACACTTTTATAATTCTTCCATTACTTGTAGTAATTTTTGTATAGTTCCATACATATATAATATTGTCCAATATGTCTGATACTTGTCCAAGTCCTTAATTTTATAGAATATATATATATATATATATATATATATATATATATATATATATATATTGATTTATATTTTGTATTTGTCCATGTATCATTTTTATATGTAATTTTGTATACTTGTATCATTGTGTATTTCTTAAGTATTTGTATGTGTATTTTTTGTAGTTTACTCCTTGGGAGTATTTAATGTATTTTTCAAGTTCCTACATTACTAATACATATAATACACATAATATACACTTAGCACATAATCTTGTGACTACTAAATATATACATTTTTCCCTAAAAAAATATACATACTTAATATTGTTTTTATACTTCAAGAAATCCTTATTTCTTACTTGAAGTTTTTGTATAAAATTAGGAAACCTTTGTAAATATTTTCAGGTGAATTCTTGGGGAATAAGTTTCACCACAACTTATATTTTTCTAAGTGTCAAAATTTTATAAAAAATTGACATAGTTTCCTCTAAAAATGGAGGTTTCCCATGTTTTTAAAAACATGTGCTTATTTTCTTCTCATCATCAAACTCAATTTGCAACAAATTTCACAAACAACATACACCAAAATCATCATGAAAAACCTTAAGATGAACTTGATTCTTGTTAAAAAAGTGTAGTCTTTTAGATCTACACTTTACATACAAAGACCTTTCATGAACAAGTGTTCTTGTCAATTTTAAACAAACTTGTTATGAAACTTTTACTTACTAACTAAACGATCCATGAGTTTTAAGGTTTCAAAACTATGAATAACATATTCTAAAACCATTTTTATGTTTATTTAAAAGATCTTTATGTTCATCATCAAGTTTCATCATGGATCTTTCAAGATCCATGCTTAACATACTTGAATCCTTCACAAATAAGTTTCTTGATGAACTTTATACAAACTTTTTATGATGTTTAGTCTCATAAGTTAGTTTCTCATGGTCTTAGTTTCTTCAAAAACACAAGAATATACTTAAAAATCATTTTTCAAGTTTACATAAAGGTTTTTCAAGTTCATCTTCAAGTTTAACCATGGATCTTTCAAGATCCATGCTTAAACTTGTCAGATCTAAGCTTTATCATGATAGATCTACATATGCACACAAGATTTAACAACATCAACTTCATCACATACAACAAACATCACTAAAGACACTTGTTTTTCTTTAGATTATGTTAGATCTTCATGTTTTCATACTTTAAAGTTTAGTTTCTTTGAAAGTGTAACTTGTACATAACACTAACATGAAGTAAAATAGAATTAGAAGGCTCACTACTAGCTCTTGTTTCTAGGGAAGTGGCAAAGAACTCAAGAAGAAGATGATGATGAAGAATGGGTGGTTAAAAGCTCCTTAGCAAAGTCCTTTAACTCCTACCACTTCAAGCCTCCTTAGATAATCTTCTAGCACCTTGAAACAAGCTTGGATTGGTTGTTTGATGAATGAAAACGGATGCTGTATGGTGGTGGTATGTGGCCGAGACCAAGGGAGAAAGAAAGGAAGAAGTAGAGTGAAAATTTGAAATGAAAGTTATGAAGTAATGGACTTGTAGATTAGCTCTTATAATCCTCCAACACTTCTTTACCCATTAGATTACATGTCCAATATCTGGACATCAAATGTAATTTTTTATTGTGGGATGTTTGTGGGCCATGTTAGGGCCGATCAACATAAGGGGGGTGAAGTGTAAATTTGAGAAGTTAAAGGTTATTTATATAAGTTTAGGTGTTAATTGGAAGGTTAAGTGTGTTTATGTGTTTTTATGATTTTTAATGTGTTCCGGCACCATAACTAGATTTATATCACTAAAACAATGCTTTTAGTCTATTTTTGGTGTTTTCGGTAGTGTCCGGTTATTCGTTCGGTTATCGGTTCGTTAAAGTGCTAAATTGCGCAGTTTTGTAAGTTATGAGGTATTTTTTATGACAGTTTTTATTCCCGACACTTTACAAGTTATTTTGGACATTTAAACCTTATTTCTGCATAATATTTTAGTGTTTAAATGTTGTTTTTGCTGAATTTCTGTGGAATTATGCATTTAAGGTGCGTTTCAGGTACTTTTTAGTGTCTGTTTTAGCTTCCAGAAAGTGTTTCTGTTAACTTTTGTTCACCTACTTAGTTTCCAATGTATTTTTGATTTTGGACCTGCTTCTAAGTCCTAATTCTATTGTCTGATTATGTTCTGCAGACATGCTGGCGCAGCTTGTCTAACCGGTGAGCTTACTAATCATTTAGACATAATGCTTAAAGTATTGTGTGATGTGACAGTTTATGTATGAATCATGCATGAATTTATTTGCATACCAACTAAGCATATAATGTTGACGTGTTATCTCATAAATGCAGGAAATAAATATTAATAAGAATAGTACGGAAATTACCGGTTTTGGGCCAGTTGTCACATCTTCTTTTACATAAATATCATAAGATCCACAACTGTGATTTGTTACATTCCCTGCATTTACAAAACTAACCAAACTTGTTTTGATAGGTTAGTAAAATATAAATTCATATCTTACATACCTTAGATGTATTGAAATAGATGTTTTCCCATTTCGATATTTCGTCGTTTAACACATGCTATATCAAATCGATAAATTCAATAAAGATATATAAATCATGAATAGATAGCAAGAAATACTAATGCAAATTTGCACTTAAAGATGGTACCTCTAGACCAAAAATTTCAATTTCTTTCATATGAAGCTATAACAGCCATTTTATATATCAAGTAATTGAACAACCTTTAACATAGTTAAAGGATAAACTTTGTCCATGGTAAAACGCGTCAACCTCTAATAGATATAGTTTGATTGATTACACATATACTCGAACTGCAGGTCGAGCAATAATTACAATGTGTTAAGGTCATTCAAAAATTCTCCCTCTAAAAGCTCGACAATTTCTCTCGATGGTGCCTAGACATCATCACTGTAAACTGCGATTATAGTGAACTTTTAGTAGAGGACTTTTGATAATGATGGATGATATTATCAAACTCATATTTCTCTTTATCAGAATGTCTCATGAGTTGTACAACACTCAATCCAACTATTTTTTCCATACGATCTTTTTGAGTTTATAAAGATACATTCCTGAGGTTTTGAAATCAATGCTTCAAGCATTTACAATCATTCACTTACTTCTTTCCACTTTGAAAAATAGTGTATGTGCATACACTCTTTAGGAGTTCTGTTACATAAACCTCCTTATTGATTTCTATATCATATGCAAGGATGTTTTGAACACTTGCTTTATTTGTATAATACATATTGTACCATGCTTATACACTGTACATTGAGATACCATAATCACCAAGTACAGGTATTCTATGTATGTTTATTGGTGCACAAGAATTACATCCATAAGATGTTTCCACTTAATCTTATAAACACATAAATGCTTTAGGATACTTATCAGGAGTTCCAATTATATTCAACGTATTCAAATATGAATATGTATACAATGATCATATCATTCTCGAGAACTTATTTTACATGATTTTAATAAATTAAATCCTTGAGGGACTTTCATGTAAACTTTTAGTATCCAATGACTCATAACTTTCATAAGACACATATCAATTCTCTCTTTATATTACCAGACTAATTAAATATTGGAAAGCCAATACATCCACCACCGGAGAATACGTCTCTTCATAATCAGTCATAGGTCTTTGCGAAAATACATGTGCCACCAATTTTGCCTTATATCACTTTATTTAATTTTCACATGATTCGCATAAGAGACCCATTTGTATCCAACATATTTTACAACTTCAGTTGTATGGATTGTTGGTCCAGAAACTTTCTATGTTATTAGAGAATTCAACTCTGCCTTATTTGTGTCTTTCCATTTTGGCCAATCATTTATATGTTTTCATTCAAAGGCAGATCTTAAATCTTGATCCTCGTCACTTTATCATTTCAAGCGCTATATTATATACAAAAGTATAACGACGTCGATTTTAATTCGATTCCATACATATCTTAGACGTGATACAACTTATCGAGATCTCTTTATTTTCAGGTACCTGAGGTTCTTCTTGAACCATCATGTCTACTACGTCTTCAAGAGATTTTATTATTATAACCTCGACTTGACCATCTTAATTATTTGCTCCAATTTTCGAGGAATTTTATTATTGGAATCAACTAGTCTACCACGCTTTAGGCATGCAATAGACTTATTACAAACTATGTGGTTGTCCTCTTGGTACACAAATATAACTAGAGCATAAGTATTTGATTATGTGACTTACTTGGTCACTCTATTTAGGTCAGTGAACTCATCTGGTAATTTATTATTTAATATTGTTAAATGAATTATACTTAAACTTCTAGTTCATAGTTTATAGTCTAAGGATCAAGATGACATGATAATTCATTTCACTTTTCACTTTTCAACTGCTTGTTATCTCCCCCTAATGTTGTGAACATTTATTCACTAAAGTGAAAACCAATGAGCCACAAACAAATTTCTCACTAATGGCTTTAAGTATCTAATCATAGACAATTACTTATACCCAACATATTCTCAAACTTTTAGAAGTCCCATCTTTGTGCGGTGTGATGGATGAGTTTCAATATATGTCGCACAACCAAAGATAATCTTTGATGAGACATCTTTGGTTCCTGACCAAAAACCAAATGTATGGGGAGAGCTATAACTTATTGGCTTGATGTGAATTAATGGTGCTATATGTAAAATTACATGTACCTAAATTGTATAAATCAACTTTTATGTTATATATAAACTGTACTTCATACCTTTCACTATGAAATCGGCAAAACCCAACCTTTATGTTCATGTTTTGTAACATTCTAATCTTTACAAGTAACGCCCGAAAACTCGGTTAAGTTACCTATCATGCTTTGCATGTGAGGGTACTATGGTTTTTGATTACATAAAGGTTGATTTGTGTAAAAAGATTATTTATAACATAAAGGTTGATTTTTGCAAAAATGTTATTATATATCTAGTAAAATATATATATATTTTTTTTTGCAAAAACATTATTATTTGTTAATAAGTATATATTTATATATATAAAAATTAGTTTTAAATTTATTTTATAAAAATTTGATTTTAATATTTTTATAAAATAAGAAATAATGACAAGATAAATTACTTTTTATATAAAGTATAAATAAAACACAAATTCTTTATATTATAAATAATCTTTTTGCACAAATCAACCTTTATATTATAAAAGACCATAGTACCCTCACATGCTTAACTGAGTTTTTGGACGACGTTAGTTGTAAAGGTTATAGAATGTTACAAAAGATGAACATAAAGGTTTTGTTTGGCCGATTTCATAGTGAAAGGTATGAAGTGCAGTTTATGTATAACATAAAGGTTGATTTATTCAATTTTGTCTTGAGATAATAAAGATGTGGGATATAACATTACTCAAATTTCTAGTATTATTCGAAATGGGTTTGTTGAGTTGTTAATCATCGTTTTGTCGATAACATTACACAGATTTCTAGTATTATTTAGAATGGGTTTGTTGAGTTGTTAATCTCATAGTTTTGTCGATTTTTTAAATTTATAGTATCTAGCATTTTAGATATGGTTACAAAAACCTTGATAAAAATATTTAGAGCCCGGATACCGTAAAAGACGGTTTACTTGTACGAAGTATATGCGATCATATTAGCCATCCATTTGGAATATTTACGGAATAAAAAAACACTTGTCAAATACGTGAATTTAATGATTAAACAATTGAAAAAATAATAACAAAATGGTATTATAGTCTTTTCTCAAGTGAACTACCCCTGATTTTCAAATGACCATAATTTTTTCATACTTTAATAGTTTTTTTAAGTTACACCGTATTAACGATTATTTCATTCTCTTTAATTCGAGCAACATATTGTTGTAGTTTTCTTAAAAAAAATAAAGGATATTGAATACCCATTACGTGATTTTGAATAACCCAACACATACTACGTGATTACGTGATTTTGAATAAAAGATTTTGAATACCAATTATGGGATTACGTGATTTCATTGTAGTGTGTGAAACCACAGTAAGTGATTACGTGATTGCGTAACACTAGTTGACTATGTATTATTACGTGACTATGTGATTTTGAATACCCATTTTGTGATTACGTAATTTCATTGTATTTTATTTTATGTAATACCATACTGAATGATTACGTTCTTACGTAAAAACAAAGACCTGTAATACATAATATTTCATGTGGAATACCTAATTTTCAAGTCTAATTACGTATTAAGGATAAATTATATACAGAACATTAGCCAAATCAACATATAATAACCACATAATGTCGTATATTAGAGATTTAATCACGTAATAAAACATAAATAATCAAGTTTTTATTATTGATGGGTGTAATCATGTAATATGCATAATTGTAATAACACCAGTTATAAAAAATCATATTGAATGCGTAATTAAGTAATTGATTTATATTGAATTTGTAATCACGTAATGATTTATGTTGAATGTGTAATCACATAATGGATATTCAAAATCATATTGTCATGTGCTGGGTATTCAAAATCACGTAATCACGTAATGAACTAATGTGTATTCAGAATCCTGTAATTTAAAAAAAAAACTATAGCCAAAGGCTGCTCGAATTAAAGAGAATAAAATTCTTGTTAATACAGAATAATTTAAAAAAAAATATTAACGTATGAAAAAATTATAGCCGTTTGAAAATCAAGGAGTAAAGTTGTTTAAGTGAGAAAAGACTAAATTGCCATTCAAGCCAGGGCCGACTCAATCATTTTGGAGGCCCAAAGCAATAAAAAAATTTGAGGCCCTTTTTGTTTTTATTTTCTTTATTGATTCGAACTTTCGGTTTTTATTTGACATCGAAATTATTAAGACAATCTTATATAATATCTAGTGAATTTATAAGCTTAGAGGGATTTAGAGACTTTTAATTTACTTTATTAAAATCAATTAACCTAAATATGTTTTAACTTATGAGGATTATAGATTTAACAGACTCTACATAAACATTCTCTAATATTTTTAATTTACATTTTAATATTTGTAAAAATAATACAGTAGCTAAATATACAATATAATTTGTTAGTGAAACTGAATAGATGACAAAAAGAAAGGTTTTAACTAAAATATGTTTAATTAAATTTTTAATTGACGACAAAAAAAAATGAATGCTTCTTAGTTACAGACATCAGTGGTGGCTGGGATTTGAACCCAAAATTGTTGGTGCATACATCTGTCGTCTTCGTCTTATATCGAGTCTGGGTTGCAATGTCTGATAGCTTGAATGTGTTTGGGAGCTTGAACGTGTCTGATAGCTTGAACGTGTCTGTTAGCTTGAATGTGTCTGATAGCTTGAAAGTGCTTGTTAGCTTGAAAGTGATATGTCATTTCAAGCTACCAGGCTACAACTATAAATAGGCATGTCATGTTTCATTTGAAGCTACCAGACCAGAGCCTTGTAATCGATACCGAAGTGCTGCCGGTATATTTTCTGCATGTAATCAGTGTCAAATCAATATACAAGATCTTTAAAGTGATATTTAAGCTGTTTCTGCATTCGTTTCTTAGTTTCCGCCTCTGAAACGAATTAAATCTCTTCTGAACGACTCGTTTGGGTCACAAAACGATCCTACAAGTGGTATCAGAGCTCAGGAGGAAGAGATCTTGTCAAAACAGCTCGTTTTCATCACTAATTCTATTTCTACACCATTCTTTTTCAAACTTAAATTTTTTTCACGGATAAAAACGGCTCAAACTTTCACACATTGTGAGTAATCATGTTTAAACAAATCCTGTAAAGTTTCAGCTTTGAAATCGACTTAAATCTGGCTCAAATCGGTTTGCTCGCTTGAAATCCGTTCGAATTGCTGATGTCATCACTTGTTCGCTTGAAAATACATGTTGTGACAGCTGGAAATTGGCTGGTCGCTTGAGTTTTCATCGTTTGATCGCTTGAAACGTCTGATCGCTTGAAAAACACCGCTTGAATCATGTGTTTGTTTGAAAATTATATCGTATTGTGTGATACATATATCGAGGGTGTCAGTATGTTGGAACAAGAGATCATGTGGTTGTGTGTCAGCGCATGCAAATTGGGGTTACATAAAGTGTCTCGATTCTCTTAAATTGGAAAATACATGGGAGTGTATTTTGAAGAAATATGTTTTGCCACAGACTGATATGAAAGTTGATAAAAAAATATCTGAATTTACTAATGAAGAACGGGATATGTATAGATCTGAAAAAATGATGATTAGTTTACTTCAGCAGGCTATTAAAGAAGACATTTTCATACTGCTACAGCATGACAAAACTGCAGAATCAATCTGGGATGCTCTTAAAGTCAAATTTGAGGGTAGTGAGAATATGATCAAGAGCAAGAAGGCATTGCTCAAGAAAGAGTTTGATTTGTTTACAAGTTTGCCCGGAGAAGATACAAAGAAGCTGATTGAAAGATACTGCCACTTAGTGCGATCCATGTCAATGCTTAGTATAAAAAAGATTCTGAAGAGTGGGTAGACAAATTAGCTGATGCTTTACCACAAAAAGAGTGGGGAACTTATTTGATGATTCTGAAAAACACAGGGGTTTATGATGGGTTATCAATTGGTGAGTTTATCGAAAAGATTGAGGGTCAAGATTTGGAACAGCAGAAGATCGCGAGGATGAACAGTCCAAGTGGTCAACAGGATGTAAAAATGTATTACAAAGGTAGTATTCCGGTTCCAGAAGTTGAGAGAAGTCCGAAAATTCAGACTGCGTATAGTGCTGGGGATTCTACAGAAAAGATTGATCAAAGTTCAAACAAAAGCAGCAGTGGTTTCTCATTATATCCAAGTGTCAATCCAAAGGGTTCATCAGAAAGCTTTCAGTCTCAAAGCACAAAGACAGGAAATGGTTATGTGATTCAGTGCAACATCGCTCTAAATCTTCCTGAAGGTCAAAGTTTTTCAGAAGACACTGCTAAAGACCATATGGCTCTACTTGGTTCTGTGTTGTTATCGTATGAAGGTCTAGTTGTAGGTCGGATCGGAAATCCTATGCTCACCAAAGAGGATTACGATCAGATAGACGCCGAAGAGATGGAACTGATGGACATCAAATGGTGTCTTGCGAGTGTTCTTAGACGTGCTGAAAAGTTCAAAACAATTACCGGGAGAAATGACTTTCTTGTTGCTCATGTATCTACTTTAGGTTTTGATAAATCTAAAGTTACTTGTTTTCGTTGCAGGGAGAAAGGCCATTTCAAGCGGGAGTGCAAGAACAGAGAAGCTAGTGGAGCTCAGAATCCGTTTGGAAAAGATGATTACTACCGGAAAGCCATTTATCAGCAAGTTGGTCAACAACAAGAACCACAAACGGCTCATGGTAGAAGAATCGAGGATTCAAAAAGAGCGTGTACGGTGGATTTTAACTGGAACAATTATATATCTCCTGATAGCAAAGCTTGCATAGTTGATCAAGATGATGAGAGGCTACCTGAAGGTTTCAGCTGGGATATGTTTGTTGATGAAAAGGGTGATTTCAAAGCTTTCATTGCAAAGATTGTTAGAGAACCAGACATGTTCGCCACATGGATGAAATCTATTGGTGAGACAGTGAAAAGTGTGAAGGAACAGTCTGTTACATCTGAAGAAAGCTCAGAAAGTGCTTATGAAGATTCACTAAGTGCAGATGAGAGTGTGCAAAATGATGTTACTTCAGAAAAAGAAGTTGTATTTGATCAAACACCGTCTGATTCTGGTGTATCAGATGCTGATTCTAAAAAATCTGTACAGTTTGATCAGTCACCAGTTGATAGTAGCAGTGATGATGAAGAAGAACGACATATTAATGTTGCTAAAACTCATCTTTCTCCTGAAAGTTTTCATTTATATTTTGCAGATCGCATGGAGAAACTGAAGGAGAAACGAGCTGCTAAAGAACAACAACTAAAGAAATCTGAAGATGTGGTTTAGAATAAGAATGTTGAAAGTGTTGCTGAGAAGACTACTGAAGCTGAGAAGGTAAAAGAAGAAGAAAAAGTGATAGAAGTGGTGAAAACAATTGAAGTTGAAAAGATTGTTGAAGTTGTAAAGCCTTGTGAGAAGTGTTTGGAAGCATGCAAGGGTTGTGCAGCAAAAGATGAGATAATTGCTGAGTATGAAAAGAAGAAGGAGCAGTTACTGTTCAATCTCAACTATGTGAAAGAATCTTATGATGTCTTGAACAAAACAGTAACTGGTCTCCAAAAGACAAATTCAGAACGAGAACAAGCACTTACGATGATGAATGCTGTGATGATGACAAAGCAAAAAGCCATAAACTTTTACATCGAAGAGAGTGCTAAGTGGAAGCAAGAGTTAGAAATAGAAAAGATTGAGAATGAGAGAATTAGACGTTTATTACAAAGTTATTCTAGTTCTGATTATCTCATTGATCGTATTTACCCAACTGTTGCAGGTATGGAAGCTTTTCAACATGAGAAGCCAAAGAAGAAAGATAGTGGTAAGAAACCAACTGTTAGATATAACAAGTGTCCGCCTCCAATTTGGGAAGGGTATTCTCCTAGAAAACCAAACGAGGAGCAACTTGAAAAAGCTCCGATACTGATCATGAGTCTGAGTTAATAAAAAAGGTGGTCGATCAGGTGTTGGATACTGAGGAGGAGTCTGAGTCAAAGTCTGAGTCTGGAGGGTCAAATTCGTCAGTCAACAGTCCAAAGTCGTCGGTTAAACGGTCTTATAGTAAAGAATTTTTGTTATCAAAAGCAAATTTCGATGATGAAACATTTGAAGTTGCATACACTTTAAATGATTCGGACAAATTATACTCTGACAAAGAGTTTCCAATAAGAAGTGTTCGTTTTGATATGATCAAAAAGGTTTTCAAAATGACAGAAATTAATATTTCTGAAATAAAAGATTTAAATCTTACTGAAAAACCTAAAAAGTACACTTCAAGAGTTCAACAACGGTTAAACAAGAAAAAGGGTTACAATTCTGGTTCTGGTTTTCAAAAGAAACAAAACCAAAATCGTAGCTACAAAAAGAAAGGTCTTGGATTTATTCCGCCAGAAAATCATAAAAATTTGAAAAATTCTAAAACAAAAACAGAATTTGTGTCGGGTGGAAGTGCAGAAGAGGAACAGAAGAAACCATTCTGGAGACAGTCAAATCAAGAGTTTCTTGCTAAAAAGAAGAAGAATGGAACTGAATTGTTTTATCAAAGAGAGACTCATACTTGTTACAAGTGCAATGAAACTGGTCACATTGCATGGAATTGTCTGAAAAATGTCAAGTCAAAACAGGGAGTTTCTAGGAAATTGAAAGAGAAAGTTGTTGATGTTGAACCACCAACCAAAAAATTTAAAATTTTTGAAAACTCAACTTATGAGGTTGGTGAGTGTTCTAAAAAGAATTTTTACAAAAAGAATGCAAAAGACAACCAAGTGTGGGTTGTTAAGAAAGATGATGAGAAAGTCGGCGATGAATCTGGTTCCACAAAGCCAGAAGAGCCACAGGTTGAGGTGAAAATTTCAGTGAATGATGATGAGTTTCCATCACTGAAATTTGAAGAAGTTAAACAGAAAGTTGGTAAGGTTGATATCTCGAATCAGTTTTACACAGAGAATACTACGTTTGATGTCGAGAAAACATTTAATGGAAGTGTAAAGAAAATTTTTGGGAAAATGTTGAATGGGAAAGCTAAGGGGGTTAAAGATTTTTATGCAACTAAAAAGGAAACTTACAACCCTACTGCGCAAGAGTTGAAAGCCATCAAGTCTGAGAAGACTTGGATGGAAGTCTGTTTCCCTTGAAGTCTTAGAACTATGCCGGAGATCCCAAGTTTATATCGCGGATCAGGAATCGGCATCTTTCTTAGTAATTGATTGTGTGATTGAATTTTATAATGGTTATATTGTTTTTACAGGATGAGTATGACTTGTCGGAGCTTCCAAGTTGGTAAGTGCGAAGCAGGAATCGGCATCTTGATTGGTAAAATGGTTTATGTAGATGGTTTATTCCTACATGTGTTGTAAATGTTGGATATACTTACAAGTGGTAAGAGGTTGATTCTGACAAAGAGATTACTCAAGATCATTAGTTTGAACTTGATGTAATCCTGATATAAGAGATTGAATGGACAATATGATGAACCATACCCCTAATCTACAAGTGGTAAACTAACAAAACTTATTTTCCGGAAAAATCATTTTGGTTAAAACAAACTTAAGTGTTTTGAAATCATTATGAGAAAATAGTTTTGTGAAAGGGGGAGTTCTGATTGTTTATACCTAGTGGATGGAGAATTGAGGTGATTTGATATCGGTTGTCATTTTTTGTATAGTTTGTTTTCAAATTTCCTTAAATGTGTTTGCATTTTAGGGGGAGTAAAAATTTTCAGAAAATCCAAAAACATTTGAAAATTTGAAAAAGTAAAAAACATGATAAAATGAAAATGAGTTTTTGTGTATAAAAGAGGAAATGATAGTACATCAGTGGACTGTCACAACATGCTAAAGAAATGGAAAGTTAAATTGTGATAAACAATCTCACTGTGGATATGCCAGTAGGTTTTTGCACATTTAGTAAATTGTGATGAGATATAAACTTAAATTTCAAACTTGCTTATATCGTGGGGAAACATCTCTCGGATATATGGGTAACCCCCGAAATCTCGTTTGAAAGGTCTCATAATCTGATATACTAGGTTTTTATACTCAGTGATGTCTGGGGTATTATTCCAGGACTTCTGCTGAACGATGGTTCTGACCTAGTCCTCGAATAATACTTTCTGCAATGCTTGAAACATAGCATCACCCTCAGCATATATGATAAGACAATAAAATTGCTTAGCAATGCTGTTGTAAAAAAGATCCTCTAAAGGGGACACACCCAAAAGTTGAGTCATGATCTCTCTGCTGAACGGTAGTTCTGACCTGAGCTCTCATGATTCTTCATAATTTATTAACCCCTACAGATATCATTGGTGTCATAATTACCTGTAAGACTGAATATTGAGATCTGGATACGGGAGTATATTCTGAGGTGGGACACGCGATTGAGTTTAAGTACTTAAAACATTAATCTCGTATCTCGAAGCAGTTGAACTTTGTGTGAAAATTTAAGTGGACAAACATTCTGACAATCTAGGTGAATTGTTTAGAACTTAAAATGAAATGAAGCTTAACGGTGTTGGTGACTTGTCTCAAAAACTGATATGATCCTCTTACACGAACTCACAAAATAGTGTATGTAAATATTTCTTTACTGCATTTCATTCTATTAAAAAAAATCCAAAAAGATTTTTAGTGTGTTTTAGCATAATTTTTGAAAAATCCAAAAAGATTTTTGTCAACTGATGTTGGAAAGCTGATTTTCAAAATTCTAAGTGCTAGACATG
The DNA here is from genome assembly GCA_030545235.1 of Helianthus tuberosus. Lineage (NCBI taxonomy): Eukaryota > Viridiplantae > Streptophyta > Magnoliopsida > Asterales > Asteraceae > Helianthus > Helianthus tuberosus. The sequence goes on along the minus strand of CM060397.1, from coordinate 130,422,841 downwards.
ATGAACAAATGGTTTGGGAGAATGTGTTTTGAAAAGAAAAATGATCAAATTTTAATATGATTCATCAAGATTATTGAGTTATTTTTGAGGGAGAGTCAGTGTTAGTGCATACATTGAATTGTTAAATGTGTGAAATTTACTTTTAGGTAGAGTGAGTTTGTGCAGGTTTAAGAATGAGCTGGATTGATGATCCTGAGCTGGATGAGAGCCAGATTACGATCTTGGAACAATCTCAGAAAGAGACAGCCAGATTACGATCCTGAAGCAGATGATGCTGAAGAACTAACGGAATCCCAGCACATTGCAAGGGGGAGTCTGTTAATGCTGAGTGAAAGAGTGAGGCTAAAAGACTGATCAAGAACGAAGATTGAAAAGACTCGACACTTAAGACTCGTCAACATCTGAGGGGGAGTCTGTTGGTGCATACATCTGTCGTCTTCGTCTTATATCGAGTCTGGGTTGCAATGTCTGATAGCTTGAATGTGTTTGGTAGCTTGAACGTGTCTGATAGCTTGAACGTGTCTGTTAGCTTGAACGTGTCTGATAGCTTGAAAGTGCTTGTTAGCTTGAAAGTGCTTGTTAGCTTGAAAGTGATATGTCATTTCAAGCTACCAGGCTACAACTATAAATAGGCATGTCATGTTTCATTTGAAGCTACCAGACCAGAGCCTTGTAATCGATACCGAAGTGTTGCCGGTATATTTTCTGCATGTAATCAGTGTCAAATCAATATACAAGATCTTTAAAGTGATATTCAAGCTGTTTCTGCATTCGTTTCTTAGTTTCCGCCTCTGAAACGAATTAAATCTCTTCTGAACGACTCGTTTGGGTCACAAAACTATCCTACAAAAATTTAGAGAAAATAGTTTTTAGAAAGTTAGAACCGACTTAAACGCTAATGAAAATATAGAGAAAATGGTTTTTAAGAAGTTAGGACGGACTTAAACGTCAAAGAGTAATGGCTAAGAATTCAAAAAATATGGAAGAAAGTTGTGGCTGTTGGGATTCGAAACCAAGCCTAAGTGGGAAAACCAAACAATTTAACTACTAGACTAGAATTATTTCATCTCCTCCATTGATCAAAGGAATTATAATATACACATTTAACCTATATATATTTTTGTTAAATGACGCTCTATAAAATTTGAGGCTCCAAAATTTTGGTGGCCCAAAGCAATGACTTTGTTTGGATTGGGCTTAAGCCGGCTCTGATTCAAGCCAATGACACTTGTCCTCATCTTCTCTTGTGTATACTTCGTACCTGATTTTAGTGTTGTACATGATCCAACCACTAATTAAATTATATAATAATGTAGAAAATTATAACCATTGGAGCATTATTTAACCGTTTTTGATCCAACCACTAATTAAATTATACACGGAAAATTGGTTTTTAATAAACCAACATTTGTCCCGTTGGTAAATAATAATCTTACCTACGTAATTGGTATACAATAATCCTACCTATCAACATATTGGTACTCAATGAACTTCCGTTAATTTTTTTAACTGAAGTTACTTTTTAAGTTTTATTTATTACACAAACAGTCTCTGTAGTTGTAATTTACTAGTTTTAACTATTTTAAAACTAGTAAATTACAGTCCCTTGAGGTTTTTTTGTTTTATAAAATAGTTAAAACTAGTAAATTACAACTACAGGGACTTTTTGTGTAATAAATAAAACTTAAAAATTAACTTCAGTTAAAAAAAAATTAACGGAAGTTCATTGAGTACCAACATGTTGATAGGTAGGATTATTGTATACCAATTACGTAGGTAAGATTATTATTTACCAACGGGACAAATGTTGGTTTATTAAAAACCAAATTTCCATTATATAATAACGAAAATTATAACCATTGTATTGTACTTTATGCTTGTACAACTCTATATGCAGAATGTACAAGACACTAATTCGACATCGGATGCGTGAATGCAATAAACAAAATGACACCTCACCTACACACAAATGCACCAATGCATACCGTGTGATTTTCCCTTCTATTTTACCATGAATGAGTCAAATAGTCATAGTAATTTAGGCACATATCATTTACTAACATTTTAATTCAAGATCAAACTTAATAATCTTTTATGTGAAAATAGAGTAAACTGCCAAAATGGCCCTTGAGTTTTGGTCACTTTTGCCACTTTACTCTAAAATTCAAACCTTTGAATCTAGGTCCCTGTGATTTCAATTTTATTGTCATTTTCATCCAAAATCTAAATTTGATCAGATTTTTCAGTTAACATTTAACTTTTTTTTTTGTCTTTTTCCTTCCTTTTAATGAAGGGCAAAATGCTTAGATTTTTTTAATTTGTTATAATAAAATGTTAAAAGACTATTTTGCCCTTCATTAAAAGGGGGAAAAGACAAAAAAAATTGGATGTTAACTGAAAAATCTTACCAAATTTTGATTTTGAATTAAAATGCCAACAAAATTGAAACCACAGAGAACCAGATTCAAAAAGTTTAAGATTTGGATTAAAGTGACTATTTTGATTGTTTACTCGTGAAAATATAGATAAACTTTTCACAAGATTCGAAAAGAAAAACATAACATAATGGTGTCATACCAGCCATCATCAATGGACTCAAAACATGTGAGATGCCATGAATGGGCAAAGATGGAATTATTTCTGCAATAAACTATAATTTTTTTTGGAAGTCTTGAATAGTAAATTACTTTTTATATATTAATAATCATTTTTCCTGTAGTTTCCTTTGTTGTTAGGCTATAAGTTATCTTTATTAATCAAAATTTGTTATAAATTAATTAAGAAGCTGTTTGGCAACTTCTGAATGGTTAAGTGCTCAATTAGTAGGAGGTCTGAACCATTAAATGTTGAACGAGTAAGATGTCTGAACCATTAAGAACCGGTATAATGCTTAACCGTCCAGAGACAAATGTCTGACCAATTCAAATTATAAGTCTTAACCATTCAGACACTGTATAATGCTTAACCATTTAGAGAAAAATGTCTGAAATATTCAGACATCTGCTTTAGAAACAAATAGTCTGAACCATTAAGTGCTTAACCGGTAAAAAGTCTAAACCATTAAGAGCCTCATTAAGAGCTAAACAAATAGTCGTTAACTAGTAAAATAGTTGATCAACTTATATGGTCAAATTAAATGTCATAAATAGTCAAAAGAGATTTCCAAATAATGCTAAAATGTCTATCATGGTTGCTTAAGGTATGCAAAGTGGTACAATAATGTACGAGTCCAATCATCATATGTGCAATTAGTACCATGATGTTTATTAAACAATCAACGAGCTAATGATTTCTGTCTATAATAATGATAGACATGCCCATAATCCATAATATAAGATGGTATATTTGCGTGCCAGGCAACTTCCATGATGTAACATGGCTATACAATTTTAAAACAATTTGTAGGCTTTTTCCTTTCTCTTTCGTTCCATTTAATTTGGTCCACGTATAATCGGTAATTTTAATGTAATCAATATCAGTTTATTATAAACTAGTGGAATTCTCCCCGCGCGTCGCGCGGGTTTTCGACCGGTATCAGTTCAGTTCAGTTCATTAGGATATCGGTACGCTACCAGTATTCGTTATAGCAACTGAAAGATAAAACCAAAATTAGGAATTATATGCCCAAAAATATACCGACATGAGTTTTACATCAATGAAAAGTCATAAAAGTGAGTACCTTGATCGGTTGGAATAGACGTGATACCGATATTGTTGGGACCAATACTTGCTATAGCTTACAATAAAAAAAAGATACTATATATCGTTACGGAAGTTGTTTGCACGGTATTGGTTAGTCATGATAAAAAAACAAAAAAAGGAAAACGTAGATGAAAATAAGTACGACATATTGGTATATTCAAATTTTATAAAAGTTTATAGAAAATCATAAATCTTAGTTTTTTTTTAAAAGGTATTTAATTGAATTAAATAAAAACTGAAGAGTTTTAGTATTAAAATGTAATAAGAACATGGTAAGCGAGGGATTAGAAAGACTCGAAATATATTTCATATAAATCGCTATGTTGAACAAAGGAGAATACACACTTTAAGGCCATGTGTAATGGTATTATATGGGTCTAAAGGGGCTTGATAACGTCTACAACACCGTCCATCTGGGCGTTATCGGGGCATGAATAGGGAGAGACGTTTCTTGTATATTCCCCAAAGGATAGAAAACGAAACGGAAAGTAATGATTGAAATGGCAGTAAGGGTGGATGGAGTGGTCAATCACTATTAGGGTGCTTGAGTTATTCTCTAGCCAATAATATCATGTCATGTCAAGTCACCACTCTCCATTTTGCACTCAATCACTGCAATAGTCAAACACATGGAGAGTGGTAAAAAATTAAAAAAAATGTGATTGGTTGAAAGGGGTTGAGACCCACCATTAAACCCCCTCTCTGCTCTTTCCCTCTTCTTCCCCGCATCAGTGTATACTCACCGATCAAACTCCTCCCCACTAACCGATCCAACACCGGCATCCCATCACCGCTCGGCAACCCCCTCCCCGATCAAAGTCCCCGAGACGATACCGACCACCCTAAGAGGCGTTAACCATTACACATTTTTAAAGGGACGTTGTGATGCTGATATAGCAAAAAATGTCCGTTAGGAGATATAAATCATTATGAGTGGTCTAATATATTTATATTTCATGTAAATTGTTGTGAATAAAGAAAGACAACACACTTTAATATATTTAAAATTAATGATAGTGTTCATCATCAATTGAAATTAATAATAACTAGTGATATTCTCCCGCGCTTCGCGGCGGGGATTAAGTCGGTATTAATTTGGTTCGTTACAGTACCTGCAGTCGATATAGTAATTGAAAGAGAAAACACTACATCGATCGAAAACAAAAAATACACATATTGATATGATACCTATATATGTTGTTCAGTTGATATCTGTTTGGTTCGCTTGCATTTTACGTTTATTTTATTTCAACATTACGATATTGTTTTTTATAACGGATATTCAGCCACTATCGTACCAAGCCCAATCGAAACCAATTGAACAACATTTGTATCGGTACCAATATTTTTTATTTTTTATTTTTTTTGCTTTCAATAAACTGACAATGTATCGCTACCATATTGTACTGAACATCATCGGTTACTGGTATACATTCCGTTTTATTGTTTCCTGTTTGATAACGGGTATTTTGATCGTATCTTAAAAGTTATATGAGAGAACAAAATAAAATTAAATCAATTAAAGTAATAAACCAATAAAATAATAAAACCTTAGAAAAAACAATATTGAAAAACATAAAAAAAACACAATTGTTCCTCTCTTTTTATTTCAACATTACGATGTATATTTTTTAAACAGATATTTTGTCGCTATCATACCAAATTCAATCAAAACCTATTGGATAACATCTGTATCCGTACCAATATTTATTTTTAGTGTATTTTTGCTTTTGATGAATTAATATCGTATCGCTACAATACCATACTGAACAACATCAGTACCAGTAGACATTTATTTTTTGATTTCTTGTTTGATAACTGGTACTTTGATCGTATCTTAAAAGTTATATAAAAATATATGTTTAAATCAATTAAACTAATAAAACAATATATAAATAAAAACCTAGAAAAAAATCAATATTAAAAAAAATCAAGAAACACTGTTTATGACCACTTTCAATTAATATGTATAATAATGGATTGGATACACTTCAAAGAACAAATGAGACTAATAGATACTATATATTGTTATAAAATAGGAATGTGTATTTGATTTTTAGGTATATCTTTCTTTCATTAATGGATATCTTATTATATTATATTATATATACATTTGAAATAAATCAAAGAATAAGATCATCGAGTTTATACTTCTCTCATAGTATCGAGTCTAAACAAAATCCTACTGCCGATCTCCCATTTTTGCCCTCACCTTCAGCCATTCATTTTAAGTCGCATAAAACATACACCCCATAGTCAATGTCTCCAACATCAAAACATTGATTCCTGTCTCCCTTGACATTGAATCCGGCCAGTATACTCCTTGGTCGGAACTTTTCAAATTCATTGTAAAGCATTCCAGGTCTTCGATCATCTCCAGCCCAAGCCTGCTGTAGCTACATCCTCTCCCGATAATGTAACACCCCAAAAATCATATATATATATATATATATATATATTAGAATACTTGTCGGTTAAATATTATGAGTATAGTAACTAGAAACTTAAACCTAGTTAAAGATGAAAGTGAAAAACCTAACATAAGAATAGGCATTAACCTTTATAAAATTTTATCCAAACACGAGGGACCAAATCGGGATGTTTCGAAATTTAAAAAGAAAATTAAAACACACACATAACACTAGGTAAGTTGTAATTTTCAGTTTTGGTGATATTTAATTTTGGGTGAAATTTGGATGATTGAAGTTCTTGAGCAATTAATTGATGTTGTGACCTAAGGAAGGTGTAATCTAAGTGTAGGATCATAATCCTAACTGAAATAGTTGATGAATTTATAAAAATTATGTGTTGAGATTATTATGTTTTGTATGAAGAAGTGGGTTTTGATGGAAGGTAGAAATCCATGAAATCTAAGTAGTTAATTTGTGTTGCTTAACATGTAATAACTGAAAAATCTGGTGCCAATGCATTATGGTGAATACACCCACTCACTAGGTTGAAATCATGTGGTTAGAAGTTGCTAAATTTAACCCATTTAACTAGTTAAAAGTTATGTCAACAAGGTGTTAGACTAAATGCCCAAACGAAAGGCTATTGTTGTGTGTAAAGAGTGAAAAATGTTAATAAGAATCTAAGACGGAAGTTTTAATAAAATAACGTGCCATGGATATGAAGGATGAGGTTCTAATAATATTTCGGTTGCACTTGTTTAGGCAACACGAGTGGAACTTTGGAAAGTCGAGCCGAGAAGGACACACGTTTGAAAGGGAAGCTTTAAGGTATGTCATCTTGTGTTAAAAAGTTTAAGTTATACTTCATAGTTATGTACATGTTCTTGCATTGAATTGTAACTTATCATAATGCGATTGTTGAAGTCGGTAATGTGTTTACTTGTTGTAAAACGGTCAAACAAAAATTAGAATGTTGAATTGAAAAATGTAGAATGTGTTTACTCATTGTAAACGGGTTAAACAAAAATTAGAATGTTGAATTGAAAGAATGTAGAATGTGTTTAATCGTTATAAACGGGTCAACAAAATAAGGATGTTGAAATGAAAGAATGTAAAATGTGTTCACTTGTTATAAACGGGTAAACTAAAATAAGAATGTTTGTGTGAGTGCATATGTCTATCGCTTACGTCAGTCACGTATCGTAGCTGAAAAATGTTCAAGACTTGGTCTAGAAGTGTTTTTATGTTAAACTTTATGTCCATTTGTAGTTTGGAGTCCATCCTCACGAAATGGAATCCGTCCTCACGAAATGGAGTCCATCCTCACAGAATGTGATGTGTAGGTTAGAGAGGATGGACATGGGCTATAAATAGGGGAGAGTCTTGTTCAGTTTAGAACTTTTGCCATTCTAGAGAGAGAACTCTTGGCTAATTGTTTCAACGTGTTGTAACTTTCATATCAATCAACAGAAACAACATTATAGTTACTTTCTTGTGTCTGATCCACTCTTGTACACGGATTCCGCACGTGAAACGAGATCTACGCAGTCATCGGTGTTACGAAATTAATCCGGAAACGAACTTACAAGTGGTATCAGAGCAGGAGATCGATTGCACGGATAGAAGATACAAGATTCAAGCATTTTCATCAAAATCGGAGCTGAATTTCATCAAATTAGTCATATTTCTTCTTCTACTCATATTCTTAATTTTTTTGAACTTTAAACTCAGATTTACGGAGATTTAACGGTTAGAATCGGCTGAAATTTGGATATGATGTGCGAAAAGTGTTGTTAAGCATTCCCACAAAGTTTCAGAATCAAATTCAAAGTAAATCATAAATCAAATCAATGAAAAACCATGAAGTTTGAGACCTGTTGCGCGCTAGTTATTTCGAACGGATCTAGTTAGAACAAGGTGCATCCGCGCGAATCTACCTTTTGTGTTAGAGTTTTGGAACAGATCTGGAAGTGTTATCCTTGATCCGCACGGATCAAGTGGGTTTAGTGTTTAATGGATCAACAACAGGCACGAATCAAGGGTATACATTATCGCGGATCTACATTGTTGTTCATTGAGTTGATTCTGAAAAGTCATAATCAACGAATCAATTGTTTGACGAATCCAGGAAATCATGGACCGAGGAAGTTAATCACGGATCGACCTAAAAGTCCCTTCACGTGGACCTGTTATTTGGTTCATCCGCAAGAACCTGAGAAGTTTATTCACGGATCCAGTTTGTCGATCCGCACGGATCAGGGAACAAGTTTAGCACGAATCCATTAGGGAGTTGATCCTCTCGAATCTGATAGTCAAGGATTCACGAATCAAGACCTTGTTACATAAGCATGGACCTGAAAAACTTAGATTCGCATGGATCTAGGAACTTCATCTGAACGAATCAAGGATATATACTTGCACGGATCCAGTATACATCTTGTAATCACGGATCTACAAGTTGTCTAGTCCCGCGGATCTACATTTGTTTTAATCACAGATAGGGTGTCAAGCTTGCTTCTCACGGATTGAGTTCCCTGTTGATCTGCACGAAGCAATTTTTCAAAGTTTCAAAGTGTTTGTTTGTTGTACATACCCGAATCAAAAGCATATACACATTCACGGATCAAGAAACAATTCGTTGATTTACGGATTCGCACATATCAGGGATTAACAACATTTAAGAATTTTTGTCCATTTGCAAGGATCCAAGAATTCCAAATACAAACGGACCTAGTTCATCTTGATTGGAACGGATCAAGATTCATTTGATTTTCATAAGTGATTCAAGTGTTCTTGTTGTGGTTTCACGAATTCACAAGGGTCACATATTCGCACGAAACAATAGTTCTTCATCCGCAAGGGTTTATTGTTGTTCATGTTTCAAGTTTGATTTAATACATTTGTTTATTTATTTCAGGTAATTATCAAATATCAAAATCATGGAAGTGAAAATTGAACCTGTCAGAGAGAAAACATATAGAGAAAGACGTATTGCCGAAATCAAATTAGATGACATGCAAGCAGCGTATGATGAAGCTAGAGAAATGGGTGGATGGGATAAGAAGAGGGAATGTTACGCATATTATAAAGGAAATCCGGTAGTAGATTTAAGTAAGGTGGTTTTTAAAGATCTACTTGAAATCATTCCTACTTCTGAAGAATATTATTCAAAGAAATTTGAGGATAAAAATTATGTCCCGAACCTAGAGAAGAAAATTAGAGAAGTGATGCTTGCTAGTTTGAGGAAGAGAGATGAAGAAAAACTTAAGAAAAGTGTAGAGAAGATAGTTGATGAGTTGAAGAAGACGGCAGAAGAAGCCGATGATGAAAATCAGGAGAAGGTTGATGAGAAGTTGAAAAAGCCGGTAGAAGAGGCTAGTGACGAAAAGCAACAGAAGATTGATGAGAATCAGAAGGTGCCAGAAAAAGATGAGAAAAAAACTCAAACTGAATCTCCTGAATCGTCAAATAATGATAAAATCAATGAACAATCTGATAATAAAACTGATGAACAATGCAGGAAATACGTGGAAACATGCAGTGCCTGTACTAAAAAAGATGAAAACTTAAAATCAAGAAATGCTGAATTTGCTAAAATTGAAAGAGTTTTCAAAGAAAAATGTAAAGAGATGATTGAAAATGAAAATGTTTTGAAACAAAAAGATGAAGAGCTGACACAAAAATGTAATGTTTTTGAAAAAGAAAATGAGATTTTGAAACAAAAGTGTTCAACAATAAGTGAAGAATGTTTACAAAAAGAGAATGCGGTTCAAGAAATGAAAAAAGAATATGATTCAATAAAAATTTCATATGAAGTAACAAAAGAATCATATGACGCTGTGAAAAGTCAAATGAAACTTATTCAATCTAGACTTGCTCAATATTCTGAAACGTCACAGATACTTAAAAACAAATATGAAATAAAACAACAAGTTGTTAATCAGTATATTGATGAAGTTGCTGAGCTTAAACGAAAACTGGCTGAATTAGAACAAGATAATAACAAATTACACAGTTATCATGCTTCTTCATATGTTCTTGAATGTATTTTCAACATCAAACCGGATGATAATGATTCTGAGAAAAACAAGAAAGGAATTGGCTCAGAATATCATCATGTTCCACCACCGTTTGAGAAAAAGTTTACATTCTATGATGACGAGAAGGTGGAAAAAGCTTTCAACATGGTTGATCAATTGCCAGAAAATATTGACGTAACTTACTCCAAATCTGATGATATTGGTGATTCAGAGGTGGTAGGTAAGGTCGTTAAAAGTGTTTTGAAAGATGATTCTACCAAAACTGATAAGTCCGAATCACAAGATGAAAATGAGGAAAGTTTTCATGAAAGTTATTTAAAGAATTCAAAATCTGAGAAAAATGCGAATAATGATTCAATAGGTTTGGCTTACTATATGATTGGATCGGACAAATTATTCTCAGATATCGAAGTTCCGATTCAGAATGTGATTGCGGATAAGATTGACAAAATTTTCAAATTGGTAGAAATCAAAAAGTCTGAAATTGCAAAATTCGCCGGTAAAGCGAGCAGGAAAACTTTTTATAACAAACCTGGTTACAAAAAGAAAAACATGAAGGCTGGGTTGGGTTATAACAAGAAACAAAACCAGAAAAGGTTTGACAAGAAAAATCTTCAGAAAAAACGAACTTTGTTCACGGAACAAGTTCAGAAGAGGAGAAAGAACTCAGATTTAGTCAAGAGACTAATGAATAGTTTTATGCTCAGAAGAAACAACAACAACAGGTTAAAGATGTTTCCAAGAAAACATGCTTTAAATGCGAACAAATTGGACATATTGGTCGCAAATGTCCAAATCTGAAGCCTGTTGATGTTGAGAAGAAGAAGTCGGATGTTGTGAATAAGAAGTCAACCAAGTTTGAGTCAACACAAACTTGGAAGCCAAGAATATCCAAGGTTGAATCACAACAAACTTGGAAACCAACAACACCCAGATTTGAGACTAAACAAACTTGGAAATCAACAGCTGATTTGACAAAACCAAACGAGTTTTGGAAACCAAAAGTTGATTTATCAAAATGAAACGTTCAAAGTGATTCAGGATTTTATCAAAGGAATGTTTCAAAAGGATAAGTTTGGGTGGTTAAGAAACAAAAGACTTATTTGAGTAACGATAAACGGAAAATCAATTCAACTAAGAAGGTTGAAAATTGTTGGTGCATATGTCTGTCGACTTCGTCTTGTATCGAGTCTTGTGTCTAGATAGGATAGAATGGAGCTCAGTTTACGAGATAATAGGAATTGGGTGGTGAAAGTCCATTTCGCACGAAATGGCTAGGCCATTGCGTACGAAATGAACCTTGACCATTTCGCATGAAATGGTTGATGTCCATTTCGTGCGGAATGCCACGCCTATAAATACCTGAGTTTACAATTCGTTTGTAACAGTTCAGGATTCCAGAGCCGAAGTGCTGCTGAAGTGTCGTTTGATATGTAACACTTTCAAATCAATATAACAAGACAATTAAAGTGATTCTGTGTGTAAATCAAGCTGATTCAAAGTCAATACGTTCGTTTCCGCCTCTCGTATTGATTAGAACTTTTCTGAACGACTCGTTTTGGTCGTGCAAACGATCCTACAAGTGGTATCAGAGCTCAGGAGGAAGAGTTCTTACCAAATCCGCTTGATTTCACAAAAAATTCTGACTTCTACACCTTCTTTTTCAAAATTAACAACATTTTACGGTTAAAATGGATTGAATTTCACATATAACCTGCAAAACACTGTTTTAAACAATCCTTGAAAGAATTAGACCTAAAATCGACCTAACACCTGATCAATTTGACAAAAATCTGACCGATTGAGGTGACATCAGCATGATTTCGCACGAATTGGAGTTCCATTTCGCTTGAAATTGCCATTCCGGTTGAAAGAGACATCATTTCGTTTGAAGACATATCATTTCGCACGGAATAAGCTGCCATTTCGCTTGAAAGTTGCCATTTCGCTTGAAATTGTCTTTTCGCACCAAAGTTCATTTCGCACCAAAGTTCATTTTGCATCAAAGTCATTTCGTATCAAAATCCATTTCGTTTGAACCTTCAATTCGTTTAAACTTTGAGATTTTGTGAAACACTTTACCGAAACATGGAAGAAGAGTTTTACAACGCGTTTGCTACTACTCCAGCTGCCCCAGTCACAGATGCAGAAACAATTGAAATCGAAAATGAAACAGGAACGTCTCAAAAGCCTCCAAAGCTTATGTACATCAAAGATTTTAAAGGATGGCAAAATATTTTTGAAAACTGGGTGCAAGCTTATAAGTTTGATGCATGGTGTTCGTTAGATGTAGATTACGTTAAACCGATAGATGACCGTGGAAATGAAAAATCTTTAAGTAACTATTCAGCGGCTGAGAAGTTAAAATACACCAGTGAAAAAATGATGATTAGCATTCTCCAACAAGCAGTAAAAGAAGATATCTTTGTTTTGCTTCAACATGAGAACACTGCTAGATCAATGTGGTTGGCGTTGATTCAAAAGTTTAAAGGAAGTGCTGATATGATTAAAAATAAATGTGCATTACTAAAGAAATCATTTTATATGTTTATAGCTTTTGAAGGTGAAACAACAAAAACGACTATCGATAGATATTGTCATCTTGTTCAGGAAATGAGAAGATTGGAAATCAAGAAAGACGACGATGAATGGGTTGATAAGCTTGCTGATGCACTACCATAGAATAAATGGGGAACATACTTGTTGATTTTGAAACATATGAGAAAATCCGAAAGTATGAATTTGAGTAAGTTCATTCAAAAGATTGAAGAACATGAATTGGATGTTTAGAAAACTGCTATTATGAATAATCCAAATGCTCAACAGGATGTTAGTCTATACTACATAGGAAGCAAATTTGAGACTACTCCAAGTCCGAAGATTAAGACTGCTTTCAGTGCTGATGGTTCTTCTGGAACAAATGTTAGCACGACAACTCAGAGTGGTGGATATTCGTCTTCGTATTCAAGTTTTGATCCGAATTTCACAACACCAAGTCCTCAACGACAGAGTTCAACAAATCTGCAATGCAATGTTACATTGAATATTCAAAATAGTCAAAATCTCTCTCCAGAAATAGCTAAGCAACACATGGCATCACTTGTTACTATGTTAGAGTCGTATGAAAGCTTAGTTGCTAGATGAATTGGAAATCCGATACTCACCAAAGAGGATTATGACCAGATTGATGCTGAAGAACTTGAGTTGATGGACATCAAGTGGTGTTTAGCAAGTGCTGTAAGAAGAGCAGAAAAATTTACACAAATCACCGGTGGAGATGATCTTCGTGATGTTGCTACATCTCCGTTAGGGTTTGACAAATCAAAGGTTACTTGTTTTCGTTGCCGAGAAAAGGCACATTTTAAACGAGAATGCACAAACAGAGAAGCAACCAGAAGACAAGATCCGTTTAGGAACAACGATTATCATCGAAAATCAATTTATCATCAGGTTGCTCAACAATCGTCATCATCCCATGCTATTGAAGATGGAAAGAAGAAAGCTTATCTTGTAAATCAAGATGATGAAAGATTGGCAAAGGGTTTTAGCTGGGATAAATACATTCCAGATAAAGAATACTTAGAAAAATCAGCTTTTGTTGCTCAAATCTTGAAAGAAGAGTCAATCAAATCTAAGCCGAAAAGAACACCGATTTTTACGGAATTAGGGTGTGATGCAGACACCGATGACGAAGAAGATTATATCAATAAAGCTACAAAAGGTCTGGATACTTACAGTTTTAATTTGTTTTTTGCAGATAAGATCGAGATGTTGAATAAGAGAAAGGATGCTAGACTGAAGAAAGAAATGGAAGCAATAAAGGTGATTGAAAAAGAAATTGAAGCAAGAAGGATTGCTGAAGAAAAAGAAAAAGTGGAAGCTGAAAAAGCAAAAGTTGAAGAAAATTCGACAGAAAAAGTCAAAGATGAAGAGTGTGAGGTAAAAATAGAATTTGATGAAGAACCGATGAATGAAAAGGTTATTGAGAAGGTGGTGGAGAAAATTGTTGAAGTGGAGAAAATAGTTGAAAAGATTGTCGAAGTTGAAAAAATAGTTGAAGTTGAAAAAATAGTCGAAGTTGAAAAAATCGTCGAACTTGAAAAGATTGTCGAGGTCACAAAACCTTGTCTGAAATGTTTGGAACCATGCAAATAGTGTGAAGAAAAAGACAAGTATAGTGAGCTAGAAGAATTGAAAGAAAAATTGTTGTTTGATGTGAAGTATGTGAAAGAATCGTATGACGTGCTGAACAGAACGGTTGATAATTTGAACAAGACAAACCTAGAAATGGGAGCTGCTCAAACAATGATGAGTTCAACATTAATGACGAAGCAGAAGGTCATCAATGAGTATATTGAAGACTGTGCAAAGTTGAAGCAGGATTTGGAACTCGAAAAGATTGAAAATGAAAGAATCAAACGATTGCTTCTGAGTTATACAACATGTGATTATTTGATTGACATAGTTTATCCTACTGTTGCAGGTTTTGAAGCTTTTCGAAATAAAAAGTCAGAAGATACGGATACTGGTAAGAAACAAAGTGTCAAATATAACAAGTGTCCGCCTTTGATCTGGGAAAGTTATTCTCCCAGAAAACCAAATGAGGAACGATTAAAAAAGGCAGTCAACATAAAGTTAAAGTCTAAAACCATTGATGAGTTACCAGACAACATTGACATCACATTCACAGTGTTTGACACTAATCATGAGTCTGAGTGTAACACCCTAACACGTTTAACCTTAAAACGACGCAGCGGAAATTCGAGCCTAAAAATTTCTTTCATGATATACGTCTTGACATTCTTAAAATTCATTTTAAGATATAAAACATAACTTATCATCACTAGATTACATATCTAAACATTCCCGTACAATCTGTCTTGTGACTCGATCCTCGATCTCCAATCCTTGGATATCCTCATGACCGGTACTACCTGCGCTCACCACATAAAATTTACATCATTAGTACGCATTATAAACATACAAGGTTTGTTCACGTTTACTTCTCGTTTCGTTAACTCTTTACATCCCAGCTTTCCCATCCTGATCATACGATCCGTAGTGAGACTTCTTTGGTATGCCTGCGTTACACTTCATTCACCAAGCGCGCTATTATTATCGTTAGTACTCAATTTCATTGAATGCATGCATACATACTTTCATACAAACTGATACATACGCTTACGATCACAAATAGCAACTTTCCTACATACGTACCTACATACATACGTACGTACCTACGTACGTGCGTACCTGAATACATCCATTCATACCTACATACACATATACGTTCATACATACATACATACTTTTTACATGCCTTCACACAAACCTACATACGTGAGTACCTTCGTACATACTCACTTGCGTACATATACGTACTACCTACATACACACCTTTTATACCTACATACATTCATATCTTCACGCATGCCTACATACGTACATACGCTCATATATACCTACTTGCATACATACACACATACATTCATTCATACATACCACTTATATTCATACACACATACATACATACATACATACATACATACATACATACATACATACATACATACATACATACATACATACATACGTACGTACGTACGTACGTACATACATACATACATAAAACAAGGAATACATTAGTCATTCTTAGCTTATACGCGTTTAAAAACGGTTCAGACGGGTTCGCATTGCATAAACTGATAAAAAACGAATTTTTGAGAAACTGACACATGCTCGCGTAGCGCCACTGCCAGTCGCGCTACGCGAGCCCCTCATTCTTAGCTTATACGCGTTTAAAAACGGTTCAGACGGGTTCGCATTGCATAAACTGATAAAAAACGAATTTTTGAGAAACTGACACATGCTCGCGTAGCGCCACTGCCAGTCGCGCTACGCGAGCCCCTCATTTTAACAGAAAGTTGCTGCTGCTGTGCTGCAGATTCCCAGCACGTCTGCGTTTCACGGAAACGGTCATAACTTCTTCGTTATTGGTCCGTTTTATCCGATTCTTTTTCCTACGCATCCGTAATTTAATTCTCCATCTAATGGAGTTAAAATCCAACAACCACCATAATCAAATTTCAGACTTCTAACTCTTCGGCTTATTACCCTTTTACCAAACTTTGACCCGTTCATGCATTCATCAACATAACTTGGTTGTTTTACCATAACCTCTTATAAATCTACTAATATCAACGACGTGTATCATAATTTACTAGATTCTTGGATGTCTTGCATCCTCTTAACACATTATCGTTCATATGCTTATTTTGACCCGTTAAGGGTATTCGCGCATTAATTGGTCTATAACTAACCAAACCATACTCCCCACTTCCATACTTGTCCAAAACATTACACTAATCGAATAACTTGTTTCTAAACTACTTTTACGATCGTTTGCCCCAAGATACCCATCAAGGGCATTTTGATCAACTTTAATTCCATCATTTATGACGAAAGACTTTAACACATATTTGACCTCAAACATCATATTTAATTAATTAAAACACTTTAATACTTAATCGTGCTAATAAGTGATTACGGAAATCACTTACCTTATGCATCCGTGCTCGTATCCGATTCCTTGCCTCTTCTTGACCCGTTAACATCTCATGCTTGAGCCCGTCTCGACGTGATTCCTATACTTTCATTTCATCAAAATCACGCTCTTATTAGCATACTCATTTGTGCATGTTAACGATCATGTCAATCGCATCTTTCATACTTAACTTTCATTATTCATTCTTAACCAACATAACTCATATAATCATATCCGTATACGTTTAAGCTCATGTAACTCATCATGTCATTGCATTTAACACGGATTGCTATAACATGTACCATACGACTTCCCATACTCCTACATTTACGACAACGAGTCAAATCATGTTTCTTATACTTGGTTGACTTTCAAAAGTCAACTATTAACCATATTTAACTATCGACTTATCATCATATGCTCATAATATCACAATCGACCATACGGACGACACTATTTACATTTCATCATACATTCGGTGTGCGTACTACCTCTTAAGCATAACGTACAACTAATTCATGCATAAATTCTTCTAAACTCATACGTAACCCATCAAATCCTACTACTAACCATCATGTATCATTCACCCATAAGCATCAAACATATCATCATCACATTTCTCCTAATTCTTCTAACAAGAATCCATCATACATAACATGATACATCAATTTTGAACAAGAATTAGACCTAGATGATATATCCATGCCATTATCTTCACCCTAACCATTGGGTTTCACCTTTAAACATCAAATTAACACAAACCAGACATAACCTATGTTCTATATGATGATTCTAACACTTATACATGATCAATTTCACATTAACTTACGGATTAGAACATAACCCACTTCACACATGATCACCAATCTTTGATTCAAGACATACCTTACGATCCCCTTGTGAAGGTGATCACTTATTCATGCTCGGTTGTGGATTTGGGCCTTGATTCATTCTTCAATTTGAAGCTTTTCATGAACTAGGGTTTTGGGGCTCTTGAGAGCCCCTGCTCGATCTATCCAGAACACACACGAAATGTGTGTGTGTGTGTGTTCTTACTTTTTAATAAGGAACTTTCATTTGTTCCACTTTAGCCCCTCGGGTTTTGCCTTTAAAACATAACTGACACTACCTTCATCATTTAATACTTTTGACCGTACCCTTAAACTAGGTTAAATAGCCTAGTTATGTATTTCATGACGTGTCATAAAGGAACACACGACCAATATTAACATTCAGATTTTGGGGCGTTACAAGTCTACCACCCTTAAATGAGGTTTCGTCCCCGAAACCTTTCTTATATTCACTAGATTACTTCTAGTAAACCAATCCCTCCGACAAGTTTCCTCCAACCCGGAAACGCTTCCCATACCATGCTTTCACCTAACATGCTCGTTTCCTTGACCCGTTCATAACATGTCAATATACATACTTCTTCAACTTATATTGATGCGTACGTTCGTAGGATCCGTTTATAGCGGGTCTAATACCCTCATCCCATCTCTTAAGATTACTTTCCACACATACACTGTATAACGTCAAATTCTTGTTTTGTTATCGCAACAAAGTTACTATTTCATAGTCTTACATACGTGCTTGACTCCAAATTCGTACATCCTTCTACGTTTCCTACAGTTACTTGTACCATGCATACCTTTACGTTACTTTCCAACCATCTTTTTCATTTCACCTTACAATTACTCTCACTTCGTGCATTATTTAATTTACATAAGTAAGTGTATCATGCAGTTCATCATACGAGAATTTAATCATTACCCGAAATTTTCACTCAAAACTTTTGGGATTTACCATTTTCTTCTTAGGTTGACAGTTAAAAGTCAAACATCACATACCATACCATACCTATCCTATCATTCGCTTCATAGGTCGCTTTCCAATCTTCTACTTCGTACACATTCAACATAAGTTGAACCTTTCATTGACCTCGGTTTCATTTCATAACTCAACAATCCGTAAACCAGATCGATCCGCCTCTTCACGAGTACTAACCGTACCCGGCCATGGCTCATTCACCCTTGTAATGAGCTTCCGCTCGTGCACATTTCATTCAAACATTTATTTTACTAGGTGATTACGCACCCATAATTCTTCTACAACTTCCTACGTACATGCTATAACACATTCCATACTTCATTCATTACATACAATTCTTTTACTCTAGTTGCTTATTTCGTCACCCTTGCGGTTTGACCCTTCAAGTCCGACTGACATTTCTTACTTATCATAGATGCATCGAGGTACACGTTCGTGCTTCTTTCCATTAATGCTTACTTGCAAAGACATTTATTACATTATTCCGGTACTCATGACCAAGCTTACCCTTCTTATTCATACTTAACTTATTGTCCGGGTCGTAGCCCGCCTTACATTATGACTCCCACGAGTCGATTACTAACACATCTAACACATCACGGGTTCAAAACTTCTTTCATTCAATTTAAAATTTAAAATTTAGGTTTGCGTGCCAATCCTTATCATTCTTTCATCCAGTTACTTTACATTTACTCACATGATTCGTTTGACACAACCACGGTCAAACTATTGACACATCGCGATGTGGGCTATTTTTCATCATTTCTATATTTTAAACTCATCCTGCGGACACAATCGTAGCATCCATACCTTTCATTATTTCTATGTTTTGAATCCGACTAGCGGTTTCGAACATTCCCTTCATGCATTTCATACTTTGAATCCGTCTCGCGGATTCAAACATCCCATTCATACCTTGAATCCGTCTCGCGGATTCAAACATTGCATTCATACCTTTCATTCCTCGAATCCGTCTCACGGATTCAAACATATCATTCATGCCTTTCATCCTTGAATCCGTCTCACGGATTCAAACATATCATTCATGCCTTTCATCCCTTGAATCCATCTCGCGGATTCAAACATTTCATTCATACCTTTCCTTCCTTGAATCCGTCTCGCGGATTCAATCATTTCATTCATACATTTCATTACTTGAATCCGTCTCACGGATTCAATCATTTCATTCATACCTTGTTGATCCGCACTTTCTTACGGATTCAACATTCTTCATTCTTAACAGGAATGTTTTTCATTCTTACATAGTACTCTCATTTTCCCGAGAGTCTTACTTCCCATTTCACCCACACGCCCGCCTGCTACCCAACTCTACCAGACATACCTGTAACAATTATCATGGTCTCACGAACGTCGTACGTTTCTCGTGTACTGGCCAGGTACACAGTACACATAGTAGTTTTGTGCCTTCATGTAATTGCCACCTTATGTCCATAGACTTAGGTTTCGGTGCGTGTATCACTTTCAGTACTTCCTTACATACAATCCTTGTCTTTCATTCAAAATTTTCCTTCCTTTACTGAGTTTTACCATTACATATACCCACATATTAAATTCACGTACCTGGGGCTCATTTGCCAATTTGTCACTTGACGGTTCTTGTTATTCATCTTAAACTGCTTTCACGGATCATCCTCTTGAAACACTTATGCTTACCTTGCACATACAAAACCGTCAGTTTCTTTATACGTATACATAAGTACATACTTACATTAGCTTCTATCTTTGGATCTTGATCGAGTCTTAGATTGTACGGGTTTCTTATCTCAAGAGCACACAAGTTTGAGTTCAAGTACTTACTTTCTCATACTTGATTCCCTCAAACCAGGGCTCTGATACCAACTAGTAACACCCTAACACGTTTAACCTTAAAACGACACAGCGGAAATTCGAGCCTAAAAATTTCTTTCTTGATATACGTCTTGACATTCTTAAAATTCATTTTAAGATATAAAACATAACTTATCATCACTAGATTACATATCTAAACATTCCCGTACAATCTTTCTTGTGACTCGATCCTCGATCTCCAATCCTTGGATATCCTCATGACTGGTACTACCTGCGCTCACCACATAAAATTTACATCATTAGTACGCATTATAAACATACAAGGTTTGTTCACGTTTACTTCTCGTTTCGTTAACTCTTTACATCCCAGCTTTCCCATCCTGATCATATGATCCGTAGTGAGACTTCTTTGGTATGCCTGCGCTACACTTCATTCACCAAGCGCGCTATTATTATCGTTAGTACTCAATTTCGTTGAATGCATGCATACATACTTTCATACAAACTGATACATACGCTTACGATCACAAATAGCAACTTTCCTACATACGTACCTACATACATACGTACGTACCTACGTACGTGCGTACCTGAATACATCCATTCATACCTACATACACATATACGTTCATACATACATACATACTTATTACATGCCTTCACACAAACCTACATACGTGAGTACCTTCGTACATACTCACTTGCGTACATATACGTACTACCTACATACACACCTTTTATACCTACATACATTCATATCTTCACGCATGCCTACATACGTACATACGCTCATATATACCTACTTGCATACATACACACATACATTCATTCATACATACCACTTATATTCATACACACATACATACATACATACATACATACATACATACATACATACATACATACATACATACATACATACATACATACATACATACATACATACATACATACATACATACATACATACATACATACATACATACATACATACATACATACATACATACATACATACATACATACATACATACATACATACATACATACATACATACATACATACATACATACATACATACATACATACATACATACATACATACATACATACATACATACATACATACATACATACATACGTACATGCATACATACATACCTTCATACGTATCTACTTTCCCTAAAACAAGGAATAAATTAGTCATTCTTAGCTTATACGCGTTTAAAAACGGTTCAGACGGGTTCGCATTGCATAAACTGATAAAAAACGAATTTTTGTGAAACTGACACATGCTCGCGTAGCGCCACTGCCAGTCGCGCTACACGAGCCACTCATTTTAATAGAAAATTGCTGCTGCTGTGCTGCAGATTCCCAGCACGTCCGCGTTTCACGGAAACGGTCATAACTTCTTCGTTATTGGTCCGTTTTACCCGATTCTTTTTCCAACGCGTCCGTAATTTAATTCTCCATCTAATGGAGTTAAAATCCAACAACCACCATAATCAAATTTCAGACTTCTAACTCTTCGGCTTATTACCCTTTTACCAAACTTTGACCCGTTCATGCATTCATCAACATAACTTGGTTGTTTTACCATAACCTCTTATAATTCTACTAATATCAGCGACGTCTATCATAATTTACTAGATTCTTGGATGTCTTGCATCCTCTTAACACATTATCGTCCATATGCTTATTTTGACCCGTTAAGGGTATTCGCGCATTAATTGGTCTATAACTAACCAAACCATACTCCCCACTTCCATACTTGTCCAAAACATTACACTAATCGAATAACTTGTTTCTAAACTACTTTTACGATCGTTTGCCCTAAGATACCCATCAAGGGCATTTTGGTCAACTTTAATTCCATCATTTACGACGAAAGACTTTAACACATATTTGACCTCAAACATCATATTTAATTAATTAAAACACTTTAATACTTAATCGTGCTAATAAGTGATTACGGAAATCACTTACCTTATGCATCCGTGCTCGTATCCGATTCCTTGCCTCTTCTTGACCCGTTAACATCTCATGCTTGAGCCCGTCTCGACGTGATTCCTATACTTTCATTTCATCAAAATCACGCTCTTATTAGCATACTCATTTGTGCATGTTAACGATCATGTCAATCGCATCTTTCATACTTAACTTTCATTATTCATTCTTAACCAACATAACTCATATAATCATATCCGTATACGTTTAAGCTCATGTAACTCATCATGTCATTGCATTTAACACGGATTGCTATAACATGTACCATACGACTTCCCATACTCCTACATTTACGACAACGAGTCAAATCATGTTTCTTATACTTAGTTGACTTTCAAAAGTCAACTATTAACCATATTTAACTATCGACTTATCATCATATACTCATAATATCACAATCGACCATACGGACGACACTATTTACATTTCATCATACATTCGGTGTGCGTACTACCTCTTAAGCATAACGTACAACTAATTCATGCATAAATTCTTCTAAACTCATACATAACCCATCAAATCCTACTACTAACCATCATGTATCATTCACCCATAAGCATCAAACATATCATCATCACATTTCTCCTAATTCTTCTAACAAGAATCCATCATACATAACATGATACATCAATTTTGAACAAGAATTAGACCTAGATGATATATCCATGCCATCATCTTCACCCTAACCATTGGGTTTCACCTTTAAACATCAAATTAACACAAACCATACATAACCTATGTTCTATATGATGATTCTAACACTTATACATGATCAATTTCACATTAACTTACGGATTAGAACATAACCCACTTCACACATGATCACCAATCTTTGATTCAAGACATACCTTACGATCCCCTTGTGAAGGTGATCAATTATTCATGCTCAGTTGTGGATTTGGGCCTTGATTCATTCTTCAATTTGAAGCTTTTCATGAACTAGGGTTTTGGGGCTCTTGAGAGCCCCTGCTCGATCTATCCAGAACACACACGAAATGTGTGTGTGTGTGTGTTCTTACTTTTTAATAAGGAACTTTCATTTGTTCCACTTTAGCCCCTCGGGTTTTGCCTTTAAAACATAACTGACACTACCTTCATCATTTAATACTTTTAACCGTACCCTTAAACTAGGTTAAATAGCCTAGTTATGTATTTCATGACGTGTCATAAAGGAACACACGACCAATATTAACATTCAGATTTTGGGGCGTTACAAGTCTACCACCCTTAAATGAGGTTTCGTCCCCGAAACCTTTCTTATATTCACTAGATTACTTCTAGTAAACCAATCCCTCCGACAAGTTTCCTCCAACCCGGAAACGCTTCCCATACCATGCTTTCACCTAACATCCTCGTTTCCTTGACCCGTTCATAACATGTCAATATACATACTTCTTCAACTTATATTGATGCGTACGTTCGTAGGATCCGTTTATAGCGGGTCTAATACCCTCATCCCATCTCTTAAGATTACTTTCCACACATACACTGTATAACGTCAAATTCTTGTTTTGTTATCGCAACAAAGTTACTATTTCATAGTCTTACATACGTGCTTGACTCCAAATTCGTACATCCTTCTACGTTTCCTACAGTTACTTGTACCATGCATACCTTTACGTTACTTTCCAACCATCTTTTTCATTTCACCTTACAATTACTCTCACTTCGTACATTATTTAATTTACATAAGTAAGTGTATCATGCAGTTCATCATATGAGAATTTAATCATTACCCGAAATTTTCACTCAAAACTTTTGGGATTTACCATTTTCTTCTTAGGTTGACTGTTAAAAGTCAAACATCACATACCATAGCATACCTATCCTATCATTCGCTTCATAGGTCGCTTTCCAATCTTCTACTTCGTACACATTCAACATAAGTTGAACCTTTCACTGACCTCTGTTTCATTTCATAACTCAACAATCCGTAAACCAGATCGATCCGCCTCTTCACGAGTACTAACCGTACCCGGCCATGGCTCATTCACCCTTGTAATGAGCTTCCGCTCGTGCACATTTCATTCAAACATTTATTTTACTAGGTGATTACGCACCCATAATTCTTCTACAACTTCCTACGTACATGCTATAACACATTCCATACTTCATTCATTACATACAATTCTTTTACTCTAGTTGCTTATTTCGTCACCCTTGCGGTTTGACCCTTCAAGTCCGGCTGACATTTCTTACTTATCATAGATGCATCGAGGTAAACGTTCGTGCTTCTTTCCATTAATGCTTACCTGCAAAGACATTCATTACATTATTCTGGTACTCATAACCAAGCTTACCCTTCTTATTCATACTTAACTTATTGTCCGGGTCGTAGCCCGCCTTACATTATGACTCCCACGAGTCGATTACTAACACATCTAACACATCACGGGTTCAAAACTTCTTTCTTTCATGTTAAAATTTAAAATTTAGGTTTGCGTGCCAATCCTGATCATTCTTTCATCCAGTTACTTTACATTTACTCACATGATTCGTTTGACACAACCACGGTCAAACTATTGACACATCGCGATGTGGGCTATTTTTCATCATTTCTATATTTTAAACTCGTACTGCGGACACAATCGTAGCATCCATACCTTTCATTATTTCTATGTTTTGAATCCGACTAGCGGTTTCGAACATTCCCTTCATGCATTTCATACTTTGAATCCGTCTCGCGGATTCAAACATCCCATTCATGCCTTTCATACCTTGAATCCGTCTCGCGGATTCAAACATTGCATTCATACCTTTCATTCCTCGAATCCGTCTCACGGATTCAAACATATCATTCATGCCTTTCATCCTTGAATCCGTCTCACGGATTCAAACATATCATTCATGCCTTTCATCCCTTGAATCCGTCTCGCGGATTCAAACATTTCATTCATACCTTTCCTTCCTTGAATCCGTCTCGCGGATTCAATCATTTCATTTATACATTTCATTCCTTGAATCCGTCTCGCGGATTCAATCATTTCATTCATACCTTGTTGATCCGCACTTTCTTACGGATTCAACATTCTTCATTCTTAACAGGAATGTTTTTCATTCTTACATAGTACTCTCATTTTCCCGAGAGTCTTACTTCCCATTTCACCCACACGCCCGCCTGCTACCCAACTCTACCGGACATACCTGTAACAAATATCATGGTCTCACGAACGTCGTACGTTTGTCATGTACTGGCCAGGTACACTATACACATAGTATTTTTGTGCCTTCATGTAATTGCCACCTTATGTCCGTAGACTTAGGTTTCGGCGCGTGTATCACTTTCAGTACTTCCTTACATACAATCCTTGTCTTTCATTCAAAATTTTCCTTCCTTTACTGAGTTTTACCATTACATATACCCACATATTAAATTCACGTACCTGGGGCTCATTTGCCTATTTGTCACTTGACGGTTCTAGTTATTCATCTTAAACTGCTTTCACGGATCATCCTCTTGAAACACTTATGCTTACCTTGCATATACAAAACCGTCAGTTTCTTTATACGTATACATAAGTACATACTTACATTAGCTTCTATCTTTGGATCTTGATCGAGTCTTAGATTGTACGGGTTTCTTATCTCAAGAGCACACAAGTTTGAGTTCAAGTACTTACTTTCTCGTACTTGATTCCCTCAAACCAGGGCTCTGATACCAACTTGTAACACCCTAACACGTTTAACCTTAAAACGACGCAGCGGAAATTCGAGCCTAAAAATTTCTTTCATGATATACGTCTTGACATTCTTAAAATTCATTTTAAGATATAAAACATAACTTATCATCACTAGATTACATATCTAAACATTCCCGTACAATCTGTCTTGTGACTCGATCCTCGATCTCCAATCCTTGGATATCCTCATGACTGGTACTACCTGAACTCACCACATAAAATTTACATCATTAGTACGCATTATAAACATACAAGGTTTGTTCACGTTTACTTCTCGTTTCGTTAACTCTTTACATCCTAGCTTTCCCATCCTGATCATACGATCCGTACTGAGACTTCTTTGGTATGCCTGCGTTACACTTCATTCACCAAGCGCGCTATTATTATCGTTAGTACTCAATTTCATTGAATTCATGCTTACATACATACTTTCAAACAAACTGATACATACGCTTACGATCACAAATAGCAACTTTCCTACATACGTACCTACATACATACGTACGTACCTACGTACGTGCGTACCTACGTACGTGCGTACCTAAATACATCCATTCATACCTACATACACATATACGTTCATACATACATACATACATACATACTTATTACATGCCTTCACACAAACCTACATACGTGAGTACCTTCGTACATACTCACTTACGTACATATACGTACTACCTACATACACACCTTTTATACCTACATACATTCATATCTTCACGCATGCCTACATACGTACATACGCTCATATATACCTACTTGCATACATACACACATACATTCATTCATACATACCACTTATATTCATACACACATACATACATACCTTCATACGTATCTACTTTCCCTAAAACAAGGAATAAATTAGTCATTCTTAGCTTATACGCGTTTAAAAACGGTTCAGACGGGTTCGCATTGCATAAACTGATAAAAAATGAATTTTTGCGAAACAGACACATGCTCGCGTAGCGCCACTACCAGTCGCGCTATGCGAGCCCCTCATTTTAACAGAAAGTTGCTGCTGCTGTGCTGCAGATTCCCAGCACGTCCGCGTTTCACGGAAACGGTCATAACTTCTTCGTTATTGGTCCGTTTTACCCGATTCTTTTTCCTACGCGTCTGTAATTTAATTCTCCATCTAATGGAGTTAAAATCCAATAGCCACCATAATCAACTTTCAGACTTCTAACACTTCGGCTTATTACCCTTTTACCAAACTTTGACCCGTTCATGCATTCATCAACATAACTTGGTTGTTTTACCATAACCTCTTATAAATCTACTAATATCAGCGACGTCTATCATAATTTACTAGATTCTTGGATGTCTTGCATCCTCTTAACACATTATCGTTCATATGCTTATTTTGACCCGTTAAGGGTATTCGCGCATTAATTGGTCTATAACTAACCAAACCATACTCCCCACTTCCATACTTGTCCAAAACATTACACTAATCGAATAACTTGTTTCTAAACTACTTTTACGATCGTTTGCCCCAAGATACCCATCAAGGGCATTTTGGTCAACTTTAATTCCATCATTTACGACGAAAGACTTTAACACATATTTGACCTCAAACATCATATTTAATTAATTAAAACACTTTAATACTTAATCGTGCTAATAAGTGATTATGGAAATCACTTACCTTATGCATCCGTGCTCGTATCCGATTCCTTGCCTCTTCTTGACCCGTTAACATCTCATGCTTGAGCCCGTCTCGACGTGATTCCTATACTTTCATTTCATCAAAATCACGCTCTTATTAGCATACTCATTTGTGCATGTTAACGATCATGTCAATCGCATCTTTCATACTTAACTTTCATTATTCATTCTTAACCAACATAACTCATATAATCATATCCGTATACGTTTAAGCTCATGTAACTCATCATGTCATTGCATTTAACACGGATTGCTATAACATGTACCATACGACTTCCCATACTCCTACATTTACGACAACGAGTCAAATCATGTTTCTTATACTTAGTTGACTTTCAAAAGTCAACTATTAACCATATTTAACTATCGACTTATCATCATATACTCATAATATCACAATCGACCATACGGACGACACTATTTACATTTCATCATACATTCGGTGCGCGTACTACCTCTTAAGCATAACGTACAACTAATTCATGCATAAATTCTTCTAAACTCATACATAACCCATCAAATCCTACTACTAACCATCATGTATCATTCACCCATAAGCATCAAACATATCATCATCACATTTATCCTAATTCTTCTAACAAGAATCCATCATACATAACATGATACATCAATTTTGAACAAGAATTAGACCTAGATGATATATCCATGCCATCATCTTCACCCTAACCATTGGGTTACACCTTTAAACATCAAATTAACACAAACCATACATAACCTATGTTCTATATGATGATTCTAACACTTATACATGATCAATTTCACATTAACTTACGGATTAGAACATAACCCACTTCACACATGATCACCAATCTTTGATTCAAGACATACCTTACGATCCCCTTGTGAAGGTGATCACTTATTCATGCTCGGTTGTGGATTTGGGCCTTGATTCATTCTTCAATTTGAAGCTTTTCATGAACTAGGGTTTTGGGGCTCTTGAGAGCCCCTGCTCGATCTATCCAGAACACACACGAAATGTGTGTGTGTGTGTGTTCTTACTTTTTAATAAGGAACTTTCATTTGTTCCACTTTAGCCCCTCGGGTTTTGCCTTTAAAACATAACTGACACTACCTTCATCATTTAATACTTTTGACCGTACCCTTAAACTAGGTTAAATAGCCTAGTTATGTATTTCATGACGTGTCATAAAGGAACACACGACCAATATTAACATTCAGATTTTGGGGCGTTACAAGTCTACCACCCTTAAATGAGGTTTCGTCCCCGAAACCTTTCTTATATTCACTAGATTACTTCTAGTAAACCAATCCCTCCGACAAGTTTCCTCCAACCCGGAAACGCTTCCCATACCATGCTTTCACCTAACATGCTCGTTTCCTTGACCCGTTCATAACATGTCAATATACATACTTCTTCAACTTATATTGATGCGTACGTTCGTAGGATCCGTTTATAGCGGGTCTAATACCCTCATCCCATCTCTTAAGATTACTTTCCACACATACACTGTATAACGTCAAATTCTTGTTTTGTTATCGCAACAAAGTTACTATTTCATAGTCTTACATACGTGCTTGACTCCAAATTCGTACATCCTTCTACGTTTCCTACAGTTACTTGTACCATGCATACCTTTACGTTACTTTCCAACCATCTTTTTCATTTCACCTTACAATTACTCTCACTTCGTGCATTATTTAATTTACATAAGTAAGTGTATCATGCAGTTCATCATACGAGAATTTAATCATTACCCGAAATTTTCACTCAAAACTTTTGGGATTTACCATTTTCTTCTTAGGTTGACTGTTAAAAGTCAAACATCACATACCATAGCATACCTATCCTATCATTCGCTTCATAGGTCGCTTTCCAATCTTCTACTTCGTACACATTCAACATAAGTTGAACCTTTCACTGACCTCGGTTTCATTTCATAACTCAACAATCCGTAAACCAGATCGATCCGCCTCTTCACGAGTACTAACCGTACCCGGCCATGGCTCATTCACCCTTGTAATGAGCTTCCGCTCGTGCACATTTCATTCAAACATTTATTTTACTAGGTGATTACGCACCCATAATTCCTCTACAACTTCCTACGTACATGCTATAACACATTCCATACTTCATTCATTACATACAATTCTTTTACTCTAGTTGCTTATTTCGTCACCCTTGCGGTTTAACCCTTCAAGTCCGACTGACATTTCTTACTTATCATAGATGCATCGAGGTATATGTTCGTGCTTCTTTCCATTAATGCTTACTTGCAAAGACATTCATTACATTATTCCGGTACTCATGACCAAGCTTACCCTTCTTATTCATACTTAACTTATTGTCCGAGTCGTAGCCCGCCTTACATTATGACTCCCACGAGTCGATTACTAACACATCTAACACATCACGGGTTCAAAACTTCTTTCTTTCATGTTAAAATTTAAAATTTAGGTTTGCGTGCCAATCTTGATCATTCTTTCATCCAGTTACTTTACATTTACTCACATGATTCGTTTGACACAACCACGGTCAAACTATTGACACATCGCGATGTGGGCTATTTTTCATCATTTCTATATTTTAAACTCGTCCTGCGGACACAATCGTAGCATCCATACCTTTCATTATTTCTATGTTTTGAATCCGACTAGCGGTTTCGAACATTCCCTTCATGCATTTCATACTTTGAATCCGTCTCGCGGATTCAAACATCCCATTCATGCCTTTCATACCTTGAATCCGTCTCGCGGATTCAAACATTGCATTCATACCTTTCATTCCTCGAATCCGTCTCACGGATTCAAACATATAATTCATGTCTTTCATCCTTGAATCCGTCTCACGGATTCAAACATATCATTCATGACTTTCATCCTTGAATCCGTCTCACGGATTCAAACATATCATTCATGCCTTTCATCCCTTGAATCCATCTCGCGGATTCAAACATTTCATTCATACCTTTCCTTCCTTGAATCCGTCTCACGGATTCAATCATTTCATTCATACATTTCATTCCTTGAATCCGTCTCGCGGATTCAATCATTTCATTCATACCTTGTTGATCCGCACTTTCTTACGGATTCAACATTCTTCATTCTTAACAGGAATGTTTTTCATTCTTACATAGTACTCTCATTTTCCCGAGAGTCTTACTTCCCATTTCACCCACACGCCCGCCTGCTACCCAATTCTACCGGACATACCTGTAACAATTATCATGGTCTCACGAACGTCGTACGTTTCTCGTGTACTGGCCAGGTACACAGTACACATAGTATTTTTATGCCTTCATGTAATTGCCACCTTATGTCCGTAGACTTAGGTTTCGGCGCGTGTATCACTTTCAGTACTTCCTTACATACAATCCTTGTCTTTCATTCAAAATTTTCCTTCCTTTACTGAGGTTTACCATTACATATACCCACATATTAAATTCACGTACCTGGGGCTCATTTGCCTATTTGTCACTTGACGGTTCTAGTTATTCATCTTAAACTGCTTTCACGGATCATCCTCTTGAAACACTTATGCTTACCTTGCACATACAAAACCGTCAGTTTCTTTATACGTATACATAAGTACATACTTACATTAGCTTCTATCTTTGGATCTTGATCGAGTCTTAGATTGTACGGGTTTCTTATCTCAAGAGCACACAAGTTTGAGTTCAAGTACTTACTTTCTCATACTTGATTCCCTCAAACCAGGGCTCTGATACCAACTTGTAACACCCTAACACGTTTAACCTTAAAACGACGCAGCGGAAATTCGAGCCTAAAAATTTCTTTCATGATATACGTCTTGACATTCTTAAAATTCATTTTAAGATATAAAACATAACTTATCATCACTAGATTACATATCTAAACATTCCCGTACAATCTGTCTTGTGACTCGATCCTCGATCTCCAATCCTTGGATATCCTCATGACTGGTACTACCTGCGCTCACCACATAAAATTTACATCATTAGTACGCATTATAAACATACAAGGTTTGTTCACGTTTACTTCTCGTTTCGTTAACTCTTTACATCCCAGCTTTCCCATCCTGATCATACGATCCGTAGTGAGACTTCTTTGGTATGCCTGCGTTACACTTCATTCACCAAGCGCGCTATTATTATCGTTAGTACTCAATTTCATTGAATGCATGCATACATACTTTCATACAAACTGATACATACGCTTACGATCACAAATAGCAACTTTCCTACATACGTACCTACATACATACGTGCGTACCTACGTACGTGCGTACCTGAATACATCCATTCAAACCTACATACACATATACGTTCATACATACATACATACATACATACATACTTATTACATGCCTTCACACAAACCTACATACGTGAGTACCTTCGTACATACTCAATTGCGTACATATACGTACTACCTACATACACACCTTTTATACCTACATACATTCATATCTTCACGCATGCCTACATACGTACATACGCTCATATATACCTACTTGCATACATACACACATACATACATTCATTCATACATACCACTTATATTTATACACACATACATACATACATACATACATACATACATACATACATACATACATACATACATACATACATACATACATACATACATACATACATACATACATACATACATACATACATACATACATACATACATACATACATACATACATACATACATACATACATACATACATACATACATACATACCTTCATACGTATCTACTTTCCCTAAAACAAGGAATAAATTAGTCATTCTTAGCTTATACGCGTTTAAAAACGGTTCAGACGGGTTCGCATTGCATAAAATGATAAAAAACGAATTTTTGCGAAACTGACACATGCTCGCGTAGCGCCACTGCCAGTCGCGCTACGCGAGCCCCTCATTTTAACAGAAAGTTGCTGCTGCTGTGCTGCAGATTCCCAGCTCGTCCGCGTTTCACGGAAACGGTCATAACTTCTTCGTTATTGGTCCGTTTTACCCGATTCTTTTTCCTACGCGTCCATAATTTAATTCTCCATCTAATGGAGTTAAAATCCAACAACCACCATAATCAAATTTCAGACTTCTAACTCTTCGGCTTATTACCCTTTTACCAAACTTTGACCCGTTCATGCATTCATCAACATAACTTGGTTGTTTCACCATAACCTTTTATAAATCTACTAATATCAGCGACGTCTATCATAATTTACAAGATTCTTGGATGTCTTGCATCCTCTTAACACATTATCGTTCATATGCTTATTTTGACCCGTTAAGGGTATTCGCGCATTAATTGGTCTATAACTAACCAAACCATACTCCCCACTTCCATACTTGTCCAAAACATTACACTAATCGAATAACTTGTTTCTAAACTACTTTTACGATCGTTTGCCCCAAGATACCCATCAAGGGCATTTTGGTCAACTTTAATTCCATCATTTACGACGAAAGACTTTAACACATATTTGACCTCAAACATCATATTTAATTAATTAAAACACTTTAATACTTAATCGTGCTAATAAGTGATTACGGAAATCACTTACCTTATGCATCCGTGCTCGTATCCGATTCCTTGCCTCTTCTTGACCCGTTAACATCTCATGCTTGAGCCCGTCTCGACGTGATTCCTATACTTTCATTTCATCAAAATCACGCTCTTATTAGCATACTCATTTGTGCATGTTAACGATCATGTCAATCGCATCTTTCATACTTAACTTTCATTATTCATTCTTAACCAACATAACTCATATAATCATATCCGTATACGTTTAAGCTCATGTAACTCATCATGTCATTGCATTTAACACGGATTGCTATAACATGTACCATACGACTTCCCCTACTCCTACATTTACGACAACGAGTCAAATCATGTTTCTTATACTTAGTTGACTTTCAAAAGTCAACTATTAACCATATTTAACTATCGACTTATCATCATATACTCATAATATCACAATCGACCATACGGACGACACTATTTACATTTCATCATACATTCGGTGTGCGTACTACCTCTTAAGCATAACGTACAACTAATTCATGCATAAATTCTTCTAAACTCATACATAACCCATCAAATCCTACTACTAACCATCATGTATCATTCACCCATAAGCATCAAACATATCATCATCACATTTATCCTAATTCTTCTAACAAGAATCCATTATACATAACATGATACATCAATTTTGAACAAGAATTAGACCTAGATGATATATCCATGCCATCATCTTCACCCTAACCATTGGGTTTCACCTTTAAACATCAAATTAACACAAACCATACATAACCTATGTTCTATATGATGATTCTAACACTTATACATGATCAATTTCACATTAACTTACGGATTAGAACATAACCCACTTCACACATGATCACCAATCTTTGATTCAAGACATACCTTACGATCCCCTTGTGAAGGTGATCACTTATTCATGCTCGGTTGTGGATTTGGGCCTTGATTCATTCTTCAATTTGAAGCTTTTCATGAACTAGGGTTTTGGGGCTCTTGAGAGCCCCTGCTCGATCTATCCAGAACACACACGAAATGTGTGTGTGTGTGTGTGTTCTTACTTTTTAATAAGGAACTTTCATTTGTTCCACTTTAGCCCCTCGGGTTTTGCCTTTAAAACATAACTGACACTACCTTCATCATTTAATACTTTTGACCGTACCCTTAAACTAGGTTAAATAACCTAGTTATGTATTTCATGACGTGTCATAAAGGAACACACGACCAATATTAACATTCAGATTTTGGGGCGTTACACTGAGTTTTTAAAGAAAGTGGTCGATCAGGTGTTGGATATGGATGAAGAGTCAAAGTCGGAGTCTAAATCTGAAAGTTCGAGTTCATCAGACAAGAGTCCGAGTTCACCGGTTAAACGGGTTTACAATAAAGAATTTCTGTTATCAAAATCTAATTTGAATGACGAACCAATCAAAGTGGCATATACTTTGAATGATTCAGACAAATTATATTCTGATGAAGAATTTCCAAAAAGAAGTGTCAAAACTAAAATAATCAAACAGGTTTTCAAATTAACGGAAATTAATATTTCTGAAATAAAAGATTTAAATCTTGCTGAAAAACCTAAAAAATACACTTCAAGAGTTCAATAGAGATTGAACAAGAAAAAATGTTACAGTTCTGGTTCAGGTTTTCAAAAGAAACCAAACCATAACAGTAATTTCAAAAAGAAGGGTTTAGGTTTTATTCCACCTGAAAATTATAAAAATGAGAAAAATTATAAACCAAAAACTAAATTTGTTTCAGGTACAAGTTCAGAAGAAGAGAGGGAGAAACTGTTCAGGAAACTGTCAAATCAAGAGTTTTTCACTGAAAAGAAAAAGAATATGTTGAAAAAATTTGCACCAAGAGTTGACAGAAGAACCTGTTTCAAATCTCAAGAAGTTGGACACATTGCTTGGAATTGCCCAAAGTCCACTTATACAAAACAGGGAGTTACTTCTAACTCAGATTTGAAAAAGAAATGTGTTGATAAAACAAAACAACCAGTAGAAAAGTTTAAAGAGTTCAAAAATTCGACTTTCGAAATTGGTGAAAGTTCGAAACGTTTTTACAAAAGAAGAGTCGATCGGAACAAACAAAAATGGGTTGTTAAATCTGAAATTAGTTCTGACAATGAATCTGACTCGTCAAAGTCAGAGGAGTCATTTGTGGTGAAAAGTGATGAGAATTCCGTTCCATAAATGAACGAGGAAAACTTTCCGCCATTATCAAAAGAAAATTTGAAGTTAAAAGTTGGAAAGATTGAGATTTCAGATCAATTCTTCCCTGGTAAAGAAGAATTTGATGCTAAAAAGGCGTTAAATGAAAATGTGAAATATATTTTTGGGAAGATGGTCAACAGGAAGGTAAAGGGCGCAAAAGAATTTTATGAATCAAAGAGATGGAGACCGAGTGAAAAGAACTCGGAATCACCCAAGGCTGGTCAGGCTTGGATGACAGCATTCTCTACATAAAATCCTGACTTGCTGGAGCTCCCAAGTTTGTAATCGTGGAGCATGAATCAGCATTTTTCTTGAGAAATTCACATCTGTGAAATTTCGACCTACAAGTGGTGGTATTATTCTTGAAAACTGTTATATTTCGATTTACAAGTGGTATTGTGATAAGTACCTACAAGTGGTTAATCAAGGTCATTAAGTTGAACTTGATTTAACTATCATACAAGTGGTTTTGAAAACAATGTGATGAAACCCAACAAACTAATTTCCGGAAAAACCATTTGATT
Organism: Helianthus tuberosus; assembly: GCA_030545235.1. NCBI lineage: Eukaryota > Viridiplantae > Streptophyta > Magnoliopsida > Asterales > Asteraceae > Helianthus > Helianthus tuberosus. Next base: position 130,386,878 of record CM060397.1, on the reverse strand, counting down.
AAAACAAACTTAAGTGTTTTGAAATCACAATGGGAAAATAGTTTGTTGTCAGGGGGAGTTCTGATTGTTTATGCCAAGTGGATGGCGAATTGAAGCTTGAAAATCAGTTTGTCACTTTATTTGTACAGTTTGTTTTCAAATTTTCTTTAAATGGTTTTGAATTTTAGGGGGAGTAAGTTTTTTTTTCAGAAAATCCAAAAATATTTGAAAATTTTGAAAATGTCAAAAAGATGATAAAATCAAAAATGAGTTTTGTTGTGAAAAAGAGGAAATGATAGTACATCAGTGGACTATCACAGCTCGCTAAAGAATTGGAAAGTCAAATGTGATAAACGATCTAACTGATGATGTGCCAGTAGGTTTTTGCACGCTTAGTAGATTGTTTTCGAGATATAAACCTAAATTTCATTACTTACTTATCTCGTGGGGAACATCTCTCGGATATATGGGTAACCCCCGAAATCTTGTTTGAAGGGCTTTCTATTTCTGACATACTAGGTCTTTGTGTGTGGTGATATCTGGGGTATTATACCTGGACTTCTGATTTTGCGGGAGCAATAGCCTAGTCCTCGTATAATACTTTGCATTGCTTTAATCTTAAACCTCGCCCTCAGCATAAAAAAATGATGAAACATTGAAAAAATGCTAATCATGTGCTGTTGTAAAGAAGATCCCCGAGGGGGACCCACCTAAAGTCGAACCATCATCTCTCTGATTTTGCGGAAGCAATAGCCTGAGCTCTCATGGTCTCGAATTTAACCTCTATAGATATCATTAGTGTACATTCACCTGTAAGACTGAATATAAGAGTCTGGATATGGGAGTATATTCTGAGGTGGGACACGCGAATAAGTTTAAGTGCTTAAAACACTAATCTCGTATCTCGAAACAGTTGAACTTTGTGTGAAAATTTAAGTGGATCAGTATACTGACAATCTAAGTGAATCGTTTAGAACTTAAAGTGTTTAAAGCTCAACGGTGCTAGTGATTTGTCTCAAAAACTGATATGATCCTCTTACAAAAACTCACAAAAATATTGTTTGTAAATATGTCTTTTCTGCGTTTCATTAAAAACAAAATCCAAAAAGATTTTCGGAGTGTTTTAGCATAAAATTTTGAAAAGTCAAAAAGATTTTATTTCATTTTATTTTCGACAACTGATGTTGAAAAGCTGATTTTCAAAATTCCGAGTGCTAAACATGAAGAACAACAGGTTGGGAGAGTGTTTTTGAAATGAGAATTGATTTTGAAATGATTAAATGGTTTCAAATTAATGAAAATGTCAAATTTTGAGTGTTATTCTTACTAGTTGTTAAGCAGAGATTCTAAATTTGTTAAATCTTATTGTTGGGTAGAGTTTTTGTGCAGGTCGCCAGGTTTTTGATCCTGTTGTTACGAAGAGCCAGGAATCGGTTTGAACTTGTGAAGATCCCCGTGCCTAAACCTGAGCAGAGTTTGAGCCAGGTTTCGATCTTGGAACTAGTGCTATGACAGATTGCGATCCCGGAACAATTTAAGGGGGAGTCTGCTAGCAAAGGGGAGTCTGAAGTCTAAAAGCCAAGATTCGATCTTGAGGTTCTTGCAAACTGCTGATACTGAAGAACTTAAGGAATCAAGAGATCTGATAAAGAGAAGATTGAAGATTGTTAGATCAACATTCAAGGGGGAGTTTGACTGATATAGAGCCAGGATGAGATTCGAGAAGAGAAAGAGATTGAAGGATGCTTAATCTATCAGATACTTTGGAAGAGAGCACGACTGATCAAGACTGAAGACATGTCATTGTGAAGACTCGACACTGAAGACTTCGTCAACATCCAAGGGGGAGTCTGTTGGTGCATATGTCTGTTGACTTCGTCTTGTATCGAGTCTTGTGTCTAGATAGGATAGAATGGAGCTCAGTTTACGAGATAATAGGAATTGGGTGGTGAAAGTCCATTTCGAATGAAATTGCTAGGCCATTTCGTACGAAATGAACCTTGACCATTTCGCACGAAATGGTTGATGTCCATTTCGTGCGGAATGCCACGCCTATAAATACCTGAGCTTGCAATTCGTTTGTAACAGTTCCGGATTCCAGAGCCGAAGTGCTGCTGAAGTGTCGTTTGATCTGTAACACTTTCAAATCAATATAACAAGACAATTAAAGTGATTCTGTGTGTAAATCAAGCTAATTCAAAGTCGATACGTTAGTTTACGCCTCTCGTATTGATTAGAACTTTTCTGAACGACTCGTTTTGGTCGTGCAAACGATCCTACAAAAATAAAAATGAAAAAGTTTTTGTTAAAAATGACAAAGATTTTCCGAAGTTGAATGATTCGTATTGTGTTACAATACCCAAGGTCAAACAGGCCTGGGTTGCATTATTCAAGTAATTGAGTTAGTTGAATGTACAGGTGCTCCAGAAGACAGCTGAATGTTAAAACAGAGAGCGGAGCAGCCTGGCACAGGAGGTAGTAGATTCCTGTGGTTGAGTACAGGGAGTTTGTTTGTTTTGTAAATAAATAAAGCATATAAAATAAAAACCCCCTAAAAATATAAAAACATAAAAATTGTTTGTTTTTCATTGTTAAAAAATCAAAAAAATTGAAAAAAAAGTTTTTTTAGTTAATACGTCGAAACCCTCACGGCTGAACAAACATGATTAAACTCACAAGTGTTTGAAAATGGTTTTAACTTGTCAAAAATCAATGCGTTGTAAATCATGGGGGTGCTTTATACAAAATAGAGCATGTAAAGCAGAAAATGGATGTCGAGATGAAGCTGTCTACATCGGTTATCAAATTTTCCTTAAATGTTTTGGATTTTAGGGGGAGTAAAAATTTTGAAAATACAAAAACATTTAAAAATTTGAAAAAGTCAAAAAACATGAGAAAATTCGAAAAAAGAGTTTTGTGTAAAAAGAGGAAATGATAGTACATCAGTAAGACAATCACAGCATGCTAAAGAAATGAAAAGTCAAATGTGATAAACGGTCTCACTGATGATGTGCCAGTAGGTTCTTACACATTTAG